>CM052707.1:37665214-37790212 GCA_028551405.1 Uromys caudimaculatus
GTGAGGCTTTCTTTAGGGGGTAATTCAAGATAGCTGTACTCAGGGTTTTAGGGGCAATCAAGAGAGTTTACCTAACCCCTCCCCAAGCCATTTCAAATTCTTTTGCTTTTACCACACTCCTTAAGAGACACCTCTGAGAGTTAGGGCCAATTCCATTGAAGTAGCTCAAAACCAGTTTCAGGAGTCCAAGAAGAATCACACCTTGTATATGAGACAGAGGCTGGTGCCAGGCGTGGTGGTGCATGCCTGTAATCCTAGGTCTCAGGGGGAGGTAGAGGTAGGAGGATTGTGAGGTCAAGGCCAGTTTGGGTTACATAGTAGTTAGACTCTGTTTCAGAAAACAAAAGAAAAACAAAAACAAAACTCCACACCTTGAACAGTCTGAGGCGGGCAGTAAGAATTGATATTTTCTGTTTTGTTGTGGAGGAGGGCAATATTGCTGGTGGGATAGGCTCTGAGGGATAACCTTATCTGAGCAGGAATCTAGTTTGGGCCATGACTCTGTTGCTCATTTGGGGCTCCTTCACCATTTAGGTGCAAATACTTGCTGTCACTTCTTAGGTCTGGGCGAGCAGGCTGTTGCCCAGAGCAGTCAGGAAACTAAGATTGGGTCCTTCCTCTGTCGTTCGACTCTCTAGCTTCTGAATACACAGGAGGTAAAGGGGTCAGGGGCCTGCCTGTTTCTCTTTGGGACCCATCTCAGCCGTGGTGTGGAAGGGCATGTTCTCATACCTCCCACTCCTTCGGGATTCTGCTTTCAGCTTTTCTTCTCTAGCTGCATGCAGCCCCTAAATGGTTAACCCCATTGCCTGGTCTTGGCACAGTGCCAGCCCCAAGGGGCGATGCACAGGCTGGAGGCCCCCAGAGCATCCTGGCTTCCGAAGGCACAGCAGCCGGGGTTTCAGCAGGAATTAAACAATTACTAAGTCTTGGTCCTCTCCACCTTCCGTGGATCGACTCTATAAATTGTCAGCCTGTTGACATTTTAATGCGAATTATGTCATGTGGTATCCCCTTTGATTTCGACATGCCTCAGTTTGTAAATACATGAGCCACTCAAAGGCTTGTGGTTAGTGTACACTCCAGAGGCCTCAGGGTTTTTGGTGGGGAAGAGAGCGCTGGAGAGAGCACAATGCTAAGAGTGTGCCTGGAATGGAAAGCTGTTCTCAGACCTCTGGGCGGCTGTGGAGGGGTGGTGGGCTGGGGGGGGTACCTGCTGTGAGGCCTCCTGCCAGTCCACAGCCCCAGCCCCTCCCAGGACTCCGGGAAGGGTACTGCCGTGGGGGTAATTTTTTTATTGGGTGTGTGTGGATGGGTGAACATTTCCCGAGTCACGGTGTAACTGTATTCTGGAGATGAACCGACTTACTCTAGATTTCAAGACAAGCCGGCAGACCAAGGGGGCTGCCCCCGGGTCAGGGCTTTTCCTGGAAAGAACAACTTGAGGGAAGAATGGGTGGAAGAATCTTCAGCTGGGGACGGGTGTAGATGGAGAAGTTGAGGGAAAAGGAAGGTTTAGGCTATAATCCCAGGACTAGGGAGGCTGAGACAGGAGGATCGCTTCGAGGGCAGGGCCAGCCTGCACTACAAGTGACCTGTGGTGGCGGTGGTCATTGTGTGTGTGGAGCGAGAAGTCAGAGACTGCAAACATTCAGATTCTGAACCCATGTAGAAGTCACAGTTGGAGACTGCCCGTCTTCCTCCGTCTTTCCTGCCTTGCTTTTGGGGACAGGGTCTCTCACTAGCTTGGAACTGAGTCAGCAGTCAGCAAGTCCCAGCGACCTTCTAGTTTCTATCTCCCTAGCTTTGTGATTACAGGTGCTCGACACAGGGCCTGGCTTTTGTCCTGTTCTAGGAATCTTAGCTTGGGTCTTTACGCTGCTTCAGTAGGCAGATTGCCTACTCTCCCCAGCCCCTTAGAATAGATTTTAATGAGTGATTTTTTTTCTCATGAGAAACACCCTAAGAAGCCCCTGTGCTGAGACTCTCCTGTGGTTACTTCTCTGTGTCTAATTGCCATTTTTTTCCTGCCTTCAGGTCCACTTTAAGTCTTAGAGCCCTGGAGGAGGAGTCGGTATCTTGGCCATCACCCATATATAGATGTCAGTACTCAAAAATAGAAAACTGAGACCCTTTCAGGGTTGAGAATGTATCCAGATGAGGTGGCCAGGACAGGCTCCACGAATGTGCCCCAAGCAGGGCAGCTGATCTCTGTTTTGCCCAGAAGGGCTGGGAATATGTAATCTTCCCTGGTCTGAACATGGCAATACTTAAGTCTGCTGTCTGGGATGGAATTTGGCTGCTTTACAAAAATGTCACAGGATCTTTAACGGCCCTGGGTGGTCAGGACCTATTTCCCATGTGCCGAATAACTCGCGTTTCACGTGTGGGTAATGCCCATATTGAAGCAGTAAGAGCCATGCAGGAGCTGAGAAGGAAGAAGGGACCCACAGTCAACAATGTTTCCCGTTCATCTGAGAAGGAGAGTGGCAACGTCCACAAGGGGGGGGGGGGGCGGCGGAGATTTTACAGTAGAGTCTGTCTTTTTACTCATTCTAAAATAATTCTCTTACAGGAAAGGGTTTGAAAACTAGCCTTGGCAAGTTCCCTTCCCTTGTCTCTTCCATGTCCGTATCTGTCTTTATTAGTTGGGGAAGAAGGAATGGAGTGAGCGTAATGAATGTGAGACAGACAGACAGACAGACAGACACGGGAAACACATTCCTTTGGGACTGGTTGTGGGAAATTATATTCAGTCTCTCTCCAATATCTCCTTTTGAGTTCAGCTGTAAGGACATATCTGAAGTAAAATACCAAGCCATTAGAATAATTATAGCCCAATAGCACATTGCTCCTTGCTAATTAAAAAATAATAGTTGATAGATAAGTCTCCAAATTCAAATAGTGTCGTCCAATCTATAAGGCAGCTCTGTGCTTTAAAAAAAAAAAAAAATCATGGACTCTTGTTTGTATCTTGGAAGTGACTTCCCTGTCGTTGTAGTGAGCAGGAGTCAGTGCTTGGATGCTACGGTTCTGTGGTTAAGAAAATACTGGGTGTTCTTGCAGAGAATCTAAGTTTGGTTCGGAGCACCCACATGTTGGCTGACCACCACCTGTAGCTCCAGATCCAGGCGCTCCAGTGCCCTCTTCTGGCCTCTGATAGTACTGTATACATGTGGTGAACATACATACATGCAAACACATATGCATATATATGTTTTTAAAGAAACTCTAATGTGTTGGCCTGGATGTGCCTTAGTTAGAAGAATTCTTGTGTGGCATGCACAAGGCCATAGGTTTGATCCCCAGGACTGTCCATGAGGGAGATCATGGAGAAACTAAATCTGTTGTATACCTTGCTGGCAGCAAGCTGTTGTGATTATTTTATTCATGTCCCCCAAAGATTTCGACACCCTCTCTGCCCACTCTTGCCCAGTGCCCATTCTTGCCCCACTCCCCAGGCTGTTGTAAGAGACGTTAGCACAACATGGCGCTTGGTTTTCCAGCCCTATGAGTGAGGTGATTCCGATAGTTCCAGTGATGGGGGGGTTCACTCACGCCCACCCTTCACTTTTCTCTGACATCAGAATGCAAGAGAGTTGGGTGACAGACAGCAGGGAGCTAAGTAGAGACGTATGTGAGCTGCAGCTCAGTCAAGCTGGGGCCTGTCGTCATGGGGAACCACTCCCTCCTCATTAATAGAAAATACGTGTGTGTGTGTGTGTGTGTGTGTGTGTGTGTGTGTGTGTGTGTGTGTGTGTGTGTGTGTGAGTGATGTTGGAGAACACCCAAGGAGGCCAGAGGAGGGTGCTGAATGCCCTGGTGCTCCAGTTAGAGGCAATAGTGATCCTTCTGATGTGGGTGCTCGGAACAGAACTTGGGTCCTCTAAAAGGTCAGTATGTGCTTTTAACTGCCAAACTATATTGCCAGCCCCAAGGAGTGACCTTTTCTTGACCAGGGGTTGCAGGTATTCTTGTCTTCGCTGCTTCAGTCAGGAGCTGTTGAATCTGACCTGGGTGCTCCTGGACCCCTTGAGTTGTTCTGGCACGGGGACGCTCTGCAGTTCCTTTGCCTTTCTTAGACTCGGGGGCCTCTGCTTTTCTTTTTGTTGGCGCGTCCACTCCTCTTTCCATCTCTGTACCTGTTTCCAGCAGAGATAGCTAGTTAGAGGGCAGGCCCCTGGACAGGGTAGATGTACTCAGAGGGCTGGGCTTGGAGCTCTTACTTAGCTAGACTGGGCTAGACTGCTTACTTAGCATTTACAAAGCCCTGTGTTTGGTCACCAGCACCACAGAAGCCAGGTGTGGTGGCACATGCCTGCAACCATAGCATTGTGGGTAGTGGAGGCAGGAGAAGCAGACACTCTAGCTCACCCTTACACAGTGAGTTCGAGGTCACCCTGGACTAAGTTAAACTGTGTCTTCAGTGTGGCCACGACAGAGGAGGGGAGCCACCTTTGCTGAACACAAGGTGTACAGATGGTGGGGGAGGGGATTCAAAGAGAATGTAGCCAGGCTCTGGGCAGCAAGGAGGGAGGGGCAAGCCAGTCAAGCTCCATCTATCATGGAGCAATGGCTTCGTATTAACTCCACATCCCAGCCTTTCTAGTGCCATGGGTTATTCGCATGGCATACAAAGCACAGCTTGCACAGTGTATACAGGTGTCAAAGACACTGGCACCCGACTGGCACCCGGCTGTGGATAGGAAGGGGACCTGCCTTGTCCCAATTGTAAGCCCTTCCCAAGCACCCCTGTGACTGGCCTGGGGGGGGGTGTCACTCAAAGGTGGCCATTCTCACTCCTTAGGTTAAAAAATAAAATGCATTTATAGGATAGGTGGGAGGAGATGGAACTAAAATCCCAAAGGAAATGAGTGCCCCGAGGAAGGGAACTCAGGATGTTGTTTAATACGGGAGAAATCGGGGCAGCGAGAGGGTGGTTGAGCAAGCTAGTTACTGGCGGGGGAGGGGGGCCCGACAATTAACTAATTCTCCTTGCTCTAACCCATGACAGAATTAATCACACATTAACATAGTGGCAACAAAATTAATGTCATATGCAAATTAATAGTGCAGCCTCGACATTCATCAGCCTGTTGATTTTTAAGGCTCAAGCTGTAGTTAACACCCACAGGGGTGGCCGCAGGCCATGGCTGGCATGGCCCCGCCCAACCCTTCTTCTGCCTGGTAATGTCTAGGGTAACTCTGAAAGAGTAGTGACTCTCCGTCCTGCTGGCTGGCTGGCTTGTCATGACTTAGGTTAAAAACTTGCAGTTAGACATAGAGTTGAAATAGCACCAGTCTTGGCTGGAGACCCTTTGGGCTCTGAGGCGGTTTGCTCCTACCTTTGGTTTACTGTCCTTCTCTTGGAGGAAAGCAAGAGCTGTGTTCTTGAATTCTTCCTAGGAAGCTCTTAAAAAGAAGGCGTTGGGTGGGCACAGACAAATCTCAGCTCCTAACTTGAGTTCCAAACTATCGACGGTGTTGTTGTGGCGTTTTGTGTGGCTGCTCGTTTTAGTGGACTCTAAAAGCAGGAAACACGCGCCTCTCCCTGATGGTAACAAATAAATAAGTAAACAGGAAGCAAAGCCAGTGCGCAGTATAGCATTCTGACTGTTTAAACTCCTGTGCCCCAGGCAAGTGTGGGCTAGTCCAGTACAGCCAGCCACCAACCCGCTTGTGCATTCACCACCTGTGATAATTACTATTTTGACACTTAATGAGTAATAGCTCTGCTAGGCAGGCATTGTAGGGAATGTGGAGACAGAGATGCGGCCCTGCCCGGGAGCCACATGCTGTAAGTGCCAGGATGAAGCACATTCAAAGCAGGATAAAAAACCGGTCCACTGTTGATGTTGACGGCGAATGAGTATTGGCGTTTCCTTAGTGGTACTGATTTCCTTAGCTTTTTCATTAGCTCCCACTTCATCTACTACCAAGGAGAGAGACTTGAGATTGATGAGGTCATAGCAGAGATCTAGGAAGTGCTGCGTGGGCCACGAAGAGTCTTTTTTTCCAGGGCGTGCTTCCTGGATGTTATGTGCGTTGCACAGACAGTCTAGGGAGGCAAAGTCAGGGCTGTACAAGTACCTGGGGCGCTAGTCTACATTTTTGGTTTCAGAATGTGAGGCATTTGAATGCATCAAAGGTAGATTGTTTCTTCTCTCCTTATTCTAGATAACCTAGGCGGCAGGTTATGCTTGTGTGTAGCAATAGATTCAAGTATACACACATGTGTAAATGTATTTGTAAGTTTTAGTTATGTTGCTTGTCTTATATTTTATTGGTCCTTGTAGCAGCTTTGAAACTATTACATTTGTGTAGTATGTGCATGCATGTGTGTGTGTCTTTGTACATAGATGTGCCACAGCATACAGGAGAGGTCAGAGGACAGCTTTCAGGGACCTCGGGAGTTCTATATTCTACCATGTGGATCATGGGGATTGAACTTGGGTCTTCAGACTTGGCAGTGAACGTCTTTCCTAGGTGAGCCATCCAGTTGGCCTGTAGCAGCCTCACTATGTTATGAGCTGAATGATTTATCTAAGAGCTTAGAGTGTATAGAACAAGGAAGCAAGACAAGGGTGAGAGTGGCTTCCAGAAATGACAGAAATGTCCCCAGCTCTGACAAGTACCAGTCCCACCTCCTCATGCTTGGGTCATAATGTCATCTGTAGAGCAGAAGAAGTCTAGGATTGGATATCCTGATGTGTAGGGTGGGATTCTAGAATCAGTGCAGCATGTGACAATCTGGCGGTGTCCGGTCAAGACAATCTTGTACAAACAAAACAAAAGACCCCAGGTTCTAGAGAGTCACTCTGTGCACTCCACAGGGTTGGAAGACATCTGTGACCATATGCAGGCATATCTGGTCCTAGTGTTACCTTGTCTCTGTGTTCAGTATGGTGGGCAGACACCTCCTCCTGTGCCTTGGAGGCCACCTTAGATAGCAGCCCTTTGCTCCAGATGCTGGCTCCAGTTGCCACACCTCCCACTTGGTATTTAACTGGCAAAACAGGTGGGATGGGATGAGGCAGCCTTAGGTTAGTACAGAAGGCACAGATGACTGTGGCCCAAGGAGTGTCGCCGGTGTAGAGCAGGTGGGCCTCACCCCCACGGGTGATTGGGGATGATCAGACACTAATGTTCCCTTAGTGAAGGGCAGTGCCAAGCAAGAATGGGCCAGGGGAAGTTACTTTAGGGAGGAGAGTTTGGATATACAAAGCAGTCCAGATACGGTGCTTTGGTGTCCCTGCTTGTAACCAAAGCTGGCAGAAAGACAGTCAGGAGTGCACGTCTGGCCCTGAGATATGGTCTCTGTGGTCATGTCCTGATGCTTCAGTACCACTGAAGCTACTTCCATAGCTGTCCCCCCGTCCCAGATACTTTGCAGTGGAGCTTAGTTTAGGGACCAGCTGGCAGGGGCCCCTGCATGCCTCCCGCCATGCCCAGCTGGGAGGCGGGCCTGCTCTCCTTCTGCATCTGTGCGTGTGGCCATTTTAATTTTTCCCTGGACAGCCTTGCCTGGGATACTGCTTGCTGCCTGCCATGGTTGCTAGGAAACCGGCAGAGGCCTTTCTCCTCCTTGCTCAGGACAAGGCCCCAGCCAAGCATCCCAGAGCCTGAGCCAGCATGTATCCTGCTGAGAGCTGGCCACATGTGCTAACCCCTTTTGCTCTCTGTCAAAGTCCCTTCTTTCTAGACCCCAGGACTCCTTGCTACACGGCCAGCAGCCATGTCTGGTAGCTGTCTCTCCTGTTAGTATTGAGATTCTCTTGGACAGGATTGAGGATGGCCTGGAATCCACATGAAGGTGACATTCCCTTAAGGTTCTTCCATCACCCTGCTCAGACCACACTTGGACAGACCAGATACCCTTTGGCTTCTCGGCCTCTCTGGGTTACCCACAACACCTCTTCCTGTAGCATCACGCCCTTCCTGCTTCTGAGCAATACTTTATATCCATTGAAGGAAAGGGGGAAAAAGTGGATGTGTTCTGAGCTCTGGGGTCCAGGAAAGAAGTAATAATGGCCGTCTTATTTCCCATGTAGCACCTGCCCATGATCCCAGAAGCTGCAGTTTCGGGAAGCCATGTTACTGATGTTGCCCCATTACCTGCAGCTCTCTCAGAATAATGCAGGCGGAGCAGGAGACGGAGTGGGGGATGGGGGTGAGGGGATCGGAGGGGGGGGGAAGGAGTGTGGACTGCTGGTTAGAAGTAGAACTTGGCCGGGCAGTGGTGGCACACGCCTTTAATCTCAGCACTCAGGAGGCAGAGGCGGGTGGATTTTTGAGTTCGAGGCCAGCCTGGTCTACAGAATGAGTTCCAGGACAGCCAGGGCTACATAGAGAAATCCTGTCTCGAAAAACCAAAAAAAAAAAAAAAAAAAAAAAAAAAAGTAGAACTTGAATCAGCAGCCAGAGAACACCCAAAGGATGCCTGTGTCTTCTGCAAGGATGCTTACCTCTGGCCAGGGGCAGGGCACGGCGCTTGGATGATTTGCTCCCCTGTGTGACCTCAGTTGTCTTCTGCTCAAGGAAGGCACTTAGTCACTCGTGCAACTTTCCCCTTCAATGTTTATTTCAAGTTGATTCTACTCAATCTCAAAGGCCTCCAGGGGCTCTGAGCCCTGTTGGTGGCCGGCCATGGGGATTACTTAATTTTTTTCCTGAGATGCCTGTCAGAATGTAAAGTGCAGTGGGCATATTATCTAGCGAGGCCCCTTGGCGTCTGGACATTGATATCTGTGTATGTTCTCACAGCATTGTTTATGTCAGGGAGTTCGTTGGGTTTTAAGTTAGCAAACTATTCGGTCGCACTAGTTAAAACAATTACAGCATGCCCTTGCTCCCTGGGCAGCTGTGGAAGGTCATGATGCTTATGCATGTCTTAGTGGGAAAGACAGTCCCCGTGTAGTAGGAAAACACCGACTGTTATTGATTACGGCATTTATGTAATTCTGTGGCGTACTGTTGGCTGGACTACCAAGACAGATATTGGTAAGAACGGTTTTGTCTTAGTGGTATAGAATTTGGTGGTGGTTTGTATTTTTCATTCCTTCTTACAGTACCTTTAAGGAACAACAAGCAGGGACTGGCGAGGTGGCTCGGCAGGTAAAGTGCTTCTCTGTCAAGCTTAAGGACCTGAGTTCAGACCTAAGACACACATAGAAATGCTGGTTGTGGTAGTGTATGCACACTTGTTGTCTTGGCATGAAGAAACAGGGACAGGAGGGTCCCTCAGGCTCCCTGCTGGTCTGGCCTAATTGCCGATCTCTAGGCCAGTGAGAGACTGATTCATGGTAGTATTGTAGAGAATAACGGCAGGTGTGTCCTCTGAACTTCACATGTCCATATCTGCACGCCTTCACACACACACACACACACACACACACACACACACACACACACACACACACAGGCATGCATGCATGCAAACTTTTTTAAAAAGCAGATATATTATTTTGGGTGTCAGAAGCAACTGGGGAACCATTTTAAAGGATAGGTTGTACTTCTCATCTGTGATTTATTCTGTGAGCACAGATGGGAAAGATAGTATATGTTTTTAGTAGGGGTTCCCAGCATCCACCAGTTGAAGGTCGTTTAGGAAATACTGAACCCCATGAAGGAATGTCTCACTGAAATTCCTGGGAACAGCAGCCCTCGGTTCCTCTGCGTAGCCCTACAGTTGACTCCAGGGCACTTCTTATCATAGGAAAGCCTTTCCCGTGTGAGAGAAACTGCTTACATCACTGCCACCACAGGTAGAAGCAGCTCCATCTTGTTCACAACTCTTTCACGAGCACGATCCTTCTTGTGGTCTGATTGTTTTGCAAACCACAGTCCTGGGTGTATTTTGTCATTGGCTTTAAACAAAAGACTTTTCAAGGGGGGAATATTTTTATTTGTCATTCAGTGTTTTTCCCTGGCATGATTCTCACGGCTGTAGTGCACTGTAGCCCAAAGGTGCTGTAGCGATGGAGGTCACAGTGGTGGTCACCATGGAGGTCACAATGGTAGTCACCGCCCTTCTTCTTGTCATCCATCCTTGGGTGTGTCTTTCTCATCTGGCTTCCTTTCCATCACCTGCGTCTGTCACAGCCTGCATCCTATCCCATGTGATGGATGCTGTCGGTCCTGGTGAGACACAGCCTTCTTGACGAAGTCCCCCCACCCCCCACCCTGGGCTTGTCCCTTTAACACAAACATCTATATTATTACCTTCCCATCCCTTCATCAAGCATCCATACAAACCCTTAGTTCCTATGGAACTTACAGCGCCTTGAAATGAGCCGGGTTTTGCTCATTTCTGTGGAAGTGCCGGGTTAAGCTGCTCCAGGACTCCAGGAAGGAACTCCTTGTTTTCCTCTGTGCTGTTGATTGAGTTGTTTTGGGGGTCGGCCCCCTACCCCCTCTTGATTTTATAACAGAAACATAACAAACTTAACAGCTTCCTATACTTACACGTGTATTCAAATTTTTATTTATTCGTGTTTAGCTTGAAAATGCTTCTTTAAAAAGCTACAAAATACAGGGAACACACAAAAAAGAAAGCTATTCCCAAACTTACCACCTAGAAGTGATTTTAACTTAAAACATGCGGGTACATGCAAATTTAGCCTTTCCTGTACAGATATGGTCCTGTTAGTCTGCAGAATTAAAGTGACACATAACTAACATTTGTAAAGTTTTACAGCATGTGACCTTTTCTTAGGGGGAGGAAACGATGGACACTGGTTCCCATGCCACCCAGGCTGGCCGTAAACTGCTTCTCCTCATGTCTCCACCACTTGGGATTACAAGTGCATCCGGCCATGCCTGCTGTGTGACCTTGATTTGACGCCGCTGACTGTCATTCCACAGTAATATCATGATCCGTTTTGATTCACCTGTTTATTTGCGTGTGTACACGTATGGAGGTCAGAGGACAACTTGAGTCAGTTCTCTCCTTCTATACTGTGGGTCTCGGGGATTGAACTTGAGTCATCAGGCTTGGTGACAAGCCCCTCTCCCCACTGACCCCTGTTGCTGGCTCACGGCAGGACATAGCTATGGAGTGAGTCTATGCCGCTGTATGAATGGTCTGTGGTTTATTCGGCCGCCCCTCCATTTGGCATTCAGGTGGTTGCAACTGTAGGAAACTTCAAGAAGTTGCTCTCTGGTTGAGGAGGACTCACTCTGGTTGGGGAACACTCTTTCTGTGTTGGGGAGGACTCCCTCTGAGTTTTAGGCTCCAGTTCTTCATGGTCTCTTACTGGTGATAGTACATTTTGAGACGC
Source organism: Uromys caudimaculatus (assembly GCA_028551405.1). Lineage (NCBI taxonomy): Eukaryota > Metazoa > Chordata > Mammalia > Rodentia > Muridae > Uromys > Uromys caudimaculatus. Next base: position 37,676,494 of record CM052707.1, read on the forward strand.
TCCCTTGTCTCACGTTATTCTACGGTGGAATCTTGGCTTGTTTTGTTTTCTTCCCCTTGATGAAATATGGAGCTGTGTCCCCCATGCCAAGGTCACCTCTCTGCACGGTCCCTTTTGTTCTCTTCCTTTCTGTGCTTCACACTTGAACCCACCTGACGTTTGTTTATGTGCTGGGAGGCGAGGGCCTCTCTCTATTTGTTTTTCAGCCTTAGTTATCGGCCTCAGGTTGCTGTGCCTCACAGTCCACCTGTCCATCCCACGGTGTCTAGCAAGGCTCACATAGCGTGTCCTAAATTTTCGCTTAGGTCTGTTCCTGCTTCATTAGTTTGCCTTGACTTGGGCCTAAACACAACCCTCTTAATTATTTAGTTTGGTACTGGCGAGTGGCAAAGCCTGAGAACCCCCCCCCCCCCCCCCCCGGCAGGCATCATTTAGTAGTGTCTTTAAGGCGGGGCATGGTAGCTTGCTTCTATAATCTTGAAACTTGGAAGAGTGAGTCAGGAGGATTGCTTTAAGTCTGGGGCTAGCCTGGACTACATAGTGAGTTCTAGGCCAGTCTGAGATCTAGAGTAAGACCCCATTAAGACAACAAAACCCAGCTGCCCCTTTCTTTATCACCTGTTTGCATTTTATTATTTATCACCTGTGGCGTTGGTGGGCAACGCGTTCTGTGTCTGTCGAGGTCTATTAGGAATGTCTTGAAGGACTTCTGATTAGACAGCTGGGTCTCGCTGCGGCTGTTTCCCTGCAGCTTGACTTTGCTTCCTGACCAGCGTGTTCTGGACCAACCTGAGCACAGAGACCTTCAGACACCCTAATCAGCCCCTCCTATCCCCAGATGCTCACAAGGAGATCCTGAGAGACAAAAGCAAATGCCATTCATGTTTGATAGTCCCTTGGTCTTCTAGCTGTGTAGAAGTTGTTCCCGAATCTGAACAGAAGGAGGGGAGATAAGGAGTCAGGAGAAAGATAGCTGGTCCCTCTTTCCGGGCTCAGCGAATGCAGGTGGCACCCTCGTCATTCCTGGCTACCTTCTGTAAGTGCTGGCAAACATCTGCCTGGTGACTGAATTTTTGCCTTGTAGGTTTTAGTGACCCTGAAAATTCAGAAACCACACGCTGCTTTCCTAGGGTCGAAAGCACTGGGTGGGGGGAACGATGTTACTGTGCTCTCTCGGTCCTTGGTGATTGCTAACAGCTCCAAGATGCTGAATCTTTAGAATTGTGTTTGGTGCCTAATAAGCACTCCGAGCTCACTGATGTTCGCAACCATGCTCTACAGCTTAAAAAATGGACACACAGAGAAGTATCCTGTATCCCAAATGCTTGGGACCCAGACATGTTGGCAATTTTGGAATTTTCTCAGAGTGTTTGTGTGTGTGTGTGTGTGTGTGTGTGTGTGTGTGTGTGTGTGTGTATTGAAATATCTTGTGATGGGACCTGAGTCTACGCACGAAACTGATTTATTACACACACACACACACATATCTTAGTATCTGTACACGGCATTTTTCGTGCACTACTGTATCGACTGTGATTTATCACGTGAGGTCCAATGTTGGATTTTCCAGTTGTGCTGTTATGTCAATGTTCAACACATTTTTTTTTTTTTTTTTTAAGAGCATATTGGATCTGGGATGTTCAGTCCATGCGCCCTCTAAAATTCCATCTGAGGTTCTTCTGCCTTGAGAGGAGGTTTCCCTGTTATCATCTATGTCATTGGATAGTTTTGGGCAGAATCCAACCATTGCTGGTTTGGGACAGTTTCACTTAGACTGTGTTGACAGCTAAGATACTGGGTGTTTATGAGAGATCTCTGCTCAGCCTCAGAAGAGGGTCAACATGGTGTCAGGGGAATGCATGTGACTTGGTACCTTTCTCTTGTCACCTCCTCTTGTTGCAATGAACAGTGGGAAGGATCACGGCCTACATGGAAGAACATGGTGGTTCTCACCTAAGCATCTGCTTCCGTGAAGGGGCTTATTTTCTGTTTCTTTCTTTTTCGTTTGTTTTTCGAGACTCTGTGTAGCCCTGGCTGTCCTAGAACTCACTCTGTAGACCAGGCTGGCCACAAACTCAGAAATCTGCCTGCCTCTGCCTCCCAAGTGCTGGGATTAAAGGCGTGCGCCACCACTGCCCGGCTCTGTTTCTTTTTAGATGACCCAACATTGACCAGTCGAGATTAAACAAGCCGACATATCGGTATTAACAAGCTGCGATCCCAGGGGCATTGCCAGGTTCTGTCCTCTTTCTGGCTATCTGTCACTTTCACAGACCCGTGTGCATTATGGTGATGACTGCTCCGGTGCCCACTCATAGTGGTAAACGTCTATGTGATTGGCGGAGAGGCCCATTTGTCCCCGAGACACGCAGGCTGAGATGGTGTGAGTGAGCACCGTGGTCTGTGGCCTTTGAGCATCCTTCACCCTGGTGGCCGGAGGGTCCCTTGACCCAGCTCTAAGAAGCTACAGGAGGGCTGCCTCTGTGGGAACTCACCAGAGTCTCACTTTGGAACCCAGGCTAGACTGGTGCTCACTGTACAGCCTAGAGTGACCTTGGATTTACAGTTCTCCTGCCTCAGCCTCCTGAATGTTGGTATGACAGATGTGAGCCTCCTTGAACTTTTGGAGTTATATATGGAGGTACAGGATAACAGAGAACTCTCAAGAAAGCAAACATGGTTTCTAGAACATCAGTTCTCAACCTGTGGGTCTCGACCCCGTTGGGATCAAATGGCCTTTCACAGAAGTCGCCTAAGACCATTGGAAATCATAGATTTTTACATTACAAGTCCCTGAAATAGCAAAATTACAGTTATGAAGTAGCAACAAAAATAACTTTATTATGGTTGGGGGCCACCACAACCTAAGGAACTGTGTTAAAGAGTTGCAGCATTGGGAAGACTGAGAACTCTAGGTTAAACCTGCCTCCGTCCCTCCGTCCCTGTGTTAACACTGACAGAGGTCTTAGCATTTTCATGCCACGTCTTCCCACTCGAAATCTGGGGCAGATCATTCTATTGCTGGGACAGCACATTCATCAGGCTGCAGTACAGACTAAAGGAGTTAGTGTCTGTGAGCTCACAGGACCCTTGCTGCGGTACCATGGGGGTCCCTCATGAGAACTTAGAATCCAAGTATTCAAAACAGAGACCACAAGCTCTGGCTTTTTTACGTAAACCTTTCTGTGAGATACGTTAGTGCGAAGAGAAACTAACCTCTATTACGAGATATTTTTGTTTACTAATGTGATAACCAGAGTGTGGCGATTCACTCCCTCCCCAGGAGACTGGGTAGGACACAGCAATTTCTTTTCTTAACGAAAAGTGTTTGGAAAGACCTTCAAAAGAGTGACTTGCCAGTGGAGAAATTGGGCTGCTATCATCTCAGCCAAGCAATGAAGGTCGAGGTCACTCTTGCTGAGTGGTCTTAGATTCTTCCTCCCGGTGGGATGTTGAATGGTTTCCTTTCCTCACCCCCGTGACCAAAAGCTTGGCAGAAACAAACTTGAGAGTTGAATTACATACATGTTTGGCTCGTGGTTTCTACGGGGTCAGGTGAGGTCATTGGCCCCGTGATTCTGGGACCGGTGTGAGGCAGCACGGTACACATCCCCACTTCTTGGAAGTGCCACCATACCAGGACTCTGTCAAGGGATGCATCTGTTGGTTAAGTCAGAGCCCTCAGGATCTAATTGCCTTCACAGGCGCAGGAAGATGTGTGCTTCATAACTTTCTAGGTGTATCTTAATCCAAGCAAGTTGACTATGAAAACTAAGTACCCCAGATGCCATGGGCAAGGTGCGTGCCTTCAGTGTTAATTCTGTCCGACGATCTGTAGTGTCCGTGTGTTCTAGGGAAACAAGACAAAAAGCTCCCTGCCCTCTCACCCCCACCAGGAGTGCCACCTCAGTTCCTGACCAGCACTCTTCAAAAGTATCCGGACCATGGAATTCAGGGACATACAGACAGCCCAGTGCCATGTAGGGTCCTGTTTAGATCACAGGTGTGAGTGGAGAAACTGAGCCGTCCTGGTTCGGTAGCATCAGGTACCAGTCTCCCTTTCTTACCTGACAGATATCCTAGGTGTTAAGACAGATGGCATCGCCGCCAGAGGAAGCTGTGTACAGAGCATATGGGGAACCTGGAACTATCTGGTGACTCTTCTGTAAATATAAACGGATTTCAGCCTGCAAAGCTAAAATCAAAGAAACAGATTGGTGCAGGGCATGCTGGTTTTAGAAACGCTTAATGGGCTTAAGGCAGGAGGTAAAAGTGGATGCCACCATGACCAGGTCCCAGAGACAGTGAGCTGTTAAATGCTGGTGGCCCTCCTGGACTCCCTTTCCAAGGGCAGGCCCATAAACATTTTTATTAAATGTTTTTAAAAGCCCTTTTACTCCCATTCTGATTACACGCCTTAGAAGTTTCATTGATAGTACGGCCATCTCCCCCCCTTCCCCTCATCCCACCCCCATCCATCCCCTCCCCGCCCAGTCCTCTGACCAGAGTGTCATTTTAGACCTGTTTGACTGTTCCATAAGACTTCTTTAAAGTGACATTTGTTTAGCTATGCTCAACTCCTCCCTAACCCATCCTGGCCCCGTTCTACTGCTCTGCCCTCGCCAGTCTTTAGAAAGCCTCCCAAATTAGCACCGTCTGAGAATTTAATTAACTCGCTGTTTACTAACCCTCTTCTTTCAAGATAATTAATGAGGATGTTAAGTGACACCGGGTCTGACAGGACTCCCAGTGGCACCTGAGCGGGCAGCTAGCAGAGCGAGGCTTTGGTGGGGTGGAGATCTCCCCCTTAGGTCTCCTGCAGCCCGAGTCCAGGCCCTGTGGCCACAGGAGGGGCAGGCACCAGGGGCACATGTCTGCTTAAAGTCGGGCTTTCCCACCTCGACCCTTCCCACTCATTTTCTGCTTTGTTAATTAAAAAGCCCATTTCACTCAGAGTGGAATGCTTATTTTTTTTCCGTGTTATTCCCCAGACAGCGCCTCCATTACCAGGCTTGAAATTAAACTAGCTGAGAATGTCCAGGGTTACAGTTCCCTTTTGTTTCTGTCAGAGGGGTAGTGCAGCCGCTTCCTCTCCTGCTTTGCACGCCCTCCCCCACAGCTTTCAACTCCATCCAGGTTAGCTAGAGATTACCCTCCATTCAGACTTGAGTGCTGCTTGCTGCAAAGTCTGTAGCTGCAGAAGCCTGCCCCGCCCAGTGTGGTAGCCCCTCAGCCCCTTAACACTTGTAGCTGCTGAGCGCTTTGAAATGTGACCACTGAGACTGAAGATCGGAACTTTAAATGGTATTCAACATACCTTCTAAATAGTCATGTGATGGCTACTCGGAGACTCTACTGGCCCCCTGAGGCCGGTGGTCCCTTATCTGCTTGGGCTCATCTGTGTTGAGTCTGAGGCAGTTTGCCAACCTTCTCCAGGGACTTTCTCCTCAGGTAGAGAGAGAGTAAACTGATTGCAACATGGTATCCAACAGACTGTAATTAGGAAGGTAAGTTTTCTGAAGGAAAAAGATGTTACTTTCTAAATCCAAATGTAAATGAGTTGGATTATCCGTGTCACTGAGCGCTTCATTCATGCAGATAATTGAGAATTGACGCTGTCCTTTTCCCTCAATTACTTCCTGATAGTTCCATGTGGTACAATGGGTGAAACACGGGGCTGTTTTTTAAATAGCTATGTTAATGTCCTCATTAATTTTACCATTTTTTCTACCAATTAACAAATATTAACTCTTGAGGCAGAATTAAGTTGGCTTCCTCTCGGCAGCCACATTTGCCAGTAACTCCCTTGCCTCTAGAGTCTAGTGAGGCTTAGCTTTTTCAAGCCTTCTCTTTGGCAGCGTGCAGGTGAAGCAGAAAAATGGCGGTTTTCAGGGTGATCTTGTACTGGATCGTCCCCAGTGTAACACAGTGTGGTGTGACAGATGCTGGAAGAGGACCATTCCATGGCCTCCATTTGTCGGCCTCCCAATCTTTGCATATGGTACAATGCAGGACTACATATTCAGTGCCCACAGGGGCTGCAGGGGGTTGACATGGGTAACCGAGCGGGTGCACGGCGCCTGCCTCTTCTTGTCTGGATAAGAATGAGTATGAGGGTACAGCCTTTCTGCTGCCTTCTTTTCATCGTTCCTTTCTCCTTTCCCTCTGTCCTTCTGTCCTTGAGGCAGAAAAGTCATGATCGCATAGGAAGTTGACAGATTTTAAAATGCTTACCAGTAATTAAAAGTCTTTAACATTGAGTGTCTCGCATCTTCATACGCAGAGTTCCCCCTTTGTTGCCAGTTTGCCTTCACTGCTGTCCATCAGACTGAATAATATCATCAGCCTTCTCCCTGACCCCCTATCCCTCAAGAATCAGTCACAGTGTGGGATGGACAAACCCCTTGAAATCATTATAGGGCTGGTGACTTGCGTTTTGGTATCATTAAAATGTGTATGCGATTACTTTTCCAAGTCTAGACTTTCAGACCACTCATTCCTGGCTTTCAAGATCTTCCCCAGCCTTCTGCTATCAGGAGGTGCTTAGGAGGCACCAGCATGAGTTGTAGGGAGAGACAGAGACATGACAGTCACCCTGGTGTCACCTTCCACCTGTGCTCCCTTGGCTGTATAAAACCTGCTCTGCTCTCGGCTCTTGGAGAACGTTGGCGGTGTCTGCATTTGCTGTTATTGGATCGTATTTTTGGTAAATATGGAATCTGTTTTCAGCTGTTGCTCAGCTCAGAATAAATGTCCAATCTTCACCCTTTCCCCATTCGGATTATAGAAGGGTACGCAAAACTTGAGGACAACGTGACCCAGTGCGCATTTACAAGGAAGCTCTCACATTGAAAAACAAGGGATGACATTTAATTATTCTAAAGTCACTTTGTAGTTCAGAGCTGAATCATCTTGACCAGGCGTTTGCCTTCGGTTTCAAACAGCTTATTTTTATAGAAAGTTTTCAAGCCTTGCCCTTATTAAGTTTTGAAAGTTGGAAGTAACTTTGTGTGTGTGTGTGTGTGTGTGTGTGTGTGTGTGTGTGTGTGTGTGTGTGTGTCAGAGACAAAGGTACATGTGTAGGGCCTCCGTGTGTGTGTGTGTGTGTGTGTGTGTGTGTGTGTGTGTGTGTGTGTGTGTCAGAGACAAAGGTACATGTGTAGGGCCTCCTGTCTTCTTTGAGACCAGGCTTGTGGGTTTTCACATGACTGGGTAAAAGTTTTCAGTTTCAGATCAGTATCTGTATGTTTTCAACAGAGGAGGAAAAGCAAGCCAGCCACTTGTCTGTTACACATAAAGTTTTATTGATACACATAATGATCTTCTCATTCCAGTCCACCGCTGCTCTAGTGCAGTGTCAGAAGGGGTGACTGTGATAGCGGTATGATAGCCCCAGCCTCTGAGGTGTTTGTTCTCTAGGTATTTAGAGTTTTCTGACATCTGGTCGGAATGATAGGAAATGAGTCGTCTTAGAGGCTTGTTTTAATGAATTCTGGAGAAACTGTGGATTAGACATTGTGCTACTCACAGGGTCCTTAAATGCATTTGTTATCAGCTTGGCTGGCTCAGGTTTATCGGGTTTATTGGGTTTGATCTGAAGAATTTGCTTACTAGCTGTTGAATTCAGTGACCCTGGTTTCATTGTAACTAGCCCTGCCTTTGGCCCCGTGCTGATACCACGGCTAGCCATTTGTTCCGGAGACTGAGTAGTTTTCAGTGTTGCCATGGTAAGACCCCCTCTCATTAGTGAGTGCCTGCAGCTTTCGGTTTGCTAAAATCAGAATGCTTTCTCAACCTGAAACTGTGGGTATTATTCTAAATGTTAAGTAATAGGGCTCTCTCGAAAGGCAAAGTGCTCCTGGGCCATTACTAGCTGAACTCCGTCATCACAACGACAACGCTGTGAGGTAGGGCCTAAGTACGGCTGAAATGGGCCGGAAGGGTGACTCGATGAAGGTCACTTAATAACAAAGCCCGTTGGCATTTTGTGTCATCTCATGAGTCACATTGGCTCGGAGGCATGCAGCCAGCACCTGCAGGACTCATGCCCAGGGGCAAGCCGGCCCTCTTAAAGGGTTCTTCCCTGGCAACCGGATGATTTCACTATTAAGGTAGGTGAATGGATGACTGAGTAATTAACTCATCACCGGGTGGACTCTGGGACCCACCCCTGTGAAATTAGACGGTGAGGGTAGGTAGGCTTTTTGAGCCTCCTGTTCATACCTGTCACCATCATCTGCTGGCCACGGTTTTTATTTTGCTTTAGCATTTATGAGGTACTTTCACAGCGACTGACTCCCTCCATCCCCGTGGCATGTGGTGTTGCTATTCCAGCGTTTATAGTGGAAGATACCATTGGGTGCTAGAGGCTGCTGTGTTCTCCCCTGTTGTCACTATGGGCAGATCTGGGTTCTGGGGGTTAAGCTCAGAGTAGTGGGGTGAATAGTTCCTGCCTTCAGAGGCCCCCCCAATGTTCCACATCCACAAAGCAGTCCTCAAGGATCTTGAACGACAGTAAGAGTTCTGTGGAGCCTTCCAGACTGAGAATCCAGAGGGGAAGGTCTCCTGCAGGCAGAAATGAGATGCGTACAACGGACAGTAGCTGTGCTGGAAACAGAGGCTTGCGCAGGAGGAAAAGGCAAAAGCCAGCATACACTGTATACAGAGAGAATAATGAAAATAGCTTGTGCTGGGCAGAGAATATTCTCTCGTTTTTGTGAGAGGTCAGAGCGTGAGGAAATGGGAAAGGAGGATGTCAAGAGACGAGAGGAGTGGGCGTTAAAGCTGGGAGAATGACCACTCAAAACAAAAACAAAAAAACAGTGATCCTAGTACTTCGAAGACTGAGGCAGGAGGATTGCCATGAGTTTTGAGGCCAGCTTGGGATACTAAAACTCTATCCCAAAACAAACCCAAACTATGACTGTGATCAAACGCTGAGACTGGTTGGCCCCCCTGGCATTTGGGTTTTTTTTTACCTGCAGAGGCCCTTGGTTCTAAGATTTGAAGGCTTCAAGGCTTTAAACCTTTAAAATGCTTCTAATCCAAGAGATTTTAGAAAGATGGCAGTTCTTGATTGGCAGCATCTTACTGAAATGGTCCAGGAAAGGGAGCATAGACAGGCTTGAGTTCACATGTCCCCATGTCCCTTTCTGGTGTGAACGTCTGCATGGCTGGTGTGTGTTGCAACTTCCAGAAGCTTTCTTAAGGGTGGTGTCTCAGCTACCCACTTTCTGGCCCTATCTCTCTTTTCTTCCTTTTCTCTTCCACAAACTTTACTACCATTTTGCTCCAGTGAATTTGCATTTCAGTGATGGGAACTGCCTGGGATACATTGTAGCAGGGTTTATGGACTCTGCCCAAAGAGATGCCCCTGCCCCAGCACGCTCCCTGGCCTTTCACTGTCTTAGCCTTACTTCTTGGTCTGTTAGAATGAGCAAGTGCATGTCTCTGAGGAGAGGATGTCTGGATTAGTGTCAGACTAGACGCTGCAAAGCCTTCCTTCCTGTGTATCACCACTTAAAAATAACTTTCCTGGGGCTGGAGAAATGGCTCAGTGGTTAAGCAGGACTTGCCGCTCTTCCAGAGGACTCTGGTTCAGTTCCCAGCACCCATCTCACGTGGCTCACAAGCACCTATAACTCCCAATTTCAGGGGATTTATACCCTCTTCTGGTCTCCATGGGCATACATGTGGTATACACTCACAAACACATAAAATATAGAAATACATTAAAAATAAGTTTAAAAACTGTCTAGCCGGCAAGTTTGTCCTTGGTCTCATTCCACTGAGGACTTGAGAGCAGGATCCTGTGGCAGAGGTAGGTCCAGGTTGCTTGGGTATCTCCCAGAGGGGACTGCTTTTGGTGGAGCTGGCCAGCCAGGCAGAAGGCTGGGGACATAGCTGAGAGGGGGAAGATAACATTCAACAGCAATGGACTTTGGAGTCCCTGTGGGGAGTATTCCCCTCTCACCTCCACAGGTCCTAGAATTTAGAAATGGAGGAAGACAAACCGTCCAGCGGTTCTTCAAGGGAGTTGAGAGACTTGGGGGGCCAGGGGAGTCCTCAGCCACAGACAGATATGAGGACAGCCAAGGGGGAGAAGCTGATATTGTCTAGGGGAGACACCTCTGTGGAGAAGAAAGGTTGTGGCTATCTTCACTCATGAGACCTGGGAGCTGAAGCGTTCACTGTGTGCTCTAGCACTGGGCCTCTGAGCAGCATCACAGTGTTCCGTTGACATTATTAGCCCTTTCATGTTTGCCGCTGATGGATAGATGGAAGCATCCTTTTCTGGAAAGGCGTGGTGGGCTCCGCCCACACCTATTTAGGGCTCCCACAGCTTGAGTTGCTCCCCAAGAGGCGTCTGTGGAGGCTGCCCTCAACTTGCTGCCTTCCGTGCCCCTTCCCACGGTGTGTGTCCAAGTCTTGCACCTAGTTTCCCATTAGCAACAGAACTCGGTAAACAGCCTCTGTCTCAGAAAATAAGGCAGTCAGAAGAACACAACTAGGTGTATGTATAGAAGAAATGGAAGACTGGGACATCTGTGACCACTCAGATGTCCTTGAGCTGGGACATTCTGTCCATTTGGAGGGAGAGGAGGGCCAGCGATACTGTCTTGTGATCTGTATACTAAGAAAACTAGGTCACTAGGTACAGCCTCTTAAAGTCACTATCTCCTGTCATAAAATAGTGTGTAAACAAGTAGTAAAAATTAGCAAACGTTTGTTTTCTCCAGTTACCAACCTTCTAGCTCAGTAGGGGTGGTGTAGCCCAGTGAGGATCAAAGACTGGTGCATGGCAGGTCCTGACAGGGATTCCCTCAGCCCTGGGACCCAGAGCCAAAGAGACAAAAATTGCTCAGCTGTGATGGGGAAGGGCCCTCCGAAGATGTCATCGTTAGGCTCCCAGAAGACAGAGTCATCGTCACCCTGACTCTTGATTCCTGTGGCATTTTAGCACGTGAAGGAAGTACCTGGCAGGGCATTGAAGCAGGAAGAGGAGATTGGTGAGCGAAGGGGGAACTCGACGTAGAAGGCTGAAATCTGAGACAAAGGAAGCGGATTCAGACTCTGTTAGATAAGACTCAACCAGAACACCAAAGACAGAGAGTCAGACAGAGTGGGAAAGGGTTTTCCTCGTTAACTCAGACCATCAGCCACCAAGGTTTAAGGACCTCCTGTGGATCTGAGGCTGTACTAAAGGAAGAGGATGAAAGATAGGACTTAGGCCCAGCTCGAGAGGTGCTGTTCACTGGGTGGCAGGGGAGTCGGCCACATTGGTTGTCCAGTGTGAGCAATGAGCAGGACACAAAAGCTGCTTCTGGATTAATGCATGTCTCAAAGGAGAGGCTGGAGAGCTGGGCCTCTGTAAAGAGCACAGGATTGGCCATTCCAGAGGAATACGGGTTGTTTTTTTGGTTTGGTTTTGTTGGTTTGAACATCTGTGTACCCCAGACTCCCTTCCAAAAACCATATGTAGTATTATAATTTTCAACCAGATGATGAGCCTGTTACTGTTTGGAGTTCAGTAGTATGACCAATGCCATGATCTTCATTTAGTAAGTGGATACTTTGATATAGAGTAGTGGATATTCTTTTGGTCTTATTTTTCCCAGAGACTTTGCATTCCATAGCAGGTAGGTTATGGGCTGGATTGCGTACGTAGTTTCTACTCTGAGCCAAATCTCAATGCACATATGTACCCTTTAGATAGCTCTTGGGCACTGAACTGTTTCTAATGGAGAATCAATTGGCTACTACTCAAATGCACAAAAGGTCCTCTGTATCGGAAGCCAGCCTTACCTGACCTGCCATGGTCACCAGACAACTTTGCCTAAGAGTCACCTGGAGGGTTTGCTGAAACCTGGGTTTCAGCCCTCAGAGTTCGTGTTGACCTGGACAGAGCCTAAGAATCCGAAGTTCCCAGGAATGTTGACGCTGGTAGTCTACAGCTACTCTTCTTGGAGAGTGTCTGCTGTAAGCTAAGCATCCCTGGGCAAAGAAATGGGACCTCCCTTTAATGGCTCCTTCTCAAAGACTGGGCCAGGAGTGAAGGAAGGGCAGGTGCCTCTCCACACTTTTGTGTGTACCGTCCTCATTATCTTTGTGACGACTCAGGCTCCCCCAGCATTCATGCACTTTGTGTGGTCCTGGGCCCCGAGCAGTGGCTTTCACCCCCTCAGCTTCCGTGAGGAACAACCATTCTGAAGACCAAAGCTGGATCTCAGCCTCAGGAATGACAGTTGGCTCTCCGTGTGACCATCGGACTTCAGGGTTCAGTCCTGTCTTCCGTGTCTACTGGACGGTACTGAGACCCTTCCATGAGAGGCCCCCTTGTGACCTTTAAATACTGCTGAGGTGGTGATCTTCAGGGACAGTGCCGTCAAGGGAAGCCAGCAGACTCCCAGCGATCCCCCAGCCCAGGAGATGCTCCCGACTTTGATGCTGTGCCCAGTGGGGTGACTAATCGATGTCCTCCATTCCGCTGGACAATTAAGAGAAGCAGGAGAAGGAGGGAAAAGTCTTCAGTTAGACCTAATTTGGCACCATATTGTTTTCTGTTAATCTATTTTGCTTTCTGTCCGTCTGTCCCAAGGGATGGGTGCCTTGCTGCTTGCTGAAGCATGCATAACTAATGTTCTCATTAAGGGCTGATCTGTTTATCAGGACCATGCTAGGAAGCCAGGCTGCCAAAACCTAGGCACAAGCGGGGGGCTGTTACCTCCCTCTGGGCCTTAGCCCCACCTCATTAAGCCGCTCCTGGCTATTGATTGGGAGCCTGTGTTTGGAAGAGTCTTACTTACCCCATGCATTATCTTGACAGGTTGATCAGACCTGATTGAGAACCTCTTAAAGGAACGAACAGCTGTAATGGGAAAGTTGGACTCTGTCATCCGTTAGGATGATTCTGGAAGCAAGAAGAACACGGCTGACATCTTGGAGCAATTGTATTTACAATTAACATGGCTGAAAACGATTGCCTCTATTGATCCCCCCTTCCTGCAATTACAGCCCCATTGTTTACATTCCAGCACTTCAGTTATAAAAAGGAAATTCAATAATTATTGCATTATTTAAAGTTAAAGTGCCACAGAGTTTGCTGGCTGCGCTCGCTGGTTGATTTAACGTTCAGTAAAATCCATGCTGAGCTCTCCATCTCGAGGCCAGCAATATCGGCTTTTAATGAGACTTGGGGGTGGGGGGACCTCGGTGCGCAGGGTGTTTGTCTGGGTTATTTATTGGGGATGGGGGGGCCTGAAAGCAGAGTGGAGAAACCAGCCATGTCATGGTTCATGAAATGGTCCCTCTTGCCATGTACCCATCTAGCCTGCAGACGGCCGTGTCTTGGTCTCTTGGCAGGCATTCAAATCTGTTTCCTACAAACAGGTTTCTTTTACCTTGTTGCTCCCCTGTCCCCCTTCCCTTCAACCTTCAGCAGAAGCAGTGGACTTGGAGGAGAAAGGATGGGCTATTAACAACAGACAGGAGGCCGGGCAGTGGTGGCGCACACCTTTAATCCCAGCACTCGGGAGGCAGAGGCAGGCGGATTTCTGAGTTCGAGGCCAGCCTGGTCTACAGAGTGAGTTCCAGGACAGCCAGGGCTACACAGAGAAACCCTGTCTCGAAAAACCTAAATAAATAAATAAATAAATAAATAAATAAATAAATAATAAAATTTAAAAAATCAACGGACAGGAGAATCCCTACCAAATTTGTCACAGGCAAGTTTCTCTCCGTCCCGTTGTTGTTCCCATTTTCCCCTTTCAAGGGAGAAATTGAATTTGAAAAAAAAAAAAAAAATCACAGACTTCTTTATGAGTAAGTTGGCCCCACGGATGTTCCATATCCCTGGTCTCTGGCATGCTGGCAGTCCCTGGCTTCTCTCATCATGAAGGTAGTAATTGCAGCTGGCATCAAGATCTGAAAGCTCAGGAGGAGGCCCCAAGTTTTGAGTACCAAATTCCTGTTCTCAGAAGCAGCATCCAGGAAGTTGAAGGGCGTGGGAGGAATCTTAAAGACCCTCCTTTTTTTCCCTATTTGACTGAGAGTCACTGTGGGCTTGGTTCCAAAGAGCGACTTGGGGCGGGTACCCCTAGCAGGAAGGCAGAGTAGAGGAGGAATCCGGCCACACCCTCCGCTTAGCTGCCACCAGTCATGGTCCCTTCCACAGCCCCAGGAAACTAGACTACAGGTGCAAAAGCCAAGAGGAAGATGAATAGAGCCAGTTGTGACTTTTATGGAATATCAGAAGCAGGCTAGTAGTGGGCAGCTGCTTCCCAGTGACTTTTTCATCAAGGAGGTGAATTCTTGTGTGCAGGTCTTGCGTGATTTTTCCGACTTGCTTTTTGAGAATCCAAAATTCCCTTTAGGAAAACAGCAGGGTGCAGAGATTTGAGGCCTTGGAAGTTTTGGGGGCGTCTCCATGTTTTCTAACCTGGGTCTACTTTTCTCTGGTGATTGCTGTCCGAGCTGTCGCTTTAGCACTAGCATCTGATTATAGATTCTGGCTGAATTAGAACTCCCTGGAAGGTATAACAACTGCATCTGCCCCCACAGGTGCTCTTGATCAGTGCCACCCACATTGGAGAGCCACTGAGCTAGAACATTAGTTGCATCACAGACTTCCGGGCCTGTGGTGTGGCACCCACCTGTCAGGTGCGATGAGGCAGGATCTGGGCTCGCAGTGTGATGATCACAGCAGGGCCCAATGTTCTGGCAGCCCTTCACACTTTCTGAAGGATTTTCCCTTAACGGTTCTCCCACAGCCTGATCAGTGGCCTCAGCAGAGGCATGGCTTGTGTGAATGCCTCCACTTTACATACAGATGGAGCCATAGCACCTGTTTGGACTGCCAGGCATCCATTCTCCCTGCCTCTGCCGTGTGGATTTTCATGGTGTTGGAGATATAAATGAGCAAACCCCTCAGTGTAGTTAGGAGTGAGGGAAGTGTGCCTCCCAGCCACGCCTTCTAAGCCACGCCCTCTCTGTCCTCACCTGGGATAGCCACAGACTTAACTAAGAACCGGGCCTTTGATTGTCACCACAGCAGCATACCAACAGACAAGGGGATGGAAGAACATGTGGCAAGGGCCTGGGCTACCTACACCAGCAGCAGGGCGTTCTGGGTAAAGCTCTTCCGGTAAACATGGAGCACCTATCTCTTCACCCGGAGGAAATCCCATGTGTTCAGGCTCTCCCGACCACAGCATAGACTCTGTGTGTTACAGTTTCTTCACTGTTGACTTTGGCCTCCCCCTTAGGAGCCAGGAAGTCATGAACATTGGTTGTACTGAGGAAAATGTTAAGTAGTTCCCTTCTTAACCCCAAAGATTAACAAGTTTGAAAGAACACAAGCCACAGTAGCTTTAATCATTACAAAAGCTAACTGTGTATCAAGTATCATTAATAAACATTTTATATGCATCATACAATTGAGTCCCCCCAGCTGTGGGTTGAGGAGGTTCAGTTACTGAGGAAACAGAGGCCTCCCAGGCTCACAGTGAGGGTCTCCTGCTGGACCAGTGTTCGGCCACAGTGCATCCTGGAGCCAACATCATCACCAGAAGATTGATGAGGCACAGAGCAGTATTGTGACACTTATGACGACTTATATCTTTGAGGGCTGAGTCATTGCCAAGGAAGGTGACCATCTCAGTGAACTGAGGAGTCCACAATTGTCAGAATTTTGTCCTGGTGAAGGTTGTCACTTCCAGGGCCTGGGGCCATAGGCATTTCCTGAAGGATGGCCGGTTCAGTGTTAGCCTTGTTAGGACCCATCTTTTGGGAATTTCCCTCACAGGGAAAGATGTGTGGACTTTATGCTAAGGTACCAGCATACCCCAAGCATCCATATTTTTCCAGAAATATTCCTCGCCCAGGCCCACTGTTGATAGAGGGTTGCAGATTTGTATAGTTATTTTCCTCTTAGGATTTAGTGTCTGGCCGAATAAGGTTACTAATACTGAGATTTAGGGACCATGCAGTGTTCATATAGGAGAAAGATTCAGCAGTCAGGAATCTCGGCCTGGATCCCGGAGATTGGAAACAGAGAAGCGCTCTGGTGGCTTGTTCTGGGGCGTGAGGAACCTGGCCTAGAAACCAGAAAATAGGGCAGAGCCACCCAGACCATTGATCTAGGGGCCATTTTTACTTCTTTTGCTTTTTTTTTTTTTCTTATAAATCATATCTTACGGTGTCTGCAGGGCTCCTACAGTGAAATAGGGCTAAATTAGCATGAGCCAAGGACAAGGGCACCAGTGGATGAAAAGCCAAGATCAAACAGGAAATATGTATATATTTAGGCTGACCTTTCACGTGTCATGCTGAAAATGTGGCATTCAATCCGAGACTAACTCAACCTCACTGATTAAAAAAATTAACTGCCCTCACCCCTGGATGCGTCACATCCGAAAGGGCTCTTTTTATAACGCTCAAGGTGAATGGCTGGGCCCGGGGAGCCTCTTGTTCCAGAAAGGCCCTTCAGATTGGGGCTGAGCCCAACAGTCCCAGGTTCAGGTCCAATCTGTCTACTGAACGCTGAGAGACCTGAGGCCAGTCGCGTGACCCCTCTCAAAGTTGGATTCCTTCCGGGACAGGAGTCTGCCTCACAGCTTGCCCTTTCAGTGTTGAAGCATTTTCAAGCTAAGTTGGGCTCCTGTGTATGTTCTCAGTTACTTCCCATCTGATTTTCTGGGGATATTTTAATACTGTACCCCCACTTCACCCAAGTACCTGAAGCCCTTGGCATGCTGTCATTCATTAGTGCTCTGTCCTCCAGGGGGCTGTTCCATAAGAGCCCTCCCTCCCTCACATTGGGGAGGCCCCAGCTTTGTAAACAGAAGTTACAGGCTCCCCCTCACCTGCCTTTACTGAGGTGCCCTTCAGACCCCAGCGGATGACTAGGACCAGTGGGGACATCCCACCATGAGGTTGCTCTTCAGTGAGCAAGAGTGGGGTTCCCTGGCTTAGTTGGTTCACTGGGATGGATGCCTAAATAAAAACTGCCACCCCCAGCAGAGAGCTTTGCCATTTTTCCTTACCTTCAAAATAGAGTTCCATGGTACGTGCTCCGAAGTATGGTGAGAGAGTGTTTCGGGGTGTGCTGACAACAGGTGTTACTCCCCAAGGACCCGTCTATTGTGAATGTGTGTGTGTGTGTGTGTGTGTGTGTGTGTGTTTGCGCACGTGCACACACGTGCACTGTGCCCATTTTTTACTTTAAAGGGGCAACCGTGACCAAAGCTGATCAATATTTTACATCCCATGCATGAAGAACAGATGTTAGAAGTTTCCTTTTCTGAGTAGGAGGAGGTAGCTGGGGGCTCTCCAGATTTATAGAAATCAATGTTCCCTGACAGAACTTGGTTAGTTTTCCTGAGAAAGAAGTAACAGGAACATTTTTTTTTTTCCATGATGAATTATTTTCTAACGAGCCCTCTTTAGCTGTCCACGTTCGGCCAGGGTGAGGCCGTACAACATTTTAATAGGTAGACTCTCGCAGTGCGTGCAGCCTGGTCTCCAGTTCTCCCTTTCTTCTTTAAATACTAGTTTGCTCATTGTCAAGGGTGTCTCTCCGTGGGGAGGGCTCTCGTTCTTGACCCAAGTCAAGTCGTGGAGACAGGTGCAGGACCTTGGGTGTTCCCATGTGGGGAGCACTGTGCTCCCTGTGGCTGGGATGAACGTTTTAGAGCACAGCGAGCTAGGAATTATTATCAGATGGAGACACATGAAGAACCACCCCCTATGTGTTCAGCACAGGATGCTAACTAGCTAGCACATGCTAGTCCCATTTCCAGTGGCTCCCCATGATGCCACCTGGTCTTCCATGACTTCCCAGTGGTCATTTAGAGAAGTCAGAGATAGACCTTTTCTGCTTCCAAGTATGAGTCACACTGGGTACTTGCTTCTTCCCTCTCAGAAGAGTCTTCTGTTGTAAGCCACCCTGCCTTTGCGGCGGTGCCTTTGGCACCATTCGTTCATACAGTTTGCCATTCATCTGCCCACTCTCCCACCCACCACCCATCCATTCATGTGGTTTGCCATCCATTCATCCATCCATTCACCCATTCATTAATGCATTTTACTGGCAATCCATCCATCCACCCACTCATCCACCCGTTCATTCGGTTCATTCATGCCGTTTACAATCTGTCTGTCCACCCACCCATTCATACATTCACCTACCTGCTCATTATTCACAGTGCCGGGGATGGAAACAGAGCCCTTGGTCTCTTGTTAGGAAAGTCATCTACTGCTGAGCTACATCTCCGGCTCCTGTAGATAACTTCCTAACAAGTGGGACTCGGAGGACAATCACGGAAAACTTTCCTTGCATTCAAGGCTGCAGGGCCCAGAAAGGTTAGATGGTGCTGGGCTTCACCATTCCCCATTTAGCTGCATGACTTTGTATTTTCTAGTTGGTCACCTTACTGTAGTAGTCCTTTGCTGTCTGTGCCGTTTTCTCCAGGGTGCTAAGAGGCATGTGGGTTTCAGAGCTTGGGTGTCATAGTCAAAGAGTGGCATTATTAGAATTGACGGGATTTTGTCCGCTGGCCTCTGGCAGATGTTCCGAATGGGTGCCATTGCTGCTGTCGCCGCCACCTTGCCATTTCCCTGTTGTTAAGGTTGTTTTGAAGTCTCAGGGGTTGTAGATACTTAGACTCAAACCCAAACAAATCCCAACACATGGGCTCCACAGCCGTCATGCCTTGAGTCCCAGGGGATCATAGCAGTGCACACTTGCCGCAGCTGAAGCTCTCGCTCGGTTCTGTTCAAACCATCCGTGTGACCCGGCAAAGAAGAGTAAGGGGGGAGAGGGAAAGAATTAAATAAAACTCGGGTCCCCTCCGCCCCAACAGGAGAACTCCAGGATAGAGACAGAATGTCCGTGGGGGAATTCAGGATTTGCGTGGGAGAAAAATTCCTGCCTGGCGAGGAGAGCAAGAAGCCTGAAAGGAGGTAGCTCTGTTATTGAGTGCACCAGTGGGATTTGTGCCTTGGTGGATTCTTCATATATTACAGTGAATTTAATTAAATACATTGTGATCCCAATTGAGGGTATTCTAATTAGCTGGGTCAGGAACAAATTATTCTCCCTCCTTCTCCAAATGAAAACATCTCTGCTCTTCTGCAGGGAAGGCATGTCCTTGGCTGCCTGACTTGCCCCATGGAGTCCTCTTCTGTCTCAGGCCCCACCCTCCCCTGCTGCCTTGCATTGGGGCAGGTTCCCAGGGTGGGACTCTGGGGAGAGGCAGTGCCCCTAGTGAGGAAGACAGAATCTGGACAGCTGGGCCAAGGGGTGGACACACTTATGACTGGGCAGTCACTGGATGGTGTGCCGGGCTCAGACAGAAATCAGTCTGCTGCAGGCCCTGGGTCCTTGTTGACCCCAAGTTGGCCAAAACCAGTAACAGGAGTGAGTACGGGCTTGCCACATGCAGGTAAGCAACAGCAGGCCCAGGCTGTGAAAGGAAAATGGACATTTGGAAATCTGGGAGAGTGGGGGAGATGTGTGCTCGTGCATGCGCACGTGCGTGCATTTGTATGTGTACATTGTGTGAGTGAGTGTGTGTGTGTGCACACGCGTGTGCATGCGTGCCCTGTTGCTATCAGTGGATGGGACTGTGGCTCAGGTCTCCCTGTTTCCTTTTATTCTTTCCTCCATGATTTGTGATGGGTGGGAATTTCCTTCTCCAAAATGCTTCTTCAATGGCAGACAAAAGTGAATCCTGGGGGCAGTTCTGCAGGTTGTCACTCACCAACATGAGCTTGTGAACAGAATGGTTCTGAAATATCTTTTTACCATTTTTTTAAAGCAAGAACTCCCAGCATGATGCTTATTTCAGCTCAAGCCTGAATATCCACGAGCCCCAGCATTTGAGGACAGAAAGACAGTTTGACTTCTCAGTTCCTGCTCTTCTCTTTAGGCCTTAGCCTTCTCTTCTGGCTCAGAGACTCAGAAGCCCCAGCCAGCTGGGATGGCACCCTCACCTCCGTTATGATACTGTGTTTCAAACTGCATTACCACAAAGCCGTCCTCTTCTCTGGGGAATTGGGGGCTGGGGGTAGGAGTTAAGGCTTTGTGAATCTGGCTAGATGGTGATGTCAGCAAAATCTCTCAATGAAACGGGATACTCTGTGTTTCTGGGTGTGTTTAACAGGATACTCTGTGTTTCTGGGTGTGTTTTTTTGTTTTTGTTTTGTTTTGTCTTTGTTGTTGTTGGCTTTTCCTGTTAGCTTTTAGTCTGAGAGTTTAGTAAGCATTATTTTGTTAGTCTCTGTGACTCAGGACAGCAGTTTCTATGTCCCCTGTCCCAGTCCCAGGTCATGCCCTCATTCCCAGAAGATCCCACTGGGAAGTCTAGGTTTTTCAAGAAGCTCTGGAGAATGGCTGCTCCACACCTTCCTCCTCTTTGAGATGTGACACCCCCCACACACACACACACACAAAACATTGTCTTGTTTTGAATCCTTTCTCAGTCTTCTGCCGAGTCCTGTCTCAGAGGAGAGACACTGAAGATAAACAATGGGGAAAAAACCAACCCACACAGCAGTTTCTCTCCAGAAGGTTCTTATTGTCAGTTGCATTTCCCATGGAGCTCTTGCAGGTTCTTCTGACTCCTGGCTGTGGAATTGCTCTGGAGAAGGTGTTATTTGCTGGGGCTCTCATTGCCCCCCCCCCCTATCGTCCCCCAAATGGTGCATTTGATAAGAGTCGACTTTCCATTTATGAGAATCGGACAGGGTTGAGGTTCTCATTCAGTGCCTGTGATGTCCTCTGCCTTTGCACCTGCAGATCCACACTCTTTTTGGTTTTCCAAGGCTTCGGTTAATCCTCCTGATGGAGGGCCTCCGCCCTCTCTAGTAAACTTGCTGCAGTGCCTTGCGGATACACTCCTATTTCTCATCTGAGCATGTGCAAACTGTTTGGATTTTCCTCACTCTCTTGGTAGACCTAAGATGTGAGCCTGTGAGCACAGGAGCCCCGGGCCGTGTCATCTGATAGGAGTCGCATGTGCGGCCACTCTGTTACTTTCAGTCTCAGGAAGCACACAGTGTGCTGAGCACTCTGGCCCTGCCTGCCAGGCCTTGCCTCACTAGCTGGACTAGGGAAATGCCCCTCCCCTTGCCCACAGGATCAGAAACCACCATCAAGGCGTGGACATTGCACAGACGCCTTGGGATCAGGAAGGAGACTGTTGTCACAAGGCCATCCCAAGGCTTTTTCTTGTCCAGGCCCTGGTGACCAGATTTGCAATCGGGAAGGAGGGGCAAGAGGAGCAGTCCATCAATCACATGAGGCACGGGCGGCGTTTGCATCATTGTACTTCTTCTGTGATGCTGGCTGTATGGTGTGGGGAGGCAAGCTGGCTTCTAGCACTTTCTCTGCCTATAGCTGGGTTACTTGAGGTCAACCACTTAAGCTTTGTGAACTGTTTGCCTGCTTCGTGTACACTGACTGGGTAAATTCCCTCTTCCTGTCAAAATAGTCTGAAGTAAGACATGCCCTTTCTACACTAGGAGCAAATGAGTCCCCTGTTACTAGCCACCTGGGGTCCCCCATTTCTTCCCAGGAGGTCTGAAAACGGTGAGTTCTGCTCTTGGATGCCCTGCGGTCTCACAGATGCAGCAGGCTGGCTTCTGTGGACTGGCTCTGTGACACCCGCTGTTCTTGTGCTAGCGCTGTCACTGACCTGTGTTCTGCTTCCTCTTGGCTCTTGGGTTTTCATGCTCTGGAATCAGTGTTGTGTCTGCCAAACAAAATAGAGACATAATTGGGACCAGTGATACTGACCAGTGATGAACCACAGGACCTTTCCATATTGCACCTCTGGCTTTGTTTTAGATTTGAGGCATGAGTTTACTATGTAGACCAGGCTGGCCTTGAACTTCTGATCTTCCTGCTTCTTCAGCCACAGGTATTAGGATTATATATAGGTATGCACCACCATGCCCAGGTAGACTAATTTTCATCTTAAAACTTTTTTATTCCCCATAGATAGTCTTATATGTAGCCTATTTTGCCCCAAACTCACTGTGTAGCCAAGGATGACCTTGAACTTCCGACCTCGATACCCCTGCCTCCTGAGTGCCAGGATTACAGCACTACTCCCTAAACTCACCGCTTCATGCATGCTGGACAAGTACCTACCAACTGAGCTACGTCACCAGCTCTGTCACTTTAAATACTGAAAAAAAAAGTTGAGCTGTTTTTAGTATGGAAATGGCCAGAAGGGTACTTTGATTATGCCTGACCCACCTAGGGTACTTACAGGTAGGTAGGACAATGAACTGTCACTAATGTAGGGACGGGGGCAGGGGAGTGGCAGCGAGTTGTCTGTGAAGATCAGATGGTAATTTCTTTAGTCTTTTGTGGGTCATTTGCTGTTGTTTAACTCTGAAGCTTCAAAAAAGTCTATATATTGTATGTCTGTCAGCACACCCAGTCGTGTTCTAATAAAACTTTATTGGTGAAAACAGACAGTGGGTCAGGTTTGGTCTCAGGCCACAGTTTGCCCACCTCCTGTCTGGGATATGAAAGGGTGAGCCTTTTATATTTGTGTAACACTGGGAAGACTCTGTTAAAAAGCTACCTGGGATGGGGCCATGTTGGAAGAAAACACACACACACACACACACACACACACACACGTATATGTATATTATCAGCATGCTGTTTAACCCTATAAGTGCTTCCAGAGAAGACACTGGAGAAAATGAAAATACCCCTTATAAGGAGCCTCATCAATACCCATCATGCCCCACGTTCCCTAGTTGACACACGCCTCCCTGTGGCCCATACAGTCCAGGAGTGGCTTCTGCCCTGATGTGACTGAATGTCTGACCAAGCCAGTGTCCCTCTCCTTCATCCCTGCAGCACCTGCAGCAGCATGAGAGCGGCGTGGAGGGCGAGAGCTGCTACTACCACTGTGTCCTGTGCAACTACTCCACCAAGGCCAAACTCAACCTCATCCAACACGTGCGCTCCATGAAGCATCAGCGCAGCGAGAGCCTGCGCAAGCTGCAGCGGCTGCAGAAGGGCCTCCCGGAGGAGGATGAAGACCTAGGCCAGATCTTCACCATCCGCAGGTGCCCCTCCACCGACCCAGGTGAGACCCGCTGTGGTGGGCCATGCCGGGAGCCTCCCGAAGGCTTCCAGTGTGGGCGCGCTTAGCTTATCAATGCGGCTGCTCCTTCTGTCTGTCCCTGGTGCCTCCTGCATGGAAGGAGTTTGGATTGGTGCCTTTTTAACACTGCCTTTCGCTAGGCATGTGTTCAACCACAGGGAACTCACTGACATCTTGCTCTGGCAGCAGGCCCATGGCAGCATACGCTCTGGGTTCCATTACTGCTGCACACTGCCCTGGCAGATGCTACTTGTGAGCCTTGCCTGAGTACTAGGAGTGGTTTTTGGTCCGAAAGCCACAGAACTGAACTCCAGGGAACATCAAAGTGAGCACCTGTTGCAGGGCCCTTCATTGTATTTGAAAGGGCCTCATTGTCCCTCTGGTGCAGGCTTCTCTGGACTTCCTACTACTTGTGGACTGTGACCTTGTGCAGTGTGCTGTTTCTTGCCTTCCTACCTTCTCATCTATAGAAAACCTTTCTCTTTCCCTTTCTCCCACGTAACCCTCATTCCTAATGGGACCTCATTTGGTAGGATTAACTCCTCTTTAAAAAAAAAAAAAAAATTAACCTTTCGGTCCTGTCTCTTAACTCAATACAAGATGGTCACTTGTTTCTTTCAGAACAATTTAAGCAAGACAAGCCTGGTGGCATAGGCTTGTAATCCTGGCAGAGCAGAGACGCCACAAGTTGTAGGCCAGCCCAGGCTATACAATAAGACCTCGTCTCAGAAGCAATAAAGAAACCCCGTCAAGTTAGGCCTTTGTCATTATTACTCTCTAAGGAAATCGCCATGATTTTTGAATGGAAAAAAATCTTTGCAGCATATCTTCAGTGTGCGCCCAACATTCTGTCGCCCTTCCCCCCTATAACTAAGCCAGCCTGTGAGGGGAGCCAGGGGCCTTCTGGAGCCTTCCTGCTAGTCAGTGAAGGGGTTGTGCTCCCCGTACCTCCAGTGAGGTCTTTTCCTTCACTCTCAGGTTGTTTCTCTCTAGGAGAGAGGAGGAGGAGGCTTCTCCTGATGGTTCTTGGTCCCCTGGTTCTCAGGGCACCAGTGAGTATTAGACCCGGGTCCTCAGCCCCTGGCTCCTTAAAGTTTTAGCCTGCTGATATGGCCACATATATTCCAAGACTTCCCTGGATGTCCCAGCAGTCCCACCTCTTGGTTAGTTTCCCAGAACTCAGTTGCTTTTTTTTTTTTTTTTTTTTTTTAATTTTAACCTGCCCTTTCTATGATGACATGACCACACGTGAGCTTCCTGGCCGTTACTCATCCTTCACCTCCTGTAGTAGCTTCTCAACCTATTGCCTCTGAGGAGTGTTAACTTGTGAACTGTCAGATCAAGCACATGTTTGGATATAAACCTTAGGGGGGAGGAATAGCCTGGCCCTCCCCCTTCTCCAGGTTGGGACCACCAGTGGCTCAACTTGTAGTTGCTTCCCTGTTTGACTTACTTCTACATTCTAAATAGTAGTAGCATGCTTCTACTATTTCTTGGACACTAGTGTTCCAGGCTGCATGACACAAGGACCTTCCCCGGGTGCTGCCCTGTAAACCCTCCCATTCTGACCTGCTCATACATGCCTGCACCCACGCATACGTGAGCACACACAGACCCCTACACACACACACCAGTAAGCACACCCGACGCATAGACGTTGGACCCACGTCTGCCCCATGTGCACTCATGCACATGCTATCAACATACCACACAACATGTGCCATAGCATGCATACTGTATTCATACATATCCCCATACACAGGGTACCCCAGGCTCTCTCCCACACATCTCCCCTCCCGATATACACAGTGCACCCCCACAGTCCGCTATGTATACTTGTCCTCCACTTGGCGTGACACTTGGTGCACACGCGTGCCAACAGGCACTGCACCTCACCCCAGCTCCTATAGCCTTTTTTCCTGTGCGTACCCTCATCCCCCGGCAGACCCCCTTCTCTCCTATTAGGATGAAATAATAATTGGGGGTGATATTAATATTCAGTATTTTCATTATTATAACTCTATAAATATTAATCACAGCCAAGCCTTGTAGAGTTTTATAATTTCATTTACCTTCTTGTACAAGTTTGTGTTTCTCCTGCTTTCCTAGGTACTCATGATTAATTCATGGCTTACCTAACACTGCCAGAGCAGACATTTCCTAATCTCTCAGTGCTCTGTGCTCAGTTTTCCCCGTCAGCTTAGCTTCCTCTTAGAGGCATCTCGCTAAGCCCCTCCAAAGCCCCCAGTTCACCGGTTCCTGTCAGGATCATCCTATGGCTCCTTGGCCGCCTTCTCTTTCCAGACAAAACTGCCGTTCCGGCATGACAGGGTGCACTCACAGGCCTCGGGTGGGGATTGTCTTCTCCCACGATGGGAAGTTGGAGGGGTGTGCTGGTGTCAGGGGCCAGGATAATAATGGCCGTCCCTCGTAGGCCTGGGAAGTATTGTCTCTTACCATGTGTTTCCAGGTAGATGCTTTCCTGGTTGGATTTTTAACTCTTTCATCTGCAAGGCCCCTGGTCACCTCTGACCCCGTCCCACTGCAGGTGCCCGTTCTCACTGTTGCTCCTCAGAGTGCACACCTGTCCTGAAAGCCTGAGGTCCTTGTGTCCCCTGGCTGTGGGGTCCCTGGTACCACCAGAGTCTTATAGCCTTTGTATGGGCCTGCCCTGTTCCTTCCCCACCATTGTACCATCCAGTCATTTCACAGGATTCTCTTCATTCCACCAGTGTCTGCCTGAAGGTCTCTCCCCCTCTTAAGTTCTTCCCACTTAGAGTCCCCTTTTACATTAGTGAAGTGTAGTGTCCCAAACTAAATAGTATGCAGCTGCTACCTCACTCAGGTCTGTGGAATGGAGCAGACACGTACCCCCCCCTTCCCCCTTGAGCGCTTTCTAGTGTGAGACACCACTTTATGCTGTCTGCTCCGGATCAGCTTTCTTACACACTACCTTCTGCATTTCCTTTAATGTATTGCATATTACCCTCCCCCATGCCCCAAGTATACGAGCAACTTGAATCAGGTTGATAGACTTCCTTTTCCCAATTTCCAAATCCTTTTGGTATTGTCTTTGGCCCCCAGTCATCGTCTGCTGATGCTCCAAGAGCTTCCTCCCACACACGATGCCATGAAGCTCATCCTCCACTGACGACAAAAGGACAGATGATTAGGTAATGCACTGACATTAACAGGAACCCAGTTCTGTTTTAGGAGCCCCTGTAGGAGAAACACATCTTGAAGCAAAGCCTCCCTTTTCCCTGGGGATTTGCTCTTAAAAACTTGAAAGGACGTCTTTAAGAAAAGGGGCATTCAGGGCTCAGTAGAACCGAGATATTTAAGATTGTCAGTTTCAGATTTGTAAACACAGACCTTGTCTGCACTTCTCGTTCTGTCCTCGTTAAGAGAAAGATCAGGACATGACCCTCAAGCAAGAAGTGTCGTTCGCATGCCACATGCAACATTAGGAAGCCCGTGAGCCTCTTCCATGTTCCTGCTTACCCCAACCCCAAGCCAGATGGTCATTAGTTGGTCCAGCTGCCTGGAGGTTGTGACGCCGCGTCCCGTGATCTGGTTCAACTCTGTTGTTCCATCTCCTTGCTTCTCTCCTGGGCTCTGTGTCCCACAGAGCCACATGCACAAGCCTTACGGCGGTCACTTTTTGCTTTGTGAGCCTCCCATGCTCTCATCCCAGGTGTCTTTGATGACAGTCAGGATTCTGCCTTGCTAGGAAGGGCTGCTGGAATGAACTCATGAGGGACTTCCTCCCAGGAGATGGCACTTCTTCCAAGTCTGTATGTTGTGTAGCTCACCAGTGTGCTGCTGCTCAGAACCTCTTGGTTCAAGAAAGGAGCAGACATGCCAGAACACATGAAGATAGTTCTTCATCCTTTAGAACTTTCTGGTAACAGTTGACATTGGCACCTGTTATGGTGGGGCTCCATAGCCTACAAGCAGTCTCAGGATGAGACTTCAATCATGCAGGCCCTGCCACATAGGTTGGCGGGCCACCATTTCTCAGTTGGTCCTGCTTCTCTTCGGTATCTTAACCTTAGGTCAACAGGCAGGCCAAGTCCTGTGGGGCTCTTGAGTCAGTTAGTTGTATTTCTGAGGTGAAGTCTCTCTATGAAGCCCTGACTGGCCTGGAATTCACTATATAGACAAGGCTGGCCTTGAACTTGCAGGAGTCCTCCTGCCTCTGCTTCTTTAGTGCTGGGATTATAGGCATGCACCACCACACACAGCAAGCTGTTTGTTCGAGGTGGAGTCTACAGTAGCCCAGGCTGACAACAACCTTGCTGGCTTGCCAAGGCTGGTCTTTTATAGGTAATCTTCCTCCCATTCGCCTCTGAGTTCTGGGAATATAGGTGTGGACCACACCCAGTTCCAGGTCCTGTGTTACAGTCTTCTTTCTAACCTCACTTCAGTGAGAACACACATGCCTTGTATTCACATACACATGCGCACACACACACACACACACACACCGCCTACACACAAACCACATACACATACACTACTTACCCCACATACCCACACACATCACATGTACACACACACTAGGGATCTAACTCAGTGTTAGAACACTCACCTGATACGATCATGGTGGGAGAATCTCCAGCACTGCAGCCTACTCAGTTGGCCATTTCCCCATTCCCTTAGAAACAACTTTTGTTTTTAATTTCTACCTGGAGTTGAGGTTATCAGTTTCAGCTTGAGTGGTTTTTGTCTTGTCCGGTTTTTTTTTTTTTTTTTTTTTTGACCAACTGATCTCTTGGCTTGACTGGGCTTTGGTCTTTTCCTTTCTCTGCTGTCTGCAAGCAGGAACAGGCAGAGAAGCTTTCTTAGTGAGTGGCATCAACTCTCTGCTTTGCCTTGATTGACCAAAAGCTCTAGAAGGGTCGGAAAGCTCATGTAGATGTGTCACTTGTAGGATTCAGTTCCTGGTTTGCCTTTTAAAAAGAATTTCTGGCTCCTGGAAGAAGCTGTAGTTAATTTGCTTTATCAGTGTCCTAAGCTTAGAGAGTATAAGAGGCCTTTTGTGTGTCTGCTATTGGCCTTTCTTTTCTTCCTCCTCCTCTTCCTCTTCTTCCCCCTCCCTTTCTTTTCTTCTTCTTCCTCTTCCTCCCCCTCCCCCTCCCACCTTCTTCCTCCTCTTCCTCTTCCTCTTCCTCCCCCTCCCCCTCCCCTCCCTTTCCCCCTTCTTCCTCCTCTCCTATCTCTTCTTATACCTTCTTGCCTTAGCTACTTTTTCTTTCATATAGACGGAGAACTTCAGGCTTTGTGCACTTATAATTTAATCAAATCGTCCTCCATTGAAGGGAGATTTCTGTACCTTTTGTTGAGTTGGGGGGGACACAGCTGAAGACATTCAGGGCAGTGACCTTCTAGGGTCAGGGAAGTGAGTGCAGCTTGCTAGGTGATAAGGGATTTGGGGTGATGCTCTTTACTGAAGCACTCGTTGACTTCTTCGTGACACTTCTCTTTAAGCCAAGTTTCAGTGAGTACACTTGGACTCACTCGGCTTCATCGAATAAGACGCAACATCCAGCGTCCTCATTTGGCTCTGTTTTCAAAAATCAGCAGGAGGCCACCCTCTACACACCAAGCGCATCTTTTTGACTTTTTACAAAAAACCCTAAATTGTATGCAATTTCAGTATAATTTTTCTCACAGCACTAAAATACGTTGCAGCCGGCTTCTCGCACCAGAAGCTTTGCTTTTGTACAGACTCCGATCTCTCTCTTCCCTTTTTCCTGGGTCTTTGTTGACAGGATTTGGGAAAGCCCCAGGCTGAAGCATGCCTAAGTCAAAAAGTTAAATGTAGCGGGGCAAACAGAATCGGGGTGGCTGCATGTCTGGGTGTTGGAGGAATGGCACTAATGGGACTTCTTCTATTTTAAGTGCAATCTGCACAAAGATTGTAAATATTGCCATGTATTTTAGAAAGACTGTTTGCAGAGGGACAGATGGCACCTTGCATCAACAGAAGCAGAGAATATAGTGCAGACCCAGGTTTACAGAATCAAGTCGCTGTTCCCAAAGAAATGTTTTCCTTATGCCTTTCCAGATAGCCACGTGTAAGCAGAGTTTTATTATTCTGCACCACTGGCAGTGCCCTGGGAGGGATCTGTTTATGTGGTATCAAACAGCACCAGGCCCGAGACAAGAGCTCAAACTGGTGATGCCCATTCACTGGGATTCTAGGCCAAATCGCGTCACAGTATGGCCAAAAGTAAATCTCTCCTGGCTTTTGTTCCCAGAGCTGGTTTTCTGTTGTTGGTTCTCATCTGATTCCGGTGCTTTCTGCACCCACCTCTGGAGGCCAGGAGTAGTTCTCAGGGTATACAGTGGCCTTGTTTTTCTGTTGGAACCGTGTTCTTGATTTGCCTTAATTAGTCCTCTAACAATCTACAAAGGTCAGTGCCAATTGCCTGCTCATTTACATTTGTAATTGTGATGGCTTCTGATTACATATCCCTTCTGTCAGTCCTTCCTCTGAGCATGTGCTGGAGTCCCCAGCCCCCACCCTCGCCCACACACCCATGCAGGCTCATGCACACTCACACGCACCCCAGCTCCATGAAAATCGATGCTCGGACTCCTTACACGAGAGAGAGCCTCCTGTAGCAGTGGCCCCTTGATGTCGGTGTCTGGTGGAAAGGTGCCTTGGAGAGGCTCTTGTCTGTAAGTTGAGGATATAATGAAGCTAGAGTCAGGGAAATTACGTCAATACCAGGCCAGAACTCTGAGAGCCATTATCCAGGAACCTTCTTGATCTAGGTAATTAGGGGCAATTAAACTTTTCTGTTGGCTCTCTGAAAAAAATATGCTAATAATCTGATCTGTTGGAAGGTGGAGTTGGGCAGGGGCCTGCTTCAATGCTGCCACACAGTCCTGGCCTGGAAGGGTCCCTCTAGAGAGCATGTGACATCACTGGGACTGTCACCTGGGTAGTGGTTCCAGGGTCTGCAGCTTCTTGCCTCATCTTACCTGTGCTCCTGGACCAGGGCCCCTTCCTCTGTGGACCTTCTCTTGGCCTCAGTAGTCTTAGGTTACAAAAGTTCTCAGTGCTAGTTCATAAAGGCAACTAGATGACAGCTCAACCTGTCCTTGGCTGTGTCTCCATTGTACCTTCCTCTTGAGGCATATACTGTTTGTGTGCCCTTGTGGCC
Source organism: Uromys caudimaculatus (assembly GCA_028551405.1). Lineage (NCBI taxonomy): Eukaryota > Metazoa > Chordata > Mammalia > Rodentia > Muridae > Uromys > Uromys caudimaculatus. The sequence continues at coordinate 37,706,798 of CM052707.1, forward strand.
ACTGGTGGGCCTTTCTGAGAGCCACAACATTGTGGCTTTTCTCTACTAGGACGATGATACCAAGTGACCTCCAGAAGAGAAGAAGAAAAGGGGCTTGTGGTTGCCAGAGTTAGGTGAGGCCTAGTGGGGTGAGTGTTGATGTTGAAGAGTGAGCCTCAAAGACTGCTGTTGATTTATGTCCCCAAACATCCTGGAGATTCCACATAGATGATCCTAGCTCAGAGACACAGGCGCCCACAGAAGAGCCCCAGGGTTGTTTTGTACTAAGCATTACCTTAGTGAATCTTTATGTTTCATGGCCTAGGGACAAGGACTATCTAAGGAACTTGAAAATATGAAACTTGTTCCTGAGGTGGACACAGAGAGCTAGCCATTAGAAGTGCTTTTGCTAGCCTGAGGGGTTCCCGTCCTTGGATTTCAATGGAAGGGAGGGGCCTCATAATGACAGCACTTGCAGCAAGAAGCAGGGGCTCTCTTGAGCTGGCCCAGCGTGTGTCCTGGCACCTCCTGTACTGACCCCCATTCCAGCCTTTGCTGTTAACACCTTCTTTGTTGATCCATATTTTTTTTTTTTTTTTAAAGAGAAATGAGGATCCGTACTTTCCTTGGGAGATGTCCATTTCCGGGGCTACCTTACATGCCATATGGAGTTTGTTCCCAGCCTTGGTAGGGGGCCCGTGGAGAAGTAGAGCACTGGTCTCTCTGCCCACTGAAATAGCTCAAAGACTTTTCCTCGATGTGCAGATGTTAACTCCTTCAAACTGCGACCCAATTATAAGGATTCCAGTCCAAATGGTCTCCCTGCCCCCAAACATAGACAGGCATTGGGAAATTCTGTGGCCTTGAAATCAGCATGAGCATTGCCTCTATTTCTGTGCCTGCGAGCCACAAGAGAGACTCTTTGGGTCCTCAGTTAAAACTCAAGTTTAAATAGCCACCTTTAAGTTTCTGTGTTTTAGCAGCCCAGTTGCCAGCATTTCATGGTAATGCGTGGATCCCTGATGCTTCAGCACAAAGTTAGAGAATAGTCTGGGATGCTGGGCTGGGAACTGGTTCCCCTGTCAGGCGGGCACTCTCAGGCTTGCAGCAGAACCTGCTGAGGTAGGGGGTGCATTCTCCAGGATTTTGTTTGGCTTGTGTCTTGGATGGATAGTCACTGGCTGCACTGTCTATCAGGCTGAGTGGATTCTCAGATTTTCTTTCTCCGAATGGTAGAAACACATCTCTGGAAAGGTATTTAGTTTTGGTTCCGCCCCCCCGCACCCCCCCCCCCCCCCCAGCCTCACATCTCTTCCCATCGGCAGTTTTGAGGGAGTTTGAAAGGACACTGTAAGATTAAGTTGTTTTAGGGGAGATGTTTGAGGGCTTTTTATAGTTTTATATCTCTTGGCTATCTTGAGACCTTTTGTGTATATTCTAATAAAAGGAGCTATTTATTCCCCCTTTTAAAAAAGACTCTTGACCTCTGTGCTAATTAGAGTGTTAAAAACTGGACAGCATTCATCCTTCTCAGAATGGGCTTTTCTGATGTTGCAGTCCCCAATTTTATCCTAAATTGTTACACAGTTTGGTCCCACCCAGGGTCATTTCCTAGGCTTGCATATGATGGCAGCCAATGCCCACTCCCCTTAATTTTATTCTCTTTTTTCCGTGGTGTGTGAGCATTCCTCATAAGTAACTGTGAGAGTCTTTTCTCTCCCCCTTTTTTTTGAAGATTTGTTTTTATGTCTATATGAGTGCCTCTGTGTGTGTGTGTGTGTGTGTGAGTGTGAGTGTGTGTGTGTGTGTGTGTATGTGTACACCACGTGTGTGTGCTTGCACATGTGCGTGGATACCAGATCCCCCAGAACTAGAGATAACTGGTTGCGAGCCGCCTGATGTGGGTGATGGGAACCGAACTCAGGTCCTCTGGAAGCTTATTATATGCTCTTAACCTCCGAGCCATCTCCCTGGCCTGTTAACCCTCTTCACAAAAGGATAGATCAGGTTAGGGCCCATCCTGAAGGCCTCACTGACTTCATTACTACGGGAAGACCCCCTTCTCTAAACAACAGCAAGGTCTGAGGTCCTGGTGGTTAGGATCTGAGCTTAGGCATGTGGGAAGATCACCGTTCAGTCTGTAACATCGGACTCTGTGATAAGCCGCCACCACTTTCTCCAGGTTTTCTGTTGCTACTCTGGATGTGGCAAGAAAGGAGAACACAAAGATGGCTGCAGAAGCCATGGGAGGGTATCAGGGACCCTGATCATGGCCTCCCGAGGTGCTAGAGGCCCTCCAGGCCTTCTCCAGCTTTCCACTGCCAGCATACTGTCCTCAATATGGGTCCCTGGCATCAGAGCAATAGAGAGACTTATTTAGAGGGAACAAAACCAAGCCTAAAACTCGAAGCATCAGGTCAGATCTCAGTTCTCCGGGTGTGTCTTACAATGAATCTTGTTCCACCTGTCCTGAGGGACCCCTTTCAAGCCTTCCTCCTGGTCCCCCAAAAGGACAGCCAGCCCCACCAGGGAGTATTCTGATTCCTGTGAGAAGTTCAGTTAGCACTGACTGGGGGGGGGGTCCCCCACCTATCATTGGCTAATGCATGTGCAGGTTTGGGAATGGTTTTGCCTCTTGGCTGCCCATACATGCTTTGGAAGACTGAACAGCACAGTGTGGATCCATGCTAAAGTTTGGCGGCCCTGGTTTCCTTGCTCCGATTATGGTCCATAGCTCCACTGTCCCTTTCTGCCTTGCCACATTCAGTACCTGTTAATGGCGTAGAATTCTATGTCCTATAATAGGCTGGGCTTCCATCCAAAGGACTTCAGCGCCTGAAAGTACCCAGAGAACTTAAGGTTTCCTTTTTAAAAAAATTTTTAAATAAATTACTGGATGATTGACTGATTGGGGTATGTGGGGGTCAGACGACAACTCGTGGGCGTTAGCTTTCTCTTTGCATCACAGAGCTTCTAGGGAGCAAGCTCAGGTCGGCAGGCTCGGCAGGTGCCTTCTCCCAGCACGCCATTTCTCAGGCCCTTTTCTTGCAGTCTACCTGTTTGTGTCTTACCCTCCAGAAGGGGGGAAAAATAAAGTCGGGGCTGACATATTTTAAAAGAGAAAGTCCTAGAAGGCCAGAGAGGAGCTGAAGAGTTGACGAATCAGATGATGAGTGTAAATCAGGAACAGGAAGGAAGATCAGAGAAGGAAAAGGACAGTGATCTACAAATCTTTTTATGGAGATGTAATTGTTCACGTCTATGCCGTATGGCAAGACAGTTTGATACCCGTATACTCAAGTGTACTTCGAACATGAATCACTTCTCTGTGTTGAAACGCATCACGAATGGTTGTAGACAGTTGTCTACGACTGTGCTGTAGCAAACCAGAGCTAGTTCCTCCGTCTTCACCGTGGTTGGCTGCCCAGCGGCTGACTAGGCTCTCTCTGCTCACGACCGTTCTGTCCTGCTCTGCTTCGAGTCAGGGAATCGTATTTGCCTTTTCTTGCTCCTCTCACAAAAACCCACAGCTGTGAAGACCTGAGCCTAGAGGTCAAGCTCCTTTGTCCTGCAAACCCTGGCATTGTCTTCTAGATGGCCATACTGGTTTGGAGTCTGGAGAACCAGCCAGGAAGGAGAATGTAGCTCAGGTCTTTCCTTCCTCGTTGGCAAACTCCCAACAAATAAGGGATGTTGGTGCCCAGGGATGGGGACTGACAGGGAACTGTTCTAGATAAGGCGTCCATGAAAGGCCTCTAGTGGGAAGCAGCAGTAGGGGCTGCACGGAAGGGGAAGATTCTGCCTCAGGCAGAGGTTGGCCTGGAGGAACAGGAAAGCAGGCAGGGGAGTGGGGATGTGGCAGAGCACTGGGTTCCAGGCAGGGCATGGGAGTAAGGTCGGGTTGACTGGCTTGGCTCCAGTCAAGATGAGAACACACCAGAAAGCCGAGCAGTTACTGCTGTCGAAGTTAGAGTAGACATGTAACCTTGTGTCTCTAAGTCTGGGAGTGGGTCACATCCCTCCTGTCTCCCCTTCCTCAAAGTCCCCCAGGAAAAGGACCTTCTAGATAGGGTTAGGATGGAGGCCACCGAGTGCCATATCTCCCGGAACCTGGAGAATGGAGCAGCTACAAGGGCAAAGGGACTCATGTCAAGTCCACACACATGTTCATCTCTGCTTCGGCCAGGGCTCAGCATCACTGCCCTAACCCCTCAAAAGACAAAATCCCTACTGGAATTCCCACTGCCTAAGCATGAAGCACGGGGAAGACTTTTCTCTCTTTGGCCTTGTAGATGAATCATCTGCTTTTGTGCAAACACGGTTCCTGACAAATCAGGACAGCCCTTGGCTACCATATGCTGAGAAAGAACTCCTCGGCCAGCTGCCCCTCTGATGGGCACCCATGTCAGACAGAACACCCTGGAATCCGAAGCTTCACGTGTATTTTCCAAGGCAGGATTTCATGTCACCGATACTGCAACCCTAAAGCAGGCAGTGGTTTTTTTTTTTTCTTTTCTTTTCTTTTTTTTAACACTTCACCCTCTTAGTGTCTCCAGGGCCATGTGACCAGAGGTCACTATCACATCTGGATGCCTGATAACCCACCTCTGACTTCCATGCGGGAGCCTGCCTGTGACAGGCAGCTACTTCATTCCTTGGTGGCTATATGCCCAGACCTCGGGCAGATCTGAAGACTTCCTCAGAACACATAAGACCAGAGAGATTTGTGCCATACCCTGCTGTTTTCTCTGGCCCTTTGCTTAATCAAGAATGTAGACTGGGATTTTGGAGGTCTAGATTTTTGGTTTTCTGGGGGGAGCTATGTCTTCTAGTCACTTATTTAAGGTTCTTTTGAGAGAAGGGTGCTGGCATCCCTCCTGGATGTCTGGAAAGAATGTTTCCACCACACCTGTCTGCCGTGTGTGAGGACAAATTTAATTTATTTCAAAAATCTAGCCGCAGGCAGCCTTTTTCTGTTTGTTTCTTTAGGGGGAGGGAAAAAAATTGAAAAGCAGCAGCAGCAAGCTGTGGTCTGACCAGCCAGCAGCAGAGAGATTAGCTCTAAAGGATATGAAAGGTTTAATCATTTTAATTTTGTTTTTATTAAAGTTCATCATAACATCTTCCCCTCCCCCAACATGCCCCGGTAGAACAAAAGGAGGTAATATAAATATACAGGACACCCCTCCAAATGTTTGGCTAATAAAAAAGCTCCTTTGGGTGGTGCCCTGAGGAGAAGCAGCAGCTTCATGGCTGGGGACGGTCAGCTGACCCCGGGCAGGCTGGACACAGCCCTCGAATGTGTCCAGCATCTTACGAAGTTCCAGTCTACCTCTAGCAGTCATGGGAGGATCATAGCTATTGTTGACTGGAAGCAAAACCTCTATGTGTTGGCTCACTCTGTCTTGATTTTTAAGCAAAGTCCAGCTCCTCAAAATACTTGTTGCTGAAGGAATTGAAATTTACCAGGAGCAAGAAAAATCTGCCCCTAATCAGCTTCCCCCACCTCTGTTGTTCTGGTGAAATATTTAAACCGGGATACTTTGACATCATGCTTTAGACAGCAAAGCTGGGACAGAGATAGCCTTCAGTTTTCATGCTAAGCTTTCAGACACACACAAAAAATTCTGGCTTGTTTTCCCACTGTGACGGAAAATTAAGCTGATTTTCAAAGTTAATTCAACTGTTAGCAATCACTGGATGCAGCTGAACTGGCCACACTGGTTCTGGGAAGAGTCCCTCCCTCCTGCGCTGCAGTGAAACCCCCCACAGGATATTTCCTCACCTGAGAACAATAGAGTTGCCTTGAACATTCTGTTCTTGCCACTTGAGGTAACTTGGACATTTTAGATAACATGGTAAGCAGTGGGCCGATATGCTGTCATCTGGTTTAGACTGCCCTGAGCTGGCGGTGCAGCTACCTCTCGGCCATGTCTGCATCAGGACGGCATAACACTCTGTGCGTTGCTGTTAACGGGCAGCCACCCACTCATGAGAAGGGAAGCAGCAGCTTTTCTAATGGTTGCTCCCATTCAAGTCTTGTAAACCACATCAAGGCTTTCACCTCTTTCTAGTGAGAACAAGTAACTGGACCCAGCCAGGCCATGTGGACAGTCTCATACTGTCAAGGTTCTCATGGCGCCCGGGGACCCCCCTGGGCATTTGAGCTGTGCCTCTAGCACTGACAGCGTCTGTGGAATCCGATGTCTCTCTGCAGGGCTCAAAACCAAACCAGTTGTCCCTATTGAAAAAGGGACCAGAGCCTCGAGGCTGCTCCTGGCTGACTGTTCCAGGGAACGTGAGGGAGCCCGGCAGCCCCAGCAGCATGGACGTTTATGAGATTGGGTTGGGCCAGCAATGGCCAGTTTTCTCTTTGCCCTGGAGTTGGAAGAATACCAAAAAATAAACAAACGGGCCCAGCTGGTTCTCTGTGGGATTCTTGATTGGAGCCCCTGAGCCCTGGGCTAGTCAGTCCTCCCTAAAGAAGAGAGACCCCACAGCTGTCTTGTCCAGGCAGGACTCCTGTTCCTGCAGAATTAGACTGGATGTCTGTAGGAACTGTGGTGTGTATGAGTTCTTGGTGCCTTAGCATTGAAGCTGCACAGAGTGAGTGGGATCCACACTCTTTCCTCTTTCCAGGCCTTTAGCTGTAGACGACAGAGACACCCTGAGTGACTTGAGTAAGGTAGGAGTTTTATTTAATTCCTCTCTCTCTGGGAGGAAGGCGGCCTCACCAAGTCACCGGGCTTGCTGTTTCTGTCAGTGTTTTCAAGGAGCCCTTCCTACCAAGCCTGTTGCTCTCCGCCACGATCTCAAGATTGCTACTCCATTGAGGTTTAGGGAAGGGGAGCAGGAGAGGCCCCCTCTGCTGCATCTGTGCCTGCCTCTTCAGAAGGTGCCTTCCGTCCACCAGGGCCCTGCTTTCTTCCTTTTTATCTTAGTGGCTGAAACATGGTGACCTGACTATCACTGGACCATCCATCTAGATATAGTTCTAAACTGCAGGAAGTGTACCCTGATTAAGGCAAGTGTTCAGATGGCAGCCAGCAGTTATTAGGGGGGCAATTACAGTCTCAGCCATCCGTCTTTTGGAAGATAAGATTAAATAAACCGTGTTCCGCCTATGTGCTGGGAAATCTAGGTAGCCATTAGAAGTAGTGTTGTAGATTAATATTTGAAGGATGTGGAAGACAGCCCCATAGACAGAGGAAGACACTGAACCATATGCAGTTGTCTTCATCTCCTTTAAAAAGTGTATACATATACTGCACTGTAACAACTGATTGTGGTCGGGTTTATTTCCTTCCATGTCTCCCCACCCCTCCCCACGAGTTTTCAAGATCATTCAACAACAGGCAGTTGCTCATTTTATGATCAGGGAAAAAAGGGCAAACTCTGGAACCTAAGAAGCAGGGAACCTAGTCATTACTACCTCATGTATGAAATAAACTGATGGAAAAACAGTAAGATGAGCAATGAAGGGAGAGGTGTGTAAACACGTGGCGACGACAGAATGGTGGCGAGTGGCCAGAGAGCCGAGGATCCATCACACTGATAAGAGGAAATGAGAGCGTGTACCAGGATTCCCACTGAAGAGAACCCCTTCTCCGGGTGTCACGTTAGGGCAGATCGGGGCAGTTTGCCCACTTTTGTTACTGGAAATTGGGTATGCTGAGCTTTCTAGCTGTGTATTGATCCCATAGTGGACAGATACTCGTTGCTGTGGGGGAACATGAAATAGAAGGAACAGACCTGTCTGCGATCCCCTTCTGGATAGGGACATGGTGCACACACACATGCGTGCGCACAGCTGGACAGGACAAATATCCATCCTTGCCCTTCATGGGTATGAGGAATTTTTGGCTTGGATGTAAGGAAGCTCCATGGGGAGTGTCGGCCTGTGTCTGGAACGGTCAATGGAGGCAGGAAAAAGAAGACCCAGGGGTGTTGTGAGGCCTCAGGGGCTCAGTCAGATGCCAGTGAGCAGGGCATTTTAGCTAAAGAAAGGATTTGAACAAAGACCCCAAATTGTCCCCTTTTCTTTGATCCTTCGAACCAAGTTCCCTCCATTCTCCCTTCTGCCACTCAAAACAGGCGGCAGTATGGGCACTGCGACTTTATTCCACGGAAGTTCTGGAAACTCTTGTCTTTCCCCTGATCTCCTGAGCACATTCAGAACCCAGAAGGAGCTTTTCGCTTGTGCACACCCTGAATGAAAGAAGGGCTCTGCTGTCCTTGGCATGTTTGGGTTTCTAGGCTACTATGGCAGGGCCTACAGGCCCTGCCCAAAACTCTTAACTTTCATTAGTAACATGGAAACAGTAGTAAAGTGAAATTTGTCTGAACACTAAGATGTGTCATGCATACACTGTAGATTCTTGTGACTAGAAACAAATCTATAATTGATCTCGAGATGCCAGGAGTCTTGATTTCCATTGTGACTTCTTGGAATGCTGGTAACATTGATAGAATTTCACTTACAGAAAAGCGATGCAGCGTAAAGAAGCCTCATCCGGAGGTTCCACAAAGGGAAGCCTTCCTCACCGCCCTTGTCTTGCACTTTCGTCTCCTCAGTCTCTAAACCCCTGTCTACACAGAAAGGACATTTGTGTGTGCAAACGCGTACGTGTATGTGCTTGGATATGCACCTTATTTATTTATTTATTTTTTTTAAAGTTTCAGAGCAAATTGCAGGCATGGTGGTACTAGCTAGTCTATATTTCCTAACAGCAAAAGTATTGCTTCATATAGGCAGAGACTAATTACTCAAATCAGAAAGCATAGATACAAAACTGTTAGTGAGAACAGGTGCCAGATCGCAGGTTGTATTTACCTGTCTCGCCTGGGCCTCCTCAGTGCCAGGAGTGAGTGATTCCTTCAGTTCCTTTATGTTCCCGACTATTCGGAGAGTATCCTTTTGGTCTAGGTTTGTCTGGTGTTTCCTTCCGGCTACAAGCAGGCTTTACATTTTAGTAGCCATTCTAGAAGAGATGATGTCGTCCCCCCAGGCCATGCTATCCAGAGGCGTGTGGTGCTGACCTGTTCTGACTGACAGCTTCAGCTTGTGTGGCTTAGCTTTACGATTCCTTCCAGAACACTCCATTGCGTTCCTGCTTTTCCGCTGCTGAGAACCCAGTGTGAAGATGCTTCGAGACTGTTTGGAGAAAATAGAAGTTAGTAAGAAACGGATGGAACCTTGGGAAAAATAGCGAAAGGCTGGAGAGACGGCTCAGCCGTGATGCAAATCTTTAATCCTAGTGCTTGTGAGGCAGAATCAGGCAGATCTCTTATTTTGAGGCCAGCCTAGTCTACAGAGCAAGTTCCAGGACACCCAGAGCTATACAGAAAAATCCTCTTTTAGGAAAGGGCATTGGCGTGTGTGTGTGTGTGTGTGTGTGTGTGTGTGTGTGTGTGTGTGTGTGTGTGTGTGTGTGTGTTCCTTGCTGCTCTTTCAGAGGACAGGAGTTCAGTTGCCAGAAGCTGTATTGGTCAGCTCACAACCACCTGGAACTAGCTCCCAGGGACTCAACACCCTTTCTGACCTTTGTAGGAACCTGCACACATATGGCACACACTCACACAGACATATACACATAAATAACAAAAACAAAAATACATTAAGGCTCAGCAGTTAACAGTGCATGCCACTCCAACAGAGGACCTGCATTCGTTCCCAGCCCTCTTTTTAGGTGGCTCACAACTCCAGGTCCAGGAGATTGGATGCCTATGGTTTCTGATTAAAAATAAAAGTTCAAAAAGAGCAAGGTGGAACAAAAGAAGACACCCAATATCGACTACTGGCTTCCATAGGCATGTACATGCTCACGGGAGCATGCGTGCAGAACCCCTCTCCTCTCCACACAGACACACACACACACACACACACACACACACACACACACACACCCTAACAAAAGAAAAAAAAGAAGGAAGATGGGCCAGAACTTGAGTAGCAGCAAGGTCTTAGGAATATGAATGTTGGCATAGTAATAAATCCAACCTCTTGATTCCTTTAAGGAAACACGCTGCTGTCATTGGCGTGCCCTGCTTGCAATAAGCTGGTGGCTCTGGTGGGTCCCTGCAGGTTGCAGGGCTGGCCCCCCAGGGGGGAGCACACAGGTTGGCAGCTGAGCTGCATAAAAGGAAAGTGGGGTTCTGGAAGCCAGACTTACTGTTGAGCAATTCTAGGTCCCCAGCCTCCCAGGGTTTTTGTTTGTTTTGTTTTTTAGTGAATTTGATGAACTTTCGGTTTTCTCCATTAAGACAACAACAACAACAACAACAAACAAACAACAACAACAACAACAACCCGAAAACCCTAAGTCCTGTTCTAGTATTTTCTCTGGCGAACAGATGGGACCCAGAGCTTTGTCCTGGGATGACTCTTACAGTGTGGTCTTACATCTATTCTTTGTTCCTTTTGTTTTGCTTTTTGGTTTTTGTTTTGTTTGTTTCCTGTACTTTTGAAACTCAGCCTTCTGATTTTCCTCCCAAATCCCAGTCATTGTCAGCTCTCTCTCCTGTCAAGTGGCTTCTCTCTTGCTCTCTCTGGTGGCGGTTACTCGCATCACTATAAACAAGACAGCACTTCCAGCGCCTTCCATGGCCAGAGGTCTGTTGCCCCTGATCCTGGCAAGGCAGTCAAGGTAGAGAAGCCCAAGGTGAAGCCAGGGCACTGTGGTCTGTGCCAGAGGACACTCACTGTCTTGAAGGATTGGATTCTCAAAGGCTCGTTGAAGTGGACTCTAAGATCTGCCATACGTACTCCATGGCCAGAGTATAGAGGGTGAGCAGGTGGAGGGGACAGCCAAGTGCCAAGGGACACCCATGAAGGACCACACTTTCTTTATGGAGACCTTGGGCTCCCCTTTTGAGGGAGTCAGGAGTCATGTGATAGTCACAGCAAAATATGCCCTCTAAGGAGAGGATACTGGCTCCCCAGCAAAAAGATGGAAGGATTGGAAAGTGGGCTTCATCTGTCCTGAGAAGGGGGTGCTTGGAGCAGCATGGACTCAGTGAGTTCAGGCGGGTTCTCTGAGAAGCATTAGAAACAGAGCAGATACGGGCAGCTGTGAGGGTCTGGGCCCTGGGCTTAGGGAGGTGCAGATGCTGGGGTGGGGGACAGAGATGACACAGGGGAGCAGGAAAAGGCTGCTACTGAAACTATCCCCACCCCCCACATTCTCTACTTCCCTAAATGAATATAGCACTTAATCTGAAGTGCAGCGTCACACACATGATTATAATTATGTACTGTTTGTTTATCTCATTCCGAAAGGGTTTGACAGCCTTGTTTGGCTGATTATTTAATATCTGCTTACTGTTCATTCCTAAAAGCCTAGCCCTCTGCTGGGTAGGGCAGCATGGGCTCTGCCTCTCAACAACTCCTCAGCCAGACACCCATGCTTCTGCAGACGCCATTTTGGTGTGGGCCCAGAGCATCCCCATCCCCCACGTACAGCATGGTTCCCTTGGTGTGTGTGTGTTTTCCCTTCCTCCACCAGCACTCATTTTTACCAATAAGTAATAATTAGGCAAACAAACCACCTAACCAGGCTCTCCTCGTGGCGCACCAAGTGTATCATCTGAGGCCACTACCTTCAGAAAGGGCTTGATTCCCCCCCCCCCCCCCCACACACACACACACTCTGTCCCTGGTTTCACTTGCAAGATTTGACAAGAAATGAGAAAAACCAGGTTGGTCCAGCCTAGACAGATGTACACACCTCTTATGGTTAGCAGTGGATGGAAGAAGAGGCTCCAAAGGGCACCAGCTCTTTGGATTACAATGCCGTTCGATGTGTCCTTTGAAAGAGGGTATGTTTTCCTTCTGAAGGTCACTGTCTTCTGTCCTCTGCATAGACGGAGAGCCCATTAGACAGATCTTACCTTCTCTCACTCACCCATGCCTGAAAGCTCACACGCCTCCAGCGTTTCCTTAGCTGGGTGGTACCATTCTAGACTCTTTTCTACCTTGATTGAAAAGTGCTAGTTTTTCTAAAATTGGTGGAACTGCTCACAGCGTTCCTGTGATAGGCTATGCTATCACAGCCTGATCTTCAGCCCTCTGTGGAGCAGAATCAGAGCGGAGCCTCTGAATGGGCAGCTTATGGTTGGCAAGGTTTTGATGCACTCGACCGGACGCTACGGATCCCATCCTCAGAGTCTCTGGCTCCTTTAGCGACCCTGGAGGCTGAGTCTTCCTAGTCAGTTTTGCTCTGCCCACGGTGGGAAATTACTGACGTCAGTGAGGTGTGGTCCGAATTGCTATAGAAGCAGTCGACACTCCAAAATAAGATGTAGTGCGCTCTCGCTATTTTATTTTCAAAATTGTTGTGTGTGTACTGGGTAGGGGTTGACTGTTAAGAACAAGGAATACCGTCTCCCCTAACGAATGTAACTATTCATATTTTCTAGCACTTTTGCCTTGTTTGAAAGACGGATTCAGAGAGTCTGGGTGTTGAGTTCTTACTATTTATCCTGCAGTTGGCTGGTCATTTTGTGACTTGTGGTGTAGCTGGAGCTGCAGGCTGAGTCTATATGCCTGTGTGGATGAGAGACCTGCGGTGGTGGGGTCAGCTCTACTGCTGCGCACCGAGTATCTTCAAAGACACGCAACTGCTTTGAAAGCCCTCTCGGAGAGAGCAAAAGGGCCCCATGAATGTCCTCTGACACTTCCTACAACCTGGCACCCATCCTGTGACTATCCATATATCTCCTCATCTCTGAGGAAACCCTTTTGTGGTCCTTGGCCTCGATGTCAAGCAACAGACACTGTGGGCTTTGAGATCAGACCCAGGCATGGAGTCACACAGGAGCTGTGATTCGTGATCGGTGCCTCTCTGAGTCCAGGGGCCTCAGTCTCGTGACATAACCTGAGGCTTCTTGAGCCTCTCAGATAATCCAGTGAAGAAATGACCCCTTACCTTAGAACAATGCATGAAGCGTGTGTGTGTGTGTGTGTGTGTGTGTGTGTGTGTGTGTGTGTGTGCGCGCCTCTTTTCGTGCTCCCAGGTGCTCATTTCCCAAGCCTCAGTCAGTTCACCCATGACCGTAGGCACACGTGTGCTTAGGGACAGATAGATGAGAGAGTTTAAACCAAAGAACCACACACTTAGCACGGAGCCATGGTGTGTTCCTTTTGGCCCCGTAATCTCCCGTTCACACTCTCCGTCTGCCTGCCAAGGGAGAAAAAAGTCACCCCCCCCTTTCCTTTTGCATCTTTTTGTGCATCGCTTTGCTACTTGTTTGCTAATATTTTTTTTTCTGCTCTCCTTCTACTTTGGTGCTCGGCAGCCATAGCGAGTTATCTTTCTGGTCTTTAGTCTTAGATCCTTTAGCCAGACATTTTCTCCGCCTGTGAGTGCAAGTGAAACCTTCTTCCAGATTCCACGTTTCAGAGCCCAAGGGGTATTGCCATTCCCTTGACCTGCTGGGTAAATGACCCTAGAGAGGGCGAGCAGGTATAAGCCTTGGTCAGGGGAACTGGGAAGAACCGTCCCAATAGTGTTAGCTTGCTCTGTTATGGACCAGAGGGTTCTCCGATCACCCCCAACTGTCACCGGCCTCCTTGGTCACCTACCAGCGATAGTCCTCTAATCTCAGAAGCGAGGTTTTCCTCTCTTCCCGTTTCCTGTACCAACCCCATCTCCTGACTCCCACCAGCGGATTGGCACTCTGTGCAGTTCTCAGGTTTGGCTTTCTTCCTGCAGGAAGTGGCCAACCCCTGTGCCCAGTGTAGCCTAACACAGGAGAATGCCTGGCAGCAGCACTCACAGCCACACGGGGGTAACTGGACTTTGTACCGGTGCGGGTGCACGCACCTAGGGGCGCGTGAGTGTGTCATCATTATGGAGGGGTTCCTGAGAGAAACAGCTTCTAAGATGATAGGTTATTTCGGCCCATGGTTTCGGAGGTATCAGATCATAGCCGGCTAGCTCCTTTAGCTGTAGACATGAGGTGGAAGCAGAAAATAAAGGTGTCCGGAACAGATGGCGGAGGACCCCCTTCAGTTTACAGTAGCGGGGTGGGAGAAAGCACACAGGCGCCTGGGGTTAAGATACACCCTCACAAGCGTACTCTTTAATTACTCCAACCAGGTCCTGCCTCCCAGTAGCCCGTTCAGCTACGAATTTATCAATGGATCTACCCCTTGTTAGATAGAGGACCATGTAGTGTCCTCATGATCCTCAGATCCACTGGCCAACTGCTGAAGGACCAAGTTTCAACACACGGATCTTCAGGAACATTTGACATCTGGGCCATAGGACCTCATAACTGTGTTGAGAATGCGGGTACATCTCAGCTCTGAGAACCCCCATTGACCTCCTTTCTTTGTGGTTTACCTGGTTCTCAGCAGGGTGTTCAATTTCAGCTCTGCCTGGGCATATGGTAGTCACCCACAGATGCAGCGTGGTAGAATTCCCTAAGTCACAAACAAGTTCATGAAAGTGAATGTTTTCTGCCCAGGTTCTTAGGCAGATGCTTCGTCTTCTATTTAAAATAATTCATGAAAGTTGTTCCATCTGGTTCTCTCCAGCCTGAGGGCCTGAAGGGAATGCCAACGTTACTTTTTTAAGACTCTCTCCAAAGGGCTGGAGATAGAGCTCGGTGATCAAGTGCCTGCTTAGCATGTATGATATCCTGGGTTCAATTCCCAGAGATGCCCAGAGACAGAATCTCATGGCTTGGCACCTGCTCACCTCTCCTGGCACCTGCTCAGGCTCCGTGGTTAGAAGCGTTATCAGCCCACATCTCTCTGCATCCTGCAGGATCCTGGGAGTGCCTGTCAACCCCCAGTTGTCAATCTCAGAACTTGTAAATCACACACCATTCCACCTCACTGCCGTAGGCTCCATCTTCCAAACTGCAGCATCTGGTCGTTTCCAGGCAGCCTGACACACTCCTCATTGCTGGGGTTCATCCTTTTAACGATACTTTTACCTTTCGAGGGTCTTTCTGGTTAGCCTAGGCTATCCTTAATCTCTCAGACCTCCTGCCTCAGCCCTCTGGGTCCTGCGATTACAGCCACAGACCACCGTGCGCTGGATGGCATTTTGTCTTGGGTCATATTTGATAGCTCTTGGGGCTAAGCTGGTGCCCCCGCTATCACCTTGAACCCATGTGGCTCAGCGATGTTTGCAGGCAGGAACCACCAAGTGAGGCCCAAGGGGTGCGGGCTACCTGTGGTAAGGTTGCTTCTAAGCTTCATTCAGAAATTTCTAGAAAAAGCTTCCAGGCTTTATGTGTGCCTTTTAAAAACATTTAAAAAAGTATTTATTTAATGTGGTGGGGGTGGGTGTTGAAGGACATGCCACCGTGTACAAGGGGGTGGGGGTCAGAGGATGGAGTGGTGGTAATTCACTCTCTTCTCCACCATGTGGACTCTGGGGATCGAACTCAGGTCACCAAGATTGGCAGCAAGTGTCTTTACCTACAGTGCCCTCTCCCTGGCCCATTTGTGTATCTTCTGATGCATGATGATCTCTTTGTTAGGATGTAGTGCTTGACCCCAGCTAGTGGCATGGGAGTCCTTGTTCCTTCCTCAGATGTGGGATGAGCCCTCACTCAACAACAGGCAAATGCAAGCCAGGGCACTGTTCACGCTGCTGCTAAGTGATTAATAGGTCTTGTTTGTACATGTACCTATCTGTTTTCTAGGGTGTATTTAAGGCAGCTCCCACATGTGCCAGGTAGCATCAAAGCCCAAGGGCCATGGTGGTAATACCATGGTGGGTGGGCTGGCACTATCTCTCACAGAAAAGCTTGCGGGTAGAAAACTAGAAGGAAGATGTAACTGTGAGACAAAGAATTCAAACTAAATGGCGAATGTCCGAGTCAGGCAAGGACTTAACATTAAGCATATGACGGCTTGCTAAGTGGCCGACTCATGCCTATTATTAAGTAGTGCCCCAGATAGGAAATATTGTCGGCTTGTGTCCACAGGCTTCTTGTGTTAGGAAATGTCACAGAACTCATAAGTAGAAAGCAAGGCATGGCAGCTGGGGGGCGTGGTGCACACCGGAACAACCAGCATTCAGGAGGCAGAGACAGGAAACTGTGAGTTTGAGGTCAGTCAGCGTGGGCCTACACAGTGAGACTGAGAAACAACCAAAGCACCTCCACCTCAACCCTTAGCAGATAACAGCTCTTTATAACCAATCTTTTTTTTGAGACAGGGTTTCCCTGTAGCCCTGGCTGTCCTGGAACTTGCTCTGTAGACCAGGCTGGCCTCGAACTCAGAGTTCTGCCTGCCTCTGCCTCCCCAGTTCTGGGGATTTAAAGGCGTGCACCACCACTGCCAGGCCATGTGACTAATCTTACTTTAGCCATGGGTTCCACTCATTCCCTTTATTCAATTATTTTGAGAGAAAATAGGCTCATTTTGTCCATAAATATTTCAGTTGGTGTACATTTTTAGCACGGCTACAGTATCATTATCAAGTACAGAGTCAGTATTCAAAATTCCCTAATAATGTGGATTTCCCTCCCCCCTCCCTCCCATCAAAGAGGCCGTTCGTTTCAATCCAGGTGCAGCGCTGGGAAATGGTTCAGTGGGTAAGCATGAGGGTCCAAGGTTGAAACCTCCCCCAGAACCCACATAAAGCCAGATGTGGTAGCATATGTTTCTAATCCAGTGTTCCTGTGGTGCCATGGGAAGTGGAGACAGTAGAATGGCCAAAGCTTGTGGGCCAGCTAGCCTGACATAGGCAGCCAGAAACAGCAAGAGGCCCTGTCTCAAACAGTCACACCCGCACACTGTATGTGCATGGATGAGCATGCACGCGCGCGTGTGTGCACACACACACACACACGCACACGCACATTGTATGTGCATGGATGAGCATGCACGCACGTGTGTACACACACACGCGCGCGCGCGATTAATAAGTCTATGTGCAATTGTACTTTTCATGTTACCATCGACTGATATCTGAAGGCTCTCCTTCTCACCCACCCCTCAGCCCCTTTAAGTTTCTGTCGAAGAA
Organism: Uromys caudimaculatus; assembly: GCA_028551405.1. Classification (NCBI taxonomy): domain Eukaryota; kingdom Metazoa; phylum Chordata; class Mammalia; order Rodentia; family Muridae; genus Uromys; species Uromys caudimaculatus. Next base: position 37,723,765 of record CM052707.1, read on the forward strand.
GCTAGATCTTGCCTTTGAGACTTTCTTGCAGTTGGACTTTAGATGAGAACATCTTGTCAGGGTTTGTCTAACACATTGTTCTGTCCCCTGTGTTTCCTGTGGTCTCATGACTACATCTCAACATTCCCTGAGGTATGGCCAATTGGACTCTTTCTCCAAGACCGCTGCACATGTGGTTGTCTCTCCCCCAGGAATGTGTAACCGCCTTCCGCATGTTCAAGGCCACTGACGACCACTGCTCTCGACTTCCACTCCATTCGGACTTGGCAAATGGGCAGTGTTTGGATTCTGTCATTTTTCATTTGGCGGCTGGGCTCCTCCTCTCAAGGATCATGTTGTACCTTGGTCACCGTGGATGCTGCAGAGGCGCGCTCAGTGTTTCCTTTGCCTCTAAGGTGGTGACATTTAGACTGAGACCTGATGTAGCTCTGTGACGAAGGAAAGGGACATGGCAGGCCGAGGTTCCAGCCGGTGCTGAAGCCCTCAGGCAGAAGGAAGGGTCGTGTAGCTGGCATAGGCCGTGAGTCCTGCCTTCAGAACTGTGTCCTGAGTTTGGAGTATGAACGCTATGGGAGACCCCTGGAAGATTTCAGAAGAGGCCTGGCATGGCCAGACCTGCCTTTAGGTCATGGCCACTCATACGGTATCCAGCTCCTCTCCTCGTGGAGCTACCAGCCATAGGAGACAGGACACAGAGCATCTGTCAGGAAAGAGGGCCTGCGGCTCTTGTGGGAGTAGAAGCTCTGTGGACTTTCTTCTTGGACTTACTTGCATCATGGTGAGTCTGCCATTTCCACTTTAATTTTTCCCCCTACCCCCAAGTACATTTGTCTCCTTGCAGACTCTGTCTTCTGGGGAAGCATCTGGGCCTTACTTAGGGGTATTAGGATGTTCTTACGAGGTTGGGGTTTACCAAGGTGCGAGCATGCACTGACTTGGTAAAATGTAAGTGTGGCCACGAGCACCATTCTTTTTGCAGATTTCTGTTGACTTGGGGCAGAGTATCCTGTGACCAGACGGGCCTTGACCTTGGTCTGTAACCAAAACTTCCCTTGGTTACTTAGTCTCCTGAGCCTCCTGACCTCTGCCTTCTTTGTGCCTGGATTGCAGGCAGGGTACCACCATGGCTGGCTCCTCTCTCTATCATTTCTAGGGGCTAACCACCTCCACTGTAGAGCTTTTCCATATGTCTGGGCTACAGGGGGTAGAGGTGGCTTGTCTGTCTGAGCTTGGGCTCCTGCAGAGACACAGCCTACCTGCTTTGGCCTGGATCCAGTAGTTTTCCTTTGTGACTGGCGTGAGTCACCAACCAATGCTCAGAGGGACAAATGAATAGTCCTTCCTCTTTACTAACATCATCTTCTATCCAGAGCTTTATAAACACAAAGGGAGGAGGCAGGGAGATAGCTCAGTCGATAAAGTGTGTGTACAAGCCCGGGGACCTGAGTTCGAGTCTCAAGGTCGCAGGTAAAGGCTGAGGAGGAAGTGAGTACCTACAGCCCCAGTGCTTCTGTGGTGAGAGGTCTCCAGAACTGGAGAGTCCTCAGAAGCTCGCTGGCTAGCCTGCTGAGTGAGGTGGTGGACAGCAAGAAGGTAGAAAATAAGGACTGGCAGTCAAGGTTGTCTTCTGGCCTCCACATGTACCCACCTCCCCAGGGAACACGCCCACGAACATCCGGAGAAGAGGGGATGCTGCATGGCAGCGTACATCAGGACAGCCCTGTCTCTGTAAGGAAAAGTAGCCCGTACTGAGCCTTTCAGTTACAGTGTAGGCATGTGCAGCACAGAAGGCTTGGGAGTCGTCTGGCTGTTTGTGGGTGCTGAGCCACCCAAAGTATAAGGGAAAAGAGTTGACTAGTGGCTATTGGCCAGCCAGAGAGGACAATGGAAAAGAGTGGATATTTATAACTTAGAAGAACCCTCATAGGCTACAAGGATAGCGTTGTGTTCCCTCTGCCCCTGATTCCTTTAGTTTGCAGTTCTTTGGTGGAAGAGAATCTCTGAGAGACATCAGGGAAACTACCAGATGTTTGACAGATAAGTTGCAGCCTGACCTGAGTGGCCATACTCAGTGAGGGACCATCACAGTTAACAGCTGCAGAGATGATCCAGATGTTTGTGACTCAGAGGCTGAGGCAGGATTGCCACAAGTTCAAGCCTGGATTACACACCATGACTGTGTTTCAGAACACAGACAGACAGACAGACAGGCATACATACACACACACACATATACAAACACATACACAAAAACACACACATGCACACAGACACATACAAACACACACAAAAACACCCACGCGCACACATACAGTTTTTAAGGAGGCAGAAGTTGTTATTCTTTTAAATAATGAAAGGCTGGGGGTGGGGGCAGACTTAATCACTGTTAAGTCATCAGATTGCCAACTCTCCAGAGAAAAGAAAGACATGCAGATATCTGGCAGAATGAGAAGGGTTGTGTGACACCACCCCAGTGGAAGCAGCTAACATGGACCCGTGTTCCATCAGTTCAAAATAGAAAATACATTTTCTAGATAGGACTCTGAATGCATTAAATGAACAGATGTCAAGATCAGCATTTCTTAAGTGTGTGAGAGACAGGATGGGAAGACCCAGGCGAGGAAGAGCGAGCAACTGTTGTTGGGGGTTCTGCAGTATTCTTTGCAAATGTGAGGAATGGCCGGCCTCCGTCACACGGTCACACCAAAGGCCTGTGAGGAAGTCCCAGCCCTTCAGAGAGTCCCCCACAAGCTCCTCTCCTGGTTTAGTATTTATCATCCATTGTGTGCGCTGCAGCTCTGGGTCTCTCTTGTGGCCCAGGACTCAGGGCCTGGCAGTAGTACCACTGGAGGTGACTTCTTTTCTCCTGTCCTGAGAAATGTGAGTTAGTGCCCAGATCCTGTCCTTATAGGACCAGAAATAGCCTCAGCCAACAGTCCTATCCCCTAAGCTGTGTCCTGTCCCAGTCCCACGTGGCTAGGAGAATCTGTAGGCTGAGGAATGGTGTCAGCCCTTCTTACCCTGAATATCCCCTGCATTTGATGGAGCCCAACACCCCGTTACCTGTGGCTTCTTCTGTGGTGATTCATAGAAAGTTAAATCAATATTTAAGATTCTTCAAAGGTATTGTTTCTCGCTATGGGTGACAGGAAAAAGAGGGCCCTTGTGTGGAGACCACTAGGCCTCTGCAGACACTGTTGGAAACGGGAAGAAGAAAGTGGAGATGGGAGCAGCTGGGATTTTGTCCTGTCCCATGTGGCCTCCCTGATACCATGTGGTTGTCATAGAAATCCAAACCATGGACCGCCCTTCGCCCATTTCCACCCACTAAGAGTGGAATCGAGGGAACTGTTCTGCCTTCTAGGCATGGACAGAATGCTGGGTTAGTAAGGGGAAAATAAGGAGAACTGGCCCAAGTTTGTTTCTTCAGGTTGGGTGTTTGTGGAGAGTGTAAAAGGCCCTTCTCTGCGTCCCTACAGGGACGTAAATAACTCAGAACGGTGCAAGTTTGGCCCCCTTTTGGGAGGAGACCAGGGAGGATGGGGAGGAATCTTGGGGATGACCTAGGATCTAGGAAGAGGCCTGGGAATGCCCACAGTGACCAGCACAGAGGGCTCAGGAGTTGACAGGAGGTGAGCTAAGCTCACCTTTCCAGCCTAGTGCCTACAGCCTCCATGTTTAGATTAGCCTGCAACTGCACAGGAGGCCTGGCAGGCTCTGCTTTTCAGAGGGAGGCCACGTCACCCAGGTTGCAGCAACTCATGCGTAAACTGGGTGGCCAGGTCCAAGCCTCTCCTCCTCTGTGCGCAAATTGGACACGACTAACCTTGCCATATTTAGCGCGGTGCTAACGGCCACTCGCCTCCAAGGGGTAATCATGCAGGCACAAATTCGGGAAGCCGCTAAGCTATGAGCAGTCTTATGAGCATTAAAAGTGTCCTCTTGGCCAGAAAGGTCGTTCATAACTTGGCTACCCTGCTGATGTACAGTCAGTGATATTGATTGATTAATGTATAAAAGCCCCAGATCCATTTGCTTCTTATGAAAAAGAACGAAGCGCAGTCGACGTTTTATTCTCACCTCGTCCCTTTGTTTGAAGGACACGTCCCCCCTTCTTTTTGTCTTGCCGGCCGTGTTTAAGGGGGTTTCAGAAAGCCAGTTTCTGCCAAGTAATGCGTTCACAAAAGGGGCATTGATTCGCATCAGTGTCGCTCCAGCTACCCAGAAAGGTCTGCCAAGGAGTTGCTCTCGTATTAACCTTCTGTCCGTGAAGGAAGGAAGGAAGAATAAACAAGTCACGGAGTCAGCCTCGTTGGTTTGAATTTGGGATCTAAACTGATTCCTTCCAGGTCCGATCCTGCTGTCGGCCAGTCTCATTGTAGTAAATTTAGGAGTGGGGAGCAGTAAGTGAAGTTACCCCACAACCCCACCGCACACCACACCCCAGACAGGTTGGTAGCGAACTTTCCTCTGCCTTTGGTAACTTCCAAACAATGTATATATATTTTTTTACTGTTTACTTTTTTTTTTTTTTTAAATCCTATTATCCAGATTACCTGAAGAACTAACTTGTCCATAAAAAGTCAAAATGGGGTTGTTGGTCTGGAAAGGCCTAAAATGTCATTGGGCTAGCCTGGTGTTTTGGATAAGAACATCTTGGCAGTTGATGAGGAGTTAGCTAAGGTTTTCTTTCTGGAGCTTTGTCAGAAATGCCTAAGAACTTAGCCGAGTGCTGGGCGTGCCTATAAGGCCATTTAGTCAGCTTTGGTTGGCCATCTCCTTTCTCTGGTGTTGGACTGAGTGGAAGTGTGTTTCCAGCAGGCTGGGGAGTCGAGAGTCCATCCGAGCCCGAGGAGGTGCATTCTGCGTCTTCGCCTGCAGGTGTCAGCGTGGAGTTCTCCCTTCTGGCAGGCCCAGTGGGAAAAGCAGGTTAGGTGACTGGATTATTTTTGATGGGCGATAGAAAATGAAAGCTAGCCAGTCTGTCCGTCTGTTTCTGTGAGCCAAGCCTCACTCACTCAACAAAGTATACGTCACAGGGGACAAAGATGGCCCCAGCTGTTCATTTAGTACAGCCTGGCAGAGAGTCACAACCTTCCTGTCCCTACTGTGTGTCTCAGGGCAGGAACCAGCTACACATGGGGTCCCAGCTCCTTGAGCATTATGAGCGATCGTGGTAGGAGCTGAAGTACAGCTTCTCCTGCACTTGGGAGTCATAAGACATGTGGGTCTTCCCAGGGATGTGAACCTGAACCCCACCCCATGCCTGGGCAACTCCCCTTCCAAGCGTAATAAAAGCATCAGGGTGGGGCTTGCTCCACCAACACCCCCAACCCCTGCGGGTGATTTAGAAATCTGTCGGGATGTACGCTCTGCGGGTCCCTTCCTCGTTAAACGACGCGGTGGTATAGGCTAGCTGCATTTGGCCCCAGTGTCAATGGAGATGTTCTTCTTTTACTCTGGTACCCAGGAAGCTGCTCATCACCCCCAGCCCCAAGCCGCCTGGGTTTTGCAGGACCCTCTGAATAGTCTCTCCTGCTCAGCTATGAGTGGTACAGTGCTGCTGACTTCTTGTAGTCTGACTTAAGTGCAGGTGCCATGCCAGGCCTGCCAGCTTTCTCTTGCTTGCCTGGCAGAGGCACCACATCTGGCATGAGTTACCCACGCACATCGTCATCAGTGACTTTACCTTCAGAGAAGCCAGGGTTCTTAGGCTGGTGGAGTGCTGACCCATACAGGGAGCCAAGCGACTTCATGTAATCATTTAATTAAAACCTTGGCTTTCTAATAGCAGTCTAAACACAAAGTCTTTTGGTAACAATAGGCAACATCTTTACTTCTGATGAGTCCTGATGTGTGTTTCTTTTCCTAGGGGCTCTCCCCCTTCTTTTTAGTTTTCCTCTTTCGACAGGTAAAAAGCAAAATCTTAAACCACACAGAGTGGCACACACCTGTAATCCCAGCAGCTGAGAGGTGCAGGCAGGAGAATCCAGAGTTCAGGGACAGCTTCAGCTGCAGATTGAGTTCTAGGCTAGCCTGGACTCTGTAAGACAGGCTGAGCCACAAGTGAGCAGTTAAGTTCCTCCTGTGGGGAAAAGTGACAAGTGGCACTTCTGACCACCAGGGGAGATGTTCCCTCAATTCTCCAGTCCAAGATCAGCATTGTCTGGGCTGCCATTGCCCTCCTGGTCTCCTATCACAATGAGACAAATCCACAAGCCCTCTTTTAACTTGCTGAAGTAGTCAGAAAGCTAGGGAGTACCAAACCCTCACACCACCAGTTTCTCTGGCTTGAGCACTAGTCTCCATATTCCTCTTGCCCAAACTGAAACAGATTTTAACGCTTGCTTTTTCAAAGGGAACCCTTTCCCTTGGTTTCTAGTGAGCCTTGGAGCCCTCCAGGGAGGTGATAGGAGCAGGCTCAGAGGATAGGCCAAGAATGAATCCATTTTCTACCACCACCACCCCCCCCCCCGAATAAATTAGAATTTGCCTGATTTAATAAAATGGCTCCATCTTCCTGCCGTCTTCCCCATCTCCTGAGTGTTTCTTCCTCAGTGGCCTGCTCTTCTCTAATGGACCTAAGCCCCACGCCTCCCTGTTACAGGCCGGCAGCCGCACACGTAATGCGTTTACCAGAGTTCTCACGCACACAGCGCCATTTCACACGCATGCATGCACTCCTGTGTTGGGGGATCCTGATGGCTGAAGGTGTGGAAATCTGTCACCTGATCTCATTCTCCCCATTGTCAGATGTGCCGGTTATGACTGATGCTGAGGTTGGGGCATTTTGCCATCCGTCTGCCATTAACCCAGCCTCCTGGAGTGGCGCTGACCACAGCACAGAATATATTTTGGGGGAAGGGGAGAGATTGAAGACTGAGAACTGCAGCATAAATCTCTCCCCATGGCCCAGCCCTTTCTCTGTATAATTGGAACCCATTTATCTGGACAGACCGGAGAGAATTTTGCCGTCTCCCCATTGCCCTCCAAGAAACCAATTGGTATTTGGTGCTTAGATTTAGAATGGTTTTTCCATTTGAACTCCCCCCTCCTTCCTAAATTTGTGTTTTAATTTCTATTTCCTAGGCTGATTTTCCCCCCTTTCCATTCTGACACTAATTATGCCAGCCGAGTTGGGGGCTCGCACTGCTGGGAGGCACCTAGCTAAGTGTTAAGAAGGGTTTTAAGAACTGGCTGAACTCTTTCTTAATGAGGCTCAGTCGGGTTCTCCTCCGGGTGGTTTTGTTTTGCTGATCTGTCAGTTTTTCAAGGATTTAATTGCACTTTTTTTTTTCCGTATTAGTCTTCGAGATTGGCCTATACAATCTAGCTATAAAATACTTTTTTTAAAAAAGGCAAAAGTTAATAGTTTTTATCCCTCACCTCCTTTTATTCTTTGCCTTGATCACTCTGAGGCCCTCCTGAGAGTCACTCTGGGGAGCCAGCTGTAGCAAAGCATTCAGAGTGGGGACAGCACTTGTGCCCATAGAAGTCCCGGTTGGGTTTATAGGCCAGCAGGCCATCTCTAAAGATCTTTAAGCCTCCCTTTCTGTAGACGAAGGCACCTTGGCAGCAGCTTCCTCTTCCGGGTTTGTTGCCAGTCAGAGGCCAGGTGAGACTGGGGCACAAAAGCTGCTGCTTCTGGTATGGAACTAATTGGCTCCGTCAGGTGGCACCAGCCCAGCTAAGCCAACATCTCGAGTCCTCCAACATGGCAGCCAAGAAAGAATCCCAGAGACAGAAGGCAGAAGTTGTCAAACAGAGGAAGGGAGACACAGCAAGGCCATATACTTTATGCTATTATCTTTATGGCATAGAGGGGGAAAAAAATAACATGCTTGAAGCAATTAGCATGAAATTCCTAATTGTTTCACTTACCTCTGCTCTCCTCGTGGGACAGATTGTGCAAATGCAGGAGCTGCCAGGCCCCTCGTGTTAGCACACTGTCCTTGCCGCACACACTATTTTTAACTAGTGCTTTGTTTCCGCAAAGATACACAACGCTTTTTCCTTTATTTCTTTTGTGTTCCCCCCCCCCCACACACACACACACACCGGAGGATGCTAAGAAACAGCAGAAGCAGTGAAGAGTGGCCTCATCCATGCAGGCTGGCAGCAGCTGAACTTCCTGAAGCCCAGGCCCCCAACTCTGTCCCCATCATTTTCTGCCTCTTCCCTTTGGATTTTCGTCCCTGCCCACCAGCACGGGCTTTTGATTTGTGTTTTGGGTCCTTGAAGTTTGCCTCCAGACCAGCCCATTTCCCTCTTTTCTCCTCTCCCTCTCTCCATCTCCCCTGCCTGGCTTGGTGATTTGCAGCCCTCACCCCCTCTGTTCTAGCACGGATCTTCCTCTTGAAGATTTTCAGTCCCCTCTCATGAGGACTTAAAAAAAAAAAAAAAAAAAAAAAAAAATCCGAGAACCAGATCTCCGAGATTTCAAAATAAAATAAAAGTAAACTCTGCTTTAAAAAACACTTTAGCAGGAAAGCCAGGCTAATTGTAAATCAATGGGTCTTAAAATGCAGCATCGATCTCCAGTTAGAAGTTTGAAGGGGAAAAGCGGTAATTACTGCACCAGAAGGTAGTTTCCCTTCTTAGTAAGTTCTGGGCAGAAAGGAGGCTCATTAGGGCAGCACTTCGGAATCTGAGTAATTAGTTGAAAAAGTACTTTTGTGGTGTTATTCCCTTAGCTGGAAATTATTGGAGTCTTCACAGATTTATAGCTCAATCCCGATAAGATTTGATTTATTATTGTGTTTGCTACGTGGAAGAAACCTTGACAGAAAAAGCACCCAGGTTGTAGATTTCCCAGAAGCATGGCTCAGTCTCAGGAATGAAGGGGTTTATTCGAGTAGGTGGGTCTTGATTCGCTAGTGATTTCTCCTTTGGACTGATAGTGCTGAATGGAGCTAACTCAGAGCCCCTAACACGGCGGACCCAAGGCCGGTGGGGAGCTGAGGTCCAGGGAAAGCGTGGCTTGTTTGTTTGTTTGTTTTTCCTCCCGCGTCCACACACCTCCTGGTGTAGCAGTTGGATTTTACGCAGCCATGTGATGTCACCCACAGCGGATCTACAGGAGGAGAGAGGTTCCAGCACGATAGGATAGGAGTATATGGCTCTCTCTCATTTGGATCCACAAGAGCCAGAATCAAGTAGGCGAGAGCCAAGACACACCCAGCTATGGTTAGTGAATAAACCAATGGATGGACAGACAGACAGATAGATGTTTCCCCATTCCGATGTTTCCGAGAAAAGCACCACAGAAACTTTCTGGCTAGGTTTCCGAAGCAGAAAGAGCAGCTACCGAGTACTCCCTGCTGTAGGGACGTCACCTTGCTGCGTGGAAAGCCGTACACAGCAAGATCTTTCCATCTCCCCAGTCTCGACTGAGAAATAACAGATAGCACGGAACAGCCAGCCGTCACCCTTGCCGCTGTGCAGCCTTAAGTTGGTTCATCATTTATATATATATATATATATATATATATATATGGTTTAAAAAGCTTTACTTATTTGTTTTTTTTGTAAGTACACTGTTGCTGTCTTCAGACACACCAGAAGAGGGCATCGGATCCCATTCCAGATGGTTGTGAGCCACCATGTCGTTGCTCGGAATTGAACTCAGAACCTCTGGAAGAGCAGCCAGTGCTCTTAACCGCTGAGCCATCTCTCCAGCCCAGTTCATCCTTTTTGCCCACCCCATGTAGGAGTCATAGCCAGCTAAGTGCACGCTAAGAGTGGTTGGCTTAGAGCTAGGAGGATCGTTGTCATTATTGTTACTCTAATTTAACTCCATTTTGGAGAATGTTGTACATCGTTTTCATCCCATTTAAACCCCTCCCCTGTTGTGCCCCAACTCCCTCTCAAAGTCATGACCTCTTATCATTTTATTTACATACCCCCCACACACCCGTATGTATACACACACATAGACAAACACAACTGGCTGAGTTCATTTACTGTTGTGTGTATATCATTTAAGGTTGACTGGGTGGGACTAGATAACCTGTCAGGGCCCCTCACTAGAAAAGAGTGATTCCTCCTCTCTTGGGAGCCATTGATTGCCTGTAGCTCTTCCGTCAGGTGCAGGGAGATTTTCCCTGGCCTCATTGGCAGCTGGCATTGTCACTATGCAGGTGGCATTCTCTAGCAGCTGGTATTCTGCTCTCCTGGGTCTTTCTGTCTCCCCTTCCTCCATGCCCACGGAGCCTCAGGTGTGAGGGCTGCATTGCGCATGTATTATTAGCTGAGGTCACAATCAGCTCTCTGCATTTTGACTAGTTGTGGATTTTTCTCCTCTCCCCCACCCTCCTGTTCCCCCTGCCCCTCCCTCTTCTTTTAGATCTATTTATTTTATTTGATAACTGCAAGCCTGGGTCTTCCAGGTTGGAAGAAGTAGTCAGATCCCCTGGACCTGGAGTTGTGGATGGTTTGTGATCACGTGGGCTCTGGGAACTGAACCCTGGTCCTTTGCAAGAGTAACAAGGGCTTTTAACTGCTAAGTCATCTTTCCAGCGCACCCCACCACACCCCGCCCCAGTTGTGGGTTTCTATAATGATCTCTGGGAGAATTTTATTTTATTTTGAATTAGTATTTTTTCATTTTTATTATATTTTTATTATTAAAACAATTTTTAAATTTAAATCTATTTCGGTCATATCCTTCCTCTCCCTAAGCCTTTCCAGATCTTCTCACTAGTCCCTGCTTACCCATCTTGAATTTCTTTCTCATAATACAGACAAAGCCCCAATACAACAACAAAAAGAACCCTGAAACCAAGTAAATAAAATAAAACAGCCCCCTGAGGGGCAGGGGCAGCACCCATCAAACTGTAACCGGATAAAAGCACACTAAAAGAATTTTTAAATAGTTGATCAATTAGTCCTGAGCATGAGGCCTGCTCTAGAGTGGTTGTCATATGCCGTATCATCATTCCATTGGGAAAACCTCATTTTCTCTTCCCAGCAAGTATAAATGACAGGTCTGTTGTTAACTTTTACCCTAGTGGCTAGGTTCTCATCCATCCATTTATTCATACATACATGCACTCATTTTTTAAAAAATAAACAAAAAAATACAATAAGATAAAACAGAAACTATCACACCTATCACATCCACTCTGGGAGGATTTTAAACTATTAGTGGGACCTTTTCCTCTTATTCCTGCGTCTTCTGGAGGGCCCTCCCGAGAGCATGTTCCAGACTGAGTCTGGTCTGCTCAGCAGATGGTACAGTGGCTTTATAAACTTTGTTAATTTAGAGCTGTGTTTTTAAAGGAGAGATTTATTTCCATTTTTATGTGATGTGTTTGTGTTTGCTTATGTGTGTGTGCCACATGTACAAGTGCCTGCCGAGCCCGGAAGAGGGAGTCAGGTCTGCGGGAACTGAAGTTACAGGCAGCTGTGAGATGCTAGGTATCAGGGTCTGGAAGAGCAGAAAGCATTCTTAACTTCTGAGCCACCTGCCTAGCCCCATAGAGAACAGTTATTTAAAAGCGAAAGTCCAGACTGGAGAGATGACCATGTCATTAAGAGCACCTGGCTGCTCTTGCAGAGGACCTGGTTTGGATTCCCAGCACCCACGTGGGAGCTCACAACCATCTTTAACTCCAGTTTCAGGGGATCCAGACACCAGGCAATGTATACATGGTTCACAGACATACATTCAGTCAAAACACCTGCATGCATAAAGTCATTTTTTAATTAAGGAAAATTAAAATCTAATTGCAAGCCAATGTGTAAACACTTTTTAAAATCCCTATTATAACTATAAGAGTTCATATTTGTGGCATTCACTCATGTCAGAAAATGAAAGCAAAGTCAAGCCCGTCCAGGGGGACCTCAGTGACGTTTCGGAAGGTAGTCTTAAATGGGATCAATGAAGCTTCTGTTTTCCTCGTGCCTTGCGGTCTCGTTCCGTTATTATAGAAATCCCATTCACGTAGACGTTCTTCCAAACAGTAGTGGTTTTAAGTAACCCGACTTGCAATCTCCAGAGAGTTCTGTCAGGCCGTAAGTGTCATGTGTTTTAAGCAAAGTTGCTAACAAAACTAGCTACCTTGGCCCTACGGCTAGTTAAGTGACCTCCAGCGAATTAAAGTTTGGCATGTCCACTTGTGCTTTGTTATTACCGTATTTAAGATTAAATCAGAATTTTTTTTAAAAAGCAGAACTCCTGTAGTATTTGGGGTGCCCAGAGAGCAGTTCAGACACCACATATTCTTTGAAGCATATTGGGATTTTTGCCATTAGAAGGGCCCAGGATTGCTCTCACTGGGGAAAAGACCACAGTGTCACCCCCAGCAGGCGCCCCATACAGGCTCTCTCTTGTGTAGAGAGGAACCTCATGTTGGTGGCCGCCCCAGTGAGGCCTCTTGCTTGCTTCTTCCTGCTGTCTGGGAGGGTGACACCTGCCTGGGGCATTGTCCTTGTTCAGGACTGGACTCTTCCTCTGTCCTGAGACTGTGAAGTGCCGAAGTTCCACTCGGGGGGAGGGGGAGGAATGTCACTTTCTATTTATAAAAGAGAGGGAACATTTCCACTGTTTATCCAAGAAGCCCCGAGCTGAGCTTTCAAACGCTAAGAGTTATGTCCCCCATCGTGGCCTCCGCCAGCGCCTGTGTTCTGTCACTGCCCAGGAAAAGGCTGCTCTCTTTCTCCATGACACCCTCTCCTCACTGGCTTTTGTCGCTTGTACAAACTGTCCTTCAGCTAAATGCTCACATTTGCAAAGTTTACAAATAGCATATTAGCACCACGGAATGGAGCTGTCATTTCTTCCTTTGTTTTTAAATTTAATTTTAACCCCCTAAAACTTGTTTAAACTTCAGAAACAGGCCTGGAGTAATATTTCAAGCCCTGGTTTTGGCGGTGAGCTCCAGTTAGTACTTTGAAGAAGTGTCTTGAGAGCCGGGCTGTCTCCATGTTTTCTCTCAAAGCTGAGGCTTGGCTTACCAGAAGTCACGTGGGTCCAGCTCTTACCCTGCATACCCCATGTCTGCAGTACCCCAACCCTTTTCTCAAACAGTGCACCTAAATACTCACTGCGCCTGCCGACATCTCCCTGACTATGGCTGCCATAATATAGGTATGGCTGAACTGATTTATTGTAGGTATTTTGAAACATCAGAGCTCTGCTCACACACATAGGTTTACTGGTCACGTGATGCCGGTGGGCAGTGGTTGTTCCTGATGTGGTTAAGTCTTTTTGTATGACAGAGCTCAGGTTGAAAGATGTGTGTGATATGATTTTCATCCAGGTCTGTTATTGCTAGGTATTCGTGTGTGTTCACGGTGCACAGAACAGCAGGCATGACTGGCTCGAAGAGGCCAGCACCTTGAGACAGTGCCCTAGAGTGTCCCAAGAGCTGATGGCTGGAGAAGGTGCTTTCATGCTGGTCCCATGGTTACATGCGACTGTGGCCAGGTGCCAGCCTAGGGATCAAACTATTCTGTTGGCCCCTTCTGAAGACACATCTGACTTTTCCAGTTTGCTGTGGCAATCCCTCCTCGCTTTCCTTCCAGCCCCTATCCCCTGACACAACAAGACAGTTCTGTCACCCCTAGAATGTAGAAAGATGGTTTTCAAATGCAAGAGCAGGGGAAAGAAAAGACATTTGTTTTTTGTTAGATCAACCCTGAATAGCACCCAGACCAGCTGGGCTTTTTAAGCTCAAGTACAGGCATGCTGGGTATGGTTCTGTCTCCTATCCCTGGGCAGCCAGGAAACCGAATGGCAGCCGCTGGCCAGGAATTGATTGAATTAATTGATATGCCAATAAGAGAGCTTGTTATATCCGCCATTGGTTAGGAGGCCAGCTAACAAGTCTCCTGATCAATGGCACCAATAAAGATTTCATCCATTAATGAGCAACATGGTAATTAATGTTATCCATAAACCAATTAGCCTAGCTAGCTAACGCGCAGAGATTAGCCCAATGAGTGGCGTCACAGGAAACGGGCAGATAACTACCCATGTGGCATGGTTTGGGTCTTCAGGAAGCTCCAGGGAAGAGAACCTAACCCCTGGAGAGTGTTCTAGGTGGAGGAAGTAAACATCTCTGCCCCTGGCAGAGAGAGAAGGCTGCCAGCTTACTGGGTCCCAACGCTGGAGTGCAGCAGAGCCCCACACCTGTGGAGGTGCGGCTGGATGTATGAGTTTCTCTTCTTACCCTTTGACTCCTTCCTATAGGAGTCTCCAAGGGGCTGTTAGGTGTATAATGGAATGACTGAGTCCCCAGGTCACTCTGGTCCCAGCTGGGCATGTTCTCCCCCGGGGAAACCCCATCTGAAGGCAGGCATTCCCCCGAACTCCTGGAGAGCGGGCCATGGCCTCTTCTGGGAATCATGAGCAGGGTAGGTAAAGTAATTAACCTCCTCCAACCCCCACATTTCATTAGGAAGAATTTTTTTTTTTTTTCTAAAAGAAAGGAGAAACATATGATTTGAAGCCGGGCCCTTTCCCTTCCCCTGGTTTTCTGAAATGACATCAGTGGGGTGTTTGCCAAGCATAACCTGGCAGCCTGGCGGCTCTGCCTGACTGCCTGAGATTTCTGGGGACCGTGCAGCTCGCCAGCTCCAGCCGTGGCAGCATGCCAAGGTGACGTTCCGTGACTAAGCAGAAACAAGGGAGAGGGAGAGAGGGAGGAAGAAGGTATGTGTGGTTGGGGGGCCGGGGAGAGAGTGGTCTGGGCAGGGCGTGGCATGCGGAGGCGGGGGAGCTGAGGAGGCAGGTCCGGGGGCATCCACTCAAGAGGCCGGATGTCAGGGGAGCACGCTGGCAGGCCAGGAAGGGTTCCTTGGCACTGCCTGGGGGTGGCAGTGGCCCAGGGCAGCAGCCATGGACTCAGCCTGAGAGATTGCCGAAAGAAGGGGTCCTGACTTCAGAAGGAACCAAGTGAGCCAAGTACAGGAACAGCCCAGAGGGCCTGGCCCTAGGAGTTGGCTTAGGGAAGCTTTTAGCAGCACCAGGCCCGGGTCTCTGCAGTGGAGTTCGCTTTGCATTGTTAGGTATTGACCCTCAGAGACCCCTTGTGGATTCCCTAATTGAAAATTAATACTAGATCAATGCCATGAGCAATTTGCATATTGATCATAAACAACTTTGAAGGCACCGAGTGTGCTGTGAATCAATAGGGCTTCTGAATAGGCAGTGGAGGGAGCACCTCCCAGTACAACGCACTCCGAGAAAGGTTAATGATTTGGGAAGTCCCTAACTGCTCAGTGTGGGGATCAGCCCCCACACTGCCTCGTCTCCACAAGAGCAATTAGGGCCAGACCTAAGCAGACGCCCCTCCGCCTCCTCTGCTCCCCGTCCCCAAAACCCAGAGGGGAGGATGGCTCTGCCGGCATGAGCCAGGGGCTGGACGTAAGGGGTTTTAGCAGTTGCCTTTTTTGGAGATGGATGGAGTCTTGGGGTAGTTTATTCTGGGAAATGCACTGTAAAAGGAAGGAGCCAAGTTAATGCTCCAATAATTGTTCTGGCCCCTTCCCCAAACACAGTTTTAGTGAAATGAAATGGAGGGGGGTGGAGCCCGGCTTTGGCGAGCCTCCCCTTCTGGCATTTGCTCAGTGAGGAAACCCACATTAGCTTTTCCTTTAAGCTGGGACAGCGGCGTTGGCCCTGTCTTTGCTTCCTGTTCATTCAGCTTCCACTTTCTGCCCCCCCCCCCCCCCATGCCCCATCATATTTGCTCTTTCCCGAGGCAGGCCCTTCTGTCCCTGTCCTGGCTCTCACCCTTGTCTTTCTGCCCTTGCTCCATCCCTGGCAGGCCTGGAAGGGACTCCCAAAGGTGGTCACTTTTTACCTGATTCCTACTCTCCTCCCCCACCTGGCCTGGCTCCAAGCCCTCTCCTTTCTTGGCTAGCAGAACAGCAAGTTGGCTAGCCCTGGTGAGAGCCGCACACAGCCCAAGGATAGTGAGGGTAAGGTGCTTTTTACCAAACCTGGCTGTCCAGCCATATCCCTGAGACACAGAAGAGGGGACCTATGGAGCTGGCCACAGAGAGGAGTGTGGGTTCACTAGGAGAGGCAGCTCTTCTGTGAGGGAGATGAGCAGACTTCCATCCACAACAGCCAGTATGAGAAAACACAGTTCTCCACCTACCTCTGAATTTCTGTTGATTGTTCCTGAGTTCAATAAGGGCTAATTCAGGGCCGCTGTGGAGGCTCCTGTTACATCACGGGCGACACAGCTTTAGAGAAGGGCTGCACAGAAGGATCCATCATGGGCTGATGTACCTTCATACTGTCACCATCCTGGCTCCCCTGCCGCCATCTTGAGTCCCGCTCCCATTCCTAGTGTTATGCTCTCGGCTGCACCGGTGCATGTTTTGGAGCCTGGTGTTCACGTGACCACTGCTGGCTTACTGGGTACCAGGAATAGTGTCTCAGTGCCACACCGTAGCCTTTGGCAGGGGCTGGGTGGTAGTCCCCCTGCCCCATGCATTTCTTCACCTTTTAGCCAGCTTTATAGTGCTGGCATGTATTTATCAGCATACGGTAGCCTTTCTGTGGGGAACCTTTTTTGGGGCCTCCATGTGAAGAGGACTGCAGCCAAGGCCAGATGCCATGATAGTTAGGCCCAAGGTGGTGTGTGTCCACAGGAAGATGAGGAGGAGGAGGAAGAGCATACTGTGTGTTCAAAGACTCTGGCCCTGAAGTGGCCAACAAAACCTGGCAGGCCTTGGCCTCCAGAACCTCTGTGACCCTTGTCTTCAGTCACTGCTCTGGTAGCTGGCTAGCCCTTCCTGTATCTCTGCTTTCTGCATTGCAGGCCGACCTCTGCAGCTCACACCAGACCTCAGGTTTGAGGTCTGGCCACACTTGCCACCCTCCCTGAGTCTCTCACGTTAAGTACTCTTTGGGTTCCCTTCATCCCCCCCCCCCCCGCCCCTTGAGGGTCGTTTTCACCCACCTTTACCACCTTGCTTAGCTGCCTTGCTCTCCTACCCAGTCACCAGCACCCCCACCTTCCCTGTTTTCCACGCCTAGTGTAGGTGCCACACATAGACAAGCAATGAGCTGACAAATGGGTAGACAGCAGAAGAGCGAGTGTGCTCCCCCAGGAAGCCCACAGTGCTGGTTGTAAAACATAACCAGCCATTAGAAGTGTACACCTTGGCATTAGCCCTGTCTGTCCCCAGCCTATGACCTTCGCCAGTCACTGAGCCTCTCTCAGCCCCAGTTTCCTCATCTGTGGAATGGGACCGCGGATTTTGCATTACTTCAGCCAAGTGGGTGCTGTGTGGCTACCATGTCCCCAGTCAGGTACAAGCATATGTAACCTAGCTGGGAGTGGGGCTGGTTCACATTGTCGTGGTAAAAGACTGCACAGGCGGAGGAAAGGGAGGGAGCGTATCACCGTCAGTCAGTCAACCCCCACGTGTCCAACTGCCTGTATCCCCACCCTGCAATTAAAGCGTCTGTGACCAGGTCAGAGAAAAGGCTCCATAGACAGGTGGGGTGGGTGGTGACCTGCAAGGGGCCAGGTGAAGAGCCCATGTAACTTGGCTGGACGGGGCGTGGCTACAGTCCCTGCCAGCCCAGCAGACATCCCTGTGCATGCGATTACCTCATTGTGGAGCCTTTCATTGACTTGGCTGCACCATGCTGATGAACTGAGACTGGGGACAAGAGCCTGTAATTGAGGGAAATAAATTCCCATCACAGGCCTGTCTGCAGCCAGGAGTAAGGACACACTGCATGGGTCTGCACAGTGTTGGGGCAGGGATGCAGGTGTTTGTGTGGTTACAGAGAAAGCCCCCCCCCTCCTTCCAGCCTGCATATCCGTTGGGTACGGTGGATGGAAGAAAGATGCAGGGGTCTGTGGTCCTGCCTATGTCTCCCACTTGATGCTTTATTTCCAGGAGGAAGTCTCGTGTGCTTGCACACTGCGTCTTTCCGTGCACCTGCATGCAGGACAGGCACCTACCATGGCCTTCCTCACACTTCTCCACACCTGTGTTATCCGTCATTCACTCCGTCTCTCTGTATGCATACTCACCTTCAGCTCTGTGCCCCTTAGGCCTCCCTCTTTCTCTGAAGCCACTGAAGGGAAGCACCCTGTTGCCGCCTTGCTCAGTAGAAGGTGTGTTTTGAAATGAGGCAGGGCATGGGCAGGGTAGTGTTCCCAGTCATTCATCTGCCTGCAGCAGATTCAACAAAGAACTAGGCCTGGAAATACTGACCACATGAACACTTAGCAAGATCTTAGGAACAGAGGGCTAGAGAGATGGCTCAGTGGATGAAGTGTTTACCATGCAAACGCAAGCCCAGGTCCCCAGCACCCATGTAAGAAATGGGGTGAAAACAAGGTACTGAGGGATGTACCCATGGTCCTGGTGCTGGGGAGGCAGAGGCAGGAACAGGAGGATCTCTGGGGGTGAAGGGGAGCTCCAGTTTCAGAGAGAGGAAAAAACCAGACGGAAAAGCTGTTGAAGAGGATGCTAGACAATGACTTTGGCCTCCACACGTACACAAGCAGACGTACCCTCCATCCCGCCATGATCCACAAAGACAGATACCCAAAAGAACCTAAGACCGAGAATCATTTTCAGAAAGCTGAACCAAAAGTCCCACGGGCAGCCACCCACTTTAACACCCTCGACCATCTCACTCCCACGGATTTCCTGAGATCGGCAGCGTAGGTCATCAGCTGGTATCCGAAGTTGGTCATTCCAAATGAGTTGTTTAGTTTACAGCAAATAGATTCTCCTCCAGTGCTGTCTGGGCCGTAAGAGACATTTTCTGGAATACACAGCCTATGTGCTGCCCGCATAATGGCTGGGCCAGAGAGGAAGGTTGCCTCAGTTACAAAGAAGCACGGGTGGCGTGCAGACAGAGCAGAAGAGAAAAGGAGAGCCCTCACTTGACACCCTCTGACCCCAGCTGGTGGAGCTGAATGCTGGAGAGGCAGGGCTGAAATTGCAGTCACTTTAGATTATTTGGAGTGAGGAGAGGCAGGGAAAAAAGGGTCTGTTGACTACAGGAAGCTGAATTCTTCCCCCACTGAAAAGCTTATTAGTGGAAGGAGAAAAACAATTACTTGACTTTGCCGGGCTCTCTGCGGCTGGGACTTGGGCCTGTGACAGCAACCCTGTCACCCGAAGCCTTGGACTTTACCCCGGATCTAGAATGCTTCTGGGATCCACCCTTCCTGAAAAGATCATGGAGACATGAAAAGGGGGGAGTGTAAGCATTGTCCTTTGTCCTGGCTTAAAGCCTGGTAAGTTTCTGGCTGAAATGATGTCTGGGATATCATTTTACCCAGGGCAGAGAGGGAACAGTATACCATTTGCCTAGAGACTGGAATACCCCGGGGCGTTAGGGGCCAGTCCTGTTTTCAAGTTCAGGGTTTTGGTTTTGTTTCTGGTGAGCTTGGTTCTTATCCTTGCCTGTCTTTTCTCTGAAAACACTGAGAAGAGTTGGATATGGCCTAGTCACTGGCTGGAGACTCCCTGTCTCCATGTGGCCCCTTCCACTGAGGGGAGCAAGGTGCCAGCTTCCTTCCTTGGTCACGTGACCCTTGCTTGACTTGAGTGCTTTCCCCTCCTCCCATTTATGGCCCTCATCCCCCTGGGGGCTCCCTCGATGGCACGTCCATCTCTGAGCCTCTAAAGCCAAGGCTCCTGTAGTTACTTCTAAGCAGAATCCCTCCTCAGGCATGCAGAGCCCTCAGGTGACCAGGTTTCTGCAAATCTCCCTTTTTCCTCCACAATGTCTTATGCTTGCATAACACATTCTCCCCTTTGGACTACCCTGCTTATTTACTCTTTTTTGAATTTTCTAAATGGAAAAGAAATCGCACACCCACCCACCCGCCTACGGCTACTTACATTTGACATGGAGATCTCTTTAGCTCAGCAGCTCTTCTCTGCTGTCTCTTCAACCTTCTCACTCTTTCTCGAAGGTCCCGGAACAACATCTTCTCTCCTCTCAGGACAGTTCCTGTTTCTGACTCTTCACCAAAGTCCTTTAGTAGCGATGTCAACCCATAGATTAGCACTTTTCGGAGAGAAATTGGTATGCTTTCTTTATTATAGCATATACTTAATTGGAAAAGAAATTTTTTTTTTTTTTTTTTTTGGTTTTTCTAGACAGGGTTTCTCTGTGTAGCCTTGGCTGTCCTGGAACTCACTCTGTAGACCAGGCTAGCCTCGAACTCAGAAATCCACCTGCCTCTGCCTCCCAAGTGCTGGGATTAAAGGTATGTGCCACCACAGCCTGGCGAAAAAACGTTAGTATGTTACGTGTGTGTGTGTATGTGTGTATGTGTGTGTGTGTGTGTGTGTGTGTGTACACCATGTGCATACAGCACCCTTGGAGGCCAGAAGAGGGCATTGGATCCCTGGAACTGGAGTTACAGGCAGTTGTTAATCACCATGTGGGTGCTAGCGACCAAACCCCAGTCCTCAGTAAGAGCAGCAACTGGTCAGACCAACTGAGCCATCTCTCTAGCCCCACCCATATTCCTAATTTTAAGATACACTCTCCTCTGGTTTTCCCCTCACTGGCTATTATCTGTTCCCCATCTCTTTCTACGTCACCCTCTGCTGTTTGATTCCCTTCCTTCCTACAAGTCCGTGCCAGTCCGTGACGCACACCCTGCCATTGGTCTGCAGTCTCTTTCCCTTACTCTCTTTGTGCTGAGGATCCATCTTCCGCTTGGAAAAAGTGGGGAGGATACCGTGTGAGGTGTTTCCCTTTTGCTAGAGTGCTAGAACATTTACCAGTTTCAGCGTGGACACAGAAGGCTCTCAACACCCCAGATTAGTTATTAAAACGAAATTCCTTGCTCCAAACCTCCATAGATGAGTTATGCATGCGTTTAGCACTAGTTCTTTGCCACAGACCTGTACTTTTCCTCCCAAATCATCTCGCATCTCACGGCCGTGTTTTGTCTTTGGGGTAGAGTATTCAGTCTTGCAGTGGCCCCCACCATTGTAGCACACAGGTGTAAGCCTCCATATTGGCTAACATTTACTGTAGTGTTGGCCGAGGCGGAGGGTCACTGGTCTTTACAGCTGTGCTTTGAGGTGTGCTGTGTGGGTTGGGGATGGCAGTGGGGTCTGTTGCTTCCCAAGGATGCCTAGCCTACTCTTAGACCTCGTAAACTCCTTAGAGGAGGAGAAACCCAGTTATGTGAGCTAGAATCTTAAGGCTTGATTTAAAACCCAGTAGGCTTGGGAGACTGGAGGAGGAGCTGCTGTGGGTAACGTCTCTGTGAAAGAAGGCATGGATGTGGGTTACCATTTTGTTAAACCCTAGAAAAGACTTCTCTATTTCATAGGATCCAAATGGACAGAACAAGGCAAAGACAAGAGGGGCTTTGCATAGACCTGTTGGCATGGCTTTCCAAGTTCCTCCATGGAGGGAGGCAAGAATGTTCTCCCTTCAGTACAGAACTGCGCAAGGTGCTGTAGCAATGACGGTTTAGCCATCCCGTCTGCTTGTCCCCAGCATGAATGCAGGAAAAGCTCTTGGGCCAGAAAGCACCTCAGTGTCCCACCTTACTTGAGCTTTCTTAGGAATTGGCAACGGACAGACGGACACGTGTCGCCTGTCTGTTTGACACTAGAGACCTGATGGCTTGAGAAAGTAGCCTAGGTTTTGACTTTGCGCATGGCAGTGTGTCTTCAAACATCAGGTTTGGCCGTAAGACTTCTTCCAAGCAGAAGCTGCTGCTTTGCTTGTACCAGGCGGTGTGCTGTGATATTTTAAGATTCTCCAGGCTTGTGGAGATGGAGGAGTCTCTACTAGGTTACCTCCAGGATCTGTACTTGTTTCTGGCATTGCACCGTTATGTGTGGGCCCTCACAAACCCCTTGACCCCATATGCACACACGTGGGTCTGCCCAAAGAAGGGCAGCAAGTTTAGCCAGTGTTTCCTCTGGGCGAAGTGGCACTGAAGTTGGCCCGACTTCTGTTCTGTCAGATTTGGTTTGGCAAGAGTAAGCCTTTGTTTGTGCCTTGTTTTTAATGAATCAGCTTGTTTTACCAGCTGTGCATATAAGTAAGTAGCTTATGACCTGGCAGAAGCAGCTCATTGACAGTCATGCCTCTCTGCCCTGCCATCCGCTGGTGGAAGTAAGAGTTCCTGTCTTAGTTCTGTGCTTCACAGGGGGGGGGGGGGGGGGGTGTAAGGCTGCTTTCTGAATGGTCACCCTACGAGATGGTCTGAAGAGTAAGATGACAACCAAGCTGGGAATCCAGGTCTGCCACCTATGTGTCGTGTGACACAGACCTCATTAGTCAGGGTTTTGTTTTTCTCCATGTGTACAGTCTGTTTTGAAGGCCAGAAACGAAACCGGTTACCTGCTTCTCCCTTAATTTGCCTTTTTAAAAAATAACTTAAAAAAAAAAAAATCCATAGCTCACTTTGGCGTTGTCAAGTCTTGCCTCCCCCAGTCTTGTAAACACCCGGGGTCTGCGTAGCAGCTCCCTCCCTCCCTTCCCCTGTCCTGGTTCCTGTATGGACTGCATCCATCACCCCTGCTGTTCCCGTCAGGAGAGCCATCCCTCAAGGTTCTTGCATTTGCCCATTAGGTCCTAATCACCTCTCTTTAATACCATTTCTGGTACATCCTGTTCATTTCCCATACACCTTCATTTGTACACAAATGCCCGAGTCAGCTCATGGCCCTCCCTGCCCCCACGCCTTTTTGCATTAAGTATAAGATCTCCAGTAAGCCAGTTTTGACTCTGAAGGGCATACCAGTCTTCTATAATGGAAAACACTGAGTACGGGGTCTGTGTGTGTGTGTGTGTGTGTGTGTGTGTGTGTGTGTGTGTGTGTGTGTGTGTGAGAGAGAGAGAGAGAGAGAGAGAGAGAGAGAGAGAGAGAGAGAGAGAGAGAGAATGTGTGTGTGCGTGCGCACACGCCGTTCGCTTTAATTTACTCTATCAGTCATGTGTGTTTATCTATCTTGTCTTCTCCCCTTCAAAGATGGAGGCTTGGCAGTGTTTATTTGAAGCAGGGTGTTATTGAAAGACAGATGCTGTAGGGGCTGCTCAGGCCTCACACCTGGAATGTTAAAAAGCTCTCAGGCAGATCTTTTCTCTTGAAAAATGTCCCTTTCTTCAGTCAGGGGTGGGGGTGGGGGTGGGGGGCAGGCAGGAAAGAGCCGGTACCCATCTGAGAAGCTCCCATCTGCAGCCCTCATGTGGTCATGCACCCCTCATTCTGACTGCGCCCTTCCCCCTCTCCCAGCCCCTCCAGATATTTTAAATGATGCTTTCAAGCCTGTGAAATGATTTGGTCTCATGAGTGAGTGTGTGAAGTCCTTTCCCCCCTCCATCCAGAGCCTCTCTCTCCCTCAGCTCCAGGGACCGCCGCCTCACTATCGGCATGTCCTGCAGACTTGCAAGGCCTGCCTCCACCCTCTCTTTCCCAAGTAGCCTCCTGAGTTGGAATCAGTATTCTTCTCCCAGTGACAATGTTGTTCTTAACTGGCTGGAGAGAGGCCCCCTGTTTGGTATCCAGGGCCTTGTGTTTTGCATGCCTCTGTTTCCCAGAATATTCTAGTTTGGTGTGAGTTCAAACCGTGAAAAATTCTGTTTATAAGAAGGGAGAAAGAGAAAGGTATGTGTCAAGATGTATTTGTTAGATCATGGTTTAAACGAAGTACATATGAAGTAAGGGCTTAGTATGTTTGTTTTGTTTTGTTTTGTTTTTGTTTTTCTGGGTTTTTTTTGTTTGTTTTTTTGTCCAAAGAAAGGGAAAAAACCCCTGCAAATCCACTGAGCTCCCAGAGAGTGCTCCTCCTTTGTGGAGGCACTGACATTGAAGTGTAATTTTTCATGGTTATTTGGACTGGAAAATGGGGGTGGGGGGGAGGGAGAGAGAGATGGGTCTGCGATTATTTCCCATAAATGACAACACAATCACATCACGCTCCGCTACAGACATGCTCAGGGAATTTGCCTTTTTTTTTTTTTTTTTTTTTTTTAACATTTCACGTGTGAAAGTAGCAACAGCAGCCAGAGAGCTCCGTAGAAAGCCCAGGGACCGCTAATCTCTGCTGAACTCAGTTTCCTCCAGAGTTCTGGTCCTGGCTGTGCCCTTGCTTAGTGGGCTCTCCCAGACCGTTTCCAGAGCTGGGGCGTGTTTTACAAACTGGAACTCACACCTCTCAGGCATTTTATTTTATTTCATTTGAAACCTTCCCGTGAATAACCACCAGGCGAGTCCGTAACACATCCGTTCGGTTGTGCTTTGTCCCCACACAGCTGCTTTTATCCTTTCTGGGATTCTGCAGGGGGCAGCCCAGGTGCTTCTGCTGAGCATAGATAAATGGGACCCGGTGCAGTGCGGGCTTTAGGCATTTCCTCCCTTTTTCTCCTCTCTTGACCCCCACCCACCCCCTTAATTCTAGTGTGGTTTTGACAAACTGTTCAAATGACCAAGTGGCCTTGCCTGGGAGAGGAAAATGGCAGCAAGCATCCCGGCCACACAATGGTAGCATTCTTAGCTCTGTTCAGTGTTGCTCCCGCAGGAGGGACAGCTCCTAGAGGGGACTTTTCTCTGCAAGGCCACGGGCTCCAGACCCGTACAGGCTCTGTCCCATGACTGCTCCAGTCTGAAGTGAAGTCAGTATGAAGACGAAGAGGTGAGGAGCCTCCCCAAGCTGCTTTCTGGCCGCACGATCCCCATTTTTCTTGCTTCTGTAAACATCGGCAGGATCTTCAGATAAACAAAAGCATAAATGGTCTCTATTCCCCAATTAGTCATTTTTAATAGTACCCAGAGTTACCTTCCCAGAGTTGATTCTCCCAGCTGTGTGCAAAAGGCAGGTCTGTGGGATGGGCGTAAGAAAAGAGGTCAGGGTGGTGGGGAGGAGGCTGGATTCCTTCACTGTCCACCTTCCACAGAGCTTTTCTGAGAGGCTCCTGGGAGGCTGGTAGCTCTGTAGGCCTTTAAAGTGCCACCCGGAAATCCAGGTGTAGCCACCAGGTGTCTTGGCTGACTGAGCACCTCCCAGAGCAGAGAATGCCTCAGCCAAAGGTCACTTCAAAGACCCACCTGAGAAGCAGCCTCTCACTGGAGAGTGGGCACACATCTGATCCCATTGTGATCTCCCCGACCATGCCCTCCTGGCTTCTTCTGGTGGGCCGGAATGTGTGGGTAGACATCATCTCCAAGACGGTGCTTTTGTATAAACTATGTGTCATGAGTCTGTCCGATTCCTTTTTCCTTCCCCTTTTCCCAACCACCAAGGTGAGAAACTGGCTTGTAGGAGTACTCACCCTGACAATCCTCCTAGCTGGTAGAGGGCAGTCCTCAGCAAGCCTAGCAGCGCTTAACTGGTAAAAATGTGGGAGACGTTAAAGCAGGGGTGTCCCAGAAGAGGGAGGAGCCTCTCTTTGCTGCTTTTTGGCTCTGTCCTACCGGACTCTAAGCATTCTGTTGCCTGGACTAAAGTAGTAGCACACAGATACACAAACACACACACAGACACAGAGACACACACACACACACAGACACACCCCATAGTGCTATTTTCCTCGATGAATCTATAAGAAGTATAAAATCGAACAGATACAGTTGTTCAGCAGCTTAAAAATAAAAAATCCAGGTAACCACCAACAGGTAGATGTGGAAACTCCCTGTTCTCTGAGCCTGGGTGAGGATGTATACAGCCCACCGTGAGTAGCTGAGGACAGGAGATGTAAGATGCCAATTTATATTTGTGGTGGGCAAGCCACACGACCTCAGAGAGCATTCTTGGAGCTGAGGAATTTTTACCCAGAATCCCAAATTGTTCTAAGTTGCCTCTCAGGCAGCTTCTCAGGCAGCTGGACTGCCTGGGATGGAAGGAAGGCGGTGTGTAACAGTCAGGAGGACATATTTGGGGATGTTAGGTGGTTTCATGCAGGACCAGAGTGTGACTCTGCGGTACAGACACAGCAGCCCAGAGGTCTTGGAGAGTCACCTACTCATAATGTCTTTGGTCACCTCTCAGGGGAGGTACCTAAATGTGCTGGATGGGGAGCCGGAGGAGAATGTTCTGCCTTCATAGCTGTAGCTAGCTGTGTCATCACCATTAGCTTGGAGGGAGAAGACAAGGACCAGAAGGAACAGACTGGGAACAGAACAGCTGTCTGTCTGTCCCTCTGCACGGCGCATCACAGCCCCCTACAAGTTTCTGTTGCTTCAGAATTTTAACATGGGATTTTATTTGAAGCAAGTGGTCTGATCTAGACCTTAGTAAGTCATCTTTTATGCCTCAGGACTTGACCTCTTTTGCAACATAAAGCATGCACACTCTGCATAATGTCTGTACCCAAGTAGAGGTTTTCCATTGATAAGAAAGTGCCAAGAGGATTGGATACACACGGTTGTTCCCTCCCCTTGCCATCGTGCCAGCCGAGCCTGAAAGAACAGAAGTGATTGGCTGGGGGATATAGCACAGGAGTGCTGGAGTCCAGGGCCTCCACCTGGGGACAAGGGACAAGAGGACAAAGCATAGCCTCCTGCTACCCTCCACAGAGCCGCCAGCCACCCTCCGTGGCACTCCCGCTGGTCAGAGTGTGAGGTGCCTCCCACCTGCCTGCTTGGTCTTTCCCTGGGTTAATTAGGTTGCTTTAACCCTGCCTTCCAAGTAAGCAGGCTGGTTATTTTGTGTTTCAAAGAAGAGGTCCCATGTACAATTAAAACTTGTTTCTGGTAAACCTCGTTCCAGGAAGGATGGGCTTTTTAACAAAGGCTTCTGACAGCTGCAGGCTATTTCATTTTTTTTAATGCCGAATGAAAAATCAATACATTTTTTTCTGGGTTATACATATTCAGAAGAGGCCTGGTATTTCCATTAGAATGGAAAGCGGGCGTCTGCACACCTCGCCCGCCTGTCAGAACTGCGCCATCACATTTGCCAAGCCACTGCTAAATATTTCAAACCTGATTTGATTGTGGTTCATGACAGCTAATGTTTCTCAGCTCTTGAGCCTGCCGACAGGCAAACGCACTTTATCCCCCTCCGCCGCCACCACCACCCCCCAGCCCCCATAAAAGGGAATGAACAATTTCATTCTTTGGGGATCACAGATTGGTGCGTTATTTAAGTAACACATTCGCATGAGAGCCTTGGGTACAGACACCCTGATTCTTAGGAGGATTTCCAAATTTCTATCATATCGAGGCGGCGCGGTGGGGGCTTTGTCAGGTTTGAATTAATCTACATTATCCTGTTAAGAGTTAGGAACAGAGGGATTAGTCTTAATCATTGATTGACTCCCCTTTCCTTCAAGCCTGTAAGCGATTTGTAAAATACCCCCAATGGACACGTCACTCGACCCATTATTGGAGGGGGGGGATAGTACTTTTTTTTTTTAAACTGGGACACTTTCATGGGTGACATATTTGGGGAGCACTGCTGCTCTGGGTTGATTGCTGACTTTGTAACGATGCTGTTTTCTGGGTTTGACTCCTGCCTTGTTCCTCCCTCCACACACCAAATTCCAGGATGCTTATAAAATTCATACAAATCCCCTCAGGGCTGCCAGCTGACAGACTTGCCTCCTTTGGGAGAAGTCATGGGCTAGGGGACTCTTGCTGTCACGAGGGAGGAGCATCTGTGGGGAGCAAAGCTATGTGGGTGGGGTGGTTTTTGTTTTTTGTTTTTTTTTTCTTTCTAGGTCTGTGGTGCTATGACCTCAACACCCTAGACTGCTTCTTTTAGGGTCACCTGAAGGCTCTGCCCTTCACCTCACCAGGAGCTGAGAGTCACTAGAGCAGGCTGGGATGGCCCAGCACTAATAAGGGGAGTAAGGAGGTTTCTACACCTCTGTCCTAAGCCATCTTTTCCTTGGCAATGGAAGGCAGATGGTAGACCATCTGGAAGACCATACTGGTTTTCGAGATTTCCTCGCATCTCTGGGCTGCGGGAGAGTTCCCATTGGTGGAATGCTGGCCTAGCAGGCACGGAGTCCCTTTTCATCCCCAGCGAAGTGTATGCCTGGAGTGGTGGCTCTATTTATTTATTATTTATTTAATCCCAGCACGTGGGAAGTGGAGGCATTAGACTGTATGATTAATATCCTCCACTTCACAGCATAGCCTGAGACTCGGATCAAAAAAAAAAAAAAATAGTTTCCCCTTCTCAGTTTGGCACAAAAACCATATAAGGTTAAGAGGAGTTACCCAAACTTGAAGGTCAGGATTGGACACGACCTTCCAGGTAGGTCCCTGCAGGGTTTAGAGGCCTCTCCTCTGTTTTTGTTTTTTTTTTTTGTTTTTTGTTTTTTTCCCAAACTCAGAATTGTATGGGGTACCCTGGGCTTGCCGCCTTTGGCTGAGAACCCGAGCTGGGGCGAAGGTGACCTCCTTGCCCAGGTCTGCCACAGCCGTGAGAAAAGGTTCCCAGCCATGCCCCAGTTAGGATATGAAGTATCATTTTTTGAATGCTCTGAGGGAAAACCAGTTGTGGTCTGTCCACTCGAGCTTTGAGAGTGGCGTGGTGACTGCTGTGAGAGTTGGCTGGAGGGAGAGCAAACCCCTGAGCAAAGGACAGAATTTTCCAGATAAAACCCATGGCTGGCCCAGGTCTTCAGCCGTTCACACCATCTGTCAGTAGTTGACATTACAGAAAGAAAAACAGAAACTTGGCTCCTGGGGTGACCCCAGCCAGTTGCCGCTACACGGGGCCAGAATGTGTAATTCGTGATCTGCGGCGAATGCTCTGTCAGTGTGTAGTATCCAACGTACAGCTCCAAAGAGGACTGGGACTAGCAAGCAGCCCCAGCTCAGTGGCCAGGTTCTGGCTCAGAGCCAGATGCTGTTGCACCCCTGGCTACCACACATGTGAGAGGCCAGGATACCAACACTTCTCCATGGGTGCCCAAGCCTGGCCTTTGGTGAGAAAGCTTGCGTGACATTTCTGGGACCAGTAAAGACACACCCTGTCTGCAAAGCTTCACAAGCCTGAGCTGTCCAGACAGATTTGCAGTCTGCATCCCTCTTTTTCTTCTTCTTCTTCTTTTTTTTTTTTTTTTTTTAATCATTTCTCTACCTTTATTGGTATTCAGCTCTCACGGTTTTCCGGTTACTGTCAGCCTAGGCTTTCATCCATTTTAAAGAGCCTTTACCCCCTCTTGCTGTTGATGGTGATGGTTTAAAGACAGATGGTGTAACTGCTTATGAATGTTCTATTTTATTTCCCCAGGACTAGACCATTCTCTCAGAGACATATATTGTTTCCACATGCTCAGGTTCGGAGGCCCAGGCTTGTCTGCCTCCTAACCAGCTGCCCTCCAGGCCTTGCCATGCAGAGGGCGACACCTGTAGGTCATAGGTGGTACTGCAGGGGCTCTCCTATTTGGCTACATGAGACCTGGGGTTTTGTTTTTGGTTGTTGTTATTGTTGTTGTTGTTGTTGTTGTTTAAAAAAGAAAGAAATAGGGGTGAGGTCGCTGATCCCCTGTAAAGGGAGCTGGGTTGTCCAGAAGTTCCTTAATTGTTCTTCTTAGAGTTCACATATAGCATTCTCTTAGTTTATAAGTCACAGATGGTAAAGCAAAGCCTAGAAACTCAAGAAAAATGGGTTTTCACATCTTGAAGAAAAAAAAATAATAATAATTAACTCCCCCCCCCCCCACCACCATCTTGAACCGTGTT
Source organism: Uromys caudimaculatus (assembly GCA_028551405.1). Taxonomy (NCBI): domain Eukaryota; kingdom Metazoa; phylum Chordata; class Mammalia; order Rodentia; family Muridae; genus Uromys; species Uromys caudimaculatus. Next base: position 37,753,380 of record CM052707.1, read on the forward strand.
GGCCTTTGCTCTCTGTTTGCATGGAGCAAGGAAGCAAGACAAGGCTCAGGCAGACTCAGAGCAAGGATTCTGGGAACAGTAGCCCACCTCCTTGTTGCGTTTTCATCACGTATTCCCGCATCCCTAAACCGCCCACACTTGACGGTCTCTGCCTCTTACATGGAACTGCCTGGGAAGCTTCAAACCCCGGGTGTCAGTCCCAGGTAACAGCTCCGAACCCTGCTCTAGCAGCTGCCGGTGCCAGCCTTGACTCTGGTGGCCTGCTGGGCATTTACCTCCTCTGCTGAGAGACACCTTGGTGCACCGTTCATCACTGTGTGGGAAGCTGTCTCCTGTAAGAGCCAGATCATTTCCGTGTAAGGTGGTCATGGGTGTGTGTGCCAGCGAGAGGTGCCCATTGAGCCATCTCTCTGCCTAATCCCATTTAGTTACAGTGCCAGTACTGTGCATGATTTGTGCCACGGGACATACTTAAGGTGCCTAGCTAGTGTGCATGTGCCCAGTTTAATACTGGTTAGCTTACTGCTGGCATTGCCATTAAAGATGAATTTTTATAACCATCTTATCAAAAGCCTAAAACGCGCAGGCCTCATCTCCCCCTCCCCCCTGACATAAGGTGGCACATGTATCTTTTGGTACAACTGACTCGTCTTTCTCATGCTGAAGCATTTCCCCCCTCTACGAGGCCGTGTGTGCTGTTAATACTGAGCTGTATATATAATGGGTGTCAAGCCATGAATGCCTGGTTGGTTTTTTGTTGTTGTTGTTTTGTTTTTGTTTGTTTTGTTTTTGGTTTTGGTTTGGTTTGGTTTTTTGTCTGTTCAAACTAAGGGTAAGGTCAGGAGACTCAGCGTTAACTTTGTGGTGCAGTGAGCCAAAAGTGACACACAGAAAAACTGGAGAGAAAGCCCTGAGGTCAGGTTGAGCAAGCGGTGCCCAGGGCATTGCCTCTCGGGCTCTCTGCTGTTAGGAAGACAGACAGACAAGACAGACCATTCTTCATGCTTGGAGTTCATTTTTCTAGCCACCGATACCCTACCATCTTTCTTGAAGAATTAGGAAAACACAAGTCTAGAATGATTCTTTTTTGGCCTTGAGTGTTTTGGAAGCCCCTACAGATCAGCCCCCTGTGACTGGTTTGACTCCTGTGGGATGGAATTTAGAGGCTCTTTTGATGGAAGGCCAGAGGGTATAACACCTCAGTTTTTCTAAAGGTAGGGCTGAGGTCAGCCTGGGCCACAGTGTAAGAGACCTTTGCTCCCAAAACAAACAAAACTGTGGACTTGGCGGTTGGAGATCCCTACGGCGGGTTTGGCTAGAACCCCAGTCCAGGGTTCTAAATTGTTTCCCAGTCTTGGCTCCTGCTGAGCCTGGTCTGGGCTTCCAGTGATGGGTGTGGTAGTGTGTGCATTCTCATGCTTCTGAACCCGGAGAGGTGCATTCTTCAGAGTCCCCTCCTCATGTCCAGTGATTCCCGCCCAGATTCCTTCGCTTTACTCTTTAAAAAATTAGTATTGCGTATGTATAATGTAACCTGCTCGGGCCCCTGTGCCACGCACGGCCCATGTACGGAAGTTAGGGGATAAATTTAGGGGTTGGTTCTCTCCTCCTATCTTTCTTGGGAATCACCAGGTTGGCAGAGTTTCTCACAGAGCCATCCTACAGCCCCTATTCTTCCTCTGAACTCCCTCTTATAAAATGTGTGCTTGGATTAATGGTCCAGCTGGCCAGAGGAACAGAGAGAACAGAGGGGACAATCCCCACCCCAACACCCTAAGAGTCTTTCCTTCTTCTCAACCTGGGCATGCATTTGGCTTGGTAGTCGGCCTACTTTCAGACATGGTAGTTCTGCTGTACGTGTTCACCCCTCTGCCTCTCCCGTTTGGCTTCTAGAACCCCCTATGCCCACAAGCCGTATCACTGATGTTCTGTGACTCTTGAGGACATGAGTGGCTCCAAGGACACCCGTCATCATCTGGCACGTGCACAGACACTGCCAGGCCAATGAGGCCTCGGTGGCTGGGTCCGAGCTAGTCTCCAGCCAGGGATGAGTGACGATCTCACTCAGGGAGAGCTCAGGGGGAAGCCCTCAGAACCTATCTGGAAATACCTGACAGTCACATGTCTAGTACCTACTCAAAGCCCCACGGCAGCTGTCCCTGGACTGAAGTGCTTCCTTAGCGTGGCCAGCGTCGCTGGGCCACTAGGAAGACATTCACTGACATCTGTGCTTCATGGTTGGTAATTCTCGGGTGTGGGACTAGGAGTCCTTCGTCACCGTCATCCTTCACATCTTTGTCTTTTCCGCACTTTAGAAGAAGCTGTCGAAGACGCCGAGGGACCCGGCGAAGCATCTACTGACCCGGAGGAGCTGGCCAAAGACCAGGGGAGCGGCGGCGAGGAAGGACAGAGCAAGCGGGCAGGTAGCGTGCATGGACATCCTCAGCCCCCGGACCTCTCCCTAGGACAAAGGAGGCTGGCATCAGGGAGCAGGCCACCCTTCAGCTTGCCCAAAAATGTACAGGACAGGCTTTGGGCTTGCCCCAGAGGGAGGATTTTTGTTTCTGTTTGTTTGTTTTTGGTTTGGTTTTGTCTTGTTTTGTTTTTTGGAGACAGGGTCTCACCATATAAATATCCCTGGCAGGCCTGAAACCTGCTGTATAGGCCAGGCTAGTCTTGAACTCACAAATCTCCATCTGCCTCTACCTCTGCCAGGGTTAGAGGCGAGAATCATCATACCCTGTTTTTCTTTCTCTTTCTTGAGTTCTTTTTTTAAGCACTCTTTTTATTGAGCACCAGGTGTCTGAAGTTTCCAGGTAGCATTTCTTGGGCAGCTGCTCAACATGGATGGCTTGTAAAAGACCTGGTAAAGACATTTGTCAGACAGACCTTGGTTGAGGTCACCCCTGATTCTCAGCCTCAAGGTTACCAGAGGCAGTGAAGGGTGGGCATTGTTCTGCATCTGAGGACCTGAGTGGGGCCTGCGCACTCTTCCCAGCATGCCCCACTCCCAAGGCCAGCATCCACAGGGGGACAGCAGTGTAGATGGGCAGGGGGACATTTTAGCAAAAGCAGAACAAATTGAAGGAACCAGGGCAGGAAGTGCTATTTCAGGAAAAGCCAGTGCCAAGAGAGAACAGCCATTTTTCAAGATGACAGGATCTCCGTGCTGAGGAAAGAAGAGCTGAGGCAGAGAAAAGCTCAGGGTTTGGAGGAGGAGCTGAGTCATTTCTGAGAGGATTTACTGGGCAGATAAGTCTCACAGACACCACGGCCACACTAACAGGAAGTGCTGTGATAAGCAGCTGAAAGTATTCTGTTTGGACAACCTGATTCTTAGCACCATGCTCAGTGTTATAATTCTTTGACTTTCTTCCCTTCCTTCCTTCCTTCCTTCCTTCCTTCCTTCCTTCCTTCCTTCCTTCCTTCCTTCTTTCTTTCTTTCTTTCTTTCTTTCTTTCAAGAAAATATTTACCTTCTAGAGTCTGTATTGGTTGGGCCTTTGTTACTTTTGTAGGCAAAACTGCTCTTAAATCATATTGAGGGTTGGGGGTTGGCCTTCATTATTTAAACAAGATACGGAATCTTGGAGAGGGGCCAGAGGGAAGCAATGAAAGTGACTGAAGCCTGGGAAACCCTGGCGCTGTGGAGAGGCTGAGGGAATGGGGCTGTGCGGCTGAGAAACGTCAGGTTTCGGAGGCTTCGAGACAGAGAGAAGATCAGGCGTGGGGAGGGGACATGCGTGACGTTTAGTGCTTCCTGAGAGCGAAGGATGGGGTCAGACACCCCGGGAGGGCCGGGGAGGAAGGGGCAGTTGCTGTTGTAGAAGACATGGAGACGAGTGTTTCCACCTGGGTTACTGTCTTAGTTGGGGTTAGTTCCATTTCTGTGAAGAGACACCATATCCAAGGCATCTCTTATAAAGGCAAACATTTAACTAGGGCCGGCTTACAGTTTCAGAGGTTCAGTCCATTGTCATCTTATGGCAGGGCGCAGGCAGACATGGTTCTGGAGGAGCTGAGAGGTCTACATCTTGATCCAAAGGCAGCCAGGACGAGGGTCTGGATCACATTGGCCAGACTTAAGCATATAGAGGAGACCTCAAAGCCTCACCCCCAAAGTGACACACTTCATTCTAACAAGGCCACCCCTCCTAATAGTGCCACTTCCCACGGGCCACGCATATTCAGACCACCACAGTTAGTGTAAATGACAGCCAAACATCATGTGCCCCAAGGGGAGAGCATTTTGCTGACGGGCCCCAAAGGCCCTATGTGACCTTCTAGGTCATCTGTGTGTTGTCATGGACTGGGTGCTTGATTTCTAATCACGATCCTCCCATTTGCTGGGTGACAATACTTAGTCTCTTAACCTTTCTGTGCCTCTGTGTTTAAATGAGATAGAGGTTAAGAGTAATGCCTCACGTGTATTAATACGGAAAGCTTAGAACAAGGGCAGCATATAGTAAGCTTTATGTATGGTGTTTAATAGTATATGTGTATACACACACACACACATATATATATACAGATATATACATATATACATACACACACACAGACACGCACACACGCACGCACACACACACAGCCAATGCCTACCACCATGGCTTCTAGGAATTTTGAAAAGTTAGTGCAGGAGCGCCAAAACAGGGGCTTAGCCAGGTCTGGTACCTGATATTTGATGTGTATGTTCCTTGCATCCCACGTGGGTCCTAAGGCATTATTAAAGAACCATTGCTTGCAAAGCTCCTACTATGTGCAGCACCCAACACTGCCACCTGGTGTGTGCTTTTCACACCCATGCTTCCTGCACGGGGCAGGCTTTGTTGAGGGCAATTCAGTCAAAATTCTTTCAGTCTTTATGATCCAGAGTGAGTGCCACCTTCCCTCTTAGAGCCAGTGGACGTGCCCAGCAACTAGGAGACGACTGGAAGGCATGAAATGAGAGCCACAGAACGCACGCCCATGACAAGGCCTTTTCCAAATGCATTTATCAGTGCAGCGGGCCCACCTCTCAGTCTTTACCTCCAGAAGACAGGGAGAAACAGCAACGTAGGGGTGCACCTCGTGGACGCACAGAAGAAGTAAAGGCTTCTTTGCTGACCCCTCAGGCGCTCCTCCTCTGACCTGAAGTATGATTTCGTATTGACAGCTCTATCGACGCCCTTGGTGCCAGTTTGATCTTGGACTGGATACGGGTGCCGGCAACCTTTCTGAACCTTCTTTTGGGGTCCTTAGCTGGTATTTTGTAGAAACAATAATTCAGGGGGGAAAAAAACCTACATTTCTTTCATTTGTTCCCCAAATTGAGCCGTTCCTATCTGATTAAGCGTGATGGGGACGTCTTCCTCCCCGCAAAAAAGTAAATAGCGATTTCACAATTTGTTGTGTTGATTAGTGGCTGCTGCTGCTGCAGATTAATAATATTTCAGATGGGTCTGGATAATTGGCATTTTTCTCAGCTATTGATTATGTAGTTTGGAGGCTTGTGCAGGAATGGATAATCTTGAAGGTTTTAGTTACATGTCTTTTGTTTCTTTTTATTGGAACAAGACTTTCGGTTTCCATTGTGTGTGGCTCTCCTTGGGGTCCTCAGTGATAAGGTGAGGTTGTTACCCTTGGGTGGCCCTGAGACAGACCAGACAGTCATCTGTCAGAGAGTGCCTTTGTCCCTTGCTCCATGCTAGGCACTAGGCAGAGTCCCAAGGATCACAAGTTTAGGGAGACCTTGGTCTTCAGGCTATGTGACATTGTCCTGGGGCTTTCGGGGTGTTTGCCTTCAAAAGAATATCACAGGGATTTTTCTGCTAATCAGAACATTCAGCGCCTCAATGGGGCTCACGATTCTGAGGAAGTGAAATTTAAGTTTTGTTTCATTTTAACAAATATAAATTCAAGTAGCCACATCATGTGGCTCAGAAAGAACAAGACTAACCCCAAAAGAATCCATCACAGGCACTCTGACTCTGTGTGACTAGCTAAATAGGAGGCTGCCTGTTTGCAGGTCAGGTATGCCACAGGCTCAGACAGGTGCTGACTGCTTGCTTCCTAGCCAGGGGGGCGGGGCTTCTGACAACAGTCCTAGCCCCTGCTTTATCCCAGTTGCTGTTGCTTTTCCTACATGTCATGAGCGCTTTCCAGATGTGAGCGTGCCTGGTTCTCAACTCTACCCTATAGACACTTATACCCTATAGACGTTTATAGATAGCTACCCTCTCACTTCTGCCATCTTGCAGTCCAGGAAGCTTAGCCGGAATGGGCTCTGGCAGGACTCAGAAAGTACACAGGCAGATAGAGAACTGCATCCTGGCCCTCCCACCCCCACCCCCGGACCTCAGGACAGAACCTACTCTTAGCATAACTGAACCCTCACTTCCTGGGTATGGGCTGCTCAGTCTTAGGGCTTGATCTGGTTGACTTCTCTGACCCCAGAATGAGGAACATGTCCCAGAGTTGTATAGTGAAAAACGAAAATACAGGTGGTACCAGTGAGTTCAAAATGACCTGGGTCTTCGTCTGCTGGGAGTGTCCCAGCTGGAAGGCTCGGCTTGTAAAAGCCCTTCCTAAGGCAATCCTGAGAGCCTGAATTCCATCCCTGCCCCTCCCCCAACTCTTCCATATGTGCACCTTGGCACACTTGTGTGCTTAGGGTGCACACACAAAATCAAAGGAATCTCAAGGTAAGCAGGTCGTTGTCATGGAAAGGGCCCTAGGCGTGACGTTAGGAAGGCTAGTCACTAGCTAGTGAGTAACATTGGTTGAGGGAATTTAGTCACAGACTCCTGGAGCGCACTGTCTGTGAAACACAGTGCACTAACACCCACCAGCCCCAGTCACCCAAGGGCTCCATGGTAGTGAGTAGTACGTGCACAAGCCACTGGTTAGCAGGATCGACACAAGTGTGGTGGGGGAGAGGCAGGGCAGAGCCTCTGCTAATGCACTGCCGTTTCCTCCGTCCAACTCTGTGGTTTCTCTCCTTTGAAACTCGAACGTGACCCCCTTGTTGTCATTTGCCGGAGCGGATCTGAGCATGAGCTTTCAGAGATTGAAGAGCCCCCAGTGTCCCCCACTGAACGGTGATTAACGCCGTGATTAGCCAAAGTCAATCATTAATTGCTATAAATTAAGTGATACACAATTAATGCGGTGCTTTATCACCAATAATTAGGGGACAAGATTGAACTCTTGGCAAAGAACCACGATGGTGATTGAAAGACCGCAGCCACCGTGGTATATCTAGCCACAGAGCATCAGAGTCTGGCTTCAGGGGACTTGAGACCAAGGGATGACCAAGGGGTGCTCTTGCTTTGTAAGAGGAGGCAGAGCAGCAGCCTAGCCTAAAACAGAGGCATGGTGACACCCTTAAAACCCCCCAACTGCTATGCCCGTGTGTACTTCTGTTAAATTTTCGGTTAGAAGTGCAGTTTGAACGCTCTCCCTTTTCTGGAGATGGGGCCCAGAGGGATTTGACTTTTTTTTTTTTTTTTTTTTTCAAATCCTTGATGCTCAGCACTGCTCCAAAACGCCCCTAAGAGCCTGTCAGTTAAGTAGCATGGCTGAGGTACTTTGAGATGTGAGTTGACTCACTCACTCTTTGGGGGCATCCAGCCCTGTTTCATGTTGCTGAACAGAAGAGGTAAATTTAGGCTGTTTCTTCCACTTGCCTAAAACCAGGGTCTCTCTGTCACTTAGGGTTTCACAGCCCAACGTGGGCTTCTGTTAGTCCCTAGAACTCCTGTTCATTTCTGAAAATGAAGCTATTGCAGCAAGTGCCCAAGACATTACAGCATGCTAGGCCTTACAGCATGCTAGACATTATAGCATGCTACGTCTTCTGCTGGGCTCCTGCTAGCTCTGTGAGTAGAGGAAACTGCAAGTAGAGCACAGTCTATCAAACGCTTGTGGTCCCTCACCCAGGATCTGATTGAGGTGTGGGCAACACCCCTTCCACTACACCCTACCCCACCCCAAGCTCACTACTGTGCCTTCCTCCCTAGCAGTGAGGACTGATAACTTCCTGTCAGGGGAACTCTGCCCAGGGTGGGAAAGGCACGTGGGAAAACGTGTCTCTGACCTTCACAAAGGTGCTCGGGAAACCCTACCCCAGCCCTGTGCACTGGTCACTCAGCCTCGGCTTTGGGAGTGCTGTGGGCAGAAGACCCTGTGGAAGCTCAGAGAGGCATCTGTGCAGACTGGAGACAATTGACTGACAGGAGATGTTTCTAGTCTCCCCAGTCAGTGCTGGAAAAGGCGAGTGATTTCCATTTTCTGTCAAAGCTGCACCAAGACTGAGGAGGAAGCTGCTTTGTCAGGCTCAGGGGAAGTTTTGTTTGGTTCTTCATGTCATGGGCACACTCCCAAGCTACTGTGGTTCCATTAATAAAATTCAGTCAAAACCCTGGGACGTTAGGTTTGAACTAGGAAAACACTGGAAGAGTGTGACTATGCTTCTACTTCTGGGATCTAGGCTGGCTTGGAACCCACAAGGTTCCAAGGTAGATAGATCCTAGCAATCCCTAAAGGATGTTTGAACCCACGAGGACTGAAGGGCCCCCATTAATTCCCTTTGGCCCTGCCGCCTGGCTTGTGTTTTCATTTATTGTTTGCTGGTTTGTTCTGGCTTTTTTGAGGTAGTGTCTTACTATGTAAGCCAGACTAACTGTGAACTTGTGAGTCTCCTGCCTTGGCCTCCCGAATGCTGAGATGGCTAGCATGCGTCAATGATGCATGCCCTCCATGACCCCACCTCTGCTTGCTCCAAGTTCACAGTCATTTTAGTCATGTCACAAAACCAGAGGGGAACATGGTGAGTCCAGAGCTGACTGCCTCCTCTGCCTGTGGCCACAGCAGCAAGCAGCATGTATAAAGCCAGGGTGGAGACAGGATACTTTGTGGCCACAGGCTGGGGAGGTTGCCTGAATACTACCAAGTTAGTGTCAGGAGTAGTTCTCAGGTCCGCAAGTCCCAGCACGTGCTGGGATGATGGTGGCAATTGGTGCTTAGAAGGTATTAAATAGTCAGACAGACGGACAGACAGACAGACAGATGACAGACAGCTGGTCTAAAAGAGGTGGTGGCTGTTTTGACTGGTGGTTTGTTCACAAGTCTGACACAGAGGGAGCAAGGTGTTGCATGTGGAAACACAGGATGTCCTTTTGGGAGCTCCAGTCAGTGTAGTTAAGCACCCTTGTGCATATTTCAACAAGTGCAGCAGATTGATGCCTCGGATGTGGGACACAGTAATGTGTTCTCCTCAAAGCTACAAAGCAGGCGGCGGCAGCTGGCATCTACCAGTCAGCACGGGCCCACCGTTCTACCATGAGGCTTCCAGTACTCCACAGAGAGGCAACTTACTGAGGAGACTGACCTCACAGCTCAGGGTACCGCCCAGTCTGCACTCCCAGAGACAAACTTGTGCAGATAGAAGCCAACGTAGATCTGTTCATCCTCCTAGGGTCGAAGTTTAGGAGACTCTGGCCAGTACTGATCGCTGGTGCATAGGGCAGGGAAGCCAGCACTGCCCCTTTGGAAAAAGTGGCAAGAGCACACAGGCTATGCCAATTTCTCAAGACAAGGAAGCCTGTCATTCTGGATTGCACAGCAGACAGAACAAATGCATAGAGGCGATGCTTTCTAGACTCCTGCCTTTGAACACACGTCTGCATTTGCTTTTAGAATGAGTAGGATCCCAAAGGGACAACTGGGTGTAGTCCTTCACCTTTGGCTAGAGACATCTTGGCTTTGAGACCAGGCCTGTCTCCTTTCTTCCCAAATTTAAGCTAAAAGTTCCAAGTCATTGAGTCGCTGGAAAGTGGACCGGCAGGTCTGCCCGTGCTTGTGGGGGTCTTTACCTTAAATTCAAATTAGAGAAGAGCATGTTATGACTCCTACCAGTGACAAGCACTGACTGGGTAGCTATTCTCCAAGTGTGGTCCCTGGACCACCTGCCTCACTGGGGAACTCACTGGCAGTTCATTCTCAAACTCAGACCTACAGAATCAGAGCCTCTGTGGGTAGGGCCTGCAGTCAGTATTCAGTGTGCTCTTCAAGGAATTCAGACACCCTCTGGAGTTCTAGGACCCAAGACTCTGCAACCCCAGAGACAAAAAAGCAAGAGCCATTTCTTTCTTTATAGGCTGAATCCAGAGCCCCTTCTAGACCAGAGAGAACTGAACTTGGCCAAAGGCAGGGCTGTGCCTACAAGAGATACAGGTGCTTAGCCTGGACAGCTCACACCAGAGATGGCAGTGAGAGGCGGGACAGAGGGTGCTGGCCTTAGGGACAGTGTCACAGTGACAAGAGAGTATGGGAGATCACCAATGAGCACAGCTAATAAGTAACACTTCCTTGCATCTGCACTTTTCTCAAAACTTCTTGTGAGCCAGTCCTTATTTCAGGATGCAAGGGCAAACAATGATGGCTGAGAGTGTCTGGATTTTCCAAGCTCCAGCCTGTCTTGTTTGTAGCCAAGCTGGTAGAGAAAAATTGACCCCCTTAAGTAGCGGTTGTGCCCATCCATAACAAACTGAAACTTTCTTTGAAAAAGTCTTTCTAGAAACAGAAAGTCAACATGAGAACTGTACGGCATGCCGGATCAGTGTGGGCATTGTCTTCTACTCTGGGGCAGATGGTCTATTGAGCATGCTTTCTAGAGACGTACAGAGCAACTAGGCATGGAGGAGAAGCTCCGGTCTTACAGGAGTGTGTAGACCCTCCCCTGCTGTGTCCTCACAAGCCTGCTTCTGTTCACTGGGATCGCTCCAAAACCTCTCTGAAGCATCTTTAAGTGCCTGGCTGGAGGTGGAATGAGACCATGCACGCCTAGAGACGGTTGGCAGCGAAGCAGACTCTTTAAAGGAATGTTGTCCTCTGTACTAGCAGAGGAAGAGAATTTAGCCTGATCTCTGGCCACTTATCAAGTGCAGTAGCTCTACAAGAACAGAGCCAGATAGCCCAGCTTGTCCCCTGGGGAGGGAACTGCAAGCAAATGCCAAGATTAGCTCCGCTCACATCGACAGTACGAAGATCACAAAGTCTTTCGGGAAACACGGCGCTCATGCTGCTGCGAGAGAGTTGGACGTCTTCAAGAAGCTGAGGGAGAAGGCCCGAGGGGAAGAGCACACACGTCACCTTTCTCTTAACGAGAACCTTGAGCTGAACGGGCCATTTTCAGAGCCACTGAAACATCTGCGTGGTGTGTGCTGGGGGTAACCATCCCAACTCGAACCCTTTAATGTGAAGTCGTGTGGGGGAAAAAAAAATCCCCACTTAGTCAATGGAGATAGATAAAAGATGGCTGTAAATTTCTGGGGCAGGTGGCAAGCTGGTTTACGGAATGCAAGGCGATGAGAACCTCTGGCTTACGGAAAGTAACATGAATTAATAATCATTTAATTGGCTCCTCCATTATGTTGCTGGTTTGGGAGATGGGAGTTTAGATGGAGGGGCTGTCAGTGGTGCTTTAGCTAAGAGTCTGATGTTAAGAAGAAGTGGGGGTGGTGTCTGTCTCTGGATTCCCTACAAGTATCAAATGTCAGGCAGTTATCCCCAGCCCTCGGTGGGCTTACCCTAGGACCCCACAAAGGAAGAAACGCAACACATCGGTAAATATCACCTTCAAGGGACATAGCACCAAGATGGGCAATAGAGAAGGAACTTCCAAGTGACACGGACAGCTCGCTCCCTACTCCGGATCTTCCCAAGGTTGTATGTCTGGCTCACAGCATAGCGTCCACCATGCCCACAGCCCCACCACCGGCTAAAGTGATGTGGAGAGGAACTTTCCATGGGAACACAGACATTAATTCTACTTAGATTGGTCTCCTCAGATGGCAAGGGGATATCCTTTCTGATGTCTTGAGGAAGCCGGAAACTGGGACCTCAAGGTTCCTTTTGCTCAGTTTCCACATTAGTCCCAAGGCAGCAGGCCCTTGCCCTGCTCAGCTTCACTACCACACAGCCCATGGCACTTGGCTGGAAAGAGGCACGTGCTGTGCCATCTGCAGTCTAATGGGGATGTACCTACAACTCGTTCTTTGTTTTCAAATTTCAGTGGCCCGGGTTCAGAATTTGTGAGTGGAGATTGAGGTTCAGTAGGAATTGGTTCCAGGAGGAATGGTTTCCCTGTGAGTCACAGAGACCGCCATTTTAGATACCATTCTCCGTCCCCACTCCACACTCCAGAAGCCCACCTATAGATGCTGTTCTTAATAACTGATGTGTTTGAACACCATAAAACCTTTTATTGAAAACTGCAAGCCAGTGCTGGGCATGGCGGCACATGTCTTTAATCCCAGCACTAGGGAAGCAGAGATCTCCTTGAGTTCAAGGCCAACCAGGTCTACATAGAGAGACCCTGACTCCAAAAGGAGAAAGGAGAGAAGAAGGGAGGAAATACAAGCAACTTTGCATGAATTCAGATGAGCTCTCTTCTCTCCCATTCCTTCTGATGAAAGAGGAATAGCTTACTACTAATTACTAATAATTAATAAACCTTACTGATGATTTATTTTTAGAAGTTGAATACTGGTCAGACAAAATGTGAGAAGGTCAAAGTATATAAAGATTGATGTCTCCATTCATAAGTGGTTCCCCCCACTAAAGGAGTCATGCTCGGACGACCAGGTTTCTTTCCCCTGCAAAGGTAGAGGAATTTCATGGCCTCAGACAGAGAAGCAGGCATTGGGTCGGGTCCGCCTTTGTCCTTGTGGGTTTTAGTGCCCCACCCTGGAAGCCAAACTCCAGAAACCCTTCTGAACTCTGTAACAGCATCAGGCTGCTCTCGGCTGTGTTACGCTGGACAGTAGAGCGCCAACTGCAGAATCTGCACGCATGTCCTGTTAGGGCCGAGCAGGGATTCTACCGAGCTTTGCACGGTCACAGTATCTCATTCACCGTGCCTTAGACAGCGTGCCCCGTGCCACACGTACTTTTCCTTGACTCCATACCATATTTTGATCCCTTTGCTTTGCCAGGAGCCCAGCATGTTGCCCGCAGAGAACTCACTGAGATTTAACAGATTTTCCTATGGCATAACTGCCAAAGGGGGTGGGGGGACTGACTTAAGCAGCAAAGTTAAAAAAAATTACTCCCTTCTCCCCCCAAGGTTTTGCACTGCACGGGTCCAAATACCCACTTTTCATGGACAGCTGAATTTAAATGCTAAGCCATTTAATTATAATATTTAAAATAACGTAGCTACACAATGAACTTAGGAAATTACCCATGATGCTGTCACCTAATATGATAATCGCTTTCTTCTATTTCCCCTCAGTGCTTATGGTTTACATATCTCTAACAGAACCCAATGTATGTTTCATCTTTACTGATTTGTACTTCTGATTTTTCATAGCTGTCATTTTAATATCTACAGCACACAAAGGAATGGCTATACCGTCACTCACTCTACCACGCCCTGCTAATACCTAGTTTCTGATGGTTTGTTTTCTCAACCCCACCCTGAGTATTAGGGATTGAACTCTGTCTGGCGCACACTAGGCAAGTGCTCCTCTCCCCCTCACCCCCAGCTGGTCTTCTGTGCTTTATTTGTGACAAGGTCTGGCTAGGTTGCCCGGGCTGGCCTGGAACCTGTGAAGCCCTCCTGCCTCAGCCTTTCCAAGTAGCTGCGTCTCCATTGCTGCCTGGGTGGTTTCTGCCCTGGTTAATCATTATTATAAAAATGGTTTCGGGTAGTTTTTGACATCACTGCTGGTTTAATGCAAAGATTCCGGGCACTGACTATTTAAGCCATGTCTGGTTTCTGTGGCACATCTGTTACCTCTTCACTGTCCTGACATCATAGGAGACCTAGCTAGGCCGATAATCGTTTTGTTTGGTTTTTTTTTTTTTTTTTTGTAAATAGTGTCTTCTGTATTATACTATCCCTCCTCCAGAGTTTGGAGATAAGAGTCGAGAGAGTCTTCTGAACAGAAAACCAAAGTACTTCCTCTCGGTATCTTTGCCATCTCATTGGCAGGAGTGGGGTAGACATGAATTTCAAGACTGTGGCCCCTTTTGAAGTTGTTCAGAGCAAACCCTGTGGCCTGCAATAGACGATTACCCGGCATGCTGATGGAGAGCCTTTGGCTCATGTGCGGAAATTACACCAAGGAGCCTTACCCCGACTTACTAGAGATTAGATTTAATACCTGAGGCCCAGCAAGGGCGGAGCTAGTGTCAGATGTACTGGACCTAACTCTGAGGAGCAGTCTTCACACCACCCAGGGAAATGCTGGAGACTGCATCACTGTACAAAATGGCACTTTAAAAAAATAAATAAATAAAGGAATTGGTGAGCTGCAGAGGGTCTGATGTCCACTTCTGCACAGAAGGTCCTTAATAACAGTGTTAAGCTGTCCTGGGAAGAAAGGACATGCACCTGGAAGTTTGAGCACCAGTGGGTATAGTATTTCAATACAGCGGGCTGTTGTGTTTCTGGGGAGGAGGAGGAATGAGCAAGCCAGTGTGCTGGCTTTTGTTGCTGTTGTTGTGTCTTGTCTTGTTTTGATTTTACTTTTTAAACACTTTGTGATGGCTCCTTAGCTCACAGTGACAAAAGAAGCTTTAGAATCCAAAAGCAGTTGGAGTTTCATTGTGTGGGGGGAGGCAATAGAGAGTCCCGCTCACCTCGCAAGGGGAAAGAATAGTGCCTTTAGACACCAGAATTCTCAGCTCCGCCCCCTTCCCCCATGCTTCCTGCCTTGCCATTGGAGAAGGATGGACTCCTGTCCCACAAGGGAGCTGGTGGCGTGTTTGCTTCTCAGCTCTGAGAGACTGAGATGGCTTGGGTGATCTCAGCCTCCCAGCCCCTCCATTCAGGCTGCTGAGGACCCAAACCGCGGCCAGACAGTCATGGCATGTGACGGAGGCCTTTAGTAGACAGTGCCATTGTCCCATAGCAAACACAGGCCCAGGGGGTGGGGACAGGCACCAGGGGTAGAAGCTGCACCTTGGTCGCCTCTGCTGTAAGAGGCTGCAGGTGGCTCTCACGGTCCCTATGGTAAGCTGAGTCTAACTTGATGCCTAGCACTTGGAAGTAGGGGAGCAGGCAGGATGACTCGGGACCACGAAGCCTTAAAAATAGTTCTATTAATTCTTTGGGAATTTCACACAATGTATTTGCCCCCAATTCCCTCAGCTCCCCCAGGATCCAACCCCATCTCCCCTTCCCTCCCAACTTCATGTCCTTTGCTATTATATCATCGTCACCACCACCACCACCACCACCACCATTGACTCTACTTTGTGCTGTATGTTGACTTCCTAGAACGAGGCCAAAGCAAAGCAGTGTCTTACGGGACTACTGCACCCATGAACGCACAGCAGCTCTGGTTGCCTCCACAGTGCCTGCTTAGGGTCCGGCCAGTCAGCACTCCAGTGTGGAATGGGAAGCAGCTTATAAGCTCCCTCCCTCACTGAGACACTGTGGGCAGCCAGTTTTCTTTAAGAGTGTGGGAGGTCCACCACACTCCAGTGCGTGGACAGCGAGTAAGCCTGAAGAGAGAGCATTCCTGGTGGCTTCCGCTCACCCCATCCCTGGCATCCACTTGAAAAAATAGCCTGTGGAAAGTGAGAAGCCTGCTCAGGGCAGAGGGAGCGCTCGGAGCTGTGGAAGTGCTCATGCCAGGGCCGCAGCCCTCCAGAGCCTGAGTCCCGAGACATGGGGTTGTGTGACCATTTGTGATGGGGGCCGGGAGATGGGAAATGGGCCGTGGGGGAACTGGTCTCAAATGTCGCAGCACCTAGTTAATCAGCAGCCAGTCCATCAATTAAATATCCACCCATCACCTATCACCTTTCAAGGGCGAAGGAGTAACTCCCATTAAGACCGAAATGGGTTTGAAGTCGATCCGAGACAGATTAAAATACTGTTATGAATCTGTGTCGGGAGGAGGGGGAGGGGTTCGTGTAGAATATGTCTGTGCTTGTACTTTTTAAATAATAGATGCCCTGCAAACTTAGGGGGACCAGGTTACCAAGATAGCAGGGTTAAAGGTCACAAAGTATACGTTCTGGGAAGAGCATCAACTTCCTGGAATATTTCTTGTATTTGGCAATTATGAAAAAAAAATTATGGCCCTATGATTTCAATGAATCAAATTTATTTTCTCGAACGATTGATCATTAGAGTACACACTTGAGGGAGTAAAGGCACTTGTCATCAAACCTCATAACCTGAGTTCAAAACCCGGGTCCCACGTGTTGGGGGGTGAGAACAAACTGTAACAAATTAGCCTCTGATTGTCCATATGTGTGTGTGCATGAGTGCAAGCATATGTCATACACACACACACACACACACACATACACACACACAGACACACATACACACATAGACACACAGACACACACAGACACACATACATACACACACATAGACACAGACACACACATACACACACACAGACATACACACAGAAACACATATAGACATACACACACATACACACACATACACAGACACACAGACACATACACACAGACATACACACATAGACACACACACACACATACACAGACATACACAGACATATACACACAGACATACACACATAGACACACACACATACACAAACACACACAGACACATACACACATACATACACACATACACAGACATACACAACATACATACACACACAGACACACATAGACATACACACACACAGACATACACAGACACAGACATTCACACACACAGACACACTCACCAAGTGAAGAAAATGTAATACAATGAACACTTTTAAGAAAGTATACTCATCTGTAATGACCGAACCTTGGAATCCACAGCAGAACCAGTTTCAAAGTCGAATACACAATGGAAATACATGCCATCCAACAGACGGACAGACCGAGGCAGAAATCTGATTTACCATCAAGGGAAACTTGAGCTTTCTGGAACGGAGGCTTAATGCTGTGCTAAATTCACAGCGGTGATAATGTTTTTTCAGTTTTTTTCTTTTTTAAAGATTTTATTTATTTATTTGATATATATGATGGAGTACACTGTAGCTGTCTTCAGACACACCAGAAGAGGGCATCGGATCCCATTACAGATGGTTGTGAGCCACCATGTGGTTGCTGGGAATTGAACTTAGGACCTCTGGAAGAACAGTCAGTGCTCTTAACCGCTGAGCCATCTCTCCAGCCCTGTGAGTTTTCAAATGTAAGAGCATCAGCAGCTACAAGCAAGCCACTCAAACAAGCGCTTGCTCAGTCCTGCCCCATGCGTCTCTGTGAACTTCCCACAGTGAGAGCAGCTCTCCTGAAGCTGTCAGGCTGTGCGACAGTCTTACCCTGTCCACTGTGTTTCACGATCCCGGCCGCTACTAACGTCTCCAAAGCCCACAGCGGAGTTAGAAACAGAGAAGGTTGGCTTTATGTCCCTTCCCCGCCTCCCATCTTCCCTGTCACTTCGCCTTTCTTGTTCTTGCAACCTGTCACAGCGTGCCTGCACATATATTTGTTAACATATATGTATGTGTACATTACAGGCAGGGATATGCGAGTGAGGGAGAACATACAGTTTCTTCTTCCTTTGCTTCCGAGATTGGGTGACTTTGCTTAATATTGCGTATTCTAAATCTACTTGTTTTGTTTTTTTGCTTGTAAATTTTGTGAGTTCATTTCTCCTTAGAGCTGAGTAGCATTCCATTTTATATCTGCACCATATCGTCCGTGTCCATTTGCCTGTTGGCGGACAGCTTGGTTAGTTCCGTTTCTTTGGCTATAGTGAACAGAGCTGAAATAAATTAAAGGATACAGGTGCCTCAGTGGTAAGGTGTGGAGTTCTCTGGGTGTATGCTGAGGGGTGACAAACCCCATGAGGAACCTCCAAATTGGGTTCCATAATGAATGTACTAATTTACACCCCTGCCGTCAGTGAATAAGGATTCCTGGTATTTTTGTTCTGGTTTGTGTTGTGTTTGTCTTTTCCTTATTGCTTTAAGCAACATTCTGGAGAAGTGGAATTTCACATCTAAAATAAATGAAAACTCAGTCTTTAGTTGGCAAGGAGGATTAGGTGAGCAAACCCAACCGCCTTGGAATCTGTTTACGCTAGAGGATCCCTTCCCCCCATTCAGCTAAGACATCCTCGGTCCTTCTCTGTGCGTCCTGGCAATCCTGCCAGCCCCTCTATCTCTACTGTGTGGTACCCAAACCTTATGTGCCCCTTCATGTATATGGTTTGGGGGACTTGTTCTGGCTCTTGGCAGTACAGGCAAGGGCAAAGAAGAATAGTTTGTAAGCAGAAAGGGAGCGTCCCTCTTACCACCGGCTCTAACGCCTTTCCACATCAGCACTGCTGCCTCGGCTGTGGCTTGGATCCACAGCCCTGCCTGTGTCCACTCCTCAGTTATTTTCCATTCCTCAGTTATTTTCTTTTTTCTCTTTCTTTCTTTCTTTCTTTCTTTCTTTCTTTCTTTCTTTCTTTCTTTCTTTCTTTCTTTCTTTCTTTCTTTCTTTCTTTCACCAAAAAGCCAGCCACTGAACCCAGATGTCAGTTTATAACAGGTTAACGTTAGTACACAGACTTCCACTGAGCCTGCTTGGCTGTTGTGATTCCAAGAGGTGGAAGGATAAAGTTGGGAGCACACGGTTATTCAGGTCTGTGGAGCAGTGTGCTGGCTGCTACTCAGGCTGGTGGAGCATTCGGTGAGACTTTGCCACCTGCCCAGCTTCTGTCCCCCAACCCCACGTACGGGGCAAGCTGTGTTTAGAGAATGGGAAATTAGAAGAAGAGATAAGCTAACACTAGGGCCTTTTACTGCATTCCTTTCCTGTCTCGGTCAGACATTCAGTTAAGGGAAGAACAGGAATATACGGGGTTAGGGCTGTGGGGAGAATACTTGCTGCTTCCCTAGCATGCGTGGTAAGTCATTGTTCGTGACTTTTGGCATCTTAAGAAGAAGCCCCTGTACTATCAGTGAGGTTGACCCTCATCCTGCACAAAGCCTCCTTGAGCTGGCCCAGGCTGGCTCCTTATATTGCATCCTCTGCTTTTTCTTTCAGCGTCATCCGGTCAGGCAGAGAAGGAGTTGACGGATTCCCCTGCAGCCACCAAACGTACCTCCTTCCCAGGTAGCTCTGAGACTCCGCTCTCTTCGAAGAGGCCAAAAGCGTCAGAGGAGATCAAACCCGAGCAGGTGAGGGTCTGCTGTGGTGGGGGGATGTTGTAGATCCTGGTGGGGAATGAACTTTGGGGTGATTGGGTCTTGGGAAGGCACAGCTTTAGGATGGATCAGATGACTGAGTCAGAGTGACGGGTGTGTCTCCACAGATGTACCAGTGTCCCTACTGCAAGTATAGTAATGCTGACGTGAACAGGCTGCGGGTACACGCCATGACACAGCACTCGGTGCAGCCTATGCTCCGCTGTCCCCTGTGCCAAGACATGCTCAACAACAAGATCCACCTCCAGCTGCACCTCACCCACCTCCACAGTGTGGCTCCTGACTGCGTGGAGAAGCTCATTATGACGGTAAGGTTGCCAGGACATAGAAGTCATGCAGTAGTAACACGAGCAAGATCTCTTTGTTGGTCCAGAAAGCTGGTGTAGAATTGGCAGTGTGCGAAAATCATCTCAGCTCTGTGGCCGAGGTTTTACTGGCCCTGTCTCGCACTTGGTGTAACTGTGGCAGGCCCGTGGCCCTGATTCAAGAAACCATCATTCAGAGTCTCCAAGTCTTTGTCGCGCAGTCTGGGGGCTGTTTGGCTCTCCCAATCACCATGCCTCCCTTCACCCTTGTAGCCAACTCTGTTTGAGGAAGTCTGACACATTCCCATTAACAGATGAGGAAACTAAGTCTCAACAAAGTTACTCAACGCCAGGTGTCAATTGTCAGCTAAGACCCGAACCCACGGTTTTCAGCTCTGGTTATAGTGCTGGAACAAGAGGCTTCTCAAGTAAGCATTTTGTTCTTAGCAGGAAAGTCATCCATTTGGGGGTGACATGCTGGCTCACAAATACAGACTTGACATCTGCACACGATGCTGTTATCCCTGCAAGCATCGGAAGGCTAACTCTTGAATGGCCATCATAGACGTCGGCCAAAAGATCAGTCTTAACACTAAATCTAACCGCACTGTGAAAACTTCAAAACATGGTGGCTGGTAGCAGTGTCTTACCTTCAACTGTGCCAAGGCCACTAGGAAAGTCCTTTCCTGTCACCAGAGGAAGAAGAGACACAGTTTCTCTCCCTGTCTAGTTGATGTGGCTGACATTTCACGGGGAGTCCACTGTGAGTCGCATCCTGGCTGTGCAGGTGGCAGGAATATCGTTTTGAGGGCATTTCCAAGTATGGTTATGTAAAATTAACGAATAATGTGTAAGGTCGTTTGGTCTTGATGATTGATGTACCAAGAGATCGTGAGACAGCCAGAGGAAAACCCTGAGACGGCAGAGCCCGAGCTTCAGTCCAGGGGTCAAGCATAAATTCATTTTCAAACAGACTGGTAAACACCATGGAAAGGGTCACAGGAGGAGGGAGGGCTCTTCCTCCTATGGATGGGAGGGTTGCTTCCGGCAGGTATCCCTGGCAATTCTCAACAGCCTTGGAAATGAGAAGGGATTTTCCTGGGCTTCCTGTCTCTTTCTGAATACCTAGAACCCTGGGAACCTAAGGAACAGGAAGAGGCGTGGGAGAGAATCTTTTTTTTTTTTTTTTAACTTAGCTCCATTTTTTTCTTCTGCTTGAATGGTTATTTTTATTGTTTAATATGAATCTAGTATGACAACCGTGGGCCTATAGTAATCTCCATGCCTGGAATACATTAGACAGTAAGACAGCTGTATATCCCTCAGTACTAACACGTAAATTGTATTTCAAATATCCATTGTTGGCCACCATTCATTCATTCATTCATGTGTGCATGTTTGGGGGAACAGGGTTTCTCTGTGTAGCCGAGGCTCTCCTGGTCCTCACTCTGTAGACCAGGCCGGCCTTGAACTCTGAGAGATCCACCTGCCTTGCCTTCCCAAGTGCTCAGAGTAAAGGTGTTCACCACTACCACTCGGCTTAGGCAGTCACATTTTTCGTAACTAGAACCACCGAGGCAAATTTTAAGCAGTAATTTTCACGATCACCATGAATCTTTTGCCAGTAGAGTCTTCAGGAGCAGATTATTGCTATGGCGTTTGCCTGGATCCCAGTCCCTAAGATAGTTCTGGAAGTGACCCCACTAAATAGCACTTTGTGAAGAAGTGATTTTCCACCTTTTTAAAGACCAAAGAAAACAGAGCCATGGCTGTCGCAGCCTTTTCTGTGCACACTAAGCACCATCACAAGCCCTCCCGGGAGCGGTGTCCAGAGCCAGAAGCACCTGTTGGCGGTGCCAGGGAGCACCCCACACATTGGGAGGACTAGGTGATGAGCTCGTTCTTGAACCCCTAGCAGGGAGATTGTGTACGAGCAGCCACAACCTCATGGCCCTGCACTTTGCTCTGTACAGCCTCATGGGCCTCATCTTCCCACAGATAATAGAGATGTTTTCTAGACGTTTCTGAGAGGTATGCAAACTGTGTGAAATATGCTGGTTACAGGAAACCAGTTTGCTGGTAGCGGCGAGCTACTAGATTTCGAAGTGGGGAGTTAGAAGTAGGAAGTGTGAGCAGTGTGTTTTAAGAGCTCCTCTCGACTTCACAGTCGATGTGAGGGGCTTTCACACACCACTCTCTACATGGGAAGTCAGAGTGGTGACTGACTGTCCTATGGAACTGGTTCTTCTAGTCACGAGGCTAGTCTTTCTTGCAAGTGATGTGTTTCCTTCTCAATCCAAAACAGTCTCATACAGCCACTCTCTAGGGTAAACCTGGAGTCTGCTTTGATGCCTAGACGCCTAATCTTGGTCAGATGCCAGGGTTATTCTTTGGAAAAGTTTGGTGTTAAAAATGTAACTTGTAATTGTTATACAACTAAGTGATGTTAATGAGCCTGTGGCTGAAATCATGTCCCCGAAGGGCATTTTACAGTGATTTTATTAGAAAATTGGCCCCGGGAAAGTGTTGGTTAGGCTTTCTGTTATTTGTTTGTGCTTAGCCAAGTGAAGTGGCGAACTCTGAAAGCAATCTGATGTAGATACCTCCTGACCAGAGCCTTGTTCCTGTGTTTCATCGGGAGGAGCAGCCAGTGCATCTGACCATTCAAACCTCAGAGAGGCAGAAGTCGTGTCTCCTCAGATCCTAAATGGCAGTGAGCAGAGTGGCCCAGGCAGGTGGCTTTAGCCACAGAACAGAAAAAGTTGTCAAAGGCTCCCGGTTACGTGATCCCTGCTGGATATGCGACACAACCAGGGTCTCTAATGCTAGACATTCCGAAGAATTTTTTATTTCGGTGTCTAGGTCTGGAGTCTCAAAGAAGTGGCCAGTATTGGATTTCAGTCCATCTGAAAGTAAATTCCGTCCTGATAAGTAGAAATAGATTACTTTTTACGCGATGTCTTTCCGTCCCGTTGTAAATGGAGAGCATTTTGAGGAGGCTTCATTTAATAATACCTTATCAGACAGCTTTCAGGAACCCACAGTGTCTAATACGTCTGTTGCTATGGTAACAGCTGCTTGCTTATGCTCTGCATCTCATATCTATGTCTTCCATGGGTCCCCTTCTTTTTACTGATGAGGGGGCTTGAAAAAAATGCTCTCTACCGGCAGCATTTCCGGTGCTGGCCATCTCCCTTGGAAACAGCACCCACAGCGCTCACTTTTGCGTGGCCTACTAGAAACAACTCAAACATTTTTTTTTTAACACGTCACATGAAAGAAGGAAATCTCTAAAGCTTTAGGGCAATGAGACAAGCACCTCCACACTTGGCTGGGCAGTCCCCGCCACCATGTTGATTTCAAATACCTAAGTCTTATTTCCAGACAAGCCAAGGCTTTAGATTGGGGGAAACGTTGGTGCTTCTACTCTGGCCCTGTATTTGGGGGAGGGGGGGGGAGGGAAGCATGAGGACTCCTCAGTAAGAATGGGAAAGACCACCCACCATGCGTTTCAATACTCGTAAATTATTCTAATTGATCAGTGTCTTCTAAGTGACAGGACATACCACTGGGGTCCTAGATCATTAATATGGGGACATTTTCTTTGTTCTTTAATCACTTAACAAAATGGGACCTCACAGCTGAAATGAGGCTGAGCCAAGAACACCTTTTACAGTAGCCCTTCCTCTCCCTCCTCTTTTCTGGTCCACAATTACTCCTTTTTTTATTTCATAGGAGCCCAGATGCCCCCTGTGCTCCTGGCCCCCTGCCTTGCCTGTGGTTTTCTCTCAGCCTCTCTTTGGGGGACAATAGTTTGGTCTCCTGTGTTCTTTAAACATCGTCTATGACTCTCTCTCTGCTCCATGTATGCGGGGACCTCAGGGGCAGGCTTCCCCCTCCCTCACAAGGGGGCTCCTCTGCTCCCCCTGGCCCCGAGGCTGTCACACCCACCCACGTATCAGCTCTTTCACTTTGTGTCCATCTCAGAGGAAGGTAATGAAAATAATCGGGCTTCATTAATTCCAAGCCCTGCGAGATGATAGCCATTTGGAGCCTGTTTGCCAATTAGATGGTCTAAATTAGAAGTGACCTTGGTATACTGCCGTCGCCTGCCTCTCAGGGTCTAATGAAGCTTTGCTCTCCAATCCATTCCCCTCAGCTCTCTTGTCCGTGTACACACACACACACACACACACACACACACACACACACACACACGCACGCACGTAACTGTTCCTGTCTCCTGTCCCTACCCACGCCCCATTTCATCAGTCCTGATCATTCTATTTTAAAACTCTGGTTCTGGTTTGTGTGTATGTTATTTTGATCTACATAAATCAATCGTTAGTGTAGCCTATAGTTTTGTCTGTGTATGTCTATGTTTCACACCATTTTAGAAAAGAGGTATGTGGGGACTTGGGAGGGAGGTTTGTCAATGAATTCAAAGTTACAGGCAGGTAGGAAGACAGCATCCCAGTGTTCTTTTGCACAGTAGGCCAACTGTCCAGTATTGTGTTGCACAGTAGGCCAACTACAGTCAACCGCAGTATATATTTCGAACATAAGAGAAGCTTTTTAATGTCTCATGAAGAAATGATAAATGTCGGAGGAGACTCAAGTGCCAAGGCCCTCCTTTGATCAGTACACAGAATATACGTGTTTCGAAACTTCACGTTGAGCCCCATAAAACTGTACAATTATACACATCAATTAAAATGTCTTGAAGGTAGTAGCCCAGCTGGTATGCATTGTTATAATCCCAGTACTCAGGCAGGGGGATTATGAGTTGGAGGTTTGTCTTGGGCGATATGATGAGACTTTAGGTCTTAAAAAGTAAAATTTAAAAAATATATACTATTATTTTTTTAAGATGATACATGACAGAGACAAGGTCTCGTGGAGACTGTGCTGCCTTGCCTCACAGGAAATACACAGGAAAGAAGGGAATCGCTCCAGCTCTTCTGTAAGTGGTGCCTGTGGGGTCCGACGAGATAGGGAGAGCCGGGCCCTGGAGCTTCCTCATCAGTGAGCAGGAGCACTCCCTCACTCACCAGTAGCTGAGTTCAGCTCTGAAAGCAGTCAAGTTTTAGGTTCAGGCCTAGGACCTATAGAACCGGGACCCAGAGAGTGGCTAGGTCCAAGACACAAGAGGTCTGCCCTAAGGCTTCTGGTCTTCTTCCTTCTGTCTTAGGTGGTTCACTGTGTTGATTCCCACTGAAAAGTGAAGGCTTTGAATCTTCCTTAGAAATCTACCTTTCACCTGGACAATGGGTAGCCTTTTAGAGAGGCACCCACCTCAATGGATGTTAACACCAGGCTTACTGGGTTTTCTGAGAAGCTATCTCTGCTGTCTAGCATATGGGGGGTATTGGTTGTATTGAGTTATCCTAGGCCACCTTATTTTGTGGTAGCTTTGACAGATAAACTTGAAGGATTATTATCACAGGGAATAGGGTATAGCCTAAGCTACACGTGGTGTTGTAGACCTTTCACATCTGTGACCCTGGAGCCTAGAACAGCAAGCTAGCTAATCTTTGTAATTATTTTCCCAAATAAATGACAAATGCCCGACATCCCTTCTTATGTCATGGTGGAGACAAGAACTACTAAGACCCTGGGTGTATACATTATATCCTGGTGCTTTGGGGTCCACTCATCACACGGAATCTTGAAAAGGATTAATTTATGATCCACAATCCTGAGAACCTAGGAAGAGGTTAGAAGTAGTCATTCATGAGCCCATACCACTGTTTGTAGGTGACCAAGGGAAGTTCACCTGAGTCTATGGATTATTTTCCCCTTTTGGGGAGCCTTTGATTCCTTGAAATTGCATGAGGTCTTCTGTGCTCAGAAATGTTCTTCCTGGAGGCTACACCTTTCACTGAACTTCCTTGAGGGGTGGAGATCTCCCCAGGTTACTCTGGGTGATGAGCTTCCTGGGAGCAGGGACCCTGTCTTGCCACGACATCTCACAGGCATGAACATGGTCACTGCCAAACAGCTAGTAAGCGGAGGGCAAAAGAGTAAACAGTCGCCCAAAGGCCCTCCCCTTTCCACAAGGGCATGGCTTTGGGATTGCCTACATGTGAAGCTTCTTAGCTTGAGGTGACGCTCTTTGGTTTCTATTATTAACAAGTGAGAATTGCTCAGACTAGAAGGGCTTCAGGCTCAGAGTAGGATGCTCCAAAGAGGACCATGATGGCTGCCTACTTGTCATGAAGCCATCAGAGACTCCGCTTCCTGATTTGGGGACCTACTTCTCAGCCAGTGATTCCAACTAGCACCCCTCTCACCTTGGCATACTGGGTAACGTACTTACTCTTGGTTCCGAAGAGATGGAAGGGAAGCATCTAGTGTCATGGCCAAGGTCAATCCTGAGGGATTAATGGCTCTATTCAGCTGATTTTTTTTTTTTTTTTAACTTTAACCGGAAGAACTCTGTCTTAATGTTAAGTCTACTTAAATATTCCTGGACAACAGATGCGGCTTAACATGTTGGGTGTTTATGGACATGCAGGTACTGTGGTTTCCTGTTGCTGTGATAAAACACCAGGACCAAGAGCAAGTTATGGAAGGAGAGAGTTTATTCTGACTTAGGGTTCCAGGGGGCTGAGAGTCCATCCTGGCAGGGAGGCAGAGGGCACATCTCTAACAAGCAAGCATGAAGCAGACAGACAAGCAAACAGAATATGAACTAGAAGTGGGTAAAGCAAAAATCCTCAAAGCCTGTATGTCCCTCGTGACATACTTCTCCCAGTGTCTTAGTTAGGGTTTACTGCTGTGGGCAGACACCATGACCAAGGCAACTCTTACAAGGACAACATTTAATTGAGGCTGGTTTACAGGTTCAGAGGTTCAGTTCATTATCGTCAAGGCAGAAACATGGCAGCATCTAGGCAGGCATAGGTCAGGAGGAGCTGAGAGTTCTACATCTTCATCTGAGGGTTGTTAGTGGAAGAATGGCTTCCAGGCAGCTAGGATGAGGGTCTTAAAGCCCACACCCACAGTGACACACCTACTCCAACTGGGCCACACCTCCTAATAGTGCCACCCCCTGGGCCGATCATATACAAACCATCACACCTAGCAAAGCTGCACCTTCTCAGTCTCTAAACAGTGCGACCAACTAGAGACCAAGTGTTAAAATACATCTACCTACAAAGGACATTTCTCATGTAAACCACCACAAGTGGCCATCAGAAAAATCAGTTCATCTATGTGTAGGTACCTGAGCTGATTGTATACTGGGCCATAGTTGGAGCTTTGGGTGGGACTGGAGGCCAGACATCTGAGGAGGAGTGGCAGAGAGCAAGCTAAGCTGTGTTTACATGTCACCTGCAGAAAAGTCGGCGGTGGAGTCCAGTTCTTTGAGGAGCTCAGAGGTTTGGGCATACTTAGAATGGATGTGACTGGGCCATGGTTTGAGCCTCTTTCCACTCTGTGCTTCCCTTATTGGAAGGGAAGGCCTTTCCAGATCTTCACCCAGCACAGTTGAGTGACTGATAAGCTAGGCTCACTTGACACCATGGCTGTGACACTCTGACCCTTACACACACACAATCCAGGAACCAAATATCATTTTGGAAACCAAGGCAAGCACTGAAGGAGCCCTGCCTTTGTACCCTCTCCTCCCCGAGCAGGGCTTGCCCGAGAGCTGTTAGCACCATTACATTTCCCATCCTCTAGGAAGAAGCTTAGAGCACAAGGCTCTGGACACTGGTAGGAAGAGAAGGAAGAAGAGACACGGGCCTGGAAATAGTAATGTCTGGGAACTAATGGAGGCCCCACTGGTAGGTCTACACAGTAAAGCAGCTTCCCCATCCACCTTGGTGCAGACACACGCACACATAGACCCCACTAGGTTTCCTAGAACCTTAGTTCCCTTCAGGGGTCCTCCCCTTTACCTCCTGGGGATTTCTTGCCCATTAAATCTCACCAGCCAACTCTCTCCTTGCTCCCCAGGACAGGCTGGGCATAGTATAGATGGGGCAGGAGCATGTAGATAAAAGTCCCTCCTTAAACACACATGGGGCAGGAGTTCCGGGTTCGGAGGCCAGATTAAGATGCAGAGGAGCGTGTGAGGTTGATGATTATATTTGGGGAGAGTTAATTGATGGAAGGTGAAGGCAGACAAAGAACTGCTGCTTACTGCCTTCCTGAATCCCAATCAGGATTTATGATTAAAGTCGCAGCGAGACAACAGAGGGCTGATGAATTGGTGTCTTTTTTTTTTTCTCCCCTTTTTTTGCCGTCATTCACACTTGATTGACTTCAACCTTTCAAGTGCAAAAGTCTCTCTTTTCCATTATTATTCATAGCCATCTGAGTTTTTCTAATTAAAGTGTATGAAAACAATTACTGATCCACCGCACTGAGTCTGTTGGAGGGGATGTCTGCCTTACTCTAACGCTTAGAAAAAGCCCACGGTTTTCTATAATTGATGCACGGCTGAGGTGAGAGATAATTTTATTCTTTTTTACTCTGTAGGGCTTTTTTTAAATTATTATTTCTCATGATTCATTTTTCGTAATTCCTAAAGATCCCCCAAAAGGACTGATCCTGCAGCTACAACTGAGAAAAAAGGTGGGGGGGGGTCTCTTTTTATTTTCCTTCTCTTCCTCCCCCTCTTACCCCCAACCTCGTGCTCTCCCCCGGCTGAAGACTATAAATTAATCGGTGACCTTTCACTTCTTGAATTCCCGCTGGACTCCCCAACCACACTGGTCAGAAATGCTTTCTATTAAAAAGAAAATGGAACGAGTTTGGCAGTCCCCACTCTGTTCTGGACAATTCAGCAGTAGCTCTTGAGGCAGCTGTCGCAGGCCCTGTGCAGCAGTGCAGCTGTCTGGGGGTGGGCACATGCCTTTCCCATTCACCTGCCACACACCTGCTCTGCCTCGCATGGTGGGCCTTCTCCCCGGGACCCTTCTCTGCAGTGCCCGTTGCTTAAGTTTTGTGCCTGTTGGCTTCCGGACCTGAAAACGTCACCCATCGTGTGCCCCTAAGTAGGAATGAAGTCTTCTTTTTGCTTAGCAGTCACAGTTGTTTGGGTTTCCCTACTTGTTGGGCTGTTGTTGGTGACAGTAGCAGACTTGCTGGCAGCTATTTGAGAAAGGCTAGGATCTCACAATCTCTAAAATATTTTTAAAATACTGAGTTTGAACAAAACTCTAAGGGACGTTAGCCTTGCAGTGAAGTTTCATCTGATTGGTCCAGCAGGGCCTCCAGGTGGGGCTAGGCACTGTGCCACCTCCCGTTACTTCTCTAGCAGTTGTCAAATTAAAGAGAGTTTCTAATTCATCCGGAATTGTTATCGATGCCAAATTTTCCTGCCTCGTGGCAGGCCAAGAGAAATTGCTGCCCCCCTCCCCTCCCCTTTAGTTTCCAGAATGTCACACGTGTACACAATGAGACATCATGTCTACGCCCCATTTTGTCCTCCAGCACCACCTATGTCTTAGTTAACAGGACCCCTCCCAGATGAGGCAGACAGTCTGTATGCCCACTGCCGACCGAGGAGCTATGGGCAGTGGGGAAAGGGAGAAGTTTGATGTCTAAGGGTGTGGCCACTGGTGAGCTGTACTTGCAGCTTAGTGAGGCAGTTGGCTCTTTAGATGGAGAGCCCTTGTTCTTAACCCTGGATACTGAAGGCTGCTGTTGCCTGTCACTGTCACGCGTGCGCGCGCGCGCGCGCGCGCACACACACACACACACACACACACACACACACACACACACACACACACACACACACACACACGGGAGAGCCTGTGATAGGGACTAGCTTCTGGCCACACAGCAGGGAGGCAGAGCAGAAAGTCTGAGGATCTGACCTAAAATGTAGCTACTTAGATCTCAGGGCTAATTATGGAAATGCGCCATTAAGGGCTAACAGCCCGGTCTCAGGGTCAGGGAGAGAGAGAGAGGGCCCTGTTGTAGAACGCAGTGCAGAAATGAGCTGATCCCTGGGATGCTGGGCACATGCTCCCTCTGATGCTGTGTGCCTCGTGCAAAAAGGCTGTAGACGAAACTCAACTCAACATGAGTTACAGAAACTGCTTGTTTGTGCTTGATATCAGCTTGTAAAGGGTTACACAGTGTTGTTTCCTGGAAAATCTTCTCGTGTGTGCATGTCCTTAGCCTCTCTTTGTTCTCCTCTCTGCCTCTTACCCTTTCCTTCACTCCGACTCCCCTCCTCTCCTCGCCTGAATACATTTTGAAAACAGTGCTACAATGCTCCCTGCTTCAAGATTACCACGTACTTTACTAGGTATGATTTAATTAGGGCCCTTATTATGTTTGCGGCAGCTTAAGGTGGGCCTTTCAACTTATCTACCTAATTGGTTGCCCAAGAAGTTTCACAGCCCATGACAAAACATTGTCAGTGATCAAAGTCAAAATTCTGCATAAAAGAAAAATATTAATAATAAGATTATTCTTCAAGTGTGCACTGCTAATTATGTCCAGAATGTAACCGTAGAAACACTTTTGACTGATGTGAGCTTTGCCTAATAAACATGAACCTTCACTGAGCTATGCAAAGTGACACCTCCAGCTTTTACACTGGTGAAGGCTAATTTTGCTTAAATACTTTTGAAACCTTTCGTCTTTTGTGTCTGTTTCCTCCACGACCTGACTCTCGCTGTTCCTCTGCCTCTTTCTCCTCAGGTGACCGCTCCTGAGATGGTGATGCCCAGTAGTATGTTCCTTCCTGCCACAGTTCCGGACCGAGATGGGAACTCCAATTTGGAAGAGGCAGGAAAGCAACCTGGTCAGTGTCACTAATCTTAATTCCTCCAAACTGAAACAAAATGAATGCTTGGTCAAAATTTTCATGGGGCATGAGGGCTGAGGGATTCTTTATAGTATATCCTGAGTGAACGGGACTGATGGGTTTCATCACCAAAACCTGTGGCCTTTAGGTCGTAGGAAGCATCTTGTAGTCCGTGTGCTCACGTACATCCCCATGGTGTACTTAGTCAAGGACATGGTTGCTAAAGAAAGGTGTTAAGGTCCCTTAGTTGTCTCTCTTGCTACCTCTGCATAGAACTCTTAGAATCTTCTGGAATCACCTTGTTTAGACGTAACATTTGTAAGGACCGTTGTCACAGACATTTCTGCTGCGGTTGTGGATTGGCTCGTAGGCCTTCACACTAAGTGGTTCTTAGCTCTCCTAAGTCTTTAACACTCTTACAGATATCTAAGGCCCACACTGCTGGTGCCCAGCCTCCTTCCCTGTGACATGTCCACATTAGAAATGGACAGATGACCTGGGAAAAGCCAGGGTATTTATGGATAGGATGAACTTTTTAAGTAATGCAGGTTAGTAATGTATTAACTTCCCTGCTAGCATGAGCAAAGACATGGGTTCAAGAAACAGTGATGTGAAAGCAAGGGGGGGGGGGGTCACATTAAACACGAAACTAAATGCTTTTAAGAATCCTGAACTGTCTAACTTCCTCACAACTTAGGACATTAGTGCAGCTGTCCCTGACAACAGATCTGAGTGCTACATTTTCATAACCCAAACAGTGAGCATAAAGTGTACCATTAAGATCAGTAACCTACAGCCTACCTTTTGAGAAACCGAGGCTTCAGAATTAAATACTGGTTAGGAGACTGTTAGGTCTGTGCTGTGACACAGGCCTGTTAGGAATTGGACCTCGGTTTCGCCTTCTTCCTCTCTATCTGCTCCTAGGCACCTTGTTTATGTGTGTATTCTGCTGGCCCTGTGGAGAGGCTCCGGGACTCCGTTGGTTGGCTGTTTCCTGTATTCAGAAGCTGGGCTAGATAACCGGCTCTGGATGCCACCCTGGAAACAAAGCCTTCTTTATCTTTGGGCTTGATGTGTTTTTTGTTTTTTTTGTTTTTTTTTTACAGAAACTTCAGAGGACCTGGGAAAGAACATCTTGCCATCTGCAAGCATGGAGCACAGTGGGGATCTCAAGCCCTCTTCTGCTGACCCCAGTTCCGTGAGAGAAGACTCAGGCTTCCTTTGCTGGAAGAAGGGGTGCAACCAGGTCTTCAAAACCTCCGCCACTCTGCAGACCCATTTCAACGAGGTGCATGCCAAGAGGCCTCAGCTGCCCGTGTCAGACCGCCACGTGTATAAGTACCGCTGCAACCAGTGCAGCCTGGCTTTCAAGACCATTGAAAAGCTGCAACTCCACTCTCAGTACCACGTGATCAGAGCCGCCACCATGTGCTGCCTCTGTCAGCGCAGTTTCCGGACTTTCCAGGCTCTGAAAAAACACCTCGAGACGAGTCACCTGGAGTTGAGTGAGGCTGATATTCAACAGCTTTATGGAGGGCTTCTAGCCAACGGGGACCTCTTGGCAATGGGAGACCCCACCCTGGCTGAAGACCACACTATCATTGTTGAGGAAGACAAGGAGGAAGAGAGCGACCTGGAAGATAAACAGAGCCCGACAGGCAGCGACTCTGGGTCAGTGCAGGAAGATTCAGGCTCAGAGCCAAAGCGAGCTCTGCCTTTCAGGAAGGGCCCCAACTTCACCATGGAGAAGTTTCTGGATCCTTCCCGCCCTTACAAGTGTACCGTCTGCAAGGAATCCTTCACTCAAAAGAATATCCTGCTGGTGCACTACAACTCCGTCTCGCACCTGCACAAGTTAAAGAGAGCCCTTCAGGAATCGGCCACCGGCCAGCCGGAGCCCACCAGCAGCCCCGACAACAAGCCGTTTAAGTGTAACACTTGCAACGTGGCCTACAGCCAGAGTTCCACGCTGGAGATCCACATGAGGTCGGTGCTGCACCAGACCAAGGCCCGGGCAGCCAAGCTGGAAGCTGCAAGTGGGAGCAGCAACGGGACTGGCAACAGCGGTGGGGTGCCCCTCAGCTCCTCTACCCCAAGTCCCGTGGGCAGCAGTGGAGCCAACAACACCTTTACCACTGCCAATCCAAGCAGTGCCGCCGTGGCTCCGAGCGTAAACGTGCTGAGCCAGGTGCCCCCCGAGAGCGTGGTCATGCCGCCTCTGGGGAATCCCATCAGTGCCAACATCACTTCCCCTTCAGAGCCCAAGGAGGCCAACCGGAAGAAGCTGGCAGATATGATAGCATCCAGACAGCAGCAACAGCAGCAGCAGCAGCAGCAGCAAGCCCAGACACTCGCCCAGGCCCAGGCTCAAGTCCAGGCGCACCTGCAGCAGGAGTTGCAGCAGCAGGCCGCCCTGATCCAGTCTCAGCTGTTCAACCCCACGCTCCTTCCTCACTTTCCCATGACCACGGAGACGTTGCTCCAGCTGCAGCAGCAGCAGCATCTGCTCTTCCCCTTTTACATCCCTAGCGCAGAGTTCCAGCTCAACCCCGAGGTGAGCTTGCCCGTGACCAGCGGGGCACTGACGCTCACAGGGTCAGGCCCAGGCCTGCTGGAAGATCTGAAAGCTCAGGTCCAGATGCCGCAGCAGAGCCACCAGCAGATACTGCAGCAGCAGCAGCAACAACAGAGTCAGCTCTCTCTTTCCCAGAGTCACTCAGCCCTCCTTCAGCCGAGCCAACACCCGGAAAAGAAAAACAAAGTGGCCATCAAAGAAAAGGATAAGGAAAGCCAGCGAGAGAGGGAAGGGCCAGAGGGGGCAGAAGGTAACACAGGACCAAAGGAATCCCTGCCAGATGCCTTGAAGGCCAAAGAGAAGAAAGAGTTGGCACCAGGGGGGGGCTCTGAGGGCTCTATGCTTCCTCCACGCATTGCTTCAGATGCCAGAGGGAACGCTACCAAGGCCTTACTGGAGAACTTCGGCTTTGAGCTGGTCATTCAGTACAATGAGAACAAGCAGAAGGCACAGAAGAAGAGCGGGAAGACGGAGCAAGGCGGCGAAAGCCTGGAGAAGTTGGAATGCGACTCGTGCGGCAAGCTCTTCTCCAACATCTTGATTCTAAAGAGCCATCAAGAGCATGTGCATCAGAACTACTTCCCCTTCAAACAGCTGGAGAGGTTTGCCAAGCAATACAGAGAGCACTACGATAAACTGTACCCCCTGAGGCCCCAGACCCCGGAGCCACCCCCACCCCCTCCTCCGCCTCCCCCACCCCCACTTCCTGCGGCACCTCCCCAGCCAGCTTCCACGCCAGCCATCCCTGCGTCGGCTCCGCCCATCACTTCGCCTACCATCGCCCCCGCCCAGCCCTCCGTGCCTCTCACCCAGCTCTCCATGCCAATGGAGCTGCCCATCTTCTCACCACTGATGATGCAGACGATGCCGCTGCAGACTCTGCCAGCTCAGCTGCCCCCTCAGCTCGGCCCCGTGGAGCCGCTGCCTGCTGATCTGGCCCAGCTGTACCAACACCAGCTCAACCCCACCCTGCTCCAGCAACAGAACAAGAGGCCTCGCACCAGGATCACGGACGACCAGCTCCGAGTGCTCCGGCAGTACTTCGACATTAACAACTCACCCAGTGAGGAGCAGATCAAAGAGATGGCGGACAAGTCGGGCCTGCCCCAGAAAGTGATCAAGCACTGGTTCAGAAACACTCTGTTCAAGGAGCGCCAACGGAACAAGGACTCCCCGTACAACTTCAGCAACCCTCCCATCACCAGTCTGGAGGAACTCAAGATCGACTCCCGGCCCCCTTCCCCAGAACCCCAGAAGCAGGAGTACTGGGGAAGCAAGCGGTCCTCGAGAACAAGGTTTACCGACTACCAGCTCCGAGTCCTACAGGACTTCTTTGACGCCAACGCTTATCCAAAGGACGATGAATTCGAGCAACTTTCTAACTTGCTGAACCTTCCAACCCGTGTCATAGTGGTGTGGTTTCAAAACGCCCGACAGAAGGCCAGGAAGAATTATGAGAATCAGGGGGAGGGCAAAGATGGAGAGCGGCGGGAGCTTACCAACGATAGGTACATCCGGACGAGCAATTTGAATTACCAGTGCAAAAAGTGCAGCCTCGTGTTTCAGCGTATCTTTGACCTCATCAAGCACCAGAAGAAGCTGTGCTACAAGGATGAGGATGAGGAGGGGCAAGATGACAGCCAAAACGAGGACTCCATGGATGCAATGGAGATCCTCACCCCTACCAGCTCCTCCTGCAGCACTCCTATGCCCTCACAGGCTTACAGCACCCCGGCACCATCAGCCAGCACCGCCCCCTCTGCATTCCTGCAGCTCACCACGGAGAAGGACGAACTGGCCACCTTCAACTCAAAAGCAGAGGCGAGCGATGAGAAGCCAAAGCAGGCCGACCTTCCCAGCGTACAGCCAAACCAAACCCAAGAGAAGCAAGGACAGCCAAAGCCAGAGGTGCAGCAGCAAGAGCAGCCGGAGCAGAAGACAAACGCACCCCAGCCCAAGCTACCACAGCTGCCTGCCCCTTCCTTACCGCAGCCTCCTCCGCAAGCACCCCCTCCGCAGTGCCCCCTCCCCCAGTCAAGCCCCAGTCCGTCTCAGCTCTCCCATCTGCCCCTCAAGCCTCTCCACACGTCAACTCCTCAACAGCTGGCAAACCTACCTCCTCAGCTAATCCCCTACCAGTGTGACCAGTGCAAGCTGGCGTTCCCATCCTTCGAGCACTGGCAGGAGCACCAGCAGCTTCACTTCCTGAGCGCCCAGAACCAGTTCATCCACCCCCAGTTTTTGGACAGGTCGCTGGATATGCCTTTCATGCTGTTTGATCCCAGTAACCCACTCCTGGCCAGCCAGCTGCTCTCGGGCGCCATCCCTCAGATCCCAGCGAGCTCAGCCACTTCCCCTTCAACGCCCACGTCCACGATGAACACACTCAAGAGGAAGCTGGAGGAAAAGGCCAGTGCGAGCCCTGGTGAGAATGACAGCGGGACGGGAGGAGAGGAACCTCAGAGAGACAAACGTTTGAGGACAACCATCACCCCGGAGCAGCTGGAAATTCTCTACCAGAAGTATCTGCTGGACTCCAATCCGACTCGAAAGATGCTGGATCACATCGCACATGAGGTGGGCTTGAAGAAGCGCGTGGTACAGGTGTGGTTTCAGAACACCCGCGCTCGGGAAAGGAAAGGTCAGTTCCGGGCAGTGGGTCCAGCGCAGGCCCACAGGAGATGCCCTTTTTGCAGAGCACTCTTCAAGGCCAAGACAGCCCTCGAGGCTCATATCCGGTCTCGGCACTGGCACGAAGCCAAGAGAGCCGGCTACAACCTGACTCTGTCTGCCATGCTCTTAGACTGTGATGGGGGACTCCAGATGAAGGGAGACATTTTTGATGGAACTAGCTTTTCCCACCTACCCCCGAGCAGTAGTGATGGTCAGGGTGTGCCCCTCTCTCCTGTGAGCAAAACCATGGAGCTATCCCCCAGAACTCTTCTCAGCCCTTCCTCCATCAAGGTGGAAGGGATCGAAGACTTTGAAAGCCCCTCCATGTCCTCAGTTAACCTGAACTTTGACCAGACTAAGCTGGACAACGATGACTGCTCCTCGGTCAACACTGCAATCACAGACACCACAACGGGGGACGAGGGCAACGCTGAC
Source organism: Uromys caudimaculatus (assembly GCA_028551405.1). NCBI lineage: Eukaryota > Metazoa > Chordata > Mammalia > Rodentia > Muridae > Uromys > Uromys caudimaculatus. The sequence continues at coordinate 37,789,316 of CM052707.1, forward strand.
AACGACAGCGCGACAGGAATAGCGACTGAAACCAAATCTTCTGCACCGAGCGAGGGGTTGACCAAAGCAGCCATGATGGCGATGTCCGAGTATGAAGACCGGTTGTCGTCTGGTCTGGTCAGCCCAGCCCCGAGCTTTTATAGCAAGGAATATGACAACGAAGGTACAGTGGACTACAGCGAGACCTCAAGCCTCGCAGACCCCTGCTCCCCAAGCCCCGGGGCAAGCGGGTCTGCAGGGAAGTCTGGTGACAGCGGGGATCGACCTGGGCAGAAACGGTTTCGCACTCAAATGACCAATCTGCAGCTGAAGGTCCTCAAGTCATGCTTTAATGACTACAGGACACCCACCATGCTAGAGTGTGAGGTCCTGGGCAATGACATTGGACTGCCAAAGAGAGTTGTTCAGGTCTGGTTTCAGAATGCCCGGGCAAAAGAAAAGAAGTCCAAGTTAAGCATGGCCAAGCATTTTGGTATAAACCAAACGAGTTACGAGGGACCCAAAACAGAGTGCACTTTGTGTGGCATCAAGTACAGCGCGAGGCTGTCTGTACGTGACCATATCTTTTCCCAACAGCACATCTCCAAAGTTAAGGACACCATTGGAAGCCAGCTGGACAAGGAGAAAGAATATTTTGACCCAGCCACTGTACGTCAGTTGATGGCTCAGCAAGAGCTGGACCGGATTAAGAAGGCTAATGAGGTCCTTGGACTGGCAGCTCAACAGCAAGGGATGTTTGACAACGCCCCTCTTCAGGCTCTTAACCTTCCTACCACGTATCCAGCGCTCCAGGGCATTCCTCCTGTGTTGCTCCCCGGCCTCAACAGCCCCTCTTTGCCAGGCTTTACCCCAGCCAACACAGGTGGGTCCTGGTCCAGCTGGTGGCTTTCAGAGCTG
>CM052707.1:37790312-37851548 GCA_028551405.1 Uromys caudimaculatus
CCCCCCCCCCCCCCCCCCGCCAGTACATACCTGGATTCCTTGGACTCTGCTGTGCAGGGGTGGAAGTGCCCACTTCTAAGTATGCCCTGAAATCACTTCCATGGTGTCTGTTATTAAGAATCACCTGACATGTGAATTTCCAGGAAATATCAAACCTCGTGCTCACGTGATCCCGCCTAGGTAATTGGCACAAATGGAAGACAATGGGGATTTCCCAGCTAGGTCTGTATTGAACCCAGTAGCAGCTGACTAGCTGGAGAGAATTGAAATCAACCCTTTGCCCCCACCCATGCCTGCAGTTCCACCCACCTTTTTGAGAGCAGGGAGCCGCTCTTGAACTGTTTGTGCTCTGGGGGCTTCCTCCACGGTTTCTCTTCTATTCAGAACAGTGATGGTTTCTACAGAGAGTTTCTGTTTGAATTCACTGACCGGGAATCTTGTACTGGGTAATGTAGTTTTTAGTTTGGATGTGACCACATCACTCTTTCAGACAAGTGGCTAATGTGCACTCTAGGGGTCCCCGGCCACCCTTCCGTTCCCCATTCCCACTCTTGGCATCTTGGAGTCACACATGTTTGGTGCTTGTATGGTCTCGCTTAAAGCTAGGGCCTCTTACAGTTCTCCCGACAGACACTCCTTGCTTCTCACTATCTTCACCCATCTTCTCTGGGATCCAACTGTCCCTCTCAAACTGGACCTCCTTTTCCACATCCTGTAAGGGTTAGACAAACACTAGCCCCTCACAGTGCAGCCTTGTCTCTCCTAACCCTAACCCTAATCCTCCAGGGCTTGAAGCTTCTGTTGCCTCCCAGAGCAATCCTAGTTAAATTAACATAGTAATTTTTGGTGGTGTTCAACAGAATAGAAGTTACTGCATTCTTGGTTTCTTACCAAAGGGACAAGAAAAGAAAGCACTGAGACAAAGGTTTTTGCATAAGTACGTGGCACAGACTGAAGCCAGCAAATCAAGGAAAGTGGTCAGACATCTGAATTATCCTTGCAGCCCAGGACATTGGCAGGAGGGCCCAGCATATAATGATATGAAAATATGAGACTCGGGACCAGCAAGATGGCTCACTGGGTAAAAAGTACTTGCCATACAAATCTGATGACCTGATTTCAATCCCCAGAAGCCATGTAAAAATGTCAACATACTGGCACACATCTGTGATCCCAGGATTCTAGATGAGAAGTTGAAGCAGGAGATTCACCCAGAAGCTTTTGGGCCAGCTAACCTGGGTGTAGCTGGGCGGACCTAAGAGAGACCCTGCCTCAACAGTGCAGAAGGCAAGACGTGATTTCCAAAAGATGTCCCATGGCCTTCAGATACCCACTATACCACACAAATCCCCCCACCCCCTCCCCACATACAAACAAATAATAATAAAATTATTAAAAGTAGAATCAGAGTGTCAGAGAAATCTGAGGCCCAGAGAGATCAAGATCACTCAGCAAGCTAGGGTAGGAGCCAGAGCTCCCCACCCAGGCCTTCTGGCTCTGTATGTTCTTCCACAACACCCAATAAGAGCCAGTCAGTCAGAAGGTATATGTGCTGCCTAGGTTCTGACTAGGGGTATAAAGGTGGGCTCTTCATCATCAGGACAGCCAGATGTGCTCCAGTTACCAAGCACCTCAACTACTGCAGCCTGTAGAATCACTGGGTCAAGAATGGGAGGGAGGAATCTGTGTTTATGAAGCAGTTACTATGTGCCAAGCTCTTTCCACATGGCCAGTCCATGCCTGCAATCTTGTACTATAGAAGACTAAGGTTCCAAGAAATTCCCCCCACCACCCTCCGCATGACAAAGGTCACATGTCTGATGTGTGTCAGCCTTAACCCACACGAGGTCAGTCTGACTCCATAGTAACTGAGTTTCAGGGGAGGGATGAAGGACCTGGCCCAGTTCTGATCTTACAGATCAGAAAGGCAACGTCACTGCTACAGTGTGTGGGAGCATTGAGCTGCTCTGTTGAGTGCGGCCAGTGCAGAACTTGGTAAATAGCAGGGATTCAGTAGTGTTCCTCAGTGTCTGAATCTCTTGGTCATCCATCAGTTGAACACACAGCCTCAGTCTAAGGCTTTCTGACCCAAATCTTTCTCTTGAAAGCATGAAGCCATGGGCAAAGCCACGGCCTCCCGGCACATAGTCATGCCCTAAACTCAGAGCTTATAATTCCAATGTATGCCAGTTTCGCCAGCGAGCCTTTGCACCTTTCTCAGTAGCCAGTCACATCTTAACTAGTTCCAGTCCCTAGTGCATATGAAGGAAATAGGATGGTTGCCTTCAGTGGCTCTTCTGGGACTGGCAGCCTGCTGCAAGCATGCTCTCTGCTTTAATATGGAGGTTTTGATACTCCGTATCATTCAAGCTGGCCATCTTTATCCAACTCTGGGCTTCAGGGTATTGTGTTTTTGCCCCACCCCCACCCCCACCCCTCCACCCCACAAGGACAGTGTCATGCTAGGCAACCTCTACTTCAACTTTCTGGGAGAAGATGTGGAGGCGCTCCAAGGTCTGTTGTCTACATTCTCTGGTGCCTGTCTCTTGTCACCATCTTCCGTTATCCAGTGAGCTCTGCTCTCCCCCAGCACACCCGAGCTTGCCGTTCCACCCCATCTGCAGCAAGACTGGCTTAGTTAGGGTTTCCCTTGCTGAGAAGAGACACCATGACTGGAGGCAACTCTTAGAAGGGACAACATTTAATTGGGGCTGGCTTACAGGTTCAGGGGTTCAGTCCATTATCATCGTGGCAGGAAGCATGGCAGCACCCAGGCAGACATGATGCTGGAGGAGGAACCAAGAGTTCTTCAGGCAGCTAGAAAGAAGCTCTCAAGGCCCACCCCCACAGTGATGTACTTCCTCCAACAAGGCCACGCCTTCCAGTGGTACCAGTCCCTGGGCCAAGCATATTCAAACCACCACAGATACTCAGTCCCATGACTCTGGGACCTAGTCCTTGTGGGACACAGCTGTGAAAACAAGAGGCTTTTGGGCCTTGGGGTGGGTAAACTTTTCACATGTAGTGATAGATTAGGGCTGAACAAGGTAGATAGGACTATACTTGGTAGGGTCCCGGTATTACAGCCCATGGTCACCGGGAAACAAAAATTAGAGTAGCTGCTAGGATAGGCTCTGATACCCTGGGATCTGAGGGCATCATCACCCCGAGTGGCTGCATCCCCATAGGCCCCATTGGCCCCGTTGTGTGTTGTTGACACAGAGGCTAGAGGAGGTGGGGTAGTCTTACTCCACAGACTTACTCCTGCACATTTAGCTGACCCAAGGCTCTGGAGCAATTTTCCCTGGATGAGTTGGCCCCTTTCTTCCCAGACTCTTCCTCTACGTTCTCATTCACCCTCTCCGCACCCGACTGAAGCCGCAGTAGTGAGGAATGATGACGTGTGTAGAAGCTGTTGTGCTGCTTGTGGGGCCTTGAGGCCGGTCTAGGAATCCAGCTTAGGCTTTCTCCTGTGGCCATGCTTGTTCCGTAGCACTTGATGCTGGCTTTGGTTTATGTGAGTCCTAGTTGCTAGAAGCTAATCGGTGCCAGGCAGAGCGAATGGTTATCTGGAAATACAGGGCAAGGAAAGGGTGAGAGCTAGTGAGTGCTGATACTGGGCAGGGAGATGCTGGAAGGTTTTCTAAAGGGAGACGAATAGAAGCTGGCCTAGGTCTGTGTCGTCATTAAAAAATACTTGGCCAACTAACCCTGAGCATGGCAGGGTATGCCTGTTGACAACATTGGCTTTGAGAGGATCCTTCGGGTTTAAATATCTGTGACACCTTGAGTCTGTGACTCAGCTACTCCTGGGCTAACCTGTGATGTCTCTTTCTGTCCCCGTTCCTCTTAGCTTTAACGTCTCCTAAACCGAACCTGATGGGTCTGCCCAGCACAACGGTACCTTCCCCCGGCCTCCCCACATCTGGATTACCAAATAAACCGTCCTCAGCCTCGCTGAGCTCCCCGACCCCAGCACAAGCCACCATGGCAATGGCCCCTCAGCAAGCCCCACAACCCCAGCAGCCGCAGCCACAGGTGCAGCAGCCGCCGCCGCCGCCAGCAGCCCAGCAGATGCCCACACCGCAGCTTCCCCTGCCACAGCAACGGAAGGACAAAGATGGTGAGAAAGGAAAGGAAAAGGAAAAGGCACACAAAGGGAAAGGGGAACCCCTACCTGTCCCCAAGAAGGAGAAAGGAGAGGCCCCTCCAGCAGCTACAGCTACCATCTCAGCCCCACTGCCCGCCATGGAGTATGCGGTGGACCCTGCTCAGCTGCAGGCGCTGCAGGCGGCCTTGACTTCAGACCCTACAGCATTGCTCACGAGCCAGTTCCTTCCTTACTTCGTACCGGGCTTTTCTCCTTATTATGCCCCCCAGATCCCTGGCGCCCTGCAGAGTGGGTACCTGCAGCCAATGTATGGCATGGAAGGCCTGTTCCCCTACAGCCCTGCCCTATCGCAGGCCCTGATGGGGTTGTCTCCAGGCTCACTACTGCAGCAGTATCAGCAATACCAGCAGAGTCTGCAGGAGGCGATTCAGCAGCAGCAACAGCAGCAGCAGCAGCAGCAGCGGCAACTACAACAGCAGCAGCAACAACAACAACAACAAAAAGTGCAGCAGCAGCAGCAGCAGCCCAAAGCAAGCCAAACCCCAGTCCCCCAGGGGCCTGCTTCCCCAGACAAAGACCCTGCCAAAGAATCCCCCAAACCAGAAGAGCAGAAAAACGTCCCCCGTGAGGTGTCCCCCCTCCTGCCGAAACCCCCCCAAGAGCCAGAAGCAGAAAGCAAAAGTGCAAGTGCGGACTCCCTCTGTGACCCCTTCATTGTTCCAAAGGTGCAGTACAAGTTGGTCTGCCGCAAGTGCCAGGCGGGCTTCGGCGACGAGGAGGCAGCGAGGAGCCACCTGAAGTCCCTCTGCTTCTTCGGCCAGTCTGTGGTGAACCTGCAAGAGATGGTGCTTCATGTCCCCACCGGCGGCAGCAGCGGTGGCAGCGGCGGCGGTGGTGGTGGCGGCGGCGGTGGCGGCTCGTACCACTGCCTGGCGTGCGAGAGCGCGCTCTGCGGGGAGGAAGCGCTGAGTCAGCATCTCGAGTCGGCCTTGCACAAACACAGAACAATCACGAGAGCAGCAAGAAACGCCAAAGAGCACCCTAGTTTATTACCTCACTCTGCCTGCTTCCCCGATCCTAGCACCGCATCTACCTCGCAGTCTGCCGCTCACTCAAACGACAGCCCCCCTCCCCCGTCGGCCGCCCCGTCCTCGTCCGCTTCCCCCCACGCCTCCAGGAAGTCTTGGCCGCCAGTGGGCTCCCGGGCTTCAGCCGCGAAGCCCCCTTCTTTTCCTCCTCTCTCCTCATCTTCAACGGTTACCTCAAGTTCATGCAGCACCTCAGGGGTTCAGCCCTCGATGCCAACAGACGACTATTCGGAGGAGTCTGACACGGATCTCAGCCAAAAGTCCGACGGACCGGCGAGCCCGGTGGAGGGTCCCAAAGACCCCAGCTGCCCCAAGGACAGTGGTCTGACCAGTGTAGGAACGGACACCTTCAGATTGTAAGCTTTGAAGATGAACAATTACAAATGAATTTAAATAAAAAAAGATTAATAACAAACCAATTTCAAAACTAGACTAACTGCAATTCCAAAGCTTCTAACCAAAAAAAAAAAACAAAAACACAAAAACAACACAAAAAAACAAAAACAAAAAAAAAGAAAAAAAAAAAAAGAAAAAGCGTGGGTTGTTTTCCCATATACCTATCTATGCCGGTGATTTTACATTCTTGTCTCTCTCTCTCTCTCTCTCTCTCTTTTTTTTTTTTTCTTTTAATATTAAAAAGAGAAAACACAAACCCTAACCCTGTTAAATTGTGTCCTTTTAAAGATACTATTGGTCTGGGAAACTGAAGTCCGCAGGGCCTGCCTATTGTTGTTGGAGCTTAAATCCCTTGTATATTTGCCCCTTTTGAGAACTGCCCCACCTTGATAGCACAGAGGAGCCCGGCATGCACTGTATGGGAAAGCACTCCACCTTGTTAACAGTTTTAAATTTCTTGCTGTCTTAGCATTCAGATACCAATGGCTTGCTAAAAGAAAAAGAAATGTAATGTCTTTTTATTCTCAGGTCAATCGGTCACACTTCGTTCTGTTTTCAGAATCATTGTTTTTATTTTTTTTTCTTTTGTTCCAGAAAAAAAAGTTTTGTTTTGTTAATTTAAAAAAAAAAATGGGCAGAAAGTATTCAAGAGAAACAATGTGAACTGCTTTAGCTTTCTGGGGATTTTTAAGAATAGCTTTTCTGCTGAAGCCAATTTCAAGGGGAAAAGTTAAGCACTCCCACTTTCAGAAGAAAAAAAAAACCCCACACACAAAGAGTGTTGAGGGCTTGTAGCTTAAAAAAAAAAAAAAAAAAAACAAGTTTTAAAAACTGACTTTCTGTATTTATGGTAGGTATGACCATTTTTGGTGTTTAGTAGATTGCTTCATTGGAAATGAGCTGAAGCAGTATGGTAGACTTAAACCCTTTGTACATTTAGCTTTTGTGTGGTCCAGCGACAGCTCCTCATTTGATGTTGTCTTGTTCATCCCTAGTGGGTAGATTGCAATCTCTTGCTTCACCTCAGCTTCTCTTCCCTTGGTCCCTTAATTCAACTCCGTCTCTCTCCCCCCACACCCCAACTCCCATTCTCTAATTTCCCACTCAAAGGGGCCACCTTTATTTCTTGGAGGGTGGCTGCAGAATTATTTTATAAACCTAAAGAAAGGATTTCAGAGGATTCTAGAGATCATTGGGATTCTCGAAGATTATTTTTGTTGGGGAGTTGAGACTTTTGAAAGATATTTAATTCTAGTTACCTGTGTCTGGTAGCCCTGAGCATTTATTTTTAAATTTATCCTTCCTTTTCTTTTTCTTTGTGTGTGTCTTTCTTCTCTCTCTCTCTCTCTCTCTCTCTCTCTCTCTCTCTCTCTCTCTCCTTGGTCTGTGGACACTTCAAATATTCTTTTCTTGAACTAAAACATTTGTTTCAGTTTGTGTAATTGGGGCTGTGTGCTTTTTCTTTCTAAGACGTCTTTGGCTATTAATTTGGTTTTGGTTTTTTTTGTGTTTGTGTCTTTACTTTCCTCTCTCGGAAAAAACAAAAAAAGAAATTTCATGCTTTAAAAAAAAAAAATCCAAAGACACACCCTTTCACTGCTGATGCAGAAAAAAAAGGGAAAGGGTTCTAGTTACTTGAGAATTTGTTTCTGATTTAAACAAACAAGACTTAGTTTAATAAAAGAAAGAGTAACACAAAACAGTTCCCGGGTTGTTACATGCTTCTTCTGCAAGCAGAGAGGCAGTTATTAGTGACAATTCCAGATACCAAAAGACACATTTTTTTTTTTTTTAACTTCAAAGTTTTGTCCTTCGGTTAGGCAGTCTGAGCAGCGAGTGATCCAGAGTGCAGCCAACAAAACAGATAGCAATGTGTGGAGAGCAAAAACAGAAGCATGTGCACGAGGCACTTGTGTTTATGTTAATGTGCATAGTCCTTTGACAACATGATCAACACACACCCCTTGTCATCTTAAAACCAGTCTGAACTTTGGAAGGAAAACTTCGTGCTGCTAAAACATAAGTTCTGAAGACAAATAGATGCTTTGCTGCCTCACCTTCATAGCCAAACACCAACAGACACAATCTCCCTCGCCCCCAAAGTGTGAAGTCCTCCTCCCTCCCTCTCTTCCTTACCTTTCAAAGGGAACTTTGAAGACTGTGAATCCAGGTTCCGTTGGCCACCTTCTGGGCTTCTTCCCCAGTGCTGAAGCCATTCATCGACTTTGCAAAAGACTGGAGCATTCCAAGATCTGAAATTTTTCATTTTTCTTTCTTTCTGTTTTTTTTTTTTTTTTTTTTTTTTTTTTTTTTTTTTTTTTTTTTTTTTTTTTTTTTTTTTTTTTTTTTTTTTTTTTAGCCGGGACTATTTTTATGAATTTGTTTTTAGTTAAAGAGTAGATCCTGAACTGCTGTACATATTTCTAACTAGGCTGACGCGCAGTGCAACTTCCTTTTTAATATTTTAAAAGTAGAAAGACTAAAAGAATACCATCTTAACTATTCATATCAGTATCCAGTTGTAGCATAAGGTGTCAAAAACGAGTACACAAAACACTTACTGTTTTAAATACCTATTTCCTTTTAACAAGAATTCTTGTATTTCTCCCTGTGTTTTGAGATGAACACTTTTAAATTTTAAAGTTGTACAGTTTTTTTTTGTTCTCCATTATTTTATCTTGTTTGTAACTCTATGAAATATATATATATTTTTTTTTGCCATTTAACTGTTGTATGTTACTGTGTCTGTATCTATAGAAGAAAAAAATGTTTGTTTTTGGTTCTCTATGTGATACCAATTAACGATTTAACACTAGCTTTACCTGTCAAATTCTGCTAGGTCTTCTCTGATAACTGTTGTTTTAAAATGATATTGCTTAGTAATGGTGCAATTTCTACCCTCCCCACCCCCAATCTCAAGTTTCTTTGTAACTCTGCCAGCCCTTCCCCGATGGTTTTGTTTGTTCTATTTTGAGCTACAATCATCCTCCCTCTGTGAGGTGGTGACTGTCAGTGTTTCACTGTGCCATGCCTTGACCTGTGAGTGTGTTTTGGCAACAATAAGGTAAGGTTGGGTAGAATGGCTTCTGCCCATCAGTGTTCCTCAGGGGAGGTGCGGGATTGTTCCAACCCGGAAGCGGGTTAATGAACGCATTCCTCTACAGCCGCACCACCCAACCCACACGCATGTTCATCAAAGAAGAAATTCTCAGCACTAACCCAGAAACTGCGAAGCAGGCAGTGATGGTGAGAACCGGAAGGCAGACAAGTGGCCATGATCTGTAGCAGTTTACAAGACAGACATTTTCTATAGTGCTCAGTTGCTTAGACTGATCTCACTGGGGGAGTTTACCCCTGTCTGCTGTTGGAGAGAGTCGTTGAGTAGGTAGACTATCTCAACTCACTTTGAAAATTAGTTCATAACTTCTATTGGCACTTCTTTTTTTTTTTTTTTTTTTTAAGTTATTGGATGAATTTCACCCCCTTAGTTCCTTCATGATGTGGCTCGGTGCTAGACACTATTTGGCACACAGCACCAAAATACCCGTCAGAATTGGAGTGATTTCATGCAGCCTTTCTTTATCCCTCCCTAAGAAACTTAGGGAACACACACACACACACACACACACACACACACACACACACACACTCTTAATGCATCTAGGAAGGTTTTTTTTTTAATTAAAAGCTATTTAAAAAGATGAATGTGGCCAAAGTTTTACACAATTGAAAGTAAAGTAAAACAGGCGGCACATGTTGAAACCTGAGTTTATCAGGCATGGCAGGAAGTTGCAGGAGAGAGGCAGTGACCCAAGCCAGTGCACTTGATGTTCATGGACATATATTTTTTTTAAATAATAAATTAAATTAAAACATTTTAAATAGAAGCATAAAACTGAGTTGGTTGTTTGTTGGCGCTGAGATACTGCCCACTGTGAAACAAAGCTTTGACTAGTTTTTGTTTTGGTTGTTTACTTTCTTCAGGGGGGAGGGGGGCAAGTTTGGGTAGGAAAGAAAACATAAAAATGAACGTGACCCTGAGGCAAAGAGGTATATGAACAGCCTTTGCAATGTACAAAAAAACAACAACATAAAAAAACACAAAAAAACAAACAAAAACAAAAAAAACAAAAAAAAAAAAAAAAATAGAGCAAGTGAAACCAAAAATGATGTTCTTGGTGTTTTTCTATAATGTAGTCTTGTTAGCTTTTTTGTTACTGTAACAATGCTGATCTCGAACTGTACCAAAATACATGGAGACTAACAGAACCGCAAGGGACTCTCAAACTGAAAAAGAAATTTGTCACAAAAACTTTGTTGTCATAGTTAAGTTGATTGTAGATGGTAATTGAATATACTCCTTTGAAAATATTTCATCAAGTATGTTTCCTGCTCATTGTGATACATTAAAAAAATTATGAGCAAAAGACCTTGTCTGTTACCAGATTTCTGTGCATGTACTGGAGCATACATGAAAGAGCTGCCCACAGCTGGGGAAGTGTAAATTCTCTCTCTCTCATAAGGCTGTGTGTGCCAAAGTTACTTATCCCAAGGTGCATGAGGAGGTAGACAAGCCACAGATACTCTTTGCTGTCTTTATACTGGTGTGTGTTTAGGCCAGCAGACTAGCACAACTGACTGCCTAGAGTGAGCCTCAGGGAGATCCTGATTCGAAGAGCCCCAGTAGTTGGCTTAGTTTTTACTTCAAACATTTCTATAGAAATCTGAGATTCCTGCTGTGCAAACCTCAAGCAAAGAAATTTTGCTGATGGTCAGGAGAGAGGTAGGTTCAATTCTTTCTGAAGTGGGAACTGGATCTGGTGTTTATGACAGAAGGAAGCAAATTAAGTGACCAAACGGCTTACTTGTCCTAGCAAAGGGCTTGTCTCAGCTTCTAGTAAGAGGAATTGAGGCTGCAGTACTCAGATGTGGCAGCATCGGCTCTTCCTCCATGCAAGGGACCAAGACATGCCAGAAGCCCCCATGGAAACCTTCCATTTTACAGTAGAATGCTTGAGATTCATTAATAAGGAACATATCCATGATAGAGCCCAAAGGCCTTTAATTCATCTCTAATTTATTAGCCATGGCTAATAAATAATTTAGAGAATTCTAGCAGCTAGATTGGGGTGCTATTGCAAGCTGACTATGTCCTTGCAGGGCTGCAGAATCAGCCCTTGACCAACAGGAACTTTTCTTGCAGGGTGTTAAGGTAAGGAACTCTGTTCTGTTGGCTCAGACAGCTGCTGTCCTTTCTTCCTACTCTCCCCCCCCCCCCCCCCGTTCATGCAGCAGCATTTAAGAGGCAGCAGTGACCCTATTAACTCAAAAATCTCAGTCTGCAATTTCACAAACATTACTCGGACTCAAGAGAAGAAAGCTATGTCTGTGGGCCAGTGCTCGAAGATCTGTGACAAACAAGAACTGTCACTGTCTCTGATGAAATCCAGCTCTGTCCCCAGGCATCGGACTTTTCGATGTTGCTGAAGCAGATGGCTGCACAGCTGTGTCAGTTGTGCCTCCTCAACCCATGAGAACCATGCAGTACGGTAAAAAGTTGCTAAGAGCCAAGGCCATGTCTGCCGTTCCATGCTACAGCTGGGAGGTTGTTTTAAATGAAGTCTGTTTTGCATAGACTACAAATTCTTCCACAGGTAAAACTTTACTCAGAAAATTGGGAGAGTTGGATTAGAAACCATAAAAACCAGAAACTAGGTAGCGCTGTCTCTCTCTCTCTCTCTCTCTCTCTCTCTCTCTCTCTCTCTCTCTCTCTCTCTCTCTCTGTGTGTGTGTGTGTGTGTGTGTGTGTGTGTGTGTGTGTGTGTGTGTGTGTGTGTGTGACTCTGGAAAGCTCCCACCCCCATCCCTAGAGGCAGTATAGCTTCAGGATCAAGCTCACATGGATATTAATTTCCTTGAAACTAATAGCCTCCCCTACCCACATAAAATGAGGAATGGCAATATCTTAAAATGAGCAGTATGTATTGGCTTATTAGCTGTTTCTAATTTGCTAAAAAACCAAAAAACAAACAACCAAAACCAAAAACAAAACTGTCTTGTGCCCACTGCAGACTAATGACTCTCACTTTGAGCAAGTTTAGAATTTAGGTGACATAAGTCAAGCTGACGTAGAAGTCTGTGACTGCTGCTCTGCAGCCTTAACTCTATCAAGACAAAACATGCTCACTCAACCTCCACATTGTTTCTGGGGAGGCTCACACACACACAACTTGCACAGAAACTAGTGCTCTTGGGTCTGTGAAAGCAGAGGCCATGGTCCATTGTTCTCTGCTTCATGCTAAGGGCATGCATGTGTGTGAGTGAGTATGTGAAGATTTTCTTTTAATTCTTTAAACTGTCACCATGCCTAGTTAGCATTTCTGGAGGGGGGGGGCGGTGTCTCACTTTATAGCCCTGACTTGTCTGGAACTTGCTATGTAGACCAGGATGGCCTTGCTGGCCTTGGACTCTGAGATCTGCTTGCTTCTGCCTCCCAGGTGCTAGGGTTAAAGCGGCACACTTTAAAGATGTTTAGCCAGCAAGGTTGGTTTCCTCGGAAACTTTTAGAGTTTTTAATTGCAGGTAAACAAAAAAAAAATTGAGGTTCACCCTTCCTGACCTAACTCTTGAGTCCTATATTAATCTGAGAATAAAAGCTTCCTGATGAACCATGTTCCTCTTGGGTCAAGATCCTTCAGCCTGAGAAGCAACTAGGAGAAGCGACCAGTGTGAACCCTGCTTCGATAGCCACTCTCAGGCTCCCTGTACCTCACCCTTCCTGCTCTTCTCACTCTCCGCAGCTACTGTCCCTCCATGCTTCGCTGCTCTTTCTGTTGCTTTATTTGTATGGGATTGAAAAATATTTTGTAAAATTACAACCTTTGGGTCTTTTGGATGTAGCAATTAAACCTTGAACATCCACAGGCTACCAGACTACAAAGCCATGCTCAAATTACATACTTTGCTCATTCCTCAAAGGATCTATATGAGCTAGGCAAAGTGGATGAGATTTATGCCAGAATTGAGGATAGGCAAAGGCCAACTGCGTGCCAACCTTTGGTTTGACTTTTTCCCCAAGACACTAGGGAAGGGTTGGGAGAGTGTGAGTTCAAGTGAGGTCCTTTGGGTCAAACTCTAGCGTCACCATATTGACCATAATTGAGTTGTTTATCCCTTCTGTATAGTGGGGATAAATAAAAGTACCTGCCACACAGAGTTGTCAATGACAACACTGCCTGGTACAGTCTACATGCTCAACATGGATTTGCTTCAACTGTTCAGCAAACATGGATTTGCTTCTTTCTGTGGTCCAAGTGAGACTGTGATTTTCTAACTCTTGCTTTTCTCCCCAGACTGTTTGGGAACAGCAAGAGAATAGGTCCCGTCAAGATTGTTCCCTGTGTATAGTTCTGATTTGTTTTTCCTGCCTGTACCTGTATCAGATGATGTCTAGAGCTTCTATAGCAGGTTTCTGTTCATGAATTCTTCAGTAGCAGCTTATGGGTCTCACTGGTTACTGACCAACCTCTAGTGATGAGTTTGTCATGAAGGAAGGATGGCTTTGGGGTACCAGAATAGAGTTCTGTTTGCTTCATTATACCTTGAAGGGTTGAGCAACTATTTTGAAGTGGGCCTGATGCGCAAGTTCAGAGCTCTAGAATCTGAAATGGGGCTTTAAGAATGAGTAGGTTATAGACCCAACAAAATTGAAAGGGGACACACAAAATGGCGTATACAAGAGCTCATTACGTCTAACATAATGAAACGTGCTGTGGCTCTAGCGAGCTGTAGAATAAGCATGGGAGATGCCTGGGAAAGGGCACAGAGAACAGGTTTGGACAGAGTTTGTAGGCTAGCCTTTGATCTTAATGATGACCTCTTTAGGAGCATGAGGTCCTATTAATGACTATAGATCTTGCATCTGTTTTTAACAGAGACTATGTTTAACTTGGCAATAAAGTTGCTGGCACAGGTATCAGGGGTCTAGGAAGGGGTGTGCAGAATGGTGACTTCTCTGCAGATAATGATGCTTACACATAGCTTTGTCCACCTACTAGTATCTGATTTCAAGCTCTAAGCTTGAAACTGAGTAGTTATGAAAGCATCATTTGGACTCAACCTCATTTTGTTTCCTTTCAAAAATCCAAAGCCGCTGCTCTTCTATGGCCTTGTGTGCAGTAGCCGATTTGATAATCTCTTACTTGCTCCTTGGCTCTCACTTGTGCAGAGCTGTCCCACTGGTCTCGTCACACCCTGGTTTCATCATGAGGCACCCTCAGATAGTTTTAGCCATGGTTTGTTGATCTCTTAGATCTGAGGAATTTGATTTTTTTTAAATCAAAATTGGCAAAATTATCAAAGTCTTTTCTTCCCTCCCCACCCCAGGGACCCCCAGTTATTTTAGAATTAGTGCTCTGAGGTTACCTCAATCTACCAAGAGTCTAGGTTTAGCCCATCTGTTTAGCTGCTTTGGGTTTTTAGGGTTTTTGTTTGTTTGCCGTGTGCTTTATTTTTGAAGTTTATGATTCTGTATCTTCAGGTCCACCTATCTTTAATCTGGAATTAATCCTAACCAGTGCATTTTTTTCATCTTAGACCCTGAATTCTTCATTGATGGAAGTTTAATTTGTATTTCACTGAGCTCTTGAATGCAAACATATCAAAAACAATATTAAGATCTGTTTTCCCCAGGCATGATTGTTCTTGTATGTATGGCAGCTGAGGCCGGAGGATCATTTGAGGACAGTCTGGACTATTGTGTGAGACTCTACCTTAAAAAAGAAAGAAAGGAAGGAAGAAAGAAAGGGAGGGAGGGAGGGAGGGAGGGAGGGAGGGAGGGAGGGAGGGAGGAAGGAAGGGAGGGAGGAAGGAAGAAAGAAAAGAAAACAAAAACAACAAAAAACTCAAGTTAACAAAAACAAAACGAATCTGCTTTTCTGTTACCCTCCGCTAAGGTATCTGTGTAAACCCCAGGTTGAGGGATTACTCTTGTTAATTATGAGCTCTGTTCTCCTGTCTATCTGCATGCTTCACTAATCATTGGTTAGATGCCAGGCATTGTATATTTTCTCCCGTTAGGAACTGGGTATTTGTATTCTTAGAAACTCACTTAACTTCTTCTGGGATGTACTCTGTTACTTGGATCCCTGAAGGTTATGTTCTGCAGAGTAGGGCCAGAGCACTCCGTAGTCTGTTCCCCACTGCTGAAAAGTGTTTCTCCTGAGAATTGCTGCTACTCTGAAAGCATCAGCTATGGCAGCTCATCCTCAGGCCTGTTCTTTCCTGGGCCTCCGGTAGTTTCCTTCTGATACCCGTTTGTATCCTGAGACTTTTGGCTGCTTTGTTCCCCAAGGTTCATCCTTATCGCCTCAATGGAGAGGCCTGCTGGGCTTCTCTTCACTCTCTCACCTGTGTTAGGACATGGAGACCCCCAAGAGAGCCTGTGACCATCAACAGGCTCACTGCTTTCTTTCGGGGCCATATCTTTCCTCATGCGATACCCAGGGCTCCAGATGCCATTTTTATCATATATTTTCTTGTGTAACCTTAGTCTTTTTTTTTTTTTTGATGGATCTTTATCATTCCATCTCAGCTAGAAGCACAAGTCAAATATATTGTTTAAATTCTATGTTAGAAGTTCTACAGACCTTTCAAAATGCTGTCAGCACGTGTGAAGGTTCTAGTCAGCACAGGAACCCGATCCCAGCGGACCTCTTTGGATATGGTATGGCCTAATTGACCTTGTGAGACTGAGACTAACTCATCTGTGTGCTTATAATGGTCAGAAGTGGGAAAAGTAGGTGAAGAATTATTACTCCAGTCTCCTTGCCTTACCACAATGCCGCCAAGAGTGGGGATGTCATTTCTTGGGGTTAGGTGTCTGGAGCCAGCCTGTGAAACAACAGTTTGAGATCTTCCCCTCAACCACAGGAGTCTTCTCTATTCATAAATCTGTTCAAGCTTTTTCATCGAAATTATTTCATCCCAATGAAATCTTGGTCTTCCTTCACAAAGCCTGTGAAGTGTTCTTTCACAAAGATGATTTTTCGGGCTAACCTCAGCTTAATAAAATCTATTGATTTTAGAATGTAGCTGTTGGAGGTGAATTTACTGCGGGAAGTAATCCAGAAGAATAACAAAGCAGGCCGAACAGACCTTAGTCATTTTTGCCAAACCTAAATTATGTCTTTTGATTGTTTTTATTTTATTAAAACGTCATTCCTACTTACATGGATAAGAACAGATGACTTTGAAAACAGGGATACTGTAAAATAGCCCACTGTTACCAGTGTGCACCAAGGCAGCTCTTGGGAAATGCCTAAATTCAGGATCAGTCATACACAGTCCAACAGCAGACCCAGAAAGCTGGCAAGCAAGGTGAGGGTTCTCCAGGAAAAGGGGTGTAAATCTTGGAAGGAGCTGGAACTCAAGTCACTTTTTTAGGACAAAACTCCATAAGAAGAAATTTCAGGCAAGATAATTCAAAATTGATCAAGACAGGCATAACGAGGACCAAAGGAGGAGACAGGAAGTTGTGTTATCTCAGATAAAACAGAGAGAAGAGAACAGAGCAAGGAATCTCAGCACATATGACTATTTTTGTGCACTTCATAGAAGCAACATGAAGCTAACTCATCAATTCATAAAAGTTTAGGGGAGCTGTTTTCATGAGAAAATTATTCACAAGAAAGGATTGTGGTCAAATTCCACTGAAATTTATAGTTTAAAATTATAATTTCAGGCTGGTGAGATAGCTCAGTGGGTAGAGGTGCTTGCTGCCAAGCTGGGCTACCTGAGTTCAATCCCTGGACCACACTGTGGGAAGAAAGAAACAATTTCCAAAGCTTGTCCTCTGACTTTCACTTGTGTACATGGCACATGCACACACAGCCACACACCAAACTGACTAAATAATGTTAAACTCTGAAGAGAAAAATACTATTCCTACAGATGAGTGATGTCACAAGGTAGATATATGGTTATAGCCTAATAGTTCAAAATGAGCCAAAAGGAAAAAAGAAAAAGAAAAAAAAATTCTTTAAAGAAATGTAAGAGAACAGCACTAGAAGAATCTACAGAATAATGTTTCTTGAATCTACCAGAAGTTTAAGTTCAATAGCTATATTTTTTTAAAGGAGCAAGCCTTTCAAAGGAGAAAGGACTTGGAGTCTCCCCTCTTCGGAGAGCACAGGAGAACGAGACATCCCCCATAAAAAGCCTATAAGAGGAGGCCGCTCAGTCATTAAAGTGCTTACCTTTCAGACAACCAGAGGCCTCGTGGGAAAAGCCAGGCTTGGTTGCAAATACTTATAATCTCAACAAAACAAAACAAAACAAAACAGTGAAAACAGAGCTAGGAGACAGGGAGGAGGGTTAGCTTCTAGACACAGCACAACCGAGATCCTTGTAGGTTCACAGGGACTATCGGTGCCTGCACTGGATCAACATAAAACTGAGCCTATCGAGAGTCAATCATGGATCAGGGAGGGACTCACTGGGCCCCACCCCTTCCTGTTAAACAATTGACTACTGATGGTTTGTGGAGGATTTGATAGAGGTTGTCTTCAGTGTGTACCCATTGAGGAGCCCACCAAACTCCAATGGATGTTTGCAAAGCACATAGTCGTGATGATGACCCCAGTTAAAACTCAGTGGATTTCAAATAAACAAACCAAAAATACACATAAATGTGGGAAAGGGACTTCTAGTGAGGAGGGTAAGTGAGGAAGGTCGCAGGGCTGGGGGAAGGAGGGGAGATTAGAGGGGGTAGGGAAGTGAAAGCACTCAGAAGGAGCTTTGTAAATGAATGGAATTGTCAAAGAACAAATCAAAGTTACCTTTAAAAAGACAGTATGAAGAGTGTGAAGCGAAATTGATAGGGAAAATACCTGCTATGTGTAATACTGAGAGAACACTAGTATTGAGGAAATACAAAATAAACCACAAACACAAAATCCAAAGAAAATACCCCTCACCCCCAGAGTCATTAAAGAACCTGAATTTGGAGGTATGTGCTAAGCATGTTTGAAGGTCTGGGATTAGTTCCCTCACATACAGAGGTACAAAGGACACGCATATGAGAAGACAAAAACCAAAAACGGAGCAAATACTTCAGGAAAGACAAGGATAACAAGCAACTCAGTAGTCTCCTCAGTAGCCAGGTAAATGCAGTGTACAAGCACAACAGGATAGTACTACGTAGCCAGAAAGGAGCTGGAGAGCAGAGACCACCCGGGCAGCATGGTAAGGAGCGGTATTTGCTTTGTATCCTTCAGTTAAACTCTGTGTTTACCTTTAAACCTTTTTCTGGGGCTGGAAAGAGGGCTCAGAGGTTGAGACTACTTGTTCCTTCAGAAGATGCAAGATTGGTTCCTAGCTCAAAGCGACCTGTAATTCCAGCTCCAGGAGCCCCGCCCTTTTCCAGACTCTGGTAGATGTGTAGGTAACAGTGGATACTTTTGAGGTACGAAGTGGCAAGAATGGAAGAAAGGATCAATTTTTCTTGTATTCGCTTTTTTGGTGTCTGAACTTTATGCTAAGCATTTTTTCTTTTTTTTTTTTTCTTTTTTACAAAATATGACTTAATTTTTTTTAACTTGGTAAAAAAAAAAATACATTATATTCGATAAGTCCAATGTTACAGGCGGCCAAGAAAACTTCTCCATCTCAGGGAAGAAGAGATGTAGATACAAATGTTGCTTGCAGCCACAGGTAATTCCTTAGGCCGAGATTTGCAGCAGGTCACTTCTTTGGCTTTGATAGTTTTGCTACAGTGTCGCCACAGTTAACTTGACACCCATGATAAAAAGTCTATTTGGTTCTAGAAGCAACTGAAGACTTAAAGTGTATCACTGACCTACTTTGGGTTTGACTTTGATGCTTGCTAGAGATAGACACTCCTCTCCCACACACCTGCAGATTCATTTCTGCTCCTTCATTTAAATTAACTCTACAGCAAATTCACTAAAGCGGGTGTTTAGAATCACAAGGTACCTGACACACTTATACTGCTTATGGAGCCCTAACATTTTCCTTAAAAAGTTACGCCGGGCAGTGGTGGCGCACGCCTTTAATCCCAGCACTCGGGAGGCAAAGGCAGGCGGATTTGTGAGTTCGAGGCCAGCCTGGTCTACCGAGCGAGTTCCAGGACAGCCAGGACTACACAGAGAAACCCTGTCTCAAAAAACCAAAAAAAAAAAAAAAAAAAAAAAAAGTTATTGATACTGTACATGAATTGCTCTAGGGTTTTTAAGTACTCACAGCACCCTTCTGGGTGGCTGTTTAGAGGAAGAAACAAGATAGGAAAAGTTCCAGTAAGTTGGTAAAGTTTTAGTAATGCTTTGATACTGGAGAAGAATCCTCTGCAATAGCCACAAGTGACTCATCCGAGAGCACAGGCTTATTCGCCTGCCCGGAAGTACCGTCACGCACAGCATCTGTTCCCTCTCATCGCTAGCTCCTGTTCTCCTCTGGCATCCTCCTCAGCTTGAATGAGGACGACTTGTGTACCGCATTAGCTTGCTGGCTTCTTTTCCTTTCTGTGTTTCCTGTTCTCTCTCATGTCTGTGTTGTAAGATTCCACTACCACCGGCTGATTATTAATGCCCTTTCTTACAAGACACTAAGAATAACTAGATATCTTTTCCTCTTCTGGACTTTTCATGGTCAGTGTTTAAGTAGGCGTAGCTCAAGCCTAGTTCTATGTTTACCTTGCTGAAATACTCTTTGGGTAAAATATACCATAGCATGGTGTGCTAAATGAAAGGCTAGATTTGAAGAAAATGAAATTTTTTTCTGAACCCTTGCCAGATTTTTTTTAAAGAATGATGTCAGATTTTATTTAAATTTAAAGGCCCATTAGATATAAAGACTGGCTGTATTTTAACATATTAGACATCATAAAAATGTGATTTACTAGCAAGAATTTATAAATTATCTTCTAAAGTTTGTCACTTAACTAAAGCCACTACACAGAATATTTATGTAGGTAACTGCTCCAGTTCAAAGCATGCCAGTAGGTTTGATCTTAGGTTTGGACTCAGTACTTTAAAGCCATGTTCTTTTTTGAAATCTATTTTTATTATTTATTTATTTAATGTATATGAATACACTGTTATTCTTTTCAGACACACCTGAAGAGGGCATCAGATCCCATCACAGATGGTTGTAAGTCACCATGTGGTTGCTAGGAATTGAACTCAGGACCTCTGGAAGAGCAGTCGGTGCTCTTAACCGCTGAGCCATCTCTCCAGCCCAAAGTCGTATGATTTTTAACTGCATGTTAACAAGGGGTGAATCACTGTGTTCTTGGCTGATGTCGTTGTGGATGACATCAGTGGCTTTTCTCCCTTTAGAGACAAGCAAGTTAGAAAAGCCAAGCAAGCAACTATTTTTGTAAGTAACCACTGGGATTCTGTCTCTTCTGCCATAACTGTGAGAAATTACGAACAATATCCATCCAGAAAAGGTTATTCTTGGATTGCCAAAGAACATAGTGTTAACCCTGGCTCTAAGATGAGATGTGGCTGACTGTAAAGCAACTGTAAAAGCATGTTCTTCAGAACTCTGGGACAGACAACAAACGTCAAAAGGAATATTGAATGTAAGGAAGTCTGGGATATGAACATCACTCTGCATTACTGGGCTCCCTCACACACTAAGAAAAATGACATTAAATTTTTAAAGGTCCACTGGCATACTAAGAGGAACGGGGTGTCATGTCTACATGGGAGCCTTGCTAACAAGATCTCCCTTTCTTCAGAAAAATCTTGAGTTCTTCCTGTGATTTGACCCCGCTGTAGTCCTGTAAGAGCGCAGGGACGTCTTCCTTGGTTATTACTAGCAGAATATTTTAGAAGCTGCCAGATACAAGCAGAAAATGATTAGCCTGGACTGTGGATGTCCTTTAGTTACTTTCTGTTAATCTGTTCCTGAACCTTTTCTAAGAGAAGAGCTGCTTAGCCCCTTCCTGTCTGTGTGGCCGTGAGGGCCAGCAATGAAAGCAGAGGAGAGGGAAGGTGACATTCTGGTTCTCAGGGACTGGAGTGATGACTCAGGAAAGTGCTTACCTTGCTGTGCAAGCACAGGGATCTAAAGTCAATCCCATGGGTTTTTTTGTTGTTGTTGTTGTTTTTAGGAAAAAAGATACTAGGCATGTGGCATGTGGTATGTGGCATGTGGCATGTGACATGTACATGTGACATGTGACTTGCATTTGTTATCCCAGTCCTGAGAATGAGGAGGACCGGGTGCTCGTGGGACTCACTGCCCAGGCAGCCTACTCTGTGATCATGCCAGTGGCAGGGGTTGTGGTGGGAACGGTAGAATACACCCAAGGACACTGTCAGAGGCGGTTCCGTGGCCTGCATGTGCACACACACATATGCACCCCACACATGCAGGCATCCACATGCATAGGTGCTGGTTTTCATGTGTAGGTGGGTCTGGATCTCTCTGTGTTTGTGTTTTTAGGAAATCTGAAGTTTTGAGGCAGTGAAATTGGAAAAGGAGTTCACATTTTATGCTTGAAGTTCTCAAAGGCAACATTTAGCACAAATGACTGTTCTCTAGCTGGCAATCACAGTCAAATGACGACTGTTCTCTAGCTGGCTATCACAGTCAAATGACAACTGTTCTCTAGCTGGCTATCACAGTCAAATGACTGTTCTGTGGCTGGCTATCACAGTCAGGGTCTTCATAGACTGGCCCTGGGTATGGGCAACCTAACAACATCTAGACCTTTTGATATTCTGTCTGGGGACATTTTGTCAGCTGCGCAGGATCCCAGATATTCTGTAATATGATGAAATAGTCATTTCTCCTATTTATCAAACAAAGCAAAATGACCCCGTTTCCTTCAAATCTCCTTCCTTCCTTCCTTCCTTCCTTCCTTCCTTCCTTCCTTCCTTCTCTCTCTCTCTCTCTCTCTCTCTAACCTAACTAGCTTTGCAATCTGGGGCTGGAACTGATTGGGAGTCTAACTGCTTTGTTACTGTCTGTTCTTTTCTCTAACAAGCACACTGGTTTGCTCCCTTTTGAGGCAGGGGCTCCGTGTAATGAGTCAATGCTTCTGTTAACTCCAAGCACTCTTAATTATTTCCACCATTTTCTCCATGTGTCTCATCCCCCAACTGTGTGACTCAGAGGCAGGATGCTGGTCATCAGAGCCAGGAGAAGTCCCTGGCCTTCCTTACTGGCAGGGAACCACATTCTGCAGCGTCTGGATTCATGGGTGAAGTACCCTGCCTCAGAGTTTGTACAGCACCTTCTGTTTTCAGTTTACTGGTGAACGGGGCACATCACAAGAACTTGGAGTGCAGCTAAAGCCAAATCAGACTTGACAGAAAATTATTAGCAGGGCACAGAGGGAAAAAGATCCCCCTTCCTTTCTGTAATCAGGTTAATATGTGCATGGAATGCCTCACTTAAAAAGGTAGTGTGTTTTGGCAAAGCTGGTTTCTTAAGTAGAATTTCAGTTCCCATTATGCGAGGCTATCCATTGCTGCTTTGGCAGGGCCTTTGATCAGTGAACTCGGTGGGGGAGAAGGGCATAGGCATATTAATAACTTCAACATGTGGCCCTTCGGCCCAGCTGCACCCTTGTTTTGGAAATAGGCCAACTGGAAGGAGTTTTCTTAACGCGACCTATATATGCATATTTGGGGAAAGGGGAAAGGCAAGGTAAGAGTTCAAAGAAGGAAACAGAATGGGCTTCAGGCAGTAGTTCTATTTCCCGTTACCTACTTAAAGCATTCTGCTACCGCATACATGGAGCCTATGGACTCAGGCTCCATCTTCAGCTTTTACTATTGTTTGTGATATGATGTTATAAAGATTAAAGACGCTGGCAGCTCAGGACCAGATTGGAGCGAAGGCAGGGGGCACTGTAAGAGTCTACAGAGATGAGAGACTAATGGGAACCAGGTGTCTGAAGTAGGAGCTCGGGGTCCATTTTGCCGAGGCTCTATCCTTTGCCCTCCCCCTCTTCTGCATTGGTATTTTGACTTGCATTTTCACAATCACAGGCTTTGGCCCTCATTACACTACTACAGTCATCTGGAGCCAAGCCTGCTCCTTCAGTGTGTCACCCTGCATGGCTCAATAGCTTCCTTCCACATCTTCTTCTGTGATGTCTGAAAAAGTGGCTGTGGGGCTCTACACCATGGTTCTGGAACAGGCTGTGTTTTCATCACAAAGTACAATGGCGAATTTGCAAAGACAAAGCAGCACTTTTTAAAATCATCTTCATGACCCCAAGCATCTTTGCTTCTCATTCTGTCTGCCTGACAACGACTTCTCACAAAGGATCTGTACTGAACGATCCCCAATGGGGAGGTAGGATGACACATCTGTGGGCACACTGAAACTTGGGATCCATATTTGATTTCTGTTAACAAAGGTCAAGATACCAATGGTTTAAACAAGCCGGCGGTTGATATTTGTCTCAGGTGGTAGTTCAAACAGCCAAAAGGAATTACAAAGGTGGTCTAGCATTTCAAGTACCTTGATTCCCTTTCTCCTTGTGCTTTCCTTTTTCCACACAGGTTCCACAATAGTTAAGATTGCTCTTCTATGCCTACCGCCACATTTTCACATGAAGTTGGAGGTGAAGGGAGGAGGGGCTCCTTCTACTCTAAAGTTATCAAGCTGTGCCTGCCACTTCTCATACACCACTGCCCACAACCTAGTTACCTGAGCACTCTTAGCTGCTAGGAAGCCTGCGCCATGAATTCTTCAGCTACTGGTTTTTTAGGGGGATTGTGTATATTGTGAAATAGTCATAAAACACGGTCACCATTATCTCCTAGAAAAGGAGAGAATGAAAAGAACCAAATTGCCAACACTGTGATGGGAACGTTGTGTATTCTTTTTGTTTTTGAACCAGTGTTCTCTGATCACTTCACATTCAATATCTAAGCATAGGGGTACTGTACAAAGCTCTGGACCCAGAAAAACATTTCCAGAACAACCCCTGCTGTCTTCCCAAGGCCATGAGAGAAGGGTTGGATCAAAAATGCAGGTATGTACCAAGGTGAACATGAAGAATAGTGAGACTTGACTAGACCCTAAAGGCAGAGTTTTCAGAGAGGATTAAGAAGCTAGGAAAGAATAAGATGGTAAGAAAGTGTCATATGTTAGGAAGGAGATCCATATCTAGACATAAAAGGCAGTAGGAGGATACCAAAGATACATTAGCAGAAAATACACAGATTGTGATTCTTCTAGTGGTATGATCCCCCCATAAAGGAGATACTTGATCAATCTGATTGCATGAATGTGAAGGGGGAAGTCGGCTTGGCACAAGCATCATGAATAAAATCAAAATATGAATGAAAAATGAGAAAAGCATTAACTACACATATGATAGCTATTGGTTTTCTTTCCCACACACAAAAAGAGATCTTACTTAGCATTTGTCTCACCTAACTATGGGGATTATGATAGGCTAATTTTCTAATGTATTAAAAAAAAAACCCAAAGATCAGATAAGTAACACAAAAGTATCCTCAAAAAATTACTAATAGCTGGGCAGTGGTGGTGCACGCCTTTAATTCCAGCACTCGGGAGGCAGAGGCAGGCGGATTTCTGAGTTTGAGGCCAGCCTGGTCTACAGAGTTGAGTTCCAGGACAGCCAGAGCTACACAGATAAACCCTGTCTTGAAAAACAAAAACAAAAAAAATTACTAATGACTTCCAAAAGTAGAAATTAAGTTCAAATTTGCTTTAAAAATTAAAACCATCACTTGATATACTATACTATGAGGGTGCTGCAGCAAATTGGTAGTTAGGGCAACAAAAGGTTAGTCCAAAATAAAGATAGTTCTTAGAGTTCGTAGAGCACCCCACTGTGGCGTGCAGTCTCTGAAATAGCCCTTCCCACCCAACTCATTTCCTAGTCAACTTGACACAAGCTAGAGTTGGAGAGGAAGGAACTTCAGTGATGTGGAAATGTAAGTCAAATGAACCCCTTTTTCCAAAAGTTGCTTTGGTCATGGTGTCTCATCACAGCAATAGTAATCCTAAGTAGGACATTAGCATTGACACTTTGATGTAATCCCTTCTCTTTAGGCAAGGGAGGGACTTACTGACTTTTTCTCCTGAGAAAAGAGTATATAGCCACAATGTAAGAATACTTTCCAGATGGAGCTGTGAAAGGGTTTTGATTTCTATCTTTCTCATTCTCTTACTCTTGCCCCCTCCTTTGTCATTCTAAAGCATCCCAAGTGCCCCATTTAAGTGGGCAGTACAGAGGCTATGAGAAAATGCTGGTATCTTCAGCCAAGAGCCGATGAGGACCTGAAACCTGACGATAGCTAGGTATCCAGGTGAGCTTGAAGTCTCCCCTTGTTGAGACTTAAAGTAACTAAAGGCTCAGTCCCATCTAATACTTCGACAGCTCTGTCAGACTGGGTCTGTGGCTCCAGCCCAGCAAGGCCTTGATGCACAAACGTGTGGGGCTAACAGATGAGTTATTTTTAGTTTGTTTCTCGCTTGCATGATGTCACTAAGCTTTGGAGCAATATACCATGCAACGAGAGAAAAGTGATAAACAGCTTGGAGAAGAGGCTATCTTGGATCGGGACCTGGGTAGTAAGCAGAGGCTGAAGGAGTTTGAATAGCAGGCTATGAAAATGGACTGTTAGAAGTAATTTTCAACTTTGATGATGCTGTCAATAAGCAAGCGGGCATCTGCTACTAGAAAGTGGCAGAAAAGGAATCTTGTTACCTAGAGTAGAAAGCCTGACAACATCATTGCTTCTCGTGACACAGAGAGAGGAATGTGTAGGAGAACAGGGTGGCCGGCCTGATGCTCAAAAAAGGCTGAAGCTGCTGTTTACCTTGTTCTTATTCTGCAAAGGCTCATTTCCACAACTATAAGCTTCAAACATGTAAAATTTTATAGACATAGACATGAGGGAGGAATGGAAAAGTACATAGCAATATAAACTGTCCTTTAAAAAGACCAGGTACTGAAATGATGAAAGATTTTTACAACAATAGCATTATGGATGCTCAAAACAACTAAAGATATGAAGATATGAATTCTGGGCTAAAATATACAATAACAAAAGTTTTATTAATTCCCTGGAGCAATAAAAGGCAGATTTAAGAAGACATGAGGAAGAACCAGAAAATTTTAAGAGAAGATTGATGAAATTATTGAGTTTGAGAAGCAGAAAGGATGGAAGAAAAGTGAGCACAGCCTAAGGGGTACAAGCAGATAAACTTGCATTATGGCCATCCCAAAAGGAGAAGAGAAAGGAAAGGGTCAGAGAAAATGTGACTAAATATCTACTGGGATGCCATGGAAGGCAGATACAGACATCCAATAAGCTCAACAAACTCTACCAGGATGAAGTCAAAGAAGAACATAGAAAGCACATTATAGAAACCATTTATTCATGCATGTGTTCTACCATAAGAATTCTAGCAGTTTCTCATCGGCAGTTTTGTAGGCCAGTAGTCAAGTGGGCTGATAACAAAATCAGCCAGAAATCTTATACCCAGCTGAACTGACCTTCAAATATGAGAAAGGAAGACATCTGCAGATAACTCAGAGCTGAGTAAATCTGTTAGTATGTAGACCTGTCCTTCAAAACTGTCCTTTGGGGGCTAAATGTGATGGCCAGGCCTTCTCTCCAGGCCCTTGGAAGGCAGAGGCAAACAGATCCCTGTGAGGTCCAGACCAGATTGTTCTACAGCAGTGGTTCTCAATCTTCCTAATGCTGCAGCCCTTTAATACAGTTCCTTGTGTTATGGTGACTCCCAACCATAAAATTATTTTCATTACTACTTCATAAGTGTAATTTTGCTACCGTTTCGAATCATAATGCAAATATCTGTGTTTTCTGATGATCATTTGACCCCCAAAGGGGGTCACAGGTAGAGAACCACAGGTCTACAGCATGAACGTGGGGCCAGCCAGGGCAACACAGTAAGAGCTTTTCTCAACAATGATAGCAACATCAAACATCTTAGGTTGAAGTAAAAGACACTGGTGAGAAACTTAAAGCCATATAAAAAATCCAAACAACTCAACAAATGCAAACGAGCAATTGCAAAAATTAGTTTTACTTTAATTTTTGTTTGAAACTCTACTTTCTATGTGATATAACAGACTAATAATTTTGAAGTTATTAGTTCAAAATCTATTATTACTATAGTTTGCTTTGTAGTTCCACTTTTATACGCTGTATACTTTAAGAAACTAATTCAAAAAACAATTATTAGTTTATGCCTTGGATACACAACACATACTATTGTGATATCAATAACAGAAAGTAATTAGGCACAAAGCTGTACTGAAGCAATGTCTTGTTTTTGTTTTTCATATAAATTCAAATTTGAGTGTTATAACTTGGAGATGTTCAATGTCAATCATAAGAAAATCATGACAGGACACACATAGAAGGAAGTGAAAAGCAATTAAAACGTTTCACTATTAAAACAACCCCCAATGTTATTTTCCCATTGCTGTGGTAAGAATACCCTGAAAAAGGCAACTTAATGGAGAAAAGATTGAGTTGGCTCACAGATCCTCACAGTGGGGAAGGCAAGGCGGCAGCAGCCTGAACAGCAAGTCACATTATCTCCACAGTCAAGAGCACAAGGAGTGAAGTAACGCACGTTAGTGCTCAGCTTACATTCAGCCTGAGGCCCACGAGAATAGTGCCACCCACATTGACAGGGGATCTTCCCACTTCCGTTCCCTCAAGAAAACTCCTCACAGGCATGCCCATAGGTCTTCCCAGGAAACGGACGCCCTTCCCAGGGATTTGTCAAAACACTCACTTTCTATCCAAAGACACAAATAAGTCTTGAAAGGATGAAAAATAACCATTCTACATTGGGTGATGTCGTTCATTGGTAGAGCTTTGGAGAACAGAGTATGGAGCCCTGGGTCCGATCTCTGGCACTTCTCCTCCCCCCCCCCCCCCGCCAAAAGGTGTGACAGTAACCAACATGGAGGAGGAAGAGAAGGAGGAGGAGAAGGAAGAAGAGGAAGAAGATGACAAAGATGATGATGATGATGAAGAGGAGGAGGAGGAGGAGGAGGAGGAGGAGGAGGAGGAGGAGGAGGAAGAAGAAGAAGAAGAAGAAGAAGAAGAAGAAGAAGAAGAAGAAGAAGAAGAAGAAGAAGAAGCCGCCGCTGCCGCCGCCACCACCGGTGATGGCAGCTAGCAAAATGGCTTGTGGGTGAAAAGTGCTCGTCCTCATCCTGTAAGCCTAACAACTCTTGTTCAATCCTGGGAGCCTTTGGTGGAAGGACAGAACATACTCCCCAAAGTGGTTCTACATTCATGTGCCATGCACGTTTCAACTGTGCACAACAAAAATGTTTTCAATAACAAAAACCTGAAACCAACAGAACTAGAAGGAGAACAAATTAAAAGAAAATATTTAAAAATCAGAAGAGAGAGCTGGGCAGTGGTGGCGCACGCCTTTAATCCCAGCACTTGGGAGGCAGAGGCAGGCGGATTTCCGAGTTCGAGGCCAGCCTGGTCTACAGAGTGAGTTCCAGGACAGCCAGGGCTACACAGAGAAACCCTGTCTCCAAAAAAAAAAAAAAAATCAGAAGAGATTTTAAAAACACACACACACAATTTGACAATCAAAAATTGATTCTTTAACTTTTAGGTATACTGCCAAAGTTTAAAAAAAAAAAAAAAATGGAGGTGGGGCCCTCAGATTGCTAACATCAGAAATGGAACATGATTACTAACAAACAATTTTAAGGGGGAACTGTGAACAACTGTACAGAACATAGTGTAAAACCTTTGAGGGACAGAACATCCACATAAATCCCTAACAGCAAGGAGATTCAATCAGCAACCATACCTCCCCTGCAAACAAAGTCCAGAGCTGCTGGCTTCACTGTGCATTCTACCAAACATTAAAAGAAACACAAATCCATTTCTAGATTTCTAACAAGTTGCTGAGAGGCAAGCACAAAGACACATGCAGTTACTACAAGTAAACTACAGACTAATAAACCTTATGAACCTTGAAACAAAAAGCCACGGCAAATGACTAACAAACCGAACTTGGTTGCTATAGAAAGACTCCATACATCATCTCTAACTAGCTGAGATTATTTACTCCTGGAATGTGAAGATGGTTTAACATATGAAAACAAATTAAAGTAATATACCATACTGGTGGGATAAAGAAAAAATATATTGTCATTGAGACTAATGCAGAAAGAAATCATTGAATAGACTCAGTCTTCTTCCATAATAAAAGCACTCAGTGGCTAATAGAAGGAAACTACCTGAAGACCCTGTCACAGTTTGGAGATGAAGTTCTCCCTCCAAAGCTCCATGTGAAAGGCTTTGGTTACCAGATAGTGGGCTTGTAAGAAGTCACTGAAGCATGAGATCTGACTTAGTTAATGAATTAATCCAACAAAGGATTCATAACTTGATGGCACTATGGGGAAGTTGTGGAAACTTTAGGACTGACTTAGCTGAGGGAAGTAGGTCACTAGGTCACTAGGGTTCATCGCATTTCTGATTCTTTTGTTTGTTTCTTGCCTACCAAGAGATAAGTAGCACCCCTACTATACAATCTGTCTTCGTGATATTCTGTCTCACCGCAGACTGAAAGCAATGGATCACCCTGACCTTGGATGGAAGTGTTATCATGAAAGTGTTAAAGAATAAGAGCTTTTTCTTTAAGATTAGGACGGGGGCTGCAGGATGTCTGCTTTTGCCCATTCTATTCAAAATACTTCTAGAACTCCAACCCAGAATAATTACACAAGAGAATGACATGAAAGTCACTCACATTGAAAAGAAGTAAAATCATCTGTTCACAGAACACATTATTTTATATAGACAGAACTCTAAAGCTTTAACCAAAAAAAAAAAAAAAAAATCCTGTTAGCTATAGGATATTCTCTGCAATAGCAGAATACAAAAACTAATACCCCTCCCCCATGAACAATCTATTAAAGAAGAAAAGTCTATTTACAATAGCATCAGGAAAAAACTTTATTAATTATCCAAGGAATTAGAAAGCATCTCTAATTGAAAACATAATGAAATTGTAGGAAGACACAAATAAACAGCCCATGTTCGTGGTTGAAATACTAGTGTTAAAAAATGTTATCAGTACCCAAATACACCCAAATATACAGGTTCAATGTAATTGCTACAAAAATCTCCAGGAATACTTCTGCATATATAGAAAATAACCAATCTTAAAGAAATGATTTAATCTTAAGGAAAACCAAATAGCCAAAATGATACTAAAAAAAGAACAGATTAAAGATGCACATTTCTTGATACAGTAATCAACAGTGTGAGAGGCTGGGGAGATGGCTCAGCTTGGGACCTGTCTCCTGCACAAGCATGAGGACCCGCAATCAGTCAAAGAGCTGGGGGTGACATCCTGTGCCTGCCTGTCATCTCAGCATTGGGGCCTGCCAGTCTATCTGAATTGATGAGCTCCAAGCTCCATGAGAAACCCTGTCTTAAAAAGTAAGGTGGAAATCAATAATGGAATATATCCATTGTTGGCTTCTGGCTCTACACACACACACACACACACACACACACAAAACATACACACCCCTCCAACACACACGTGTGTATGCGCACATGCACATACATATACAAACATTGTGATATAGCCATACAGACAGATATATAAACAAAATGGAAAAGAATAAGAGTCAATAAATAAACTCTTACATGTAGTTGCTATTCTCTGTATTCACTATGGAAGCCCTGACTGCCCCTGTGTACCTGTTAGAGACAAGAGCTTTCGGATGGCAGTTAACGTTCAGTGAGGGTGGGCCCTTAACCCAATAGAGCTTGTTCCCTTATGCGAAGAGGAAGAAACAGGAGAACTCTCTACCCTATGAGGACTTACCAAGGCAGACATGGGAACGCCAAGCTCCAACCATCATGGCTCTTGGACCTAAGACTTCAAGAACAACCGGCTACTGCTTCAGGCGCTCTTGTCTACGGTGTTCTGCCATGTCACACTATACCAACTAGTGCAATGGTCAAGTGCTGTTTTGTCCTCAAGGAAGAAAAGTCTACCTAATGGGGAAAGGACAATCTTTTCAATGAATGGTGATAGGAAAACCAGATATTCAAGTCCAAAATAATGAAGATACACCATTATCTAATAGTAAACCAAATGTTAACTCAGAGTGGATCAAAGAGCTAACTAAACACAGACAGAATTTGACCACGACTTGGAGACTTCCATTAAGCATTAATACATTGGATTTGGCAGTGACTTTTGGATATAACACTGAAGGCACCATGACAAGTGAGTCAGATGTAAGGAAACTTTAAAACTCGAATATATCAAAGGATATTATCAACAGAGAAACTTCTAATATGAAAGAAAATATTTTCAAATTATACATCCAGTAGGTTTTGGCGTCTAGGACATACAATAAGACTCTCTAAGACTCAACAATAACAACAAATCATTTGTTTGCTTTTTTTAAGCAAATGCTTTGAATAGACATTTCTCCAAAGAATAGTTACAAATAGCCAATAATGCAAAGGAAAAGGTGCTCAGCTTAGTGGTTATTAAGGGACTGTAAGTAGAAACTAAACCAAGGTACCAGCCATCCCACCCAGTCGGATGGTTCCTGTTAAAGGAAAGAGGAAAGCATCAAAGGTTTTGAGGGTGTGGAGAATCGGTGTGGCACTGTTGGTGAGTATGTAAAACGGTACCTCTGATGTCAGAACAGTATCGTGGTTCCTCCAAAAATTAACAACAGAATTACAACAGAATTCTAAGATCCAATTTCTAGGTATATATGCCAAATAACTGACAGAAGAGTACTGAAGAAAGACTTTTATACTCATGTGAATAACTGCATTATCCACAATCTGCCTAAAGGTAGAGGCAGTTTAAGTATTTATCAACTGATACACAGACAAGCAAAGTGTAGCTTACACACACACACACACACACACACACACACACACACACACACACCATGAAATGTTAGTCCCCTTTAAAAAGAAAGGCTATTCTGACATGCTACAGCATGGATGACCTGGTCCCCAGAAGATAAACATTGTATTATTCCATTTATATGAGTTCCTAGTCAATTTCATGTGGACAGGAAGTAGACCGGTGGCTGTCAAGGGCTGGTGAAGAAGGGGGCGTGGACTTCCTGTTTAATGGGCATAGAGTTTCACTTTTGTAAGACGAGAAGCTGCCAAATGGTAGAGGCTGCCCGAGCTGCCTTAACTCAACACCAGTGCACACATCACATATTTACTTTTTCTTTTCTTTTCTTTCTTTCTTTTTTTTTTTTAATTCTGGACTTGATAGTTAAAAACTTCTCAACCTCAGAGCTATTCTTGCAGAGGAACTGTTCCTGCAGTTCCCAGGCCATGGCGGTTCACAATGGCTTCTAACTCCAATTTCAGAGGATCTCACAACCCTCTTCTGACCTCCACAGTCACCAGGTACACATGTGGCGCACACACATGTAGACAGCCATACATAATTATAAAATAAAAATAAAACTTACAAAACTTCCAATGTCTCCAGATTTAAAAGGTAAATTATTGAGAAATGACATTGAAAGGCCGTGCCAAGGCTCTGACTAGAAGGTTTTACAGATGAAGAGAGATGAAAGGCACTACTTGAGCAACCCGCTCAGCCACACAGAGACAGCGTGCTTCCCGGAGCTGCCCCATCAAACAGGGCCTCCGGGAAGCTTAAAGGCTCTGTCCCTTAGACTTCTAAACATGAACCTAAGGGGAAGAGAGGCTTGTCTAGAAGAGCTCTGTCCTGGCTCTTGTATAATCGAAGCAACGCTAATGTGACTCTCAACAAGCCCACGATGTCTTTGTAAAAACCCCCACCAGCTTGAACAGAAAGGGACAGTATGAAGATCAGTGCAAAATTAAAACAGGCCATGTGGGGTCCCAAATTCTACTGACAGGAAAAGCAGGCTGAAACAACTTAACTATAACACCCCACTTAATGGGAGAACCCCACAGAGTTGGTCCTGTACCCTGAGAGCTAATCAAAGAACTTCCGAATTCAGGGCAATTGAATTTTGTAGCAACAGTAAACCAGGATTCATTCGCGCCTCCTTTTTTGCCGTGTTTTTAAACAAAATAATATCCAACACCCATCTCTCTACTGCACAGGGGGTAGGAGTAGGGAAGACTTCCTAGCTTGAGAGGAACAAATAGAACCAAAGTGGCGGGCATCACAAAGACCGTAACATTGACACAGAGTGAGGAGTCAGGAGCTGAGTGCTTCTGGATAAGTGGCTTCACAAAGGATGCCAGGCACAAAACAAAGACAATGCTTGGCAGCCTCTAAAATGGCCTCTCACGGCCCCTTGTTCCCATCCCATAGCAGTCCCTTCTTGCGTCTTCTCCCTTTGCGCGTTACAGGACCTAGCGAGTTGGTGTGTGTAAGTGGAGCGGGATGTGCACATACTCACAGGAGCAGAGATGAAGGCTGGGTGCTGCTCCTGGGGGGCCAGCCTTCTTGCTTTTGAGACAGGATCTCTTACTGGGACCTAACTAAGACACATGGCAAGCTCTTCATCAAATGGAGCCATGTCCCCAGCCCCTGCCTGTGACTTTATATAAAGGAAGGTGAGATGCCAGATCCCAGGTTAAATTGCAAAAAGATCATGGATCTCATCTTCCTGCTGTCTTGCTTATTATCACCCTCACTCATTCTGGGTGACACCATCTGACACACTGCAAGAGGCTCTGTAGAGAGAATGGTAAGAATTTAAGGCTGGCCAGCAGCCTCTGGACAAACTTAGAGGCATTTCTCAACAGCTGAGCCTTAGGGCGACAATACCTTATAACTACGTCTTAGTGAGAGATTCTCACCCAGGGAATGTAACTAGCTTGAGCCTGGAATCATAGTACAAAACCGACCAACCAACCAATCAAATACCCCTATAAAATAATGACTAATGTTATTTTCTACTACTAAGTTGGGTTAATTTGTTATATAGCAATAGAACTAATAATATAGCTACCATGAACACTTAACTCTTTGTATTTATTTTCAGTATGCATATAACATGTACATGTTTGTTATATATGTACACAATATATTGTCTTTTATAATATAATGTCTTGGACTATTCACAAAAACTAATTCTATTATGATTAGGTAGGAAAAAATAGTAAAATTCAAAGAGAAGTGGTACAGATAAAATCTTCTGATCAAATAGGCAAGGTACCCTGGCAATAGTTCCTTCCTTCCTTCCTTCCTTCCTTCCTTCCCTCCTTCCTTCCTTCCTTCCTTCCTTCCTTCCTTCCTTCCTTCCTTCCTTCCTTCCCTTCCTTCCCTCCTTGTTTGTTTGTTTTGTTTGAGGCAGGATTTTACTATGGAGCTCTGAATGCCCTGGAACTCACTCTGTAGACCAGACTGGTCTTGAACTCACAGAGATCTGCCTGTCTCTGCCTCTAGAGTGCTGGGATTAAAGGTGTTGGCCACTATGCTGGGGTTTGGTGGCAATGTTTTGTTTTGTTTTTAACAACTTTAACAATTCTAAGACAAAGGAAATCAAACCTCAAGTTATATAGTTCTAAAAACTTCTACCAATAAAAATAAATAAGTAAATAATAAAATAAAGGCACGCATTATGTCCTGTGAGATAACCACAGTGCCCAGAGAAACTACATGACTATCTGTATTAATTTAGAAGTTACTTGTGTGGAAGTGAAAATTTAACTTTTCCATTTGAGAAATTGCATGGTACTAACAGAATGTTTAGCTGAGAAGCCTAAAGAGAGGCAGGAAAGGTAAGTTAATACATAGGAAAACTGGGATGGGGGAAGCAACAAGATGAAGAGGAATTAAATTACAAATGCTAAGGAATTACTCTGCCCAGCTCTATAAATCTGAAAGCATTCTTGGAGTATATCTTTTAAAAGGTTTTATGTTTATTTTCTGTGTCTGCGTGTTTGTTTCCATGTGTGCATTCCGACGATCTGAGTACCTGGTACACTCAGAGAGCAGAACATGGAGTTGGAGCTTCTGGAACTAGAGTTGCACAGATTTATGAGTCACCATTTAAATGCTGGGACTAGAACTCAGGTCCTCTGCCAGGGCACAAGTGCTCCTAATCACAAGTCGTCTCTCAAGCTCCCAAAATGTATATATACGTTAAGGAAAGTATGAAAACCCATCAAGCTGGGTATGGTGCCACATGCTTGTAAACACCGGCACTGAGGGTGTGGCAGGGCTACAGACAGGCAGAGTCCTGAAGCTCACTGGCTAGAGAGCCGGTTGAATCAGCGAGTTTCAGATTCAGTGAGAAACCCTGTCTCAAAATATAAAGGTAGAGACCAGTTGAGGGGAGATATCTGAAGTCTACCTCTGGCCTCCACATGCATTATATATGTACACCTACACCAACAAAGTACGCACATAGCATAACACACATATGCACACTTACACACACACACACACACACACACACACAGTGAAAATATTCAAGAAGAAATAGCAAATCCAAATGCAAATTGCCACAGAAAACATTTTTAGCATCAAAGAGCCCCCCTTCCTCCTCGGAATGCATCAAGCCAGGAAGGCTTTTGCAGCTCACATTTCCCCATTATTTAGCAGTGTTACGGAGGGAGTAACTGATGAAATTATGGAAAGGAAAGAAAAATGAGGTGGGAAGTCAAAAAGGAAAGGCCACGCTTTCAGTATCTGGGGGTCACATGGTTAGGGGGCCTCTTGACGTTCCAGGTGGCACACATTTCACAACTAATATTGATCTGGGCCAGTGGCAGGGAATAGAGATGCTGTCAGCTTGGAGCAGGGCCAGGAACAGAAAGAGCCCTGTATAGAAGGCTGTGGCTCGAGGCTGCCGAGCAAATGCTCTGCCCACGTGACTCATAATATTCTAGTAGGTCCTACGGTGTTGAGGTATCAACTAGGATAAAATGTAGAGCGTGTTTACCACACTCTACAGGAAGAAGCACACTGTGAAACCTGGGGCCCTGGAGCAAGGCCAGAATAGCTAAAGCATAAAATGACATGGCTTCTTAACAACAGTTACTGACAAGGCTCTGGGGGTACCTGGTGGAGATGGAGTATTTGCTCAGTGAACATCTATGTCTAGAACTGCTAACCGCACTAAGTCACAATCTGTTTTAATCCACGAGACAGAGATACTACTACACACAGAATAAGAATGGTCTAGAACAGAAAGCACAGGTAGGTTCTATGTAGACCTACTACAGTTCCCCAGGACTCTTCCAATGGACAACACACTTGTGAACCAAACACCTTATATACAGCCGTGTGTGAGATGTGGATGAAGTCTTTGTGCTGAGATCATGTCCCAAACTCAGATCATGTCAGAGAGGGAAAAAAAAAATCTTCCTACTGGACACAGCATCAGGCAGAGGTCACTCACACTGGGCAGAAAGAGAAGTAGTTTATGATCATAAGTATGGATTCGTGGGCAATGACAAGCCACCTGTATACTGACAGTGAGCGAGATGATTGAAAGGAAACAAGGGATTGTGGGTGGTTAGAAGCACAGATGCACTAGGAGAGGCAGGAAGCATGCAGATCACAGAGCTCACCAGGGATCTGTCATGGAAGGAGTGGTAAGTCTTTGTGAGCTAACACTGGCCAGTTTTCACCACAGGCCAACCTACTACCATAACCATGGATAAAGTGACCAGAGAGGCAGAGAGAAGAATTGTTACCCAGTCTCAGGACATGGGCTTTCATTAGCCAAAGCCGATTTAGGTACTTTTGTCTCTACAACCCGACCTGCCAGCAACAGAATCCAAGCTGCGCCTCCCATGTAGTATCCAGGTGAGACATTAATTACATACATTGAGCCTGTTTCATCTACGACTATTCAGAATAATCCAGCTGACTGTTTTTTGAGACAGACTATCATGCACCCTGGACTGGTTTTAACTCCTTACATAGCCAAGGATGACTGAACTTTTGGTCCTCCTGCTTCTGCCTCTTGAGTGCTGGTATTATAGACATGTGCATCGGCGTCCTGTTCAGATGATGCTAGGGGTCGAACTTGGGGTTTTGTGTTATGAACAAGCATCCTACCCATGGTGATAGAGCCTCAGATCCAATATAGCTTTTTAATCAGTTTTCCCTTCCCTTTCCTTAAGGCACCAGTCACCACACCACACACCACACCACCCCACAATATAGGAGCTCAGTTCTATAGGATACCAGCCAGCACTACATCACTGTAGAGGAGCTCAGTAATTCCGAGATGTAGGTGTGGAATTCTGGCCTTCTTTGTAGTATTATTACTGTGCTTATCTTTCTTCAGCCATGGTTCAGGTTAAGTGTT
Source organism: Uromys caudimaculatus (assembly GCA_028551405.1). NCBI lineage: Eukaryota > Metazoa > Chordata > Mammalia > Rodentia > Muridae > Uromys > Uromys caudimaculatus. The sequence continues at coordinate 37,827,220 of CM052707.1, forward strand.
TGTCCGGGTGGTTTTGTTTGCCTTTGCCCCTAATCTAGAGCCCCTAATCCAGAATGAGGTGTGACTATGGTGTATTTGGACCCTGTGCTAAGCTGGTATAGGAGATAACTCTGGCGCTGTCACAAAGCTGACTGGCAGCTCTGCTCTCTTCTGGCTGTAAAAACGTATCTTCCTTCAACCCTGGAGTTGTCTGAAAGCCACAGCCCATTGTGATTACTAGAAACTTTAACCCCAGCGCTCTTGGATCAAAGAAGCTCCCTACCCCAAGACCTAGGTTTGAGTTTTGTGTTGTAAAGGAGATTTATGCCCAGTATTCATATGGAACGTTTTATTATTTATCTCACAAGATCTAAACCTGCATGGATACTGCTCTCCTAACTTTAACCCTACAAAACAGAAGATCATGGACTTCAGCTCCATTCACGGTTTCCTTCTTCTATCCACAGAGATAATATTTCTGAGATAATATTTTGCTCTTAGGGCTTGATGGTTTCCTGAGAGCTTAGAATACTTTGTTGTCATTGAAAGTTATTGTGACTGAAAATCCACTAACCATGGCATTGTGCGTGTTTGAGTGCACGTGTGTGTGTGCGTACGTGTGTGTGACTATGCTTATGCATGAGGACAGTGATTAACCTGTTGTCTCTCAGGAAACACCCACCTTTTTTTTTTTTTTTTTCTTATACAGGATCTCTTGCTGGAACTGGAGGCTTGCTGCCTTGCTGACCCGGAAACTCCAGGGTTTTGGTTGTCTCTGCTTTCCCAGTGTCAGGATTACAACTGTGTGTCATTGCGGCTAGCTTTTTTATTTTAATATGGGTGCTGGGGATTGAATTCATAGCCTCACTTTGCCAGATGAGGCTCTTCCTGTCACCCTTAAAGGTGTCATTTTAAAGATTTGTAGGCAATATCTTTGGATAAGTGAGCATCTTTGGTGGTGGTAGGGGTCTCTAACCCATATTTCTTGCTAAAATAAATTTTCAAGAGGTTAAATATTTAAATGTTAACATGATGCCATTGAGGTTTTTAAATAGAATACATGGATAATTAAACATAAAGGAAAAACTTAATAATCGTGTGTCCACCAAATAATATTCATTGAGAGTGAGATGGAAGTATGGGGTGGGAGGATGCATTTGTTAGACACGTCTGTCACAAGGCCCGCAGCCTGGGACATGTGGACCCATAAGACAGAAAGACAAATGAACCAACCAACCAAACCCAAAAAAACAACAGAATAAAGTCCCTTTGCTATAAAAATTGAGAAACATGGGTTTAGTGTCCATGACTGTAACTGTAATGTCAGCCCTGGGACGCTGAGGCAGAAGCACACCATGTTGGAGGCCAGTCTAAGCTACAGAGCAGGACCCTGGCTCACAGAGCAACTGCTACCCACCACAAAGGCCAGAGAGATAGACAAGGCACTTCATTAGAATATTATCTCCAGGAGTCTGAGAAGGGGCTGCATACAGTTTGTCATCAGGGCCATACAGACCAACAAGCACTGCTACAGGAACGTGTTCCACCACAGGTAGGATGTGGAGACAGTGGGATGCTTAAAAAGATAACATTTTAAAAAGGTGACAAGAACGTGAAATCTCCAAATCCCTAGAAACTGGCGATAAGTACTAAGGCTAATCCATCAAGTACCTTTTACAGGTCACAGAGATTAGTTGTGTAGGCCGTCTACGGAAAGAAAGGAGCCCAGTTTTGCTTTTTACGATTAGCTTGCTCTTTCAACACCATCCATGTCCTGTGCAAGCACACGGATGCTGTAGACTGACTATGTGCCTTTTGGTATATTCAGTTGTGCTTGCAGTTTTTAAGATAGATTTTATCGACTAAATACTAAATCACCATCAGCATCAGCCTATTAGGTTGCTACTTGTCCGATTTCAATTTCAACAAAATGCTATTCAGAAAAATCTGAATGCGGGGGGATGGCTCAGTAGTTAAAACGCTTGCCTCAAAAGCCTGGGATCAGAGTTCAGATCCCTAGGACCCATACAGATACCAGGTGGCCCTGGTGGCAGTCTGCAATTTCAGTCCCAGAAGGCAAAGATCGGCAATCCTCAGAGGAAGCTGCCTAGCAAGACCAGGCATATCAGTGAGCTCTGGGTTTGATTGAGAGACCCTGCCTTAGTGGATAAGCAGAAGAAAGATCAAGTAGACTGCAGACATACATAACCTTGGGCTTCCACATGTATGCACACGTGTGTGTCCCCACATATAGAAACACACATGCATATGAAAATGGAGAAAGAAAATGTATATTAACAAATTTTAAAAACTGCTCTGCTTTGCTTTGCTAATGTTTGTTTTGGTTGAAATCCTCAGTGTTCAAAATGTGGCTCCAACTTCCTGTTTCCAATCAGGTTTCAAGGCCATGGTCTTGCCTGGTATTTGCTTCTGATGTCATCTATCTGTCATCTTTGAGCCCTGCTGAACTTCATGTTTGTAAATCTGCTAAACCTGCTGCTATTTTATTACTTAAGAATCTCCTCTGCAATAGCTGCCTAGGATTTACCACAGGTTTTTCTTTCTTTCTTTTTTTATCTTTTCTTTTTTAATATTGTATCAGTTTACAAAGAGCCAGGCTATGGAATTGACAAACAAATGAGTTTCACTGTTTTCCTCTCATTCCCCACTCCTTCTCCCCGTCCTGTGTCATCCCTTCAGTTGCCTCGTCTCTATTTTCTTTTTTTTTCTTCAGTTTTAAAATATATTTTTTTTCTTTTTTCTTTTTCTTTTTTTTTTTTTTGATACTTTATTTACATTTCCAATGTTTCCCCCTTTCTAGGTCTCCTCTTTGGAAGCCACCTATCCCCTCCCCCTCCCCCACCTCTATGAGGGAATTCCACCTCCCACCTCCCACCCACCCGCCCACCCACTCCCGTATTCCCACCTTGACATTCCCCTTTACTGGGGACTCTCCTCCCCCTGATGGCCAACAAGGCCCTCCTCTGCCACATATGTGGTCCCAACCATGGGTCCCTCCGTATTCTTTGGTTGGTGGTCCAGCCTCCAGGAGGACGGGGGTGGGGGGGGGTCAGGTCAGTTGACACTGTTGCTCCCTCCATGGGGCTGCAAACTCCCTCAGCTCCTTCAGTCCCTTCTCCAACTCCTCCATCTGGGACCTCACTCTCAGTTCAGCAGTTACTGTAAAGTGAAACTTGGGTATTCCGAACTTTTGGGCTAATATCCACTTATCAGTGAGTATATACCATGTTCGTTCTTTTGTGACTGAGTTACCTCGCTCAGGATGATATTTTCAAGTTCCATCCATTTGCCTGCAAATTTCAACAAATAAACAAACAAATGCTTTTCATTTCTGCTGCTCACTGAGACTTAGTAAACCTGTATCCGGGGAGTAAGTAGTAAGATCGCTGTAGTTAAAACATCTGAAAGTCTTTCCAAACCTTCTTTGGGATGACACTGAGTTGTTGCTTACAGGGTCAGTCACAGGTGTCCCAGCATTCAGAACAATCAAAGCTGGACAGCTATTTAGATCCTTAAAAACCTGCCACACTGATGAGTTAGCAGATCTCGACAACACCCTATAAGAGACTCATAGGATGACCCACGGCAGATTAGAAATCATGGAAGGTCAGTTATTGTCCCTTAGATGACAATAATCATTACCCTGGGCCCCTTCATTAGTTATCAGTCTCTTTTTTTAAAGCAGTGAAACTTTTTAGTACCTAAGAGAGAGAGAAAGAAAGAAAAAAAAGAGTCAAGTTTCAATTTTTAAAGAAGCCCAGATATTTCAAACAGTTTGCTGGAACAAAGAGGAACAAAGAAATCTCCCCAGATGTCATCGTTTCCCCAGAGACCAAGAGACCTGGACACGGACAGGAGTGCAGAGTAGTATACTTCTGAGCTCTGAATCTGCAGGAGAGCTTTCTCTTGATTGATTAAAGAAGCAAAAAAGACTGAATTAAAGCAATCTGGCCCAACGAGAATACAGGTTTCTAATGGCTTTTCCCTCCTCCTTAAGGAATTGCAGGACGATGCTATCCATGTGGAAATGAGTGTACAGTCTTCAGCGCACATTTCATTTCAGACTTTGAAATGGGGGAAAGCTTTTCCACATGAATTTAAAAAACTGAATGCTGTACTCAGGTAAGTCATAACTCATGTCAAATGCGTAATAATCTGTATATTGTGTATATATCATACAGATAACAGGTTACTTTTGATCGAGGTCTGGTGAGTATTTGTTACATGCCCACTGTTCACATTTATTTAAAAAATATGATCCAATTTCCTTGGCTCCTCTTTTTAATTAGAATTGTCACAAGGCTCAACTTTCTTGCACTTCCTGTGTTTCTAAATATAGGAAATACTTGGTCTCCTTTGGGATCTATTTGTTTGCTTGTTTGTTTGTTTGTTTTTGTTGTTGTTTTATCCAAAAAAAAATAAGAGTGTGTAAGAGTTCACAGTGATAAAAGTAGAAGTCAGGGACTGTTGGATGGACCTGGCCGGAGAAGTCTAACTGAACGCAATTTACCTCAAGTTCTAAGATAGAACAGTGGCAACCACGGAGACCCAGATCCACTTGCCTCTACTTTGTTTGGTTTTTTTGTTTGTTTTGTTTCGTTTTTTGTTTTTTTGAGACAGGGTTTCTCTGTGTAGCCCTGGCTGTCCTGGAACTCACTCTGTAGACCAGGCTGGCCTCGAACTCAGAAATCCACCTGCCTCTGCCTCCCGAGCGCTGGGATTAAAGGCGTGCGCCACCACCGCCCGGCCCACCTGCCTCTACTTTAAGTCACTTTGGAGAATGAATTTCCAAATGGACCATGCCTGTTGTTAGTCCTCACAAACAGGAGAATAATAATCCAGTGCTCCCCATCTCTCTCAGTCGGGATTCAGGTCTAGCCTCATGTAACTGAAAACTCTCCTACAGATTAGCCTTTGCATGGTTCCCCAAAGGTAACTTGGTCACAACTCCAAGTAATATTTTCCTTAGATAATACTCTGCACAAAGCTGTAGGATCTCTGGTTGTAAATCTGGTGACCGTGTGGCCTATCATCCAAACAGGACATTCTAAAGAGTCAGAACACGGTCATCGGTCATTTGTAAGTCCACCTGGTACAAAACAAGACAATTCCAGGCAAATCAAGCATGTGGCTATCCTAGGGATCACTGTCTTCCTTTTTATCTACTTGCACTGCTTGAGAGAAGATTTCACACCATGCATTTTATACACCTAAAATGCCCAGTGAGCCCAATATTTTGATATATACAGCTTTACAGCCATCGCCTGAATCTTGGTCATTTCACCATTCCAAATGAGACCATCTTTCCTTTGCAGTCACACCAGCTCCCCAACACTGCCCCACCAACCTCGGATTGAACCATTTACCCTATATGGGTCTGCCAATTCTTGAAGTTTCTGATAAATATAATCATGTGGTAAGTGGTCTTTGGAACTGCAATTTTTTTATTTCTAAACAGTGTTCCACTATAAGGACATACCACATTACCTTTATCCATCCCCCGTTGGCGACCTCTCCACTGTAAGGACATACCACGTTACCTTTATCCATCCCCCGTTGGCGACCTCTCCACTGTAAGGACATACCATGTTACCTTTATCCATCCCCCGTTGGCAGACCTCTCCACTGTAAGGATGTACCATGTTACCTTTATCCATCCCCCGTTGGCAGACCTCTAAGCTGTTTCTACTTTTAGGTTACTGTGAATGCTGCTGCTTTGAAAGTGTGTACAAGTGTTTGTGTGGACATACGTTTTCAGTCCTTTGGGGGTATTCACCTATTTGTGTCCCTTCCTTTTGGCCACCCCCGTGCAACGTACTTATCTATCAAAATTCTAACAGGGGTTTTTCACACACCAGGCAGGAAAGCAAGAAGTCAGTAGGAAGGACCTGAAAGGAAGAACATTGTGTTACTGAGGCCACTGAAGTGTGTATTTTTGTTTAAAAAATATATTTGTGAAAAAAATTATATATATATTTGTGCCTTTTCTAGTGTCAACTGACATAAGCATTAAGAGATTAGACCGGTTGAGAAAAAGACATAGGGAGGGAGGGAGGGAGGGAGGGAGCGAGGGAGGGAGGGAGGGAGGGAATCAACCTTAAGGATCAGAAGAAATTCCTGCTGGGCTACCAAGAGCTCCTGCTTCACAGTTAAAATCATTTACCTAAGAGCAGATGGACCAGCACAGCAAAGCTAATCCAACAGTCACCAAAGCCCTAGGGTCTTTGCTCTTGGAGCTAATATTTACACTCTGTGTCTTGAATAAAAAGTTTTATTTTCTCCTGTTAATAGTTTTTACTCACTGATGACTTTTTTAATTTGCCCTTTTCCTTTAAGACACAGACCTGGGCGAGCTATGTTTTGAGGGAAGGTGTTTAACCTTATGAAGATGTACACCCGGGTGCAATGGCCTCGTGTGAGGTGCCACGCTGAAGCTAGATGTGCTGAGGTCACATCAATACCCACAGAAGAGAAAATAGGAATGTCGCCGACTTTTTTTTCTTCCTCTGTTTCTTTCTTTCTCTCTTGTCACTAGACTGTGCAAGGTGGGAATGCTTGGGAATTGTTAAGTACAAAACTCTCCAGGCTTCTATTCTGATGGGCCCCAGGTTTTCCGGCTATGGAGATGAGACTAGCAGACTTAGTAAATCCTTCTTTATTTGTCCCAAAGGCCAGGCTGCACTCTCTTCTCTCCGGTGCTGGTTTCTATTCATTCTCTGCCTCTTCTTGGGGTCCTTTGCTGCCCATCGTTAATCCCTCAAGCTACAGCTGGGTGGGTTCAGAACAAAACTATCAGAAGAACTGAGAAATGAAATATTTACCCATACCAATGGGGGAAAGGGTCTATCAACCTGAATCATTCAAATGCAACCTCTATTCTATTCTACCCCTTTCTAGATAGAAGGAAAAAAAAGTATATATATGTATGTATATATATACATATATGTATACATATATACACATATACGTATATACATATATACACATATATATACATATATACACACATATATCATATATATGTATATATACAAACATATATACACACGTATATATGAAATATATATCTCATTCACATATATACACATATACACACATATACACACATATAGATTTATTACTATCTGCTACCATTTGTAATGAGGTGTAACATATAGAGCTCAGTTAGTTACCATGGAGACACTGGTCCTGCTTCTTATCACAGAACCACACTATCGTTTGGTGTCAGCCAAGGAGGGATGACAAAAGCCGCCCCAAGAGCTAGTTCTGCAATTACGGAGCAATCAGGCCCCTCCTTTAAGAGAGCTCATGCAGGTACGCACAGCACACTCCTCGTTCAGTGCGGTCTCCTTTTCTTCCCTTTTCAAAAGTCATACCAGAGTAGGTAGGATGCAGTTGCTGCGTACAGACATCTTCTGTTGGATGAACCGCTAATGCAGGATTCCAGTGGCATCCCTTCGTTTACACTACGGAGCTCATTAGCTGCTAGCCTCTTAAACCACTCTTCTTAAGCCTTAACAAGTATTTTCTTCTGAGGATATACAGCCACCTTCCTTTCATGCATTAGCTGTTTTATTGTTTGTCATTAACTAACAAAGTGAGGTGGATAAATAAAAATCACAGCCTCCACATTTCCTCTTGGTCTTGAGTGGTCCCTATTTTTCTAACCACACTGCTAAAGCTATCAACAGAAAAAGGAAGAAAAGAAGAAAGAAAAAAGAAGAAAGAAAAAAAGAATAACCAGAGTCTGTGCTACGGTCTGAATGTGTCCCCGAAGTTCGTATGTTACAAATGAAAACCCCAAAAGTGAGTCTAGAGAGGGGGAGCACATTACTTTGTAGGTAAATGGAGAAGAACAAAAAATGAGTTTGACTCTCTCCCTCCCTTCCTCCACAGCTTCATCTCAGGAGCCTTCCTCCCCAGACCACTGGAGCTTGTTCTTGGGACCACAGGACAGTGCCTCATGAAGTTCCTCACCGGACATAGCCCTTCAACCTCAGACTCGTCAGCCTCCAGAAAAGTGGGCCAAATAAACTTCCATTTATTAAAAGTTGACTAGCCTCGTATTAATACAGCAGCACAAAATAGACTGAGACTCTTAATAAGATCTAACACAGGGGGGTGGGGGGAACAGAAGGAAAAGAGAAGGGGGAAAAAGGCATTCCAGAAAAAAAAAAAAAAAGACAGCGGAAGCGAAGGTGCGCCAAGAGGGATGGTCACAGTCTTCCCAGGGACCGAGGTCGTGTTGGCATCACCCAGGCAAACCACTCTTGAATTCCAAGAAAAACTGTAGACTCTGCCCGGGTGTTGGGATAGTTTTCTCACCTCAGACCACCCCCCAAAGTGTGTCGTCTTTTACTAGACAAATACAGGGAGGAAAATAAAGGAGAAAGAAGGGGGGGGGGGGGAACAGTTACATTCAAGTGACTCAGTAAAGCCAAACAGGCAGTGTGGTCACATTCTGTGCTATGTGACCTCTGCATGCCAGGAATGTCATTAGAGAAGAAATGAATGACTGGAGATTTGCCAAAAGCAGCTCAGGAGATCAAGGGCTGCATGCGCCTATGTTTTCACCTACGTGTTGGAATCTCTGGGAGAGCTGCACAGTATGTATTAGGCTTTGACAGGGCCTGATTAATGCGGCCTTCTTAATGGGCAACTGACTCCTGGCATTTTTGTTGCCAAAAGATGGCCTCATAAATATACAGTGGCTTGGAGCTGAACCCTGAGCCATGAGCTAGGGGAGAACTGAATGAAAACTCACTAAGGCTGTTCTAAAAAGCACACAGAGAAGTCTCACTGACTGGCAAGCAGGAAGAACGAAGAACCTCTTGAAACTGTAACAGCAGGTGCTCCAATGAACCCGTGTTCCACAAACCCAACACTGTACTCAACATGTGTTACATGATCTCACCAGCTCTCCATACATTAGAAAAAAAAAAGCTCAAGAGAAGTTGCTACCTGCCTAGCTCAAAATACTGTGTCCCAAGAAGTCCCCAGTAACGTTACTTAAGCATAACAAAGACAATAAATACACTTCAAAATGTATGACTGTCAATAGCTATTTTTTCAATGGCTTCCGTCCTGTTTCCTTTGATAAGGTTATATATGGTAAGGCATCAAAATAATTGGTATCTTTTCTGTAAATGTCTTCAAGAAAGGGGATGGAAATTGAAGAGACTATTTCTATGTACTTTACTCATTCATGTATGGCATTTCATACATGAATAAAATGTCATTATATTTCTAAGAATTAGAGGAGCAGTTGACAGACAGTAAAAACTTAGTAAATTCTTGTTGAGTGAATGATATCAGCCAGTGGGAATGGATACATTTTCTAGTACTTTACAATTTGTGAGACACTTACATATATTTAAGTCAATATCTCACAGGGGCTAATGTACATAAGAACGAATATCTCAAAACAGAAGTCAGGGACTTTTACCTGCTACCACAAAAGACTTCTGCTCATTTTAATTCTTGAGGGCCAGGGAGATGCTTAGCAGTAATGGCGTCTGCTGCCAATCTTGCCAACCCCAGTCTAAGTTCAACTTCCCTGGAATTCACATGGTGGAAGGAGAGAAGCTACTCTTGAACTGAAACTGTTTCTCCGACCTCTAGGGGTGTCCTATGGCAAGTGCATGTGTACATACGTGTGTGCATGCACGCACACACACATACACACACACACTACACATGCATGCACACTAAATAAACGTAACAAATTCTTAGCAGGGTTGTGTGCCTGATTACCACCCAGACTCCTTTCAAAGTCTTGATAAGGACACAGAATGAAGAACAGTAAAAATTCTGTTATTTCCATGATTTTTAAAGTTTTGTTGTCATTTCCAATAGACAATAAAGCCCCCATTTTATTGAAGGAACGCGCAAAAATGCCCCTGCCAACACTTGGGGGCATCTTTATATTTTGTTTTGTTTTCTGACTGTTCAATTTACACTGTTCTGACCATCTAGATAAAAACAGAACACCGGGATTAACTAATCAAAAACAGCTGGTCACAGCAGGGAAGTCATTTATAACTCAAAGTTTTAAGATGTTCTGGGCACTTGAGAAAAGCATGACACTTAGGGTAGAAAACTCAACCCCCCTTAGCTGCTGTTATGTTTTCTTTGCTGATTTAGCCTGGGAGTCAGGATATGCCCTTTATGAGTGTTATCTCGGAGCAGGGCCACTGGCCTGCTGCTACGCCTATTGGCTCCTGAATGCATCAGTCTCCACGGTGTAGCTTACCGAGAATCAACGCTTATAGGGTAGTGGAAGACAGGGACGGCAAGCTGTTGACTTGGAGTGAAGACCTGAGACCGTTTCAAAAGCACTACATGAGTGCTGCCCCTACTGCCAAGTGATTTCTGCTGTCATTGTCCTTTGCAGGATGAAGCTCAGCTAACAAGCATCATTAGGAAAACCCATGTCAAACTTGAGAGAGAGAGACTGAAGTTCTCCCCTCTCTCTCTGATGGGGGTCCTGACCTCCCTTTGGCTGACGCGGTGACTGAAGGCTTTTCCTACCATCTTCTCTTTTTAGCAAAAGGCACAAGACAAAGCTCTTACTGATTGCCACCCAGATTCCTGCTCCTTAGTCACTGAGGGGTTCGGTTTCATTTTCATGACATCACAGTGTTCCTTCTTTCCTTTCCTCTGAGAAGCAAGAACAGAGAGCTATGTTCCTTTATTGCTGTAGCTCTTCCTAACTGACTGTATGTTACTCATTCTCTTTTGCAATATTTGAGCACAAATATATATGACATTATGCATTCATTAATAAATGATACAGATTTGTATCCACAAACATCTCTACATCTCTATCCATTTCACCTTAAAACTTGGAATATGGTTCACTTGCCTAGAAAGGGGATATTTTAAGTAAAACACAATTTTCATTAAGTCACGGGAAATGGTTTTTACGGAAGGCTCTTGGCTTATGGCTATGCCAGTGCAGGTGAAAGGTGGCAAAGAGAGCTGATGAGGGGCCAGGGAGTAGGTCAGTGGGTAAAGGCTTCCTGGTCAAACCTGACAACCGGAGTTCAAGTCCTAGAACCCACGTAAAGATAGGAAAGAGCCAGCTCCCCAAAACTGTCTGATCTACACACACATACATACACACACACACACACACACACACACACACACACACACACACACACTGTGGTATGTGTGCCTACATTCTATAATAATAGTTAACTGTACATGGGTACACAGTACGGTACAGGTGTTCTTAGTAAACTCCATCATGGCATCAGGAGGTGGTAACAGAACGTGGTAGTGCGAGCATTTACCGTCGAAACCCTATGTCCAGCCCGAGGCCAGCTGCACAAGCACAAACTTCTCCCTTGCTTTAACAGTGCCCGCCGTCAATCAAGCCCAGGCTTTGCCCTCCCCTCACTTATCTTCTTTTCCCAAAAGCATAAAAGCTAAAATAGAGGGAACGTAAACACTTGTAGATGTCTGCGTCCAAGTTCTAATAGAAACAAAGACAACCAGCAAGATGTGGCAGCATCCTAGAGAGGGAATGAATAAAATCCTGGTCCTTAATCTTTAAATATACTTGATCTCCATTTTAGAAGTATACATTCAAGGAACTATCATGGCATACTAATGATTTACTTTTTTACTTCATTAATTTTTTCATTAAAGAGGCAGTGAAACATGTATGCAACATTACTGCTGATTACCTAAGTACGATAACATCTAACCACAGAATAATATCCTGGGGGAATTATACATTTATTTATTCATAACTATATATTTTACATTTTTAGCAATGTCTTTTTGATTGCCTTTAGTATCAACTTAATAAGCAATAGAACAAATTTTGTTTTATTATGCTAAAAATCCATTTTTTTCTCTTTTTGTTGTAGGCATTTTGTTTGGTTTGGTTTTCATGAAAATCTCCCACATTAGTTACTACATTTATTTCCAAATATCTATTTCTTTTAAAGATACCTTCAGCTTTAAAGATGAGAGTGTGTCTGCCTTAGGGGCTCTACATTCGTCCCTCTACCTCCCCAATTTCATTCTCATAAACGATGCCCCAGTCCATACTGCCATTTCCCCGTCATGGGACATCCCTTTGAACTAGTATCTCAAGTCAACTGTACTCAGTACTGCCATAATCAAACCATAGCAACTATCTTTTCTCTTTCTTGTTCATAAGCTTTTAGTGGCTTCCAGTAAAACAGGAAACACCAGAAAAGAGTCTCCAGTCCTGTTCATTCATTCACACACACACCCCCCGTGTGTGTGTGTATAGTGTAGTATATATATATATATATATTTCATTTCATAATGGTATATAATATTTAGCAGGTGCAACACCATCCTTATTTTACAGAAGCGGAAACCGTGATGAAGACTGTAAGTCAGTCAGTCACTTGACAATGCACACTGTCCCCTGAGATGAGTTCACGGGGCTCTGGCTTTGGGGTTCTGCGTCCTTGCCTCTTTTCCTAACCCTTCCTCTGATGTTCCCCATCCCCTTCCATTCCCTTCCAGAATTAATGCTCTGAGCCCTTGTTTACAGCCTTTTCCGGTCTGCCAGCCCTTTCCCCCTCGTCTGTGAAGTTCAGGGAGGGTCTTGTCTATTCTGCTGCAGGTTTTTATTATAATATTGTATTTTGTACTGTATTACTCGGCATATGCATTCTAAACTATAACTCTTATAAAGTGGAACAATTTATTATCTTGCTTTTCGTACTAATGAAAGGAAGATTGGCAGGCAACAGCAATGAAAAAATCAATCTACTATTGTGGGGCGGAATCATTATGGGAGAAAAATACTCTATAGATAGTCAGTAAATATTAATTAATATAAAGAGATTATCATTCATCCCTGAGATCCTTCCAGAACAATATAAGCTATATCCCCTGCTCTTGGTTACCCATCAAAATGTGATAGAAAGACTTTATTGCCAAATACACCATATACGTTGGCCACAGGACATACAGAAATCAAGTGGTACTGACCAGAAAGCTGAGGCAGGGGGACTGAAAGTCAGACATTATCCTGGATTATATAGAAAGTATAAGTCTAGAGTGTGCTATACAATGATACCCTGTCTCAAAAGAAAAAAAAAGTAACAAAGAAAAAAATAAAACAAATAACAAAAAAGATAAAGAGATTTTTATGGCTCCAACTATTATTTACTGAGCACTTACTACACACTAAACATAAATGATGAAAAATCAGAGATAAAAATGAACGTTACAGTGTTCAATGAACAGCAATAAAAAGTCTTGTCCCCTTATGCATTTCAGGAAAGAAGTCTAAAGAAAAAGTGAAGCCGGGGATTTCCCACAGTACAAAACTCTCTAAAACCCACAGACCCCCCATCAGCGGGGACGGTCTGGGGGAATGCAAGGACGATGCCTCAGAGCGAAGCAGAGGCGATGCAGATGCCCTGAGAAATGTGCAGGAAGAGAGTCCCACCTGCCAGCCAGTGTCCTGCCACACGCCCTCACCCCAGCATGTGGGAGGTAAGGGCAGAGAGCGTGGGGGCAGGTTTCAAGAGCATCCTTAAGGACGCAGTGAATTCAAGCTCAGCTTAGCCACAACGGAGTAAAGAGAAACGTTTTTAAACAAGAAAAGAGTTTCACGTTTTACATGTTTAACACAATAAGTGGGTGGGATCTGAGGGAGCTTGAGGTTCCAGGGTGGACAGTAGGTTCAAGCGGTCACTTGTTCAAGTGACAGTGTTGTCTTACAGCTTGCAGTGTTTCTACTAAGGGGTATAATGTTTTAATTCCTAGATTGCTTCATTATGATATCTCTGGAAGGAAGTCTAGGATTTTAAGTATAGATGATTTGTCATTTGTGATGAGTAAAGCGAATTCGTTGAGGTTGTTTATTTCCTCTGCGTTGCTTTAGAAGAAAGTCTGGGCTACACTTGTTTCTCTGTGCCATTGTGCAGAGAAATAGTTCAGAAGTCTATACATAGTAGATGGCTGTGCCAAACCACCATCTAACACTGATGAGTTTAGAGAGAGCTCCCGCTATCACGAGACCAGGAAATAGAACACAGCATCAGAGGATCACGGTAAAAGCAAGGTACATGCCAGCAGGTCATATTTACAGTTAAAATATTTGGGGCTAACACAGCCAGAGAATCACGAGGCGAGGAAGGATGGCAGTGCTGCTTTTTCCTTTGTTTGGGAAAACAAGTAGATGCTCTTCCAAGGGAAGCAGGGAGCCTCGGACCTACGCCTTACAGTTAGAGGTTGTAGCACCCTCTTTTGTCAGCCAAGGTGTTCACACTCTGTGGAGAAGAGCTGGCAGCTGCCTGCCTAGAAGGAAGAGCCTTTCTGTGCCTGAAGGTAATGTTTAACCTGATTTACACATCTCAGAAACAAGAACAGCTCTAGAAGACCATTAGAACACAGACATTACTAGTGATTCCCAGTTAACACTCAAAACACTTAGGGCTGAGGGGAATGTGGTGGTGTGGATGGGAACAGCCCCCATAGGTTCATATATTTGAATGTCTGGTTCCCAATTGGTGGGCTACGTAGGAAGGATTAGGAGGTGTGGCCTTGTTGAAGGACTTATCATTGTAGGCGGGGCCACACCTGGCCCGGTCTCTTTCTGCCTCCAACTTGAAGACAAAATGTAAGTCCTCAGCTACTGCTCCAGCAGTACCTGCCCATTGTTATCCCCACCGTGTGATCACGGATTCACCCTTTGAAACTATAAGCAAGCCCCCCAATTAAATGCTTCCTTTTATAAGTTGCCATGGTCACGGTGTCTTTGCACACCAACAGGACACTGGCTGAAACAGAGAAGGAGAAAGAAAGAGAAAACCAAGCACAGTGGAGGAGAGAGGGAGGAAATGAATGGTCACTGGAGACAATGACAAATAAATAAATAAATAATCTGAAAACAGACTCATGATAGCTTACAAAGTAACATGTGTATGCTGGTGGTGTGGGAGGTACTAGGCGAAGTTTTACACCTCGGCTGCTGTCCTACTGGCCAGTTCTCAAAGAGTGAGCACTTCCTGCCAGGCCCCTTTCTAAGTATACATGTTTTATAGCTCACAGGGTCCTCTGAACAAGATGGGATTACTCCTCCATCTTAGAAAAGGACAACGAACACTGCCTCACGATAATTTCATGTACTTGGTGCTTTTTATGAAGCAGATGTCATCATTTCTGTCACACAGATACAAACAAGGAGGTAACAGATTAAGTAACATGTACCCCATTGACATAACTGGCGAGTAACAGGACTGGGACTTAAACCCACAAGTGTTTGATTCCCAGATACACTTTTGATGACATATGCTTGTTACATATCACACTCTGTTCAAAGTGTGTATTAACATACCCTGTCCTCCTACCAGCCCCATGAGCACAGATACTATCATCATTTCTGTTCCACAGAAGAAGAAATTAGGATGAGAACCTGGGAAGCTGATTCCGAGGCAGACCCTTAACCTAACACTATGCTGAGTCTTCTCATCTAAACAGGCAATAGAGCAAGCATTTGAGATACCAAAAGCAGAAAGGGTTCTCACAGCTGAACATACATGAAGCAGCGTCACTACTTGTAACTTTAAATTTTCAAATCCTATTTTTAATGATGGTTTTTAAATGCTTTAACCTCCCTTGTAACCCACCAAAGGTAGTGGAAAAGAAAGGGTATGGGCGCCGGGGGGCGGGGAAGTGGACCTGTTTAGAGGTTCCTTGGAGCAACTCGAATCTGTGTTGTCTGGAAATCGGCAGTTCAGTTCACAGGTTAGCGGGCAGAGGCAGCTCGATCCACTCGCAAACACTTCACAGATACACCAGCAGTCCAGTTCGGTAGAGTCGGGTTAGCAACAGGGGTGACCCCACCTAGAGAGACAGCCAGGCCTCAGCCTGAGCTCAAGTCAGCAGAGGGACCAGGAGGCACCCCAGGAGAAGTTCTCGGCTGTGCCGAGAAAATCAGCAAGGAGAAAATCAGTGAAGACTCAAGACTCACAGTGTTGCAAGCTCCCTGTACCAGTAAGCCACGTTCTGTCCCCGTCACTCTGAGGAGCCCTATTTACACCCTCCACACAGCACGTGTCCTCCATGTGCCTTGCCTCAGCACGTGCATCCAATCAGCCCGAGTCCTCAGGAGCAGCAACAAGCAGCACACCACAAGGTGGGTTTTGGTTTTGGTTTTGGTTTTGGTTTTTTGGTGCATTTCTCTCTATGGAGTCCTGACAAATGCAGCTCAACTATGCAGTGTAAGGTGGACCAATGCATGTGTGTCATTAGTAAAGAATTCCTCATCACGTGTCCTTTCACGTGCTTGCTTTAGCAGAGCATCCTCTCTCCTGTGTCTGCTTCAGGGAAACGTTCCTTCATGAGTCGGCCTTAGCCGTTCATACCTGTGTCCATTTTAACGCAACGCTCCTGAGACGTTCCTTCCCGTGTTTGCCCCAGCAAAACACCATTCGACACAACTGACTCTCCAAAGAGCCCTTAAGTTTCCACTTCACCTACTGGAAATATTCATGGAGCCTTTATGAAACTTCTGCTGGACACTGGCAGGCCATCCTGATCCACTTCAGGACTGAAGGCTTGCTTCCCTAGCTGAGGTGTCTGCTCTCAGCTTAAAACCAAACCTGCCTGGGCTCCCTATGTCACCTCACCAAACTCACCCGGCGCTGGGGATCTTTGGTAAATAAAAGTACAAAGGCTTAACTTGGCCAAAGAGAGAGCTAGCTGGTCATAGATGGACCCAGAACTGGAATTGAGATAGTCTAACCTGGAACTTCTGATCTTACTGCCTGTATTTTCCAAGTGCTTGGATTATAGGTATATACTACCATATCCAGTTTATATGGTGCTGGCCATCAAGCCCAGGGCTCTGAGCATACTGGGCAAGCACCCTACCAACTGAGCTACACCCCAGCCCGACTGTCTAATTCTAGAGTGTGTGTGTGTTCTCAGCATCTGTGCAGTTGCACACAGAGGAGACAGCTTCAGCAATTGAGACTTATTAGTCCAGCATTCCTTTAACACAGAGGAAGAAAAAGAGCATTTGAAAAGATTTCGGTCGTGAGGTAAAATAAAATCTCACCGTAGAGCATACCCACGCAGTAGCTGGAATGGCCTGAAATGTAAACAGGACAGCCTGGAATCATTTTCCCCCAGGTCCCCCACAACTCATTTTTTGGGAAGACAGAATCGAAATAGCAGAGGGAAAAAGTTCAATTAAATATATACACGAGTACATTAAATTAGCTTAAACTCAAAGAGAAAGGGTTTCATACTCCAAGATGAGATGTTTATCACTTAATGCATCTGTCTGCTATCTTTCCTCACACAAGGGGAGTTGGAAACATAAAACGCCAGCAGACGGCCCGACTTTAATGAGAAGTTACGGGGTCTGAGATCTGTTGGCACTATCCTCAGAGATACGGACGGAGCTGTGTTAAAAGACGGAATGGAGGGAGAGAGCTGAGGTAGCACGGGCTCCTAGCTTCTGTCTGAGTTATGGTCCATGGTTCCGGACTTTATCCAGTGCTATAAACTGGCAGGTGCTTTTATCCATCCTAACTCTACCACTCTTTCCAATCCAGATCTATTCAAGACAAAAGCAAATGTCACAATTCATGTCAGCTTAAATCATGTGGAATCCATTTTTTTTTTAAACTTAAAGTATTTCCAATGGAGGCAACTGTAAAAAAATTCCAGATATTAAACTTATTTCTGACCCTAGTTTGTCTTGGGTACACCTCTATTTCATTTAAAATCTAAAGTAAATCTAACATATAGCAGGACACAGGAAGGCTGAGAAATCAAACACCGAGAAAATGGATTCAGTTAGCAAGGATTACATGCATCAGTGAACTGTACTAAAGAGAATGGTTGCAAAAGCCAGAGGTTCTCATTCCGAAACTGGGGATCTTGAAAGAAAAATCAATCATGCTGGAGAAGGTAACCCCTCTTCACCTATCTCTTATTAGTCAAGCACAGCCGGGTGGATTTCCTGTCAGAGGTGGATCAAACTTGTGAAATTGGCTTTGATCCAAGACTCACTGGTGCATCTTCCATAGGAAGCCTCTACTCAAGCCCTCCTCCACCATTCTAAGGGTGCCTCTGGGATGTTTTTTGTTTTGTTTTGTTTTGTTTGTTTGTTTTTGTGTTTTCCACCCTACATTTTGTTTACTGTGTCTTATGTTGACTATCCTACGCTCAGTGTGTCTTAGGGTAACTACTGCAAGTCTCCCTAGAATTCCCCTGTAAGAGCTCAGGTTTTGAGGACAGGCGAAGAACTTTCAAACTAGATGAGTTCAAGGTTGGCCTGAGACTTCAAAACATATGTCACATACCTGTAATCCCAGCACTTAGGAAGCTGAGACTTCTGGGCTACACAGTAAGACCTTGTCTCTCAAAGAAAAAAAGAGAAAGAGGGAAAAAAAACCCACCATACCATATTATTAAGTGAAAGCAGGCATAAGGAGCCAGTTCTTCAGATCTTTTATTTTTTAATAAATCAAATAATATTGGCCATATTGTTTTTATTAAGGCAAAACCCCTTCTGGAAAGTCACTGCTCAAGTCTAATAATGGCATAGGTAAAGGATTTCGATGTCTCTCTGAATAATCAATCCAAAGCTGCGGGTGTAAATTTATTTGAACTCTAGGGAACACAACCTTTGAAGTTCTGGGAAAATTTTAAATATAGTGTGCAAATCAATAAATGGACAAAAACATCACTGTCAATGTATGCATTTTTATTTGGAGAGAAAATATGTCTTGAAATGTAATGGCTCACTCCCTCTCTGAATCTTTTCCTAAAGTCCTCTTTTCTTTCTTTCTTTCTTTTTCTTTTTTTTTTTAAACAGAAGAAACTCGTGACAATCTCTGAACATGAAACATTCTGTTGGGTTATAATTAGAAATGGTGCCAAGGCCCGTCTCTCAACAGGATAACTCCTCAAACCCTGAGGAGTCTTCCTCTTTCTAGCCCTTTGTACTGATATATATATATTTCATTAATTCACATTCAAGTCTAGAACTGCACTAACCGCTAACCAGAAGGGCCAGAGAACCTTCTATGGAGGGATTCTGCCGGCCTACTTTGGTGGTAGATCTCACTTTGAATGGAATGCAGCGAGGAGATTTAAAAATATATATTTTTTTCATTACTGACTATTTTCACAGTCCACTAAGCAAAAATACAAAGCAATTTTTTTTTTCTTACCTCCATTTTCCCTCCCTTCTCTTTCTTCCCCCTGCGGAGCCCAAATTAAAGAAAGGTGAAAATTGAAGTCGTTGCACGCAAGGGGATTGCAACATGCATATTTGATTTTTATGATGGATCTAAATTGCTGAATAAGGCCACAGAACAAAGGGAGATTGCAGCTTCCTGCCCATCACAGGCCGCCACTGAACGCAGAACAAAAGCTTCGGCCATTAGGGGCTCAGCAGGGAGACACATTATATAAATGACTTTGTCTTCTTTGCCCCCTCCCCCCTACTGGGTGCACTGGACAGGGGTAGGGGTGTGTGTGTGTGTGTGTGTGTGTGTGTGTGTGTGTGTGTGTGTTCCATGATTTAGTAGGGCAAGAGATAAGAAGTGCTGGGAGCAGCTATGGGAAAAGAAATGAATAGTTGCATTATGATTCAAAGGGCCCATGTTTACTCCCTGGGCCAGGGTGACTCTGTGCTGTCAGTGCTCAGAGAGTCTCCCAAAACTCCCCGGGGGAATATGGCATAAGTCTTCGGAGAAACCTTTGGCTTCTCCTTATACTGTTTTGTCTCTTCATTGAGAATGATGAAGCAGAAGGAAAAATGGCTAGGAAAAATTATAAAATTCTAATAAAAGCTAAATGCACTCAAAGAATAAATCTACCCATGATTCACTGTGGCCCCAGCTTTCTGGGACAATGCATCAATACTGCCTTCCAAACTACAGGAAAAAGAAAAGATGGAGTGATAAGAATCCAGGTTTTAACACAGTAGAGTCAAACTATGCTAGCAGCCTTCCTTGCAGCCCCCTGCATTCCCAGGAGGCTTCCACCGCCAGCAATGCCGTCAGGGTAACGATCTCTGCACGCAGAATTTGTTTCGCAGAAAAGTTTTAGAAAACAGCACAAAGGCCAATCATTTACTGGCTCTAGAGTCACCCAGAGGAAGGGCTGTAGGGAAATTTCTAGCAGAGAAGAGAGTGTAGGCAGAGTTAGGTTTCAGCACAAAGCTCTAAAGTTCCAGGTCGCTGGCCGTCCATGTTCATCTCTGCTGTGACTCTATGTTCGTGTGATGAAATACCTCATGGCAAGGCTCCATTTCTGAGCCCGTTCTCAGACGCCCCGAGTCTTTGCTGACTCTTTCAACACAGTGAGGCCTTCTGTCGCTTGGGTGCTGAGATGTCCCCCTTGTTTGTTGTGATAATCCCAACATGCTTGGTGCCGTCACCTCATGCCGAGTGCATGGGACAGCTAATTCAGGGAAATGCCACAAGGGAATGGCCCTTTACCCTCAGCCTGTCACTACCATCTCAGACGGAAGCAGAGACAAACCTTACAGAGGTCACAGGAGACAATGATACTTTGATATTGTCTTAAACTGTCACCAACCTACCTTTTGCAAAGTACTTTGGGTTTTCCCTTTAAGATAGTTAATATTAACTAAAATATTATGTATCTTTTTCTTTAATTGGGTAGGAAAGGGTCTCTCCAAAGATTGCTAATGGATGCAGGTGTGAGGAGAGACTTAGGTCTGTCAACAGCTTTAAGCAGCTGGGATGAATACAGGGTCAAAGGGCATCCCTAAGCCTGAACACCAGAGGTGAGTGCCAGTTGCTACACATAAATAAGCCCGCAGAATAGTAGAGAAGAGACTACTGTGTGGCCATTTGTGGCACTATTCATTTATTTAGTGATCAAATTTTCATTTAGGGCCTGTTAGTAATGTGATTCTATGTGCTGCAGAGTCTATGAGAGTAGTAAGACACAGTACCCAAATAAAAAAACCACCTTAAGTATAGCTTAAGTGCAGCTTGCCAAGAAGATACTTAGTAGTCAAATAGTTACATAATGTAACACGTGGTGACACTCACCCGCAAAGAAGGACAGCACTGAAGGCAAGGCAGGGACAGAGCGAGCCTGGTAGATTCTCTCAGGGACCTCTGATCTTCTGAAGTATATCTTCATTGCCACAAGTCAAGAAGAGGGTGTTTTCTATGTGTTTGTTCATAGACACCTTTGCCTCTTTTTTATCTTGCCAAAGAAGGAGACTGTTTTATTTTGCTGAAAGGTAGAACAGAATACCAGCTTGGGCAGAGGTGTCAGTTATCTATATTTCCAACAGAGCCAAGTCAGTGCCCTGTTTAAATATGGTAACCCCTGGCCTCACATGCTTCTTACATTCATTCACATTTAAATGTATGAAAACTAGGGACCGGGGAGATGGTTGGAGGTTAGGAGCACTGGCTGCTCTTAAAGAGGAATCGGATTCAGGGTCTAGTACCTGCTGCATTTGGCTCACAACCACCCCCTTGTGGCCTGCGCAGGCACCTGCACCCAGATGGTACAGATAGATACATTCAAACACATGGCTTACAGATAAACTCACGGAAAGTTAAATAAAGACTAAAATTCAGTTCCTCAGCTACACTTGCTATACTTCGGGTGTACCTGAGTGCAGCCACTGTACTGGTCACTGGCAGCAGGAGGCTGGTGGCAAGTACCGCAGTCAGATATGCAGCACCTCAGGCCCACTAGCCACATTTGGAAGGCTGGTTTGCAAGCCAGCATTTCTCTTGCTATGCCACTCAATCCTTGCCACCCCTGCTGTGAGCATCCTAGAAAGGCTCAGACTTTCTCCAGCCCAGCGTGTACCACAGTCCCTCAATAACTGCGTGCTCTCTAGTCATGCCATTGTTCTCGGCCCCTCTCCCAGAGCCTTGCAGACACTAAGCAAGTGCTCTCCCTACCTGTGAGCGCCACCTCCAACCCCCCAGGGCTCTTTTTTCCCCTTCCCTGTACTTCACACACCAACTCACTTAGGGCTTCACTAGGAAAGCCTGCCCTGGTTAGGTCAAATCCTCCTGTGCAGACCCACGGTCCTTTCTCACATACCACGTATTACAGTGGCAGATTTATATTTATTTGTGCCATTTTTTGATGCAAGTCAGCCCCTTCCAATCCACCAAGAGCTCCTTGAGGGCAGGGACTGCGTCTGCTTTCGATAACTGTTAGATTCTCAAAAGGGGGCAGAAGGCAAGAGACAAAGTAGGAGTTTAGCGGCACGTTTGACTGAATTAAGGAAGGGTGTGAGCAGAGGAAAAGTACCCATCAGTGAGTTAAGAAATGCGCTGCTGCTTCTGTCCCCATAAAGCATCTAGATTTCAAAGCGAGGGTAGAGAAATACAATGGTCATCCAAGTGTGACATACTTGAATTTTCGGGTCCGTAAGAATGTCCCTACAAATAAAAATGCCTACGAATACAGCAGAATTACAGGTATCATTTGCAATCTTTTTCTCTGTCTGAATTTAATATTTCTCTACAATGATGTAATAAGATATCTTTACTTCAAAACTAAGAAGAAAACCAACTTATCCTAAAGCAGCCAAAACACAAAATCTCCCTGAGTAACAAGGACTAGGAATGTTTTTCTCACTTCAGCAAGGCCAGAGTTGATTTCTGGCTCTGCCTTTTGGTAACTCTGTAGTCTTCAGCATACTGCCTCACTACTTGGAACCACACATGCTACCCGGAAATAATTATGTTGTCTAGGTAGGTGGGAAGAATAAATGTGATACTGGGTATAAACTATTCAGTAAATGATATAATTACACAGGATAAAATAGCCACACAGGAAGAAGCAAGTCCGGCCAGCAGAGCCCACCCTTCAGGTTATTATGTTTCTTCTTATATAGAACTTTGAAAATAGAATTTCAGCTTAAATAGTCTAACTGTGGCTTCACTTTTTTTATTTCTTCTTCTTCTTCTTCGTCTTCTTCTTCTTCTTCTTCTCCTTCTCCTTCTCCTTCTCCTTCTCCTTCTCCTTCTCCTCCTCCTCCTCCTCCTCCTACTACTACTACTGTGTGTGTGTGGGGGGGGAAGGTAGCCCAGGCTGGCACCACTCACTATGTAGCCAAGATGGCCTTGACCTTCTGATTCTCCTGTGTCTCCTTCCTGAATGCTGGGATTACAGGCGCATGCAGTGCCAGGGGTCAAACATGCTCACCAACTGAGTCACATCCCCAACCTCTAACTGTGGCTTCTTATGCTGGGTTTGCTCCTAAGATTACATTTATCTTCTTTTAAACATGACTAGTGAATGCTCGTTGGTAACTGAGATTAGTTATGAAGATTAAACCCACTTAACAAATATTTTTTTGTGTGTGTTTTTTCCAGTACATTGGACACTGTATTAGGGATACTGTAGTTTTCAAAACCTGTATTAATACAACTCTTTCAGCCTTAATAACATGAGTGATTACTGGTATGCACAAAGTTACCATGTGTCACAAACTTTATTATACTGGTTTTATAATATTTCTTTAATAAATTATTTGTTAATGTTCACAGATACATAAAAATAATTCTATAAAGATTAGCATTGATTATGCTATTTAAAATTTAAGTGTCTAACAATGTATGTTAGTTACATAAATTTTAATATATCTATATAATGGGATACTACATAGCTATCACAAACATAGTGGCAGAAATATATTTAATGGTATAGGAAAATGTTTACAATATTTTGGTAAATTCAAAAGATAAAACTTCATGTTTAATAAGAACCATTTTATCTAGATCTCTGTCTATTTACCTATCTATCTCTTTATATCTCTATATAAATTGCAGGGTATGTCTGTATAAGCAAAAAAGACCAAAAGGACATTAAAATATTATGATTTTCTGTTATCAGGTTGTGACTCTAAACTACTCTTTACAATAAAATGAACACAGACATTTTATTGTTTTTAGTTCTGGGGATCAAATCTAGAGCCTCATGTGTGCTAGGCGGGTTCTATATACCACTGAGCCACACCCCAGCCATCATTTTTAAAGTCATACTGATGCAGGACTGATTTTACAAGCCTTACGAGGGCGTCAGAATATTTCCATAAGCAATATAATACATAGCCAGCACTCCTCCGTAGCACCTCAGACCAGAAATGCCATCCTTGTAAGCCTTCCAGTAAACAAATACAAATGTATTATCTTAAAGAACCTTCTCTCAGCCTGTGCTGTGTGATGCCTCAGCCTGTAGCTACCCTGTGCCGTGCGATGTCTGAGCCTGTAGCTACCCTGTGCCGTGCGATGTCTCGGCCTGTAGCTACCCTGTGCCGTGCGATGTCTCGGCCTGTAGCTACCCTGTGC
>CM052707.1:37852048-37894697 GCA_028551405.1 Uromys caudimaculatus
TATCTATCTATCTATCTATCTACCTACCTACCTACCTATCTGTGATGCTGGGGTAAACCCAAAGCCTTGTGCATGCCAGGCAACTATAAAACCCAATTACATGATTTCCCCATCCCTTTCCTCTCCACAAACCATCCCATATTCCCCACTTACTCTTTCAAATTCATAACCTTTTTTCTTAATTGTGGTTATGTGTTGCACACACACACACACAGACATGCATGCATGCATGGATACATACCCATGCATGTGTGCTCCTAAATACATAAATACAACATACTCAATTCATATAATGTTACACATATATATGATATAATTATATTAGGATATTAAAAATATAAAACCTTAAACTATAATAGGAAAAACAGGGAAAATACATCTCAGTTCTGGTCAGAACACAGCTTTCTTGGGCTCAGTCCCAGGCACAGGCCAATCAATAGTTAGGGTTCGGCTGGCAGCTGATGGTTTTAGGGACTTATTAGATCAACAGTGCTCTGAACTGATGAACGGACTAGTTCCTTATGGACTCACAATATGGCAGACGTGGGAGGTGACGCAGGCTAGGAGCTGTGGCCTGGTTAAAGGAGATAGGTCACTGGAGGTATACCCCAGAAACATGTATTATGACCTCCACCTCATCTCTTTGTCTACATCCTGTCCATCCTGAGTGAGGATTCGCTGCCACACTTTCCTGCTACAATTGTGTCTCTACCTCAGCTCCAGATCACAACAATGGGTCCAACCAAACAAGGGTTGAATGCTCTGATATCATAATCTGAAATAAGTCTTTCTTCCCACACACTGATTTTTTCTGGTGTTTATCACAGCAGCCACAAGTCTAAAGCACAGACAGAACTAACTATAAACAAATGAGTCAACATCAAAACAAACACTTCTGTACAACAAGAGACAAAGAGATGGTCCACAGATTGGGAAGAAATAGCTGCAAACTATGTGTCTTATAATGGATAATATCTAAACTATATAAGGAAATTAGTAGTAAGGAAAAACTGTTAAAAAATAGAGGAAGACTCTAAGTAGACATTTTCTCAAAGGAAGACATAGAAATGGCCAACACATGCTCACCAGCATTAATCACCTAGGAAATGCAAATTTCATCAACAAATTTCATCACCTCATATTTACTAAAATAATTTTTATAAAAACGACAGAAACATAAGCATTGGAAATGGCATATCAAAAAAAATAACTCACCATGGAAACCTTGTGCCTTATTGGAAATGTAAGTTAATACAGTAATATTGCAAACAGCTTTGTGGTTCCTTAGAAACCCAAACAGAATTACCACAAGACACAACAGTCTGATTGCTGGATAAATCTGTGAAAGAGACGAAATCATCTTCTCAACAGAAGATCTGCCTGCTCATGTTCATTGCTGCCATATTGGTAATAGCTAAGATGCTGACTCAGCTTGTGTCCATAATCAGATGAATTTAAAAAAATGTGGCCTAAGTTAAGAAGCTGACTAACAAAATAAACTAATGAATTCTAACAAAATGGAGGAAACTAATTTCTTACAAAAGAGAGGAACACAGAAGATATTATTCTACATGAAATACATGCAGCACAGGAAAACAAAAGTCGCCTGATGTTGCTTATATGTGGAATCCAAAACATTTCAACGTGTGCAAGCAGCGAGTAGAATGACAGCTGTCCTCGGCTGGCAGGGCGTGTCCATGGGAAGACGGAGATGCGGAGCAAAGAGCAGAAAGGAGGAGGCCAAGGAGAAAGAAAGCTCAGTAGGTAAAGTATTTGCTATACAAGTATGAGAATCTGAATTTGGATTTTTGATACCCACATAAAACTGAGAAAGAGAACAGGTTTGTAATCCCAGTGCACCTACTGCAAGAGAGGAGGTGGAGACAGAAGTCCACGGGCCTGCTAACCTGGTGTACTACCGCCTCCACACACAGGAGACGGGAGGAGTCCACGGGCAGGCTAACCTGGTGTACTACTGCCTCCACACACAGGAGACGGGAGGAGTCCACGGGCCTGCTAACCAGCAAACAACAAGGATACCTTGCCTCAGACAAAATGGAAAGTAAGGACCAACACACTGGATCACCTCTGACCTCCATACACAGGCCACGCATGTCATGCCTGCATACATATACAACATGCCAAGGCACCAAGTTATAAGTAGGAAGAATAACAATGGCTTACTGCATAGAACGGTGACAGCAAGAATAGTAATACATTGTCTATTTCAACACTGCTGAAAGATGTTCGGTGTTTTCATAATTAGAACGAGAAGTACAAGAAGCAATAGGATTAGCTTGAGTTTCCCTCTACACGGCACATATGTGTCGAAGCATCATCTTAGAGCCCATAAGTATATGGCTATTATTCCATTAAATTCTCTTCTTAAAATCATTTTTAGAAACCTCAAGTTTCTTAATTTCAAAACTTCATACAAAGCTCAGAATGGTGGCTCATTCTTGTAAACATAACATTCAGGAGGCTGAAGCAGGATTGTTGTGAAGACACAATCTCAAAACAAACAAACAAACAAACAGAGAAAACCTTGCTAAACTGCTATAGCAATGTCTATTATAACAAAGTATTTTATAACTACGTTATAAGCATAAAAATATATAGACAAATGGAATATAATAGAGTACCCAAAAATAACCTCTTAAGAAATGGCCAAATGATTTTCTTCAAGGTGCCAAGACCATCCAATGAGTGGAAAAGATAAGGTTTTCCATGAAAGCTTGTTTGAGAAACTAGGTCTCCACATGCAAAAGAGAAAGCTTGGGCACTTAGCATGAGACATAAAAACTAGATTAAAATGGGCTAATGACCCAAATGTAGAGGCTGAAGCCACAAAACTGTGACAAGAGAACACAGAGCAAAAGCTTCAGTGTGTTGGATTTGACAAGTACTTCTTGAATACTTCACACAGCAGCAAAAGAAAAAAGACAAATTGTCTTATGAAATTAAACAAATTCATGAAAACTAGAAACTTTTTGGCATCTAAGAACATTATCAATAAAAGTAAAAAATAAAAATAAAAAGAAACAAAACGAAAAAATACTTGCAAACCATAGATCTAATAATTAAGAGTTTGAAATCTAAACATATCAAGGTATTCCGCACGAAGCCTAGGCATTTCCACCCAACCCACGGCTAATAATTCCATCATCTGAATCATCCTTAAGAGTCTGTTTCTATCAGGTGTTGTTTCTCTTGGATTTATCTGGCCATAATATTTTTTTGTGTTCACTTTTCGCTTTAACTACCAGTGCTCACTTAAAAAATTCTAATGAGTCAATTAATGGTTTAGGGTAATTTAATCTTTCCATAAGACAGATGCAAGTTTGTCTCTGGAGTGGCCAAGGGCACAGCATTTCCCTAATATATCTAAGCCAGATCTGGGGTTTCTAATTATTTGAAGCTAATTATCAGTTATTGGCTGGTCTATTTTAGGTCCACCCTTCCCTGTAGACATAATCAGATACAGTCTTCTTAGTAGCTTCTGCATGCCAATATTCTCCTATGCTTCGTGATTTATTGTAATGTTTTTAAAACTTTGTAGCCTCAGAGC
The DNA here is from genome assembly GCA_028551405.1 of Uromys caudimaculatus. Taxonomy (NCBI): domain Eukaryota; kingdom Metazoa; phylum Chordata; class Mammalia; order Rodentia; family Muridae; genus Uromys; species Uromys caudimaculatus. The sequence goes on from CM052707.1 coordinate 37,855,617, forward strand.
AGTCTTTAAACAGAGATCCTTGGAGCTACAAGAATTGATAAACACTTCTACAAGCAGATACACCTCTAAATGCCAGACTCATCTCTCTCAGGTGTAAGTTGGACATCTAGTATTTTGTTAATATAACTAAGCCCCAGATTCTTCTATTTTATATAATTTTCCAAATTTTTCAGTAGGAGGGATAATCCAAATGACTTAATGTAGAATCAAACTCTGCATGTTACTTTAAAAAGACTATGTGCTTGTACACATGGGCACGTGCGTTTGGGACAGTAGGTACGTATATATGCAGGTGTACGTATGTGTGAGTGCATACATGCAGAAGACAGGACAACCTTGGGTGTCATCTTCAGGAACACCATCCACTTCCTTTGAGATTGTGTCTCTTGTTGGCCTGGACCTCAGCAATTAGGCTAGACTGGCAATCCAGCGCACCCCAGGGATCCTGCCTCCCTAGTACTGGGACTGCAGACATATCACTCTGGAAATTTGACTTGAGTTCTGAGGACTGAAATGTGAGCCTTATGCCTGTGAAGCAGAGCCATCCCCCAGCCTGAATATTACCGAAAGAAAAACATTTACCTGTCCAAGTGAAATTTTACAAAAAGTCCAGGAGACAGTATCAAAATCACCTAGGATGTTTGTTTAAAATGCCAGTTTCTAGCTGGGTGATACTTGTAGCATCAGTACTTATGAGGTGTCTACTATAGAAGACTGGAGTATCAAGACTTCAGTCCAGGCTGGGCTGTGTGAGGCCCTGTCCCACATCAGTAATGACAACAAATACTAAACAAAACGTGAATTCTTGAATTCTGTCTCCACTGCAGCTGACTCAGAATTGCGTTTTCCACCAAAGTCCCAGTTCTCTAGGAGAGGGGTTTGCTTTGGCAGGGAGGGTGCTTTCCTAGTTTTTCCATGGTCTTGTGTGCTGCAAAGGTACTTCCATTTATAGTGATGCTTGACTAGCGATAAATAAACTACCACTTTACAGATGAATTAACGGAAATCTCTTCCCTTTAAAGGAAAGCTCCTAGTGTCATCTGCATCTTTAAAATGCAATTAAGTCAAGGAAAGACAGAGTTTGCACAGCAGGCTTCTTTAAGGGGCTGGACAGACAGACAGACATACTACACATCACATGCAAATCATCATACTCTAGACTTTTACCTAAACATAAACCGTTAGCCTGAAATAAGACACTTCCATCTATGAATGTAAAAACCCTAATGGAAGGAGACAAATGAAGAAAATGTCATCTCATTAATAAGATAACGGGTCCTAATGGCAAACGTCAACAACACAAATCATCTTATCCTTTCTCTACTAACCAGGATTCTTAGTTCATGATTTATCAGGTCAAAGAATTTTAAGATCAAGACAGATGATAAAGATGAGGGGTACAGAATGTATCTAAACTTAGTCATGGCTCTTAGCGACATTTCCTATTAAAATTAAGATTTCTCATTGAAGTGAAAATTTCAAGTTTAGGAAAAAATGAGGATAGATGTATTCTTTTATGTAACTTGCTTCTATTGCTTCTTGGCAGTTAATGGTTTGTAGCCAGTTCTTATTTAGTTTTACTTTAGCAAAGGCACACACACACACACACACACACACACACACACACACACACACACACACACACACATGAGAGTGTGTGCGTGTGTATGCTTTTATTAACTTAAACTGAGGCATTACTTATAATCCCTTAATAAGACTAAATATGCTTGTGTGTATATAAAATGATATTAAAAATAAAACCTCAGGGCCTCATACATGCCCAGCATGCACTCTAAGCTAGACCGGCAACACATAAAAATATCACTAATTTCTTTAAATATAATTTCCAAAATGCAACACCATACTTTGACTAGGCTTGCTGAAAAAAGCAGATACACATACCTATGTGCACACAACCTCTATACATACATCTACATGTATACATACACACACCTACATATACACACGCCTACATATATATACACACCTACACACACACACACACACACACACACACACACACACACGTGCGCGTGCGTTTTCTAAAATGTTCCACAAACCATTTTACAAAAGCAAAGCAAAACAAACAACCAGCCACCATCACCACCAACAACCAAATAGCATGTTATCTGGGAAAAACACAAAGCAAAAAGGCTAATCTAACACTTTAAGAGAAAACCAGCTAAGCAGGGATCTGGGGACCGCACTGATTGTCAGTCCCACCGCTCAGGTCCCAACAATAGTGTATGCTAGCATGAGTTGGCCATTTGGCTCTGAGTCACAGCTATGACTGGATTACACTCTGCTTTCTATGCCTAAACTGCGATTCTTGGGTTTGGAGATGAACCCTTTACTCCTGTGCATCTACACCAGTGAGTTTGAGAGTGAAAGTGCAGCTTGAAATTCTGGTTCCTTTCACAGCATGTCTTAGGTCATGGCTATAATTCTGTTGCACTTGCCAATAACCCCACAGCCCCTGACCACCTCTCACTCACCAACATCAAGAAAGGGAATCTGCCGGTTGTCTCCTCTCATAAAGGCTCCATTTCTTTATTTCTACCTTAACCATTATTTCCACCGGGATTCCCAGGAATAAGCTCTACTTTTCCTGGTGAAGATAACCCAAAGTGGGGAGACCACTACACTCATGAGCAGAGCCTGTGACCGACAATCTGAATCTCCTTGTCATGCTTTAAGTAATGTAAGAAGGCATAATGCAGAGGTAAAAGATAGGGCTCAATAAACAGAGTCATTATTATTTACTAAAGAAAAAGAGGAATTTGATAAAAATTCATACCATATGGGCAGTTAATGTTTATGTATGAGGTATACATAGTCATATATATGATATATATTTATGAGATTTCATACATATGTACACAGAGAGAGAGAGAGAGAGAGAGAGAGAGAGAGAGAGAGAGAGAACAAACAAATCTCATGTAACCCCAGCTGGTCTCAAATATATAGCCAAGGATAATTGTCTACCTCTGTCCATCTCCCAAGCGCTAGGATTATATAACCATGATGTGCAGCTTTGGGGCTTCATTCAAAATACTTTTAAAATTAATGAAAGTCAAAATTTAGGGAAAACTTGGTTTGTTAGAAATCCATGGTGCTATCTATAAATCTCAGGCATTTCATGTGCTTTCTTTTCAATACTAAAACTATTTAAGATTTGACTTGAGGGCTTGGAAAGATTTTTCCCCTTTTCTCCATGAAAGTGAGAAGATAAAGGGCACACGATGGACAGAACTATTTGGCTTTCTCCTCTCTGTGATGCCATTTCAAACATTAAACAAAAAGAACTCCAAGTGGGAGCCCACCAAGTTGTATACGAATAAAAAGACTCAACTCCGTGAAACACCTTGGGCACTTACAGCACAGTTTCGTTAGCTGCCCACTTCTTCCTTTGTTCAAATATTTGCACTGGGCAAGGAAGCTGTGCTGCTGAGAAACAATTCCCATAATGCACTGTGGCCTGTGCTCCATCTGAGGCCTCTGCTCATTAAGGATACCTAGGCCTTTCCTCTTTGTTTTTTAAGAGGGCAGAATGCAGTAATAACTCAAATGCCCAGGCCCCTCCCTGAACATCATTTTTCTAGCAGTCCAAGAGGAGTTGATTCAAGACCAAAGGTCAGTGGCTCTGCTCCGTTTGCCAGCTGGCAGTAAGCTCCGAGGACGGAGCGTGCAAGAAGCATGACGATTCCTCAAGATGCTCATTCACACAGCATAGATGGGCTCCCCACAGACACCCCCAAAACACTCATTTTTATCTCAGCTTGGTGGGCTGGAGAGAACGGGTCAGTTCTCTGGAGTGGCCTTGCAGAGCTACACATGCTATGATCCTAGCTTAGAGGCTGACTTTACACAACAAAGCTGGAGAGCGGATAAAAAGTTTCTATTATAGATAAGCATTATCTGCCCTGTGACTCAGAGCACAGCTATACACTAAAGAGGAGAACAACTGCAACCAGGGTTGCAGGAGAAACAGCAGCTAGCATGAGCAATCTCTGGAGGGACAGGAAAACTCCCAAAAAGGGAAATTGTAATAGGACATGTGTATCCGTAGTTATATTTGATGAGTTGTTTTCCTCTCTCGAACTTCTTTAGATTTTGTGTACTGTCCCTGTACCATATCCAGAATTTGGCTGTTTTTCCCTTCCTAAATGGCCAAACTGAGATGCTGGGCATAAGAAATGGAAAGTGACAAGATATGACCAAGGCATTGGAAATCAATCCAAACTAAATGTGCTTCTTAACTATAAGTGAACAGTTGAAAACACTCCTCTTTTATAGTCATGGAGATAAATACTCTGTTTTTATTAGGAAAAAATTGCTTTGGACTGAATAAAGTCATTTGATTAACAAGTCAAAGCAGATGGTTTATTGATGTTTCAGAAAGGAGTTTACAAGGTCTAGTGAAAAAAGAGACTTGGCTCCGAATTAACAAATTACCCTGGTATAGGGGACATTGACAGTTCACGGCTAATAGATTTATGGGCTACTGCTGGGTGTTTCATCCCCATTTGGTTTATTACAATAAAAGATCGTGGCATGAGTAACCTACAGCCTTATTGCAATATACTATACTGACCTCTGACCCTAAAGACCCAACAGCAAGACTATGTATTAGATTTTTAATTTGTCTTAATCTAACAGGATCAACACCAGTGCTGTGTGGTTTATTTGGATGAGGCTGTTTCAAGTAACTAACGCACAACATTCTGGCTTTGGATTTGCTAAGACTCAGTAAGGTTAGTTCTCAGAGATTAAGAGTCACATGTTAAGACCCAGAAGTCACTGACAAAATGACACATAGTTTGAGCCCAGAGGGTGTACACAGAGACTGCTATTATTCAACGCGGAAGGCGGTATTTCTTGTTTGCTGGGAAATTTTCAGAATCCTTGTGTGTGAAAATAGATCTTTAAAGTAAACTTTTCCAGATGTTTTTTCCTCTTATCACTTCAAACCTGCTCGGATATTTAGCATTGCCTATTACTTTTAATTTTGTTGGGGGGGGGGTATGTCTGCGACAGTGTGCACAGGGAGGTCGGAGGATGCGTTTGTGGCGTCTCCACTTCCCTTCTATATTTATATGGACTCTGGGATTAAGGTGGGATTAAGGTTCATCAGGCGTCCACAGCAAGCCTTTCGCACACCGAGCTGGCTCATTTGCTCTAATACTGTGTATTATTATAAAACTCTCAAAGATTTAAGAATATCTGTGTGTATGTGTCCAGGTGTAGATGTGCCGTTGTGGGGAGGGTCTCCTGAAGCTGCAGCTACCGTTACAGCAGTCCTGAACCTCCCGAGAGAGGATGCTCAGGCCCTCTGCAAGGGCAGGCAGTGAGCACTCTTCACCTGAGACACTCCACTAGCTCCTGACATTACCTCTTCTTTTCTCAGGTTTCCATTCCTTCTTTTAGGTCTTTATTTTAAAGTATCTTATAGCCTCTGGTAACACTCTCGCTGAAATCCCTGAGCTAGAACTAGTACCCCATGGCAAAGGATGGCTTGCTTCTGTATTTTCTCATCTGGGGCTATTAGCTCAGTTTTAGTGGCACCGTATTCATGGGAGTCCTTGGCTGAGGGTAGGTTTCTCTGAAATTCTTGGTTTTGTGTGCTGCCGCTGAGGTGTTGTGGACATGCTGCGCACGGTTTTGGTCTCAGTGAATTTTACTGTTGACTTCTGAGGAGCAAGGTGAGCACTGGTACTCAGAAGCCAGGGTCTCACAGGTCTGTCTGTCTGTCTGTGCTCAGCTCTGTCACATGTTCTCATCTTTCTTTCCCTGCTTTCCTCCTCCCTCTTCCCAACCTTCCCACCCACTCCATAACCCTATGTATCTTAATATGGAGCCAGCAGTAGTCTGCTAGTTTTGAGCTCTGTTTCCCAATAATACTCCCTCTCCTGTTTTTTTACTGGGGATATGATAGGAGAAGATTTTAATTTGGGCTTTGTTCTGTTGTTTTCCAGTGCCAGGGACTAACCCCACGTACCTGGGCATATTAGAAATAGCCTGCGCAGCATCAAGCCACATGATTGGCCTCGGAATCGTGGTTTTATACGGGAGTCCTAGGCTTATCTACGTCTTTCACAAGTCCAAATCCTTCCAGTGCCGAGTCTGGCAGCCTCCTCCAGTGACAGCTCACGCCCGGCTTCTTTGTCATCTTCGTTTTCAGATTTCGGTCCTTATTATCTTAATTCGGTTATGTAATAAAAACCATTTTTTCTTGTTTTGTTTGTGTTTTACACTCCACAAAGCAGTCACTGACAGTGGCTCTGACATTAACAAAATCTACAAAACTGACAGCACCGGAAGCTACAACCTGAGTGTAGATATGTGCCTCTGGGGCTGGGGCTGTAGTTCAGCTGGGAGAGCACTTGCCCAGCAGGCGTCAAGTCCTGGGTTCAGCAGTCAGCACCACACAACCAGGTGTGCACGTGCTGGTGCTGGTGTAGGCACACTTGGGAGGTGGAGGAAGGAGATCACAAGTTCAAGACCATCCTTAACATGAAAACCTGTCTCTAAAAGAGAAATAAAACATTCCTTTACACATAAATAAGTAGACACTCAAAAAATTAGTTCTCCTAATTTAATCTACTTTCTAATTCATTTAGTGAATTACATATTTTATAGCAGCATGCTTCTTTTGCTCAGTCTACTTTATATATTCTAAAAATGGTGTTTTAAATGGTGCTAACACACCACATAAAACACCAATATCCCTGTCTTCATTTTGTTTTCTTTTTTAATGAAACAGGATCTTGCTTCAGCCCAGGCTGTAGTCCCATCCTCTTGTTTCTGCCTACCAAGTAACAAGACTATAGTCACGCCCTACAACCGTTGGCTTAATAGCCATGTTTAGTCATGTCTGCAGACTCAGCACTCAGGAGGTTGAGATGGTAGAACTGTGAGTTTGGAGGCAGCCGAGACACAGAATAAATCCCATCTCAAAATAAACAAAAACTTGTGGTGGTTTGAATAGCCTTGCCCCATGGGAAGTGGCACTATGAGGAGGGGTGGCCTCCTTGGAGTAGGTGTGGCCTTGTTGGAGGACGTGTGTCACTGTGGGGGTGGGCTTGGAGGTCCTATGCTCAAGCTCTGCCAGAAGAGAGTCTCCTTCTGGCTGTCTTTGGATCAAGATGTGGAACACTCAGCCCCTTCTAGATCACTATGTCTGCCTAGATGCTGTCATGCTTCCTACCATGATGATAATGGGCTGAACCTCTGAAACTGTAAGCCAGCTCCAATTAAATGTTTTTCTTTACAAGAGTTGCCTTGGTTATGGGTGTCTCTTCACATCAATGAAACCCTAACTAAGACAAAACCCAAGCTTGAAATATAGTGTTTTTCTTTCTTTCTTTTTCTTTAGTCAGTGTTTTAAGTAGCCAGTTTTATACGAATTATAATTTCACCAAATTTATGACTCAATAAGTATTTGGCTTGATATGGTATTTTCAATGATATCACATATTTTGTTACAAATATGGAAAGTGTTACATTGAATGGCCTCAAATATATATCAGAAATTTAAACATTTCTGTTTTTCCATAGACTCAACCAACAACCAATAAATAAAATTAATAATCACCCTTCTGTGAATCTCACATTTCTAGATGCTACAGTCCTAAATCTGCTTACTGCCTATATAACTAACAGTCTAACCAAAATACCTAACCAAAAGGAAATGATAGAAGGTAGAATTAAGAACTGTAGTTTGTGGGGACTGGAGAGAGAGCACAGTCAGTTAAGTGTTTATTATGTAAACACTAAGGACCTACGTTCGTTCCCCAGGACACTGGCAGATGCATGTAAGCCCAACATTGGACAGGATATGTAAACACTAAGGACCTACATTCGTTCCCCAGGACACTGGCAGATGCATGTAAGCCCAACATTGGACAGGAGAAGATTGGACTGAGGCTCACTGGACAGCCGCACAGTCAGTCTAGTCCAGTCAGTGAGTCTGAGATCCCATTGAGAAACTCTGTCTTAGAAAAACAAGGGAAGAACACCTAAGGTTGAGCTGTGGTCACACATATACATTCACACACACACACACACACACACACACACACACACATAATATAAAATTTTGATGGATACCCACACCTTTTCCAATTAAAGGTAAGATCTAAAGTGAATACATATATATATGTATATATATATATATATATATATATACACACACACACACATACACACACACACACACACACACATATATATATATATATATATATATATATATATATATATATCCTCAAAAACACACTTCTTACATTTGTATTTTCTTTCAAGAGATCTCAGAAACATTTTTAGAAAAGTTGTTAATACATGTTTGATATAAAAATTTTAATAGCTGCTATAGCCTTTCCTTCCCATCTTCAACTGAATTCCCTGATCTATGAGAGGAGGGATCTGATGGAGACCTCCAATTTAAACTCTTCTCACATAATGTCTGGCTGTGAGGAGGGGTCAGAGGTGATGGAGACCACCCGGAGAACATGGCCCCCGAATCAACCACAGAGACTGAGGCAGCAAGCACCGGGTCTGCATGGGTCTACACCAGGTCCTCTGCGTATATATTATGTCTGTTAGCTTGGGGTTCTTGTGGGACTGCTAAAAATGGGTATAGGTGCATCTCCGACTCTTCTGCCTGCTCTTGAGACTCCCTTCCTCCTACTGGGCTCCTTTGTCCAGTCTCAATAGGATGGCTTCTCACCTTGTCTTACTGTATCTTGTTTTGTCCTGTTTGAGTGGCTTTTCTTGGAGGCCTGTTCTTTTCTGAAGAGGAAACGAAGGAAGAGTGGATCTGGGGGAGAGGGAAGGCGGGGGGGGCTAGGAAGAGTGAAGGGAGGGGAAACTGAGGTTGGGACGCATTGTATGAGAGAAGAATCTATTTTTAAAAAAGCAAAAAAAGAGGAATACTTCAATATAAAAACACATTTAATGGCTTTTCTTACTCTACGCTTTTGAAAAAGTAGTTACGATAAAGATAAGAAATTAATAATGTAATTTATGGCCTCTATTTACAAAAAAAAACCCAACATTTTTGAGATGTGGCAGCAATGAGCTGGTCCTGGGGGAAAATACGAGCAATCCCTCAGAGTCTGCACATGGCTCTGTGGATCCCGGTCCACCTGGCAGTGAGCAGTGCAGTAGGAAGCTACCAACAAACAGGGTTTCTCTCAACTTAATAAACCAATGTCTCTTATACTGAATATACTAAGAAACACGCTGCCATATTTTGGTGTTCCCAGAGACCAGGATTTGTTGACTTGGCAAAAATAAAGACTATGAGTGAGCTCAGAGCATCATTGGTATTATTGGGAGAATGCTTCCTTTAGATTCTAAAGTTTAGAATCTTGTCAAAGACCAAATTTTGAACTCTAAGGAGTCTGAAGATTATGAACCTATGGTGCAATCTTTTGCCAATGTTTTTTTTTTTCTTTTGTGGGACAATTGATGAAGCCAGATATTTCAGATGTCCACGTATTGTATGGGAAAAGAAAGAGGAGAGGAAAATGTATCTTTTCCATCTTTCACAACTAATTTGGCATCCATCATCACCTGCTCCAAGACAGAACAAACTAGTGAAAAATGAACTGCCAGTAAAGCTACAGTAAAAAGAGAGAGGCCCTTGAGGACGAGCTGACTTCTCCTCAGTCTCAGACTGAGTGATGAACTAGCATGAAACAAACACCATTATAGCCAAACAACTTCCGGGACAAGTGCAACCACTTCCGGGATCAATGAAGCAGATGGCTTTCCAAGTTTGGTAGGTTCTTCTCCTCTAACGCTATTTCTTCTTTCTCAGTTTTCACTCTAGCCTCGGTGATTTTTTTTTCCCCATGCAATCTAGATTTACTAATATATGCAACGTAGATAATCCGGCAACTGAAATAAAAAGCACAACTCGGGTGTTAGTAAGATGAATGCTAGTCATAATTCAAAATGCCAGAGGGTTAATGATGCTCCAAATGTGATGGGTGTTCTAAAGGGCATGAACAAGGTCAAACTTTGTCCATTGAAAGGTCATCAGGTGGTAGACCCGTTCAAAAGAGGAAGAGACAGAGTTCATATCAGGATCCGGTGCCCTTTAATATCTAGTGCACTAAAGCAGAAGTTGCATTGCAGGATGATTGCTTTGACAATGAAAATAGATCTTTGGAGTGCTCTCCATTTTTCTAGTCCAGAAACGTCAAGGTTTTGAGATCACATTTTCCCAACAGGAAGTCAGTGATCTAACGGAAGGACTAATAATTTAAAAGCAGTTATCCAAGGTATCAGAAGTGAAAGCTGTGCCTACACTTGGAAGGAGAAACACAGACATACTTTGTGTATCCTTCACTGCCTTTCACAGAATCACAACCTCCATTAGGGTAATTAAGCCATACCCTGGGGCCTATCTGTACCAGGCATGAGGAAGGCATTTAAGAATATGGTCTCTGGTTTTGGAAGACCTGGCAGCTATCTGGCTACCAAGGAGAGCTGAATCTATATAATTCCCCTTTACGTTAGTGCTATTGAAAATGAAAGATTATGCTTCAGTGACTTTCCTAAGCAATTGTGGTTTCCTACGTAAGCTCCTTTGAGTCTTGTAAGTTGGTATGATATAGTTTATTTGGCTTTTGGCAACCTGACGATTTTCAATGAGCAAAAGATGTTTTCACAAGATAGTCATAATTCTGGTCATATAGGATTGGACTTTCAAAAACTTCCTGAGGTAACACATTATTTTGACTGCCAAGCGCCACAGGTAGAAGTAGGCTCTTGGTGAATGTCTTAGTTAGGGTTTTACTGCTGTGAAGAGACACCATAACCAAGGCAATTCTTATAATTGGGGCTGGCTTACAGGTTCAGAGGTTCAGCCCATTATCATCAAGGTGAGAGCATGACAGCATCCAGGCAGAGCTGAGAGTTCTCCATCTTCATCTGAAGGCAGCTAGGACTGCAGTATTAAAGCCCACGCCCACAGTGACACACCTACTCTACCAAGGCCATGCCTACTAATAGTGCCACTCCCTGGGCCAAGCATATACAAACCACCACAAGGAGTTTTATACACACTGGCTTTGTACATTCACAGGCCAACAATATTCCCTTTGTTCTCTAGTACATTTGCACCCTATTTTTTTTTGAAAATGGGTTGTACGAGAAATGAATCTTTTGAAAAAAATTTTTTTGAAAGAAAGTCAATGAAGGTATTGTTGACATGTCCACATGATGATTGGACATTTTTCTTTTTCTGATCTTTTTTCTCAAATATGAGAAAGTGATCCACTTAGCAAAAATGTTACCTCAAATGTTTTCTAAGGGTGGAGGCAACATTACTGAAGATGAAGGGAAATGGTGCCTGGAAATGACTACCCTTGGGATTTTTAAATGATTATTATTATTATTCCAAAATCTCTGCACATGCCAACTAAGTTCATTATTTTAGTATGGTGATTTATTTGGTTTTATTCTCTGTCTCTGACTGTCTCTATCTCTGTCTGTCTCTTTCTCTGTGTGTGTTGTGGTGTGTGTGTGTGTGTGTGTGTGTGTGTGTGTGTGTGTGTGTGTGTGTGTGTGTGTGGTGGGAGTAGGGCGGGTTCTGGGATGTTAGGGAAATGCTGTGCCACTGAGCACCATTCTCACCTTAGCATGAGATTTGTATTAAAGTTTAACTCATTGACTCACCATTTGATGATTTCTGAATAAGATTGATAGTCTGGAGTCCAACACACATACACATGCGCGCGCGTGTGTGTGTGTGTGTGTCGTGCACACACACGTGCACACACAATTTTGAATTCTGCCATCCCATCAATTCGTTTTCTATTTAGAAAAACAAAAGAACAAACATCAAAAGTCTGCAAGCAAGCAATTTAAATACACATCCAAGCCACTGACACTTCTGAAGGCAAGGGCAGCAATGGCGCAGAGTAGGGCATCAGCTGCATCTCCAACTGTACACCATAACTTCAGTACTAACTCTGATGGGAGAAGAGAAAGTTACCTACCGTGCTTTGAAAAAGCACCGCAGGGAAAATGCTTTCCTTACATAATAAGGAAAGGCTTGCCTTAATTTCAAGTGGTAGTAGAGAAAGATCTGAAATCAGGGAGTAAGTGTCAGTTTGCAGAAGTTTGAGCTCTATAGCATATGACACAATGCCTGCCTCCAGATGCTCCACTTGAGAATGACCTAGTGATGTACGGATGGAGACGTATCTTTCATTGCCTCTCCTTTGGTGACTAGTTGCACAGCAAGGTAGAGGGATTCTTATGGCTTGTTCTGCTCCTGCCCACCCATAATAAGATCTGCAGAAATAATTTAAAGGGCTGAAAGATAATTTACTGTATTCTCTAAACTTCCTTTCTTCGGTCCCTTTCCACTTTCTATAAAGCACTAGGTACTCTGCAAGTGAATTAGTCCTACCCTAAGGCAATTCTGCTTTTAATTCTCCTAATCTGTCAACAAGGCTTTACGTGAACTCTGATAGAAATTAATGTTCTTGATTTCTTGTTGGCTTTTTTTTTAAGACTTTGCTTTCCAGCGCTTATTCTCCTGCCCCTGTTTGTCTGTCCTTTCCCTCTTCTTTAATAGCCGCTTCTTTTCCTCTTCTCTGTTTGTCATAAGGGGAGTGTTATAGAAGACAGAATTATAGAATTTCTATTTTCACGCTATCTCTAAACTTTACTACAGAATCCTGTGCTTTGAAAAAAAAATACAGCCTCAGCAACATGACTTGGAATATCTGGGCAAATACTTCCCTTGGAAAGGGAATTTTACTTTCTATTCGAAAAGTTATAGACCTTAAAGTGAATCTTTAGAGTCAGGACAAACAAGAATTGCTAAATGATTCAGCCCATCCCCAGTAAATTGCAGGACGAGAGGATGCTTGAGTGAGTTAAGAAGCCAGGCACATCACTAGGTGACTCTGGAGTAGAATCTGCTCGGGTTCAAGGACAAAATAGAGATAATGTAATAGCAAGTCTCCATGTTAGCCTTAAACAATAAAGGAAATGCGAACCTAAGCATTCTTGCTTCAATAAAGCCACATCGAATGAGATCGTGCACATGTTTCAGAAAGGTAATGAAGCATTTTGAATTATGTGTGCCTCTCAGATCTGAACCAACTGCCATGACTCCCAGCCTCCAGTGCCTTTCCTTTTCAGCCGTCTGAGAGCAGCTATGTGCTTATGTAGAAAGACGCAGTGTGCCACGGTGAAAGCAACTGTTTTAAGAGCTGGGGTTGTAATAAAAGGCACTGATAGATATAAGTACTGGCTTAGGTAAAGAACTGAAAACCCGCTCCATTCTTGCCAAACCATCCAAGCAACTACAGCAGAATCACGTAAGAGTATCTCAGTATCTGCCGTTCGCAAATTAGCAACATTTTCTATTACATATTGCCCATGGCTTGTCTTTCATCTTGTATTTTTAACCTACACAGATATGAAAGTATTATTTAAAGGCACACATGAATCAAGTTTATATCATTAAGGGAAATTTTCAGTAACAACTAGACACAGAAATTATATTTTTGAAAAGTAAATGTTAGCTCAGCATGGTGGGTCACGCCTGCAATCCCAGCACTTGGGAGGCTGAAACAGAAGGATCACTACTACAAGTTTCAGGCCAGCCATAGTGTATTCAAGGCTACCTTGGGCTACAGAGTGAGACCTTGTCTCAAAAAATAATTAAGAAAAGTAAATAATTAATGCGAATTACACAACAAGTACTGTAAAATGTTCTACAGTTAGGAAATAGGGTACACTGGTTGGGAAGATAGTTCAGTGAGCAAAGTGTCTGCCACACAAGTGTGAGGACCTGAGTTTGATCCCCTACTCCCAGGTAAAGAGCTAGACATGATGGTATATGCCTGTAATCCCACCCATTACTGGGAAACCGAGAGAGCAGGGTATCAGGGGCTGGATGGCCAGCCAGTCTAGGTACTGGTGAACTCCAGGCTCAGAGAGTGACCCTGTCTTAAAAAAGGGGGTGTGTGGAAATGGGACATAAGAAAACTCCTGACACTGACCTCTGACCTCTATATAAACAGACATGAATATGAGCAAGGGAAGGGGTTATAAATTTAGAAAAGTTTTAAGAAAGCAAACAATGGGGGCTGGAGAGATGGCTCAGCGGTTAAGAGCACCAGCTGTTCTTCCAGAGGTCCTGAGTTCAATTCCCAGCAACCACATGGAGACTCACAACCATCTGTAACAGGTTCTTCTGGTATGTCTGAAGACACTGACAGTGTACTCACATATATAAAACAAATAAAATCTTTTTAAAAAGAAAGCAAACAATGCTATTTCAAGTCAAGTATACAGAAGGTCTAACGTGTTGAATAAAGGTTGGTGAAAGAAACGAAGTTTAAAAATGTACAGAGAAGTTGGGCAATGGTGGCGCACGCCTTTAATCCCAGCACTTGGGAGGCAGAGGCAGGTGGATTTCTGAGTTCGAGGCTAGCCTGGTCTACAGAGTGAGTTCCAGGACAGCCAGGGCTACACAGATAAACCCTGTCTCGAAAAACAAAACAAAACAAAATGTACAGAGAGCAGAGAGTAAGGGAAGGGGAGAAGCTCTCAGAAGCTGAGCATCAATGAAAGACAGATAACAGCATCACCATAAAACACAGCAGGGGAACATTTGGGAAACTAACTGAACATCTGTCAAACCTGGCTCTCTCCTTACTTTAAAAAGGCCGATTGACAAGAGCCAATATAACCAAGTCATTGTGCGAGAAGCCAGTAAGTGAATCAAGTACTTGAGAAAGACGACAAATACAAAGGCTTAATAAATAGGACAGAGAAACAATTGCATAGACTTGCATGTATGTCTATAGACGTGTGTGAAAATCTCAATAATGATTTAATTTTCTTTTAAACTGTAAAACAAATGATTGATCTTGAAAGTCTGAAGCTAAACTCATCATCCAAAAAGAGCAGAGCAACCCAAATGCTCCTCCCTCTAGGATCTCAAGGTAAAATGGCCAGAGATCTTGGGTCATGTAACCCAACGCTGAGTCGAGAAACTCTGTACCCCCTGTTGATTCCTATTCAGTTGGCTAAGAAAGGCAAGCCCAGCTGATTACTAGCAGCCCTGATTTTTACTAAATTCATGTCAAGCTCCATATACTTCTCACAAACCCAGGGCTTAATTTACAATGGCAACCTAAAAAGACAGCAATATTATCAAATATTTTGCAACGCATAATTATTACTTAATAAACTTTCATGACATTGAATAGATCCCAAGAAAATAAAGGATTGTGCCTTGGTTTTGATCTGACATAGTGTGTGTAATGGTGCCATTAAAACCCCACCTCTTCATTTTGGTCATACATTACCTGCTAACACTCAGTGACAATGAATTTAGTACAAAAGGAGGAACTTAAGTCTCACCACAGTACATCTTAGAATTTGATTAATGAGCCAGGAATAGAGATTAGTGATCTTCTGTGAAAGGAATGATAGTGGAAAAACTATACAGAGTGGAACTAAATCCTGCGTGAGTTCCCTTTTTTGTCAATAACTAAGTTAAGCGAGGACTCTTCTAAGTGACTGGAACACACATCCTACACCCAAGTTTTATGGACTATGTTGGCTTGAATACAAAGAGCCCATGTAGGCTCATATATTTGAATTCTTAGTCATCAGGGAGTAGCACTTTTTGAAAAAGGTTAAGAGGTGTGGTCTTGTTAAAGAAGGTGTGACCTTGTTGGAGGAAGTGTGTCACTGGAGGTGGGCTTTGAGGTTTCAAAAGCCCATGCCAGGCCCAGATGCTCCCACTCCACAGCCCTCAATCCTTTGCCTCCAACTATGGATCAGAGTACAGCTCTTAGCTATTTCTCCAGCCCTGACTTCCCACTGCCATGTTCCCCACCATGATGATAATGGAATAAACCTCTGAAGCTCTAAGCTAGCTCCCAATCAAATGCCTTCTATTATAAGAGTTGCTTAGGTCATGGTATCTCCTCACAGCAATAGAACACTACCTAAGACATGCACAGAGGAAATACTTGACCCCTTTGAAATTTCTTATTCAAATGCTATAGATGGATAGAGTAGATGTGGGGGAAATGAGCAGGGAAGCAAAAAGGAATCATCTTAAGGTTGGCATTTGGAGACATTTGCAGGACTTGGAGATGCTTTGGAAATCCTCATGGGAAAACTAATTTAAAAGATCCCTTGGATTCTTATTATATGCACCTCTACAAATGTCACCACAGTAAGGAAAAGTGACAAAATATGCCCAGCATGGTGGCTCATCCCACAATGCCAGCACTTTGGATACTGAGGCAGGAGGATAATAATCATGAAGCTAGACTAGTCTACAGAATGAGTTCCAGGCCAGCAAGGAACTATAGAGATTGAGACCTTGGATTAAAAAAAAAAAAGCCCAAAAGAACATAACAAAAAGGGGTAATAATTCAGTGAATATATATTACTAGAGTTAGAAAGATCTAGACAAGACTTTCTAAAAATCTGGGTGGTTTTACATCTTTAGCAAACTCACTTCCTTCAGTGCAGTATTGGAAGCTGATTGCAAAATAAGAAAGAATATAAAAGTCTCATTCTACAGTAAAGATAGGTAAATAACAACTATAAAACATGGAAATCTAATGCCACAATGAGGATCACTCTATAACTCTTTTAATATTTGGCTGGTTTAATTCAAAGTATGTAAAAGGGGCAATAAGCTGAGGTTGGGATAAACTTAGGAAACTCTGAAGAGACAGCACAATTGAGTAAGTGGAAAGGGAGACAGTAATAGAGTGGCCAGCATCAGAATAAATTACCCATTTATTAAAATGAAATAGTAATATCTTTAAAATGATAAATTCCTGAAATAACTAGACAAAAAGAAGCAATCAATAATTCTAACCTTAACCTTCACAGGAATAGCAAGAAAATATCCTTAATTATCTTCCAAGTAGTCCTTCATAATACTTTTCAGAATCCATGGCAAATCCACATGTAAGAATTCTATAACAGGTAATGACCAATGGTTCCTGATAAACCCGTGGAATTCATCACTCCCCAAAGAGTGATAAGGAAAGCTGATAAAGAAACAGTTCACACATACCAGGAACATCAGGTTCGTATTTATAGGAGATCTTAAAAGTTCTTAACTTTTGTGGGAAGGGCACTCAAGACTGAATGGAGAGCTGTCACACATGCTCCCTAAACCCTTTACCTGTAAATTGGAACCCCAAGCTTCTAAGTTTCAAACTTCTTGGAATTTTCAGTATAGCAGGCATTTACTCTCTCCACAAAACATTTTTATTGTTACTTGGAAAGCTAAATGGCATGTTTGTTCAGCCACAAGCACGACAAGTATGATAGCATTTGTGTTTCTATAACAAATAATGATTCTTAGTTAAGACTATATTTGTGAAACTCAGAACAAAGCATATTATACCAAAATTGACATAAAAATCAGTACTAAAAAGTAGGCATAAAAAGTCCAGGTATATTGAAAACTTCTTGAACTAAATCATCAAAATCATACCAATTTTTTCTTAGATTTTAAGTTCTCAATTGTGTGCGTGCGTGGAGGTGGAAGTGTGTGTGCGTGTGTGTGTGTGTGTGTGTGTGTGTGTGTGTGTGTGTGTGTGTGTGTACTGTGGTCAGGACTAACGTTTAGTGTCTTTGCAGGCCATCCTTATTATAAAAGTAGCCAAAGATAATGTTCCTCTTCCTTGTGCACACCATAAGGAATCCAAAGCTCCTCTCTCTGGGAGCAGATAGGTTGGAAACAAACACACACTGCATTTAATCACAAACCAGCTTGATGTTCACAAAGAAAAAAAAATTAAAACAAAGCTTATTTCTAGGTGCTAAAGTAATATACTATTACTTCAATTCACACCTTTATGAAAAAAAAATCAATATATTACAAGTGACGACAGTCGGGTAAACCAAAGAGGTTGATGAAGAGAGACCATGATAGCCAAGTTTCAGATGAATGAAACACACAGGGGAACCTGGGGACTTCTTAGAGGGAGGGATACACTTCAGCTTATAACAAACAACTGAGAGCAATAGGCCTAAAGCACTGCACCTTGGGGTGGCACTGGGGGATTAGAGTCCAAGTCTCCGTGGTATTTAAATTCAAAGATGTAGTTTCCAAGTGTGGAAGCAAACAAGAACCCCACCACCACCACCACAATGTAAAGATTAAAGTCCAAGTCAACAGCTTTTCAGGATGGGATGGATGAACAAAATCGTCATCATCTGAAACCAAAACAAAAGAAACATGACCCCATTAATATATGGTTAACACTGCTTTGTTTTTCCAGTGCAAGGGATCAAACCCTAGGCCTTGTACACACTGGGCAATTAGTCTACCCCTGGGGCACATCGCCAGCCCTCAAGCTTATGTTGTATGGTGACAAGTATTTTGTTGCTTAGGTTATTATTTTTTTAAATGTCTTACAAAATTTTAAATCATTTGCTGGCACTGCAGGCAGGCAGTGAGGGCCAGAGTTCACGGGTACCACTTCATAAAGAGAGTCTAGGAAGCAGTTAAAATGCAAGATGATCAACTGTGCACATAAAGTCAGGAGCCGTCCTGTGCTACAGATAATCAAAGCTATCTGACATTTTGGCTGCAACATATGGGAATTTTAAAAGTGAAAGGCTATACTAAGCTTCAGAGATGGAGGTTGTGGCTTGCTGTAGAATGTTTCTCTAGTGTGCACGAAGCCTCGAATTTGATGCTGAGGTCTACACAAACCATCGATGGTAGTGCCTACCTGTAATCCCAGAACACTGGAGCTAGAAGCAGGAAGATCAAAAGTTCAAGGTTAACCTTAGTATATAGTAAGTTCAAGAATGCTCTGGCTTCCATGAGAAATTGTCTTTAACAACAACAACAAAGATGTTAGGCTTCAAAGTATTCAAGGGCAAATGAAGAGTGAAGAATCTAAGGGACAGGTGCAGATGTCCAAACCTTAAATAGAAACCACGAAATTACAATTAATGATTTCGACAATGATGGGGTTAAGGAATAACAGATTGTTTTCTAAACAAATCAAGTTCTAGGTGAGCAGAGCTCAATGCTTAATGTCAGTTCTAAACTGGATTTTTCCAGGAATGTTAGTCAGTGGCCATGAACAGCTTGTGATCTGTTACTGAAGTAGTTGTATAAATGGCAGTTATGGTTCTGACAGATGGTGAAGATCAATTATGACAGGATTACCTCAAGGAATAGAAAGAAGGCAGCCTCCTGGGGTTCGAGAGTATGAACACTGAGCTATCGCGGACAGAGGAGCAACCCGACCCCCTTTACTGCCCACCACACAGCTTTGCAAAGAGTTAACAGTCAACATGTATCACTTTTAGCCTTTCTGCCTTTCCACGCTCTGTAGGAGCAAATACCAGGCTGTCTAGGAACAAATGCATTGATAACCAAGCACACAGTCCAGGAATGTAGGGCATGAAGTGACTGAGAAGTTCCATTGACTGGTTGTATATTATATGAAATTTGCTATGTTTTCTAGAAGGCAGCCATGTTTATTTTAAAAATGAATGGTTGCTGTTCTGCTTACTTTTGTGATCCTGAAACAATCAGATTTTCTATGGGCTGTCTAGGCATTCGTCAGAACACTCAAGGGACCTTAGAAGGCTTAGTTAGGGCTGAGTAGACAGCTCTGTGGGTGAGAGCATTTGCTGCACAAGCACACACAAGAAACTGAGTTTTCATTCCCTGCAGCCAAGTAAACTCGGGTGGTTGTGGCAGCTGTAAGCCCAGCACTGGGAAGGCTTGGGATGGTGAAGACAGGTAGGTCGCCAGAGTTTGCTGCAGGCTTGCCCAGTTTATCAGTGAGCTTGGTCCAGAGAGCGCCTGTCTCATAACATAAGGTAGAAAGCAGTGGACAAAGGTCTCAACATTGATACCTCTGGACTGCCCATAGGTATGTGCCTGCACCGCGCGCGCGCGCGCACACACACACACACACACACACACACACACACAGAGAGAGAGAGAGAGAGAGAGAGAGAGAGAGAGAGAGAGAGAGAGAGAGAGAGAACTTGGTCATCCTCCTCCTAATGTAGGGGAGGTCTTCTTCTTAATTAAAAGGTAAATGTATTTTATTAACACCCTTTTCCTAACCAGGTAGAGGTGCTCCTTCATTGCCGGGCCCCCATAACCGTGTACACTGTTGAGACTAAGGTCATTACCAGTGTTCCTTCTACTTCAACAATGTATCTGTTACTAGGTCAGATTTAATAAGCTTAATAATCAGCAAATTTACCTCAAATAGGCCTCACATTTAGTTTTCTTTTCTTGTGAAAACTTTAAAAGAGAAACATTCTTAAGCCAAAAAATAAAGATTCATATAGCTGTTTTTCATGTTGTGGCAACATTTAAAAAAATCTTATTTGACATTTAATTGTTAGAGTGGTCACTTATGGTAATGATTCATGCTTTACTCACTGGAATACATTACAGTATATTCCAAATTCCTATCAGTAGTTAATTTCTTTTAGTTGTTATTCATTTAAGGCTCAGTTAACACACTTCACAAATGTTATTCTTGTTTCTGCTCTGCTGGTGGGGCCCATGTCTGCAGCAGTGGCGTGCAGATATGAACAAAGCCACAACACTTCTAGCAATTAATCAAGCTTGTAGGTAATGTAAATAAAAGAAAAGAACATTAAGAATTACGTTATAAGCTGAGCTGAGAAACAATGGAGAGGGGAGCGAGTTAGCAAGTCCCTCTGAGGCTCCGTATGAGTTGTGTGCCTGAGGAAGGAAGGGTCACCTACCTCAGCAGTTATGAATGAAAAGATGTGTAAAACGGCTCGGTATAATTTGCTGAAGATGAATATACTTGTCTGCAGTGTTCTGGGGCTTAATCATTTTTATTACTATGTCTATTCTGTCGACAGTGCTTAGGTACCAGCTTGACATAAAATGAGTTCTGCCTTCCAGATGTCCTTCTTGCCAGAGGTTTGAGGAACAGAATATTCTTTCTGTGACACACGGTGGATGCAGATAGAGTCTCCCAAGTCACCATGCCATAAATTCCTCTCTCTCCATCATTCGTCTGCACCCTGAGGTCTTTCTGACCATTTGATGACTTTCAGATCTCACTCCCTTTGAATTCCCATTTTCTTTTATTGTTCTTCTAAGCAGCAGCTTCGGCTTTGGAAGGGCAGAATCTCACCCCGCTAATCCCATCCGTCTCTCTTTGCACTCCTGTTACCTTTATATCACTTTACAGCCCTTCGCTGCCTGCATCACCTCCTAATTTAATAGCGTCTGTGAGCTTCGTTAACATGCTTTTTTACTCCGTTCTCCACATCATTAATTCAGCAGCCACATAAGACAGGACATAACACGAGTTCTCACCGCGCCGAGACACATTCCTCTACTTGATACATTGCCATTTATCGTTTATCAATATTTTTTATGGTTCTCTCACCAGTTTTGAGTCCATGTGACCCTGCTTATATCCAGGATAATTTGAATTAATTGTGCACAGATGTCAAGAGGCACTGCATCAAATGTTCCGCCGAATTTGAGAAACACTACTTCTACCATAGTTTTTGGTTTACAGATGTTAATTGCATCTAAAAACCTTACGATGTCAGATCTTTATCATTCGAGTTGGTTCTGTATATTTACTTC
Source organism: Uromys caudimaculatus (assembly GCA_028551405.1). Classification (NCBI taxonomy): domain Eukaryota; kingdom Metazoa; phylum Chordata; class Mammalia; order Rodentia; family Muridae; genus Uromys; species Uromys caudimaculatus. Next base: position 37,877,257 of record CM052707.1, read on the forward strand.
TCTTTTAATATTTGTGCCTGTTTTTTTTTCTTGTGGTGAATACAAATAAGATAATTATCTTATTATTTGTTTTTGTAGTTCTTGGTACGCACGCATGCGCGTGTTCTCACTCATGTAGAGGCCAGAGTTGGCCTCCGGTTTCAGTCCTTGGAAGCTGTCCATCTTGGCTTTTGAGACAGGATCATTCACTGAGGCCTGGGGCTTGCCGAGTAGGCTAAGCTGGCTGGCCAGAGAGTTTTAGGGCTCTACCTCTCTCTCCATCAGCAGGGCTGGAACTGCAAGCCCACGCTGCAGTGCCTGGCTCCTTTTAGAGCAGTGCTAGTGACCCTCGCTTACCTGAAGGGCAAACATTTTACTGAGGAGACATTTACCTGTAATTATTTGCTAGGGAAAATTCAAAACACTCTTCAAAGGAACATAATAGAACCAAGGATTTCCTAAACCCATTGTTACAATGGCAATATATAATGAAAACTTTACGAGATGAGAGAAGTGGGTACAAAAGCCTGCCCAGGGACCACAGCTAAAGCAACCGATAGCCCTGGGAGAGGGGGGGTTGGGTTTTTGTTTTTTTTTTTTTAAAGAGTACGGCCCCCAGTAGATTGACCATGCTGCTGTGGAAGGTCACACAGCCAAGGGCACCTGGGCAGCACTAACAGGACAGAACAGGGGACTGGACTATATGGGACTGGTGGGTGGAGGGGGGACGGGATATGGGAAAGGGGGAGGGGGAGAGGACACAAATTTGGGTGCGTAGTGAAGGGGCAGAGCTGCATCTGGAAGGACATGGAGAAGGAGGAGGAATATTGTCAAAATATACTGAATGAAATTCTCAAAGAACTAATAAAAAATAAGGAAAAACTTTATAAGAAAAAGAAAATGCAGTTATATTTATGACAATAGTTAAGGCGAAGCTGCCAATAGGAAACAGACCTATTGCCCACCCAGATGTCAGTGATTGGGATGTAGAGTGAATAAATAAAAGAAAAAACAAATCAAAAAAGAAAGAAAGAAAGAAAGAAAGAAAGAAAGAAAGAAAGAAAGGAAGGAAGGAAGGAAGGAAGGAAGGAAGGAAGGAAGGAAGGAAGGAAGGAAGAAAGAAAGAAAAATAGAAAAAAAAAGAGAAAGAGTTAATATAATTAGGAAGGTCCACTACCAGGAAGTCAGATTTACTTTAAGTCATGCTAAAGAAGAAGAAGGAATGATTAACCCTTTAATGGGATGACGTAATTTTCCTTCCCACTGCTCAAAAATTCAAAGCCTTAAAACAAAGCAAAACAACCATAGTACATTAAAAAAAAAATAATAATAATCCCAAGCAGGGTGAATACAAAACCACAGATAGGTGCATCAGAGTAAAATTATAAGTGATCCCGGCAACAATATCAGTGATAATTCTGACTTCTGACTGGAAACAACAAAGGAGAAAAGATGATGGTAGGACACCTTTCAAATGATTTTTATTTTTTTATTTTATTTATTTATTTATTTATTTATTTTGGTTTTTCGAGACAGGGTTTCTCTGTGTAGCCCTGGCTGTCCTGGAACTCACTCTATAGACCAGGCTGGCCTCGAACTCAGAAATCCACCTGCCTCTGCCTCCCAGGTGCTGGGATTAAAGGCGTGCACCACCACTGCCCGGCCTTCAAATGATATTTGTAAAACCCTCATTCTAATAAAATTCTACAGCCCAGGAAAATATGCTTCAAAAAACGAAGGTAAAACGGCCACTTTCAGAAAAATGAAAGTCGAGAAAGTGTGTTACTGACAGACCTGAACTACCCACCCCACAAAAAGAAAAATGGTAACGGAAATTCATGACGTCAGAGAGAACATTATGCAGAAGGTCAGAACGACAGGAGACACAGAAAGCATCAGAGTAGTAAACAGGTAGGAAAAATAAGTTTCCTCTATTTTTTTTGAAATTATAAAAAGTATAATACTTTTATTTCCTAGGTCAATGTTATATAAAATCTTTTTTGAGTTTCCTCTATCTTAAATTGTTTAGATGTCAGATGGCTTTTCAGTGACTGATGGTTCAGCCTCAGTGGTGACATACTTGCTACAAATGCCTGGTGACAAGATGGAAATCCCAGAACCCATGCAAAGAGGGAAGAAGAGAACTGACTCCACACGCAGCTGCCCTCTGAACTGGAAGCGTCCAGCAGGGGTGAAGATGCTCTAAAGAGACACTTACTTATGTCCTTTACTTTGGTTACTGGATTACTCAAACAATGGACCCCAACATGTTGGACCTGTCCTGGGAGTCTCATGTTGTTAAGAGAAGAGAAAGCACAGAAGCTTGGGCCACCTTACAACTTGTCAGTTCTCCATCCAGGACACAATGATGAGCCAGTGGTGGGCGGAACCACACCCTGACCAGAACTGCTTAGATAGGTGTAACTCTGGCCCACTACTTAAACCTTTGCCTTACCCCACGACCCCAACACTGTCCTGAGAATCACTGGATCTCTAGATCTTCTTCACAATCCTGCCAGACTGAATAGAACCCCCGTTGCTTCTTATCACTATTAATATGGCTCTTTTAATTGGCTTCTCAAGGACAGGTGGTCGAACCTGGCTTGGCGGTATATAGGCTGTGACGCTAGTGTAGTAACATGGTTTTCACACACACAGTGGCACACACATGCCCCCATCCACAATGGATCCACAATGGTAATAGAATTAAAAAAAAACAACAACAACAAAACACAATGCTGGGAAACATGGCTATCTATAGGCCAAAGAATGAAACTGGGCCCTTGACTTGCACCACACACAAAAACTAACTATGTGAACTAAAGAGCTAACCATAAGCTCAGAGAGTTTATGAAGTCATGTTTTGTGGCACTTGCTTACATGCAATGCTGAAAGCATAAGCAGTACGAGGAAAAACAGGCACAGTGGAGCACACCAAAGTCAAAAAGTGCCGCCCATAGAAGGAAGGGGACAAGACAACTGGAAGGGTCAGAGAGATTATCTGTGAATCATACACCTAAATAAAGGGTGACTCCATGGCCAGATGAGGCTCAACACCAGAAGTCAATGTGAAGGGGCCGGGAAGATGGGTCCATAGGTAACTGCTCAGCTTGAGTGGAGAATTGAACCAATGTTCAGATCCACAGCAGCACTGCTAGGAGTGAGCAGGCGGTGACAGAAGGATTGCCGGAGCTTGCTGACCAGCAAGCTCAGCCAAGCCCTGTGAGCAGATTCAGTAAGAGACTCACATAAAGGGGATAAGGTTGAGAGAAATAGAAGAAAACACTTGATGCCCTCCTCTGGCCTCCGTGTGTGCACAGACAGGCCCACACATTTAACCATACATGTTTACAAATGCATACAACATACACAGGCTGTAGAGAGAATCTCTTGTATACTGTGTGGGTGCATCACCTGACAATAAAAAGCTGATGGCCTATTAGCTGAGGTAGGAAATAGAAGGTGGGGTATTTGACAGAGGATTCTGGGAAAGAGGCCAGAGCAGGAGATTTGCCCCTGGACCTCTGAGGAAGATGGACACATGAAACTGAGGAGAAGTAACAAGCCTATGGCAGACGTAGACTAGTTTAAACTGGATAATTGAGCTACTAGCTAGAGGGAATAAGCCAAAGCTTACGGTCCAGGCATTTATTCATAAATAATTAAGTCTCAGAGTTGTTATTTTGAAAGCAGAGGCTGGGTAGAAAAGTTTGTGGCTACACACACACACACACACACACACACACACACACACACACCCCTGCAAGTTGTACAAATAATATTTCTCTACAAAAGATATATAAATGGGCAGCAAGTACCAAAAACATGAGAAGCATCAATAATGACAAAAATGGACTTCAGGACCACAATAAACACTGCCTCCACATCTTTAAAATGGTTACTATGAAAATGCTAGAAAGTTTAAGGCCATTAAAACAGTACAAATAATTAGAGGACTGCACAGTTCAGAGCATTGTGACACAATCATTACATTATAAGTGAGACCGTAAGCATCCCACGTAGACTGAGAGTGTACTATAATCCCTACAGCAACAGAAAACAACAAGATACAGGTGTTTGTAAAAAGGAAATGGAGGAGATACAAAGGGAAGGAAGAACAAGTACCTAGCTGCCTTAAAGAAAATGGGAAAAGGAGAATAAAGAAATATGCCACGGAACACACATAATGAAACTCAAGACGGTAAGCTTGGGGGCAGAGGCAGGAGGACCTCTGAGTTCCCGGCCAGCCTGGTCTACAGAGTAAGTTCCTTTGTAGGAGCTCACTGAAGGCTGCTGTGCCTTCGCTACCATGATGGACTCCATGGAACCGTAAGCTGAAATAAACCTGCCCTCCCTGGAGCTGCTTTGATAGTATATTTTGCCGTAGCAATGTATGAAGTAAGGCAGGCAGGACCCTTCCTCTCACTCCTTCACAAATACTTTATCAGACCACACCTGCTTCTCTTGTTAACACTGCTGATCTGAACTGAACATGGAAAATTATCTTTTTATTGCTTTATGTTTTGAGAGAAAGGCTGTGCATTTTAAAGTCACATATAATAATGCTGTAGATTTACTTTTGGCCCCTGGATAAAAAATCACCTTCAGAAAGCAGCTATAATTAGCATGGCACTTGCATCTGAGATCTGCCTTAGGTAAAACTGATATTCATAGGTGTTTGTCACTTTTAGTTCTGATAATTCAAGAACTTTCTACCAGTAGCAGAAACAAATAGGCAGAAGCATTTTATAATCAAAGCTTCTTAAAAACTGGACCAAGATCAGAGTGGACGTTAGTTTGCCTAACAAATTGATGACAAAGAGATTAAACACAGTGCCAAAGATACCCAAAATCTCCGCCCTATGAAGATTAACAAGAGCTCTGTCCTGCAGAATAACAGATTAAGAGTCTTTGATAGGAGAACACCAATTTTGTTTAGGCATCCATACTTCATAAAAGGATACAACCCATACCTCAGGGACAATTTGTGATTCATGTAAGCCCCTGTCTGGAAAATTCATGAGCTCATTCTCCTCATCAGCAGTAATTAAGAGGCAGGGATGTGACCCCGTGAATAAGTTATGAAGAGAAGTGTGCCGGAAGGCTGCCGAGAAAGGTTTCTTTACTCTTAAAGAGAAACAAACAGGAAGGATGTTGCTTTCCGTTGCTGGATGCTGTTCTGAAGACACACTGAAGAGGTCATCTTGTGAAAGACCCTCGTCCGAAACAAGGGCAAGTGCTTTTAGTACTTAGTGTAGAACGGTGATAGTCTGGGTCTCTGCAATGTCACCAAATGATTAAAAACAAAACAAAACAAAACAAAACAAAACAAAACAAAACACCCCACACACTGGTGTGGGAGCTGTCCTACCCTGACATTGCTGGGGGGGGGGTTCTGGGGATCAAACCCAGGGCCTCGGAGCACTAGGTAAGCATTCTACCATTGAGTTATACCTCCCACCTCCAACCCTCTTATTAAAAGACAAGTTTTCCAAATTTTAAAATTATGTTGAGGATTATGCCAGGACCCTTCTTACCTGCCGCTACCCACAGATTCCTCCTGCATCCCATCCAATCTCTCCACCCAGCCAGACCTCTCGTATCCTTCTTCAGAGTCTAGTCTAATGAGTCAACTTGACCCTCCCCCTCTGAATTTACTCCCAACCTATCTCATGCTTGAGCCCAATCTGGCTATCCCTGCTTGTGCCAAAACCAATCTCTAGGCCTTTGACACCCTGGCTAGTTCCCCCATCCCCAATACATGGGCCTCTCTCATGTCACATCCAACTCTTACACTCTGACAGATCCACCCCCATGTTCCAGGCTTTGACAAGGGGGCACATCCTGTATGCCAGCCCAGTCCCCTCTGTTCACTGGACATCATTCTTCCCCAAATATTCCAACCTCTAGGACCATCTCCACAATCCTTTCTGCTACCCTGCTTGCGTTGTCCATATCATACTTAGAAGTAGCAAAAGAAGCCCACATGCCCAAAATTCTTTGCAAAGCACAAAGAATATGATAGACCATGCCAGTATCTTCTCTCCAAAATCTACCAGTCCTGTAAGAATATTTGCCATGAGAACTACCTAGATGAAAACCAGGATACAGACTTTAAAAGAACAATTATAAACCTTACCAAAGAAGTTAAGGAATTTAAAGAAAACACAATAAAACAGCCCAATCAGATTAAGAAGAAAGAACTTGAGAAAAATAAAACCCTGAGTGACATCCCCAAAAGACAAACATAAGGCTGACGGAAATGGCAAAGACAACGCAGGATTTGAGGATGGAATTCAACAAGGAAACAGAAACATTGGAGAAGACTCAGCTAAAGAGAAGGCAGACTTGCAAAACCCAAGTACTCAACCAGGAAGTTCAAAGCAAAGCCGTAGAGTAGGAACCAAGTACAAACTAAGGAAACACACACCCATGTAGACACAAGTAGCACCCAGACCACCAAACAGACAAGAAAAGGGGAGAATCTCATAGTATTGTAGTCAAAACACTGAGTCTACAGAACAAAGTGTACTGATACTGCAAAACAAAACACACTAGTCACACTGTTGTGCAGCAAAACTTTCCCTTCCAAGAACTTTCTACCAGTAGGGGAAACAAACTGCAGAGACAAAGCACATATGTCTACGTACCACAGATAGGGCTAATGTGGCTAACAGAAGTAGGGAGATCATCAAAGCTCAGCTTGGTGAGCCAATGAGTTTGATTGGAGTTACTTACAGGAATATAGGTGAGGGATCAGTTGCAGGAGCAAAAATGACTCAAAGACAAGCTGCATCACCGAAGCCCACCCATGAGTGACAGCTCACAAGAGTTGGAACCTGGAGCACATATCACAGCCTGCAGGAAGCGCAGCAGGGTGAAGAGTGTCCTTTCTAAGTGACTCAGTTGATCTAAACCTCTTCCAAGCAGCTCAGATAGTTTCTTCTTCTTCCAGGTAGCTGGTTTGGACTCGGACCCCCCTTTGCACCTTGGCTTTCTTGAGAAGGACTAACAGCTTTTATTGCATATTCCAGTAGGGAGGGGCTTAAAGAATCTGTTCAGTTTCAGAAAGCTCCTGAAGTTATTTTGAGTTGTTTACCTTCCTGTTAAAGAGCTTCCGTGGAGATAAAATGTTTCAATCTTGGAAGAAACCCTTACACAACTCACATATAAAGGAAAACTTAGCAGAATAACAGATGATTTCTCAATGGAAACTTTGAAAGCCAAAAGAGCCTAGGGCAACACACTCCTAGTCCTAAAGGGCCATGCTGGCCAGCCTAAACTAATATACCCAGAAAAACTATCCACCATAACTTAAGAAAAAAACTTTCTTAAAAATTTGTATAGCTATCAATCCAAACCAAAATTATAGGAAGCAGTATATTAAGTTAGAGAGAGAAGTGAGCATAGCCAAGAGATAGTGGGAAGAAATACAAAGCCATAATTATTAAAACACAAAGTACCACTGATAATACAAATATCAAAATTCACATGGTGACTAAAATTAACATATATATTTCAATAATAACTTTAAATGGCCACATTTCTCCAGTAAAAATTAAAAATGGCCTGACTGAATGAATCAAAAACAAAAAGCCATTTATTTGTTGTCTATAAAAAGAACATCTTAGTTTTAAAGATAGGTACCACCTTTGATGGAAAACAAGGGCAAAAATTCTTCAGTAACATGGTACTAGGAAGTAAGAAGGCATCACTATCCAAATATCTGACAAAATGGACCTCAAAATAAAACTAGTAAGAAGAGATAAAGAAGAACATTTCATTCTAATCAAGAGAACAGTTACCAAAAATACATTGCTGTCCTAAATATATATACACAAAACACTGGTTCACCTAATTTCATTTTTAAAAAGTACTACTGGATTTAAATATACAGAGTAGCATCAGTCCATTATAGTAAGTGATTTCATTACTCCACTTTTTCCAATAAACATGTCATCTGGACAAAAAAATAAACAGAGAAACATCAAAATTGTCATCATACATCATACATATCTATTGACCATTCCACCCAAACACCAAAGAATACACATTCAACTTGGCAACACCCAAAAACTTTTCTAAAATAGACCAGCGCCTGGTCTTTACAAATTCAAAAGGTTTAAAACAATTTCTTATATTCTATCTGACTACAATACAGTAAACCTTAAAATTGACAGTAAACAAATCCCTAGTAAATGCACAAATTCCCAAGAGATTAAGCAAGTAATTATTGAATGGGTCAAAGAAGAAAGAAATAAAAAACTTCTTGGAACTAAATGAAAATGAAATACAACCCAAGTACACCTTCAGGACACATTGACAGCTGTTCTCTAAGGGCTTTAAATCAGGGCTCTAAATGCCTACATTAGAAAATCAGAAAGAGCACAAATAAATGATTGAATGATACAAGTCAAAACAAGCAGAAGCAAAGTTGGCAGAGGGTATGGGATAAAGGGACCCTCATTCACTGTGTATGGGACTGCTTACTGGTGCAGCCAGTGTGGACACTATGACATGGCTGGACCACTCTTTGGCATATGCCCCAGACTCAACATCGCACTCCACAGATACTTGCTCAGCCATGTTTATAGTTGCTCTACTCCCATAACTAGGAAATGGAAACAACCTAAATGTCCTTCAACTGATGAGTGGATAATGAAAATGGATAGTGAAAATTCCATAATAAAATATGGAATACTAAGGAAAAATAAAATCATGAATTTTGCAGGTAATGGATGGGCTAGAAAAGGTAAAGACAAATGTCCTATGTTCTCTCTCATTGGAGGCTCCTAGTTACAAATTTTCAGATGTGAGTGTAAACCCTGGAATAAGTGGAGAAACCAGGAAAATAAAAACAAACCATTGCAGGGTAGGTAGATGGAGAATATCAGGAATAGAAGAGTTTGGTGAATATGCATGGCCCATGGAAGTGGCTCTATTAAGAGCTGTGGCCTTACTGGTGAATATCTAGCCTTGTTGGAGGAAGTGTGTCATTGTGGAGACAGGGTTTTGAGGTCTCATATATATGCTCAAGTCTGGCTACTGTGATCCAGAGTCTCTTCCTGGCTGAATGAAAAAGACAATCCCCTTCTGCTACCTGTGGATCAAGATGTCTGCCTGCACACTACATGCTTCTCAACTTGATGATAATGGACTGAACCTCTGAAACTGTAAGCCAGACCCAATTAAATAATTGTCTTTATAAGAGTTGCCTTGGTCATGTTGTCTCTTCACAGCAATGAAGTCCTAACTAAGACAAATGGTATAAATAATCTGATCATGGGGAAAAGGAGGGCTCTAACTAGAGTGGAGGAATTAAATAAAGAAAAGGAGGGTAAAATAATAGTAAAGAGGTCTGAACAAGTTAAAAGAATTATACTATTAACTATCTTCTTAGGGGAAAAATTTAACACTCTATATAAACTTACACACATAGTTTAAATGGAAATTTCTCATTTGGGCTGACAATGCTTCTTCCAAGAGTCAAAGACTACCTACAAAACACCCAACACAAGGCATGAGAAGCCCTCTTTCAAGTTGTTGGTCAGGGTTGAACAAGAAGATTCTCAAAACATACAGCCCATTGATACTGTCCTCAGCACACACACACACACCCCAACACACACAGGTATAAGTAAATCTCTATTGACAAAGACAGCATGTATTCAGAGGCAGGGCCCAGAGATTCCTGAGATGGGATACCTCCTTCCTGAGGGCTAATTTTTTGCACTACCACAAGGCACCATGCAAGCTTCCAAAGAAGGGAAGCAACCCAGCAATAATGCCTATGAAACACAACAATGACAAACTTGGCACAATAAACCTCAGAGTGCAGTAGTGGCACACACACATTGGCAGTAACCAACAGCTTTCTAGTTGGTAGTAAGATCTGCCAAACAAGAGAGAAACCATGCCTGGTACTGAAAACCTTAGCACCTACTTAGGATTATTGATGTCATGGATCATGGAGAAGAACCCACAATGACTGCTTTACTAAAGCAGCATAAGCCCTAACTATATACTAAATACTTGTCCTTACAACCACAGATAAGTGCAGTCCTCATCCCTCATCAGGGAAAGTTTTCTTTGCAACAGAGATTATTGCAGAAAATCACAATCAATCAAAATGCAGAGACTGTGGAGCCCAGTTTCATTGGATCATAACTCTGGCATCTAAGGCTCAGGAAAAATTTTGAAAGAGGGATGGAAAGATCTAAGAGCCAGGGGATCAGATTGCGTGCTGAGAGATTGTATCTCCTAGTAATGTCAGAAGCTTCACTCATAAAGTCTCACCAACATGGCTGCCTGAACAGGAGCTGAAGAAAGACAATAGACATGCTAATGTAGATGGAAGGAAGGTCACAGGGTCTCAAACAGACCCAGAGACACAAAGAACGGCAAGCAAGTAAGAATGCACAGAGCAAATTGTCCTCCCAGGGAGAAGCACACCGATTGATCATCCAATACCAAATGTTTAGCCCAAAAAGTACACATATAAATAACATTATACAGATTGAGCAGGATATAGATATGCATGTGTGTGCATATATCCATGTATATGTATACATACATGTGTAAACATACATATATGTATGTGAGTATGTATGTATATACATACCAAATACATACATATATATATATATATATATATATATATATATATATATATATATGCATGCATATAACGACAATCACTGAAAAAAAGAGGCCAGGATTTGAATGAGCAAGGAGCGGTTTATGAGAGGGTCTGGCAAGGGAAAGGAATGGCAAACTGAGGCAATTATATTAGAATCTCAAAAATAAAACAACTAACAGAAATAACGTTGAATTAGAATATTTTAAAACCCCAGGCAGAATGTTTTCATTATTCAGTTATTAGGTATATGACATTGTACTGAGTACAGCACCTCAGCTGTCTTAGTACAGTAAATCTCTAAGACTGATGCCCATTTAACAAATGAGGAAGCTACTTATATTAGTAAATATCACCCAGAGTGAATAGTACAGATGAAAACCAAATACTCTATTACTTTAAAGTAAGATCCTATAAGAGTATTTCTTGAACTTCAGGCTCAATATTACTTTATTATTAATTTTACACAAAGATATCTTGAACTCATTATTGTGGTACATTAGACAGTGTTAATTTCCTGGCAATGCCCTCAGATCTGGAAAGCAATTTTAGAGGAAACATGAGACTATGCCAACCCAACGAGCAGTATTGGTAATAGTGTCCCACACTAGGTAAGGGATATCTTATTCTACACTACTTATTTCAGTAGCAAGGCAGATTATAGAGACTCGGGCTGCAGGTTCGGAAGGTATGAATCACTCTGTCAGGTCTGCATCTGTTGGGATACAGAGGAAGGTCACCTTTGGCTAATGGAAATCCTCAAGTGTACTATCAGTTCTGTTCACCATGACTATTAATCCTAATTGCAATTATAATATGCTTAAGGGCTTACTTAGAAATCACCAATTACTAAAAATAAACAAATGTTTACAGAGTATCTGACTAACTACGTTGTAGTACTGTGTTAGCTGAAAGAGACACAAAAGAAAAACGAGCTAAGAGCCAAGGATATTGGTACTTAACTTGTAATTCTGGCACTTGGGAGGCAGAAACAGGAAGACCAAGAATTCAAAGTCATTTGACACAGTAAGTTCAATGGTAGCCTAGACCACATATGACCATGTCTAAAGATAACAAAAAACGCAACAATGACAAAACCAACCAAACACAAAACAGATTAGGCAGTCTCAAAAGGTATACATGTACTGTTTGTAGATGTGGAAGGCACATGGTGTCCTGAAGGAATGAATACTGTTAACATAAACGTAGCCATGCCAAGGCCCATGGCAATGGCAAAGCCTTTCCCTGCTCCAAGCAGAAGTGTTTAGCAACAACTGACCAATGCATACAGAAACTATCAACCATGGGACAGCTTCCTTTGCCTAAATGACTGCAACCTGAACCGGTACCCCTATAAAGACCTCCTGCCAAGAGAAGCTAACCCTGAGTCCTCATTCGGCTGCCCACAGTAAACACATCTCCTCATTAGACGTATAAAATAACTGCCATGTTCCTGGCTGCTGCATTTCCATCCAAGCCCACGGCCCACCCAACCCCAGCTGTCTTGACTGTGGCCTGTCTGTCTGTCCTTTCTCATTCCCGCACTGTCCTCGTTAGATCAAGCCCATAGCTATCCAGGCCTAAGGAGATTAAACTAACTCCCACAAAATAATGGCACGCAAACACAAGGAAATGTATCAACGAACAGTTATAGTGAAAAAAGAGAATCTCAGAAAGTGGGTTAAGTTATATAATCAGTAGACAAGTCTATCTATACAGGGCTGGGTTTTCTAAGAATGTCTTAAAATCACGTCTGGTGTTTTGTCTTTAACTTTATAAAATTAGGGGAAACAAGGAATATTTAACCAATAATGACAGTTCTCAGGATAACCTAGAAGGAACAAGGTATTCAGTCTCGTGTTATCAAGAACCCCACAGTGGGCCTTCCACTGCCCCTCCATTCCCGAGCAAGAAACGGAGCTCAAACAGAAAGTGCACGCAAGTAATAATTTACAAAGCTGGTACTTAATATAGCAGCTTGGTTTTTTTTATTTAAAAAAATAACCTTTATTTTTACTTATTTGTGATATGCATCTGCTTGTCTGTACACGCACCACTTCTGCTGAGGGTGTCTGTGGTGGTCTAAAGGGGACACTGGATGTCCTGGATCTGGAGTTATGGGTAGTCGTGAGCCATCAGATGTAAGCCAAGTTCTAGGAGCCAAACCTGGGTCCTCTACAAGAGGTCCTAACTCTGAGCTGCCTCCTCGGCCTCTGAAGTCTATTTTGCCATTTCCAAAGCTGAAAAATATATTAAAAGCTTGCCAAAATGGTGACATAGTTTACAATACATATAGAAAATCTTCTCATTTTTATATTAGGAAGACAGAAGCAAACCTTGGTATTTTAATTTTCTTGAAACATTACGTCAGTGTAGTAACTCTCTCTACAGCAGCCCTGAGAAACCTCTACCTCCAGACTTTGTGAGTCACACAATGGCCCTTTGTGTATATTTTAATTTTCATAGTTTCGAAGTCCGTCCACGTGGCAGCCTATACAGTCACTCTTCTGTAAGATTTCCCCTCCGAGGGTTCAGCTAGCTTGTCAAACACAGTCCCAAAAATCTTCAATGGAAAATTTCAGAAACAAACAATTCATATACACTACACACTTAAAAAAACCAAACAAATTCAGTGAACTATCACAGGCCCCTATACAGGAGGTGACTTTTACCTTAGTCCAGCACATACATGCACACAGTAGCCATCTCAGTTATCAGATTCACTGTCCAATAAGATTTTCTTTTGCCCAATACAATGTACTGAAGCTTTTGTTCTATGTCTAAGAGTTTTACAGTTTTAGGTTTAACATTTGCATCGTCAATCAGGTTTGTGTTATCTTTATATATGCCAGAAGAGTCTAAATTCATTTGTTTATAAATGAATATTCTTTCCTCCATGTAGAGCCATCCGGTGAAAAGCTGATCCTTCGCCAACTGACTGAACCCGGCAACATTGCAAACTGTTTGACCACACATCTGAAGATGTATTCCCAGACTCTCGGTTTTATTCCACTGGACTGTTCATGTATTCTCATGCCGGTCTTGAACTGTTTTGATAATGGTAGCTTTTAAATAACTTTTAAAATAAGAGAATGCGTGCCCACCAACTTTTTTTTTTAATTTCAAGATTGTTTTCAGTATTCTGGTCCTTTGAAATTCCATATAAATTCTGGGATAGTCTTAAACTTTCATTAAAAAACCAAACCAAACCTGATATTGGGATTTTGTTAGGTCTTGAAATAAATTAGTTAGTAGTTTTGGGGTTGTACTAATATCTTCAAATATTGTTCTCCAATCCATTAAAACAGGATATCTGTGCCTGTCTTAATCCAGGTCATCTGCAAGAGCAGCAAGTGCTTTGAACTGCTGAGATATCTCTCCAGATTCAAGGTTTAATATTTAGAATTATTTAAAAATAATTCTGTTTTCACCAATCATCAGTTTTCTGTGTGGAGTGGTATGTTCTTAAACTGAGGCCTAAAACTGAAATAACTTACGTATTAAAACTGAAGTAAATAACTCACGTAGCATTCAGATGCTTCACCCCGGACTACAAAAAGAGGTTTTCAACAGTTTCTCCAATCATGCTCATTCTACATTTACAGAATTCCGTATCCTCTCCTCCTTCCCTATGGCCTCTGTTCCTGTGTAGGGCTGCTTCATCTCTGAGCCAGATGCCTAGGTACCAGGTTTTCCTTGCCTCTAGGACACTTCCAATCTCAATTCATCCTAGATACTAGAGTCTTGTTAATCTTAATAAATCACAGCTTTAGTCATTTTATGTGACAAGAATTTATCAAGTGCATACTGTATATTAGGTGCTTTAGGGAAGTAAGCTCCAAAGAAGGTGGTCATCAGAATTATCTAATGAAGGAAATCGTTTTCAAAACATAGATTCTCTACCATTTATTCAAGCCTACATTAGAATATGTTGATCTAGTGCTGAGAAAGTTATATATATATATATATATAAACTTCCTCTGAATTGCTACACTAACTCCTTTTAGCTAATAATAGCCTGACCGTATGAAGATTTACCCACTCCTGAGTATCTTTAAAAGATGTCTTAAATCAAATGTGGATAGCACTAAACTGTATGGATACTTTTCTTTTTTTTACTATTTATTTTTAAAATTGGGAATGGTAAAATAATAATAAAAGCAACTTTTATTGACAAATGCTATGTAAGTTCACGCTTTAGCGCTATTTTTAGGTGAAATAATAGCACTGTCGCATCACAATAGGGGGCCCTGATGAATATGATAACTGAGAGACTGACAGGTATGACAATTTGAAGTTTTACTGGACAGAGGTGACTCACATCTTCAGTGGTACAAAACAGAACAACGCAAGGTCTCACCATGGTATTTAGAATAGAGTGTTATTAAAAACCTAAGAGTTTTTTTCCTCTGTTGTTTTCCATTTTAGTACTTTCAGTTGACCAAAACTGCAAAAACAAAGCTTTGGATAAGAAGAGTACTGTAGTTGCATTTTTTAAATAATAAAATATCTCAAAAATAAGTTATGCTCTTACAAAGAGAGTTTCTGAAACTCATGGGTGTTTGTGGAAAACTGATGTGTCTCATATTTAGTATGGCATACACAATAGCCAATTAAAAATGGAACATGGGACCCAAAGGACTCTGTGAATGTTTCTCTGGTCACTGAAAACATACTTAACATGCTTGCTATCTATCCTAAAAAGTTATGATTCCAGCTAGGCATGGTGGTGTATGCCTTTAATGCCCAAGGCTGGGGAGGCAGAGGCAGGCAGATCTCTGTGAGTTCAAGACCATCCTGATCTTGAACAAGAGCCAGTTCCAGGACAGCCAGGGCTATACAGAGAAACTCTGTCTCCAAAAAACCCAAAAAAGAAAACAAGAAAAGAAAAAACAAACAAACAAATAATAACAACAACAAAAAAACCCAAAGGAAACCAAAACCAAAACCCGAAGAATTATGATTTCAAATGAAATAACATTTGGTGACTTTTCAAAGATATCTTGTAAGTAAAAAGTAGCTAACCTGTTTGAAGTTGTTTGTTTAGTTTTGTGTGTTTTGTTTGATAGGGGACAAATTTTAAATGTCTTTCGCTTAGATCAGTGTTTCTCAATCTGTGGATCACTACCCCTTTGAGAGTCAAATGATTCTTTCACAGAGGTCATATATCGGATATCTGGCATTTCAAATGTGTATATTACAATTCATAACAATAGCAAAGTCACCTGTTATAAAGTAGCAACAAAATAATTTTATGGTTGGGGGTCACCAAAACATGAGGAGCTGTATTTAAGGGTTGCAGCATTAGGAAGGTTGAGAACCACTGTTCTAAACAATTTCTACAAACCCTGGCAATCTCTTTCATCTTACAGCAATTTGATTTATATATTTATGTCATCTGTAGATCTAAAATTGAGATTCTAGGAGTGGGACATGTATATATAGGTGACTGAACTCAGATCTCCTGAAGGCGAGGCAAACAGTAATAGTTCTGCTTCCAATTTGAAGATTTACTAAGGATGACAAGTAATTTCAAATATTTCTGCTTTCTCACTGCTCCTGCCATGGGCTTCACTGTGTCCCTGCAAAGATTCCTATGTTGATGCTTCACCCCTAAAAAAGAATCTACTTCAAGATAAGGTGTGTAAAGGGATAAGTAGAAATGAGGTCTTTCTACTAATAAAGTAAAATAGTGTCCTTAAAAGATGAGCACATTTGGAGTTAGCTGTGCGTAAGAATGGCATAGCCAACCACCAGCATGGCGAGAGCTCAGAAACGAACCAATCTCCATAGCCAAATAGCTCCAGGAGAAAGCTAGCCTCCCAGGCCCTCGGGACACAGGGACTGAGGAAAAGCCTGGGACAGGAGCCTTCCAATTTCCATCTGTGGCAGGAGATCTCTGCCTGGGCCACCACAGCTCCATAGCCAAATAGTGCTGGGAGAAAGCTAGACTCCCAGGAGTGTGGACAAGCCTGTCTGCTCAGAAGGACTCACCTGGATTCCCAGTACACAGTGACTGAGGAGTGATCTTCTGGTTTGTTTTGGCAGCCAGGGAGCTGATCCTGTGACACAGGGCTCCATACTCAAATAGTGCCAGGAGAGAGCTGGTATCCCAGGAGTGCTGACAAACCTTCTCACCACTTCTGTTCAAATTCACTGGATCAGGAGGGATGCTTGAAGAGCCATCAGGACACAGGAACCAAGGGACAGTTGGGGACAAGATCCTTCTGGTTTCTGTCTGCACCCCAGAGCTGACTCTGTGCCACAGCTCTCCAAACCCAAATTCCTCTCAGAGAGAGCTGGTCTTCAAGGAGTATTGACACAGAGGCTTGCAGGAGGGACAAGCCATAGCCAGAGAGAGTAAGACCAGCTAACACCAGAGTTAACCAGATGGCAAAAGGCAAGGGCAAGAACATAAGGAACAGAAACCAAGGCTACTTGGTATCATCAGAACCCAACTCTCCCACCACAGCAAGCCCTGGATACCCCAACACACCAGAAAAGCAAGACTTAGATTTAAAATAATTTCTCATGATGATGATTATAGAAGACTTTAACAAGGAAATAAATAACTCCCTTAAAGAAATACAAGAGAACACAGGTAAACAACTCGAAGCCCTTAAAGTGGAAACACAAAAATCCATTAAAGAATTACAGGAAAACACAATCAAATAGGCAGAATTACAGGAAAATACAATCAAACAGACGAAGGAAATGAACAAAACCATCCAGGAACTAAAAATAGAAATAGAAACAATAAAAAAATCACAGAGGGAGACAACCCTGGAGTTAGAAAACCTAGGAAAGAGATCAGGAGTCATTGATG
>CM052707.1:37895197-37950975 GCA_028551405.1 Uromys caudimaculatus
AAATGTGGTACATTTACACAATGGAGTACTACTCAGCTATTAAAAACAATGATTTAATGAAATTTGCAGGCAAATGGATGGAACTTGAAAATATCATCCTGAGTGAAGTAACTCAGTCACAAAAGAAGGAACATGGTATGTACTCACTGATAAGTGGATATTAGCCGAAATGTTTATATCCAAGTTTCACTTTACAGTAACTGCTGGACTGAGAGTGAGGTCCCAGATGGAGGAGTTGGAGAAGGGACTGAAGGAGCTGAAGGAGTCTGCAGCCCCATGGTGGGAGCAACAATGTCAACTGGCCTGATCCCCCCACCCCCCGTCCTCATGGAGGCTGGACCACCAACCAAAAATACACATGGAGGGACCCATGGTTCGGACCACATATGTGGCAGAGGAGGGCCTTGTTGGCCATTAGGGGGAGGAGAGGCCTATGGGCCTGAGGGTGTTAGAGGCCCCAGTAAAGGGAAATGTCAAGGTGGGAATATGGGAGTGGGCGGGCGGGTGGGTGGGAGATGGAATTCCCTCATAGAGGTGGGGGAGGGTGAGGGGATAGGTGGTTTCCAAAGAGGAGACCCCTAGAAAGGGGGAAACATTGGAAATGTAAATAAAGTATCAAAAAAAAAAAAGAGTAATCTAAACTCGGTTTATCATGCTCAAGCTATGCTGCCAAGTGCAGCGGTGAATAAAAGCAAAACATAAATAATATTCATAAGTGGTAATCACTTTAAGGTATAGAACAAAAACAGCACATAAAAAGAATCATTTTCCTTCTATACAGTGTGGTCTGTAGGCTATGTTACAGAAGATTAAGATTTTGAGCTGAGGTTGAAGAATCATTAGGATTCAACCAAATAGAGAGAAAAAAAAGGATAGAAAGGCAAATACCTACTACAAGAGGGAACTTTTTTCTTCTAAGTATATATAGTTTAGGTTAGAGCCATCTTTCTGTATTTTCTATCCCTTAAAACCATCACATATTTTTAAATAAATGAGCTGTGTCCTTAAAAATTTAGGCCTTTCTTCTGTTGTCAGACAAATAATCGTTCAACTGACTTTGCTCGTTTTAACACTGGCATCCAAGGATGCTTTTGGTCACCATTAAGTTCTCTGGGACTTCTGCTGAGTTGTTGTATCTTCAAACGACCTGTGTAGGCAGGAAGCGGCTTGCAGAACAGTCCGTCTCGAATTCGTGGACATTTCATAATCTCGTGCCTATTTATCAAATCGCACATTATACGGCTCTAATAATGCGGGTGTCCTGTGTTTTAAGTGCCTCTCCTTAAGAATGTATTACTCAGTTCATTAATGTTTCATACCTAAGTATTGTAACATACTTAATTTTTTATTTTGTGAAATTTCCATTCTTCAGGTTGAGAGGAAATTATTCAGAATGTCATCTAAGCTATTTTGAAAGTGCTTGTCAGCAAAGAGTTTTGAAGAATTTTTGGAAAGGAGTTGGGAGAAACGTAAAGACATAAATCTAACGTTTTCATGAACACATCCTGCCATTTTAAATTCGGAGCTGAAATTCTTCTGGAGAGGAATTAAGTGGAGCACACGGTTTCTCTTAGCTTTTTGGATGATAAGAAATTAACAGTGACTTTCATGATTTGTTGCAGGATGCTCTTTTAAAACCAAGATTTTATTGCAACAGCACAAAGTGTCTGTATCTCAAACGCTTCTGGCAAATCCCATCACTTTAAAAAAAAAAAAAAAAAAGCTTCCTTTCTTTCATAGAGGCGATAAACTTGACAGACAATTAACTACCTGACAATATTCACCTGGGAACAAAGGAGAACCGGGGCGACTCAGCTGAATTAGTTTGATTCTTGAAATGGTTTGGGTCAAACCACCCGTGTTTCCACTAGATTTAGAGACAAATTAAGCCACAGAACCTTTGAGTGTTACAGAAAATTAAAACAATCTAACTCTTTGTTCCTTAGTCAGACAGAATTCTGGGATTAGAAAGAACCATAATTTAGTGGGGCCTGGTGGTTGTCTCATTGAGGAGTCTAAAGTAGTTGGAGAAAAATCCATGTCATTGGAATTCAGATCGCACCCAATATTTAAAGGCAGAAAAATGGACGGCAGCTAAACAGCAACAACAAACATTGTTCCGTAAACTACGGAAAGTTCACAGATTCGTCCTTTCAATTTTGTGTGTTCGACAAAGTGGGTCACTGAGTTTTGTAACCTTATATAAAGGTATGGCCATACGCTTACCTTAGGGAAACCCTTTGCAGAGTCTTACTGCACAGGTAAATAGTCTGGTGAGAGAGGAGAAAGGAGACGAATTACTGCTGTTTCCCAGCTCAGCCTCAGGGTTACCTTCAAGACCCCTGAGGCCAGAGGCCAGAAACTTTTTTTTTTTTTTTTTTATGTTCATAGCAACTTTATTCATAATAGCTAGAAACTGGAAACATCCTAGTTGTCCCTCAACCAATGAATGGATAAAGAAAATATGGTTCATTTACACAATAGAGTATTAAAAAAAAATTATGAAATTTGCAGGCTTGTTCTTGATCTTAGCAGAAAAGCTTCAGACTCAGAGAGTCATGTTAGCTGTGAGCTCTTCATAGATAACCTTTATTAGAGGCCAGAAACTTAGTTCATCCCCAGACAGCCAGCCAGAATCAGCTCAATGGGCCCGCCCACCTTAGCCACGCCCACCGCCGGAGATGTCTGGCCCAAGCTGCGCTTCCATTGGCTCATCTGTCTTTCACTCCAGAGCGTCGCCCAGCAGCGCTCTCTTTCGAACGTTTGGCGTTTTCCGGGATGGAATTGGACAAGTGAGGGAGACTGCGGTCTTGAGCAAGTGAGGAAAAGCATGCTGGAGCCGACCAGCTGCAAGCCTCCTCTGAGAGGTGACGTCAGCTTCGTGGGTTTTACCTCAGCCTAGTTCCTCCAGTCCGGGTGCCATTCCCTTCTTCATGTCCCCGAAGGGATGCTCTCTCTGCCTATAACTTATCGGCAGGTCTCCGGGGCTCCATACTTCTCCCAGTTGTATTTTGCACCCCACTGACCTCTCTCATCACATCCGCGTCTCCATCAGCACCATCAGATACTTTCCTCAGTGCATCTGAAAATGCGGGAAAAGGCTCTCAAGCAGCCTAACGCACACTCCACCACCAGTACCCCTCACAAACAGCCCAGAACTTTCCTGAAGAAATGATGCTGTAGGTCTTCCCAAGCCGGGAAGTAGAGATCTTCCTGCACAAAACCATAAGTTGAAAACACTCTGTAATGTGCTGCAAAATGTAAGTTAATCCTTTGAAAACGTAATTATTTTATTTTTGGTCAAACTCTATTGATACATAGATCTCCTATTTGGGTTGTGAAGACTTAGAATTTGAAAAGACTGAATGTCTCTTGGAAACCGCCTCTTATCCTTGACCTGAAGCATAAAATTAGTGACTTAGAACCTCTCTACTAACCTGTAGCTTCTCAGTATATTATCACACCCCTCCCCCAACCTAAATATTTAATTTCTCCTGAAATCAGGAGATTTAAAATGTATCATTAAGAACTCTCCTCAGGGGCTGGAGAGATGGCTCAGTGGTTAAGAGCACCGACTGCTCTTCCAAAGGTCATGAGTTCAAATCCCAGCAACCACATGGTGGCTCACAACCATCCATAATGAGATCTGATTCCTGATGCCCTCTTCTGGGGTGTCTGAAGACAGCTACAGCGAGCAAGCAGGGCCAGAGCGAGAAGGAAAAAAAAAAAAAAAGTGTCTGAAGACAGCTACAGTGTACTTACATATAATAAATAAATAAATCTTTAAAAAAAAAAAAAAAAAGGAACTCTCCTCAGATGCTCTCCCTGGGGATCCTCTATTTTCTTTCCAGTTTGATTATTCAATGTGAGTACCTAAACAGATCCTTACATTTTGTTTTTGTAAGTGGGGGAGATCACAGTCCTCCTTACAAACCAGGGGGATGCGGGGGGAGGTGGAGATTTTCTTGAGAATATGGCACATACAAAGAAAATGTGTCACTTTCAAAAGTTTTAGACTCATCTGTAAACCATGGATTCCCTAGGGCTCTAAAAATATTATTTGTATATATTTTTAAGTAGAAATAATTAAGCACGAAAACCGACTAGATGCTTTTCTTTTATAAAATGGCTGCTGTTTTATGTATGTTGGGAGAAGTGGCTTCATTTTTTTAAAATTGGCTTTAAAAATTGTTTTGTTGCCATTTATAAGTAAAGTTCTGTTGGTACTCTGCCACAGGTATTTAGTTACTTATTATCTAGAACTGCTTCTGTGCCAGACAGACACGATCTTAGCCTTTACAGAATACGATCTGATAGCCCTTGGACCAGGACATCCTTTTGCCACTGAATTGATAATATCACTTTTTTTTCCGGTCTAGTTTTTATGTTTGTGCCTCTGTTTTTAAGCTTTCTAGTTTCTCTCTGATGATTAGTGAGCATGTATAAACATGTCTTAAACTACTATAACTCTAAAAGAGTAGTCAGTAAGGAAAACTGCTTTCCTCCATTCCAAGTTGTTTTAGCATCTTCCATACGATTTTTTTTTTAATGATCAGCTCTTGAGAAATCTTTCAGAGACTTTAATTAGAATCTCAGATTAATTTAGAAAAAATGAGCACCCTTCCTTGTTCAGTTTTCTTATCCATGAACAGGATCTATCCTCATGTTTGCAAACTCAAGTGTGTTTTTTATAACTAATTCTTTAGAGTTTGGGGGTAGATTTGGTCTTTGTGTTGTTGTGATGGTTTGGTTTTCAAGTTAGAATTCTGGTAGCTGATGGCTTTAAGTGATCTGAGAGGAATAGGCCACTTCTCTGAGTCTTCAGAGTTTGACAAGGGCTCCTGAGATGGCTTAACATAAAGATGTGTGCTGCGCAAGCCAGGAAATCTGAGTTTGGTCCCTAGAACCCATGTAAAGGTGGAAGGAAGAACTAACTTCACAATGCGTGAAGGTGTGTCCCCTCACACACCTGATAAACACATACAATCATAATGCAGTTTAAAATAAGAAATGGGTTAAATAGGATTGGCATTTTTAATATTGTTATTAAATGTTCAATGGAATACTCCCATTGGCCTGGTATTTTCTGTCAGATTTTAAGAGAATGATGGATCTAGAGAGTTGGTGTGATGGGTGAGAGCCCTTGCTTTCAAGCCAGAGAACTTGAGTTTAAATGGCAGCCCCCACACCAATAACCACCTGTGGCTACATGGACCCCTGTGACCCCAGCTCCTGTGAGAAGTGAAGACATTTTCAGAATGTCATGTTAATGCACTACTGTAAAACAGCTGGTTTTGTGTGGCTTCTTTCACTTGGCACAGTGCTTCCAAATCATTCCATACGTGAACATTTCTCCTGCAGTAATATTCCATTATCCATATGTTTCCCAGTTTGTTTCTCCATTTATTAAGTCATAGATATTTGAGCTGTTGTAGCTTTGGACTGTTAGGAATACAGTTGTTATCAATGTTTTCTATGCATCTTTTGTGTTGCCATAGATGTTTTTCTTGTTGCTAGGGGAGAAACTAGGCCATTTGTCAAAGATGTGTTTAAATAATTAATATTACCAAATATTTTTTCTATTGTGTACTCTGTATACTTTCCTTCACTAGTAAATGATATTTCTAGTTACTGTAATTCACATCAGCTCTTGGTATTGTCAGTAGTTAAAATTTTAACTTTTCCAGTAGGTAGGGTATGTACTGATGTCTCAATGTAATGTTTATTTTTACTTCCTAGATGGTTGCTTATTTAGAGCATCTCCCATGCATTTTTTTTTTTTTTTTTGCTCTCTGTATACTTTTGGTAAAACACCTATTAAAATGTTCTAAGTTTTCACAGCTTTTAAAAAATTCACTTAACATACACCAAACTGTATATTTTTAAAGTGTACTTTAGTTAGAGTTGACACATACATCCATGAAACCATGATTACTATTAAATTCATTAATGTACATGCTATAATATGAGTGAATCTTGACAACATGCTAAGAGAAAAAAATCCAATCACAGTTTACTATATGTTTTATTAGTCCACTTTTAGAAAATGCCCACTGTGAATTCCATAGATACAGAATATAGATTCATGGTTGTTAGAGATGGTTGAGAGGATGGTGTCTTGGGTTTTACTGCTGTGAACAGATACCATGACCAAAGCAACTCTTATAAGGACAACATTTAATTGGGGCTGGCTTACAGGTTCAGAGGTTCAGTCTATTATCATCAAGGCAGGAACATGGCAGCATCCAGGCAGGCATGGGGCAGGAGGAGCTGAGAGTTCTACATCTTGTTCCAAAGGCAACTAGGAGAAGACTGGCTTCCAGGCAGCTAGGACAAGAGTCTTCAAGCCCACACCCACAGTGACACCCTTCCTCCAACAAAACCACACCCACTCCAACAAGACCACACCTCCAAATAGTGCCACTCCCTAGGCCAAGCATATACAAACTATCACAGTGAGCATGGAGTTTGTTTTGGGCTAATGAGCATGTTCTAGCATTAGATAGTGGTGATTGTTACATAGCTATATGAATGCTTTAACATTTACTGAATCATACACTTTAAAAGGCTGAATTTTACAGTATGTAAATTACATTCTAATAAAGCCATTTTAGTAAAGTGGAAAAGTAATACTGTAATCCAATTACGAGTTAGTTATTCAAAAAGCGTTGTTCATAGTTGCAAAAATATAAATGTGAATAAGAAGAAGACTGACTACAAATTGGTTTTATATTCTCAAATTTAAAAAGTACATCTATTAAAACAATGGTGTAAGGAATGGCAGTGAGATGGCTTGGTGAGTAAGACACTTGCCACCAAACGTGATGACCTGAGTTCAAACCTGGGGACCCTCATGGTGGTGAAGAGAACTGTTTCTTATAAGTTGTCCTCTGACCTCTACAAGATTACAGTGGCTAGCTAGCTCCCCTCTCCCCCCACACAATGTAAAACAAAATTAATGATAGAGCATTGTATGTCAGTATGATGAATCTCACAATATCATAGTCAGAACCAAAAATGTTGCCAAGTTATCTATAACATGTACAGATAGCTTAAGATATATAGAACATTATGTAATTTATTGGAAGTACAAAATAGCATAGGCATCATAAACATCAGTTCCCAAGCAGTAATTAGTTGTAGAGACAACTTACGTAGCATGTACGTCCTAGAGAGGGGGTGCAGTAGGGGAGGGGGGTATTAAGGAAGATTTCATAGAGTGCTTTAACTACAGTTGGCAGGGGCTTTATTCTTTCTTTAAACTAATTGAGAAAATGCTATTAGGGAAGGGCTGATTTGCATACATGAAGCCATCATATTATTTCTTAAAAAAGAGAAAGAAACCTGTATTCTCCACTGGGACTACCACAGCAAGCACAAATGTAAAGAGTGATGGCCTGTAAGCCATATCACTAATGCATATTTTGCATTTAGTACTACTCTCAGATGTTAGATCAATGCCTTATAGAGGATTTTTGAATGATAACAAATAGTCTCAGAGGGACGAAACCTGGGGCTGTGGAGTGTGAGGAAAAGCCAGAAGCATGTCTCTCTGACGGGGCATAGATGCTCAGTGTAAAGGTGATCACCTAGGCAGGGGTCCCCCGAGAAGCACATTACAGAGCTGGAACGAGAGGTTATGGGAATGGTTTCTAGTTCATAGGACGATTTATTGATATTGGGTCTCAGTCTTATATCAAGAAGAGGTAAAGGCTTGATCTCTGTCCTCATGGGGGGGTAGAACTTATTTTGACTATACTATCAATCCCTGGTTTCTGAAAGATGAAGGTTTTTGCAAAGCGAGGCCTTTTTAGAAGCTGTGAGTTAGGAGACTAGGGTTGCTTAAAAAGTGATGGACACAGAGATGTGTGAGTCTAAAGAGGGCCAGGGATTGTCAGAAACCCAGCCCTGCGGAACAGAGACAAGGACTGGAGGAGCTTTGTTGAGCTTGTGAAACGTAGAGACATTTTCTGTTGTGGGTTTGTGTCCCTCAAAGATGTTTATTTAGGTCCAACTCAGAGTGAATGGGACTGTAGTGGACAAAGCTTGACTCTCTCCCTGTAGCGCAGCAGTTCTTAACCTGTGAGTCGCAACCCCTTTGAAGGCTGAAAGATCCTTTCACAGGGATCATCCAAAACCGTGGAAAACACGGATATTCACATCGTGATTCATAACAGTAGCAACATTACACTTATGAAGTAGCAACAAAATAATTTTAGGCATGGGAGTCACCCTAGCATAAGGAACTGTATTAAAGGGCTGCAGCCTTAGGAAGGCTACTGGATAGAGAGCGCGGACAGACACGCAGGAAGGTGGCTGCGGGACGTGGAGGCAGAACCACAGCCATTGTAACTCTGCCCAGGAACGCCAAGGATCACTTGCAAGCACCAGCAGCTAAGAGCGGGGAAGGAGAGTCAGACATGCCAAAGAAAGAATGACTGTGGCCGCCCTGATGTTGGGCTTTCAGTCTCTAGAATGCCAAGCAGCAATAGGTACAGTTGTTTTAAAGCAGGAGTTTGTGGTCCTTTGTAGCACGGTGAACTAGTACGTCCTCTACTGGCCACTGCCTCGCTTTCTGTAACCACGAGGGGTAAGCAGGAAGGGTAACCACAGCCGTCACTTGTGAATGCTCGTCATTGCTCAGTTGCTCCTTTTGACTACGCTGTGTGCTGGCACTGCTGGTACTGCTGGTACTGCTGGTACTGTTGTTGGTACTGTTGGTACTGTTGTCTTTTTTTTTTTTTTTTTTTTTTTAAGGATGAACAGAAGTCCATGGAAACTTGGCTTATAAAAAAACCAAACGAAACAAAAAACCCCACCCCACCTCAAGAAACATCACCCTCTCCCCGCATGAATAAGGAAAATAGGGCTTCTGCCCTTGGTTAGTGCTGACTTACGGGAGATTCTAACCCTGATACCTGCTGCCTGGTGGGAGAGTAAACGCAGATTCGGATGCTGAGCTTGAGCAGCACATTTTGTGTCTCCTTTACAAGTAAAGATGTGACTTCTTCATTATCACTGCAAACATTGATGTCTACTTACTATATTATCCCCGCCCCCAGCCCCTGTACATTCTGTGGAACTCTTTCACTGAGCCTCATGCCCAGCCTCCCCTTCCCCCCTCTCCGTCTCTGTCTCTGTCTCTCTCTGTCTCTCTCTCTCTCTTCTTTTCTTCCCTTTTCCTTCCTTCTTTCCTTCCTTCCTTCTTTCCTTTCTTTTTTAAGACAGAGTTCCTACCTGTCCTAGACTCTTTGTAGACGAGGCTGGCATCAGACTCACAGAGATCTGCCTGCCTCTGTCTCCTAAGTGCCAGGATTAAAGGTGTGTGCCATCACATTGGGCCTTCTCAGCCCTCATTTTATATTGTCATTTGTCAGTGTGTCACTTTGACACTTGGCCAGTCTTGAACTTACTGTGTAGCCTATCCTGGCCTAGAACTTTGAGGTCTTCCTGCCTTAGCTCCCTTAGGAGCTGAGATGACAGCATGTACCACCAAAGTCAGCCAAGGGTTTTCCTTTGTCCCGTTTTCTTCTCTAGAATTTACTGCTGTGGTTTGGAAGGCTGATCCTTACATGTCCCACAGGTTAAAGGTTTAGTCTCCAAGTTGGTTCTGTTGAGCTGTAATGAAATCTTCTGGAAGCTCAGCCTTGTAGAGATCTGGAGGTTACTGAAGCCATGCTTTTCAAGGGAATTTTGAGAGTGGGCGTATCCTCTCTCTTTTCTGGCTGGAGATGTAAGCAGCCAGTCAAACGTGTAAGTCCTCTTGGCTGGGCCTCCTTTCCCAGAGGCACCAGTGGTGCTGCCCAGTTTGGACTAGAACCTTCAGAGCTATGAGCCAAAATAACCCTTTTCTTCATATACAGCTTATGTTAGGTGTTTCCTTATAGTGATGTAAATCTAATACATTGTAGGTTAGAGATATTAAAGAGTGAAGAACAGTCAAATTAATCTAAATACCTCCAAATAATTCAATAATTAATAACTTTATTATTACTCAAAATAAAAGAAACTCTTGTAAATTTAAGTTAAAGTTATATCATGAAAAATAAATTGTATCTCCAAATAGCCAATTTATTTACCGTTTTTTATTGGGATAAAAATTTCTCTTTTCTACAGTATGGAGGAAATTAACCCAAACCATCTCTTATAAAAAAACCTATATATAGAATACAAAACTAATTTTTTAGAAAGAACAATCAGCTGGCAGGCTGATAAAACTGCTGTATTAGGGGCTGGAGAAATGGCTCAGTGGTTAAGAGCATTGGTTGCTCTTGCAAAGGACCCAAGTTCAATTCCCAGAACCCACACGGTGGCTCATGACCATCTGCGGCACCAGTACTGATGCCCCTTTCTGGTCTCCATGGGTACCAAGCATGTAAGTGGTGCATAGACACATATGCAAACAAAACAGCCTTACATGTTAATAATAATAGTAATAATAGATGATGATGCTCCCACTGGATTAGATGAAGGGGTTATAGTTCTTATTATTCAAAGGGTTCCAGCTTTAACGTTATGTAGTTTTAAGATCTGAGTCCAGAGGTTAGCAATGAGATCCTTGTGGTCATTCCCAACGAGGATTATTAACTTTGTTTGTGTGGACATTTACCATCTCAAGAACTTCCTGTTGTTTCATTGTCTTTTTCCCCCTTTCATACCTATTACATGTTTCAATGCTTATTATATATTCAGGTATCTCCTTTCATGTGCAAGTCTTGTCCGATTTAAAAGTTGGCTTATTCTTATACTGAGGTACGAAGTACTTTGTCCATATACTCAGAATCTCTTCTGCCCATCAGAAACTTGCCTTTATGGTTTAGATATCAGTTCAAGAAACATTTTTATTTTGATGAGGTATAGTTTATCTATTCTTAAAGATCATATTGTGTATGTGTGTGTGTGTGTGTGCGCGCGCTGATGCCCACAGAGGCCAGAAGGGAATGTCAGTTATAGGGATTTTTGAGTCATCTGACATGAGTCTGAGATCCGTTTATTTTCAGTGCTATTCATTTTGCTTCCTAAGAAGCATTTGTCTGCCGTAAGTTTATTGAGACTCTCCCCTTCTGCTCTGTATTTTATTTATTTACTTTTTAATGGTTAGATTGATGATGATGCATTTTACATTGAGTTTTATGCACAGGAAGAACCAGGAGTCATTTTTTCTCACATGGAAATCCAAATTCTCTCCCTCTCCTTCTTCCTTTTCCCTCCCCCACCCCCCCTCTGTGTGCATGTGCGTGTGCATGTGTGTGTATGTGTGCGTGTGCGTGTGTGTGTGTGTGTGTGTGTACATACATGGGTGGTGCTCACTTGTGCATGTGACACATGATCGATGTTGGGCATACTCTTCCTCTATTGCTCTCCAGCTTATTTCTTGAGGCAGAGTCTCCCAGGGAACCTGGAGCTTGCTGTCACAGCTAGAATGGCTGACCATCAGAGTGCTTGGATCTGCTTGTCTGCACTCCAGGCATATTGGGGATACAGCCGTGCATTGCAACGCCTGGCCTGGCTTTTATGTAGGTGCACAGCAAGTTCTTTTTTCACCAAATCATCTCCTCAGCCTAGAATATCCAGGCTTCCCGTTCCCAGTTTTCCATTTCTTAGTTCAATTAAAACGGCTTCTGTTAGTGAACGTGTCCTATCTATTTTCACAGCCCTTTCTATGCTAGCAACTGTAGCCTGGCAAGGAAATAGAGTTTTACTACTTGACTACAGTGGGGAATAAGAGAAACAAACAATAAAAGCAGGTAGAAACTACAGGACCTGGCTCTGGATGGGACGGGTTATGGGTGCATTTCCTGTTTGTATGACCCTTTGTCTGGTCACGGGGTGTGGAACACAGTAGTTGTCACCTCATTCAGCTAAAACATGAATGGAATATTATCAGAGGATTTGGGATATTCCCAACAGCTGGAAAGAGTGCGGGACATGACAGGTCCCAAATGGAGGGGCAGTAAGTTCTGTTTAAAAACTCCCTCATCTCTTGACCTGACTAGTGAACTTGTGTTAGACAGCTTTCAAACAGTACTCACAGAGCTAAGATCTGAAGAGAGGGGAGATAATTGGGTGCTTGACTTCCACCAACTTAATTGCCTATTAAAACGAAACTATTAGTATTCTTAGAAGACTACAATCTGCTTCATAATTTCTGCAACACCCAAAGTATTCATAACATGGTAAAATGTAGACATTCAAAGAAATTGTAAAATATAGTGTATGCACAGGAGAAAAGCCAGTCAGTGGAATCTGGCCTCAAGATAATCTGGATTCTGAATCATTAGACAAGCATTTGAAAAAATAAACATTATAAATATGCTTCCATGAACAGAACACTCTAATAGACTAAGGAACAGAAATCTCATCAGAGAAACTATTTTTTAGGAAATCTAGAACTGAACAGTGTAACACCTTTCAGGTGTACCCGTTGTGTTTTTAAAAAACAAAATCCCAAATATTTGATTTTCCTCAGTGAAATCCCAGGAGCCAGATGGTGGGGTGAAAACCTGCTCTATCAGAAGGCAGAGAAAGCAGCCAGTTATCTGTCCTACTCTACTGACATCCCCAAGGGAAAAAGCCCTTTCTCCTTCCTCACCTGGTCTTAAATACTCTTCAAATCAGTGTCCCTCCTTTCTACTTCCTATGTCTTCTTATGTTTACTCCCTGTCAACTGGTTGCTTGCTCTGCCTGTTGACCTAGGGTTGACTTTATTTGATCCTGTTTACAGAAAGCTCTTGGCTTAAAGGTGTATGCTAGGGCTCAGCTGCAGCACAAGAAACAGGTTTTTTCCAGTTCACAGTCTTGGGGTTCACAATGTGATCAGATATCCTGCAATATGTACCCCGATACTTCCCTTCTTCGGAAGTTGAGGCAATAGTGTCCCTTGAGCAAGGAGTCCTTGGCCAGCCAGCCTAGGCAACATAGCGATTACTTGTTTGGAAAAGAAAAGAAACAAAACATGACAACAAGGTACACTATACTCAAACTGTTTGAAATCAGGATAATGAAAAATATCTCCGGGCTGCTGAGTTAAGGGATTTGCTCTGCAAGCCTGAAGACCTGACATTCATCCTTGGAACCCATGGAAAGGGGGAAGGAGAGAACCAACTCCACAAAGTTGACCTCTGACCTCTATGTCACTGTGGCATGTGCGCCCCCCCCCCCCCGCACTCATGCAAGCACAATACGTCTTTAGAAAGAAACAAAAATTTAAACCTTTTTAAGCAAAATGATGTTTTTCAGTAAAGTTTTAAATTCAGAGGCATTTGGATATGCAGAAAAATGAGAAGGCTAATATAGAGAGGTCACATACAGTAAAAGCTATTTTCCCTACTACTAATGTCTTATTTCACTTAATGAAATTATATTGATTCATTATTAACTGAAGAAAGGTAATGAAGTCGACATTTTATTCTGTCCCTAAGTCCCATCTAAGAGGCCATGTTGCAATTAGAATTCATGTCTCTTCAGGCACCTTCTTCTTGGTAGTGCCTCTTGTCGTACGTACCCTGCTTTTGATGACCTTGACATTTTTAAGAACACTGATGAAGTATCTTGCAGATGTCTCGTTATTGGGATTTGTCTGTTTTTCTGTTTTCATGAGGCTGGTGTTCTCTAGGTTTGGGAGGAAAAGCACTGAAGTAAAGTGCTGTTTTCATGTTAGTTTTTCCAGGTATACACCGTCATTTTTATCTAACCCAGTCACGTGGCTGACGTTGGTCATGTCTCTCCACCATGGAGTTACTCTTGTTTCCTGATTTTGTGTTCTGTATCCTGTGGAAAGTAGACACTGTCTACATAGCTCACAGTTGAGGAACTGGGAGCAAGACTTACCTGTCAGGGCAGAAGAGATGGGGAAATTAGTCAGAAGTTCCTTTCATATGTCTGCTTTCTCTCCTTTATTTGATCACCACTTATTGATATCAGTATTGAATAATGGATTTCTTTGTTAGTATCTTAAGACTGTATCTCAGGCTGGACTCAACTTTTTATATACCTGAAGATGGCTTTGAACTCATTCTCTTCCTGCCTCCACCTCCCAAGACCTGGGATTACAAGTGGATATCATCACAACTGGTTCGTGTCGTAGAATAAATTTTTTAAATCCAAT
The DNA here is from genome assembly GCA_028551405.1 of Uromys caudimaculatus. Classification (NCBI taxonomy): domain Eukaryota; kingdom Metazoa; phylum Chordata; class Mammalia; order Rodentia; family Muridae; genus Uromys; species Uromys caudimaculatus. Next base: position 37,909,305 of record CM052707.1, read on the forward strand.
AGGGCAGACACTGTCTTGCTAAACAGATGTTTCTAGCTTTGGTCATTGATGGTTCTCCTGTTTTTCCCTTGGATCTGTTTGACATAATCTTCCCTTGTAGGCATTTCTATTAAAGTTCCCTTTACCTCCTGGTGCTGTGTAGTTCTCTGTGCCTTTTTAATTATTTTTTCACATCTATCTATCATCTGTCTGTCCATCTGTCTGTTTGTTCCTATTATGTGTGTGTCTGTAATGCATTTAATCACATTTTCCATACAAAAAGTACATTGAAAATCACAAGAGAAGAGAGAGAAGAGAAAGAAGATAAACTAGGAGAGAAGAAAGAGAAGCAGCCAGCTTGGGGAGTATCGCCATTCTTTATCGATTGTATGTTGTGTGATTTTGGTTTTATTGAAACTTAATCAGAGAGAATTTTCTATAATCACAACCTACACCATTGAAACTTGATTGGTGAAGATCTGCTATAGTCACAACCTAAACTACCCACCCATGAGAGAATTGTGTGGTGACAGTCTCTTGGTAGCTGGGACCATTTAGACGTGTTAGTCAAGCAGAGTGAAATGGTGATCTACTTAATGGCCGCATTCCCTCTGTACTTGTCTTTCAGTTTTCAACTGCATTTAGACATTTTGAGTGTTTGGAAAATATTTGTGAAGTTCTTCCAGCTGCCTAGCATGTACCAAGTGTATCTGTGAAATAGAATGAATGAATTCCAAGGCTTGGTCCATCTGTTTCTTACACTATCTTGCTGTCATTGAATGATGCTTGTTAAGAGGAAAGGCACCTCTGGAGAAGAGGCAAAACAAAAGGAGGAAACTTGTCAAAATATGAACCATGGCTTCGACAGTGTGACTCTTTGGAGTTCTTTTCCCCCTGCAATATTCTCATGTTTAAAAAGTTTTCTCATTAAAAAAAAAATCGCTTTATTATTAGTTCATATTATTTTTACAAAGTATCATACCTTGTTCATATTCACTTAAACTTTCTTAACCCCTCCCCTACCCTCGCTTTCCACTTTTCCCCTACATCCTAGTATTGCCCTTTAAAAGACTATTTTAACAATAGTCTTAGCTTCACAGAAAAAGCAAGCGTAGAGTTCCCCTGGACCCCTGCTCCCGGGCATGCGCAGTTGCCTTCATTATCTGCATCCTGCACCAGCGCGATACATTTGTTACAACTGATGAATGTCCTTGACACCATGTTATCATCCAAAGTCCATAATTTACATTACAGCTAACTTTTGAGGTTTTATAGCCCATTGGTTTTGATAAATGTATAATGGCATCTATCCATCTCTTGATTAGCACACAGAATAGTTCAATAGCCAAGAAGCCCTGGACTTGATGTACTCATCTCTCTTTTCCCACTAATCCCTGGAAATCTCTGCTCTGTTCCCAGTCTCCAGAGTTTTGTCTTTTCTAGAATGTGGTATAGTTGAAATCATACAGCATGTAGCCTTTTCAAACCGATGTCTCTCACCTAGTAATATGGTGTAATGTTCCTCCGTTTCTTTTCATGGATTAACAGCTAATTTACCTGCACTGAATAATACTCTGGTCTATTGATGCCACAGCTTATCCGCTAGCCTATTGAAAGACGTTTTGGTTGTCGCCAGGTTTTGGCAATTAGCAATAAGGTTTTATACACGTGCCTGTGATCGTCTTTGTGAGGGCATATTTTTGATTCATTTGGGTATATACCAGTTAGCAAGATTTCTCTATTATATGATAAGAATTTGTGCAGTAGTAACTTGTTTTAATTTATAATCCTCTAATAGGATGGTTAACTTCTACTGTCAGCCTTGATTAGATTAAAAGATACCAGGGCACACCTTCAGACCTATCTGTGAGGGCCTTGTCAGACAGGATTACTAGGGAGAAGACCCTCCCAAAATTAGCAACATTTTATGGACTGGAGTCTTTGGTAGAAGAAAAGGAGAAAGTGAGCATTCACCTATCTCTGCGTCCTGATGAGGTCACGTGACCAGTTGGTTGCATCATGCTCCCCCTACAGGCCTTCCCCACTATGGTGGACTGTGTTCCCTTAAGCCACGAGCCCAAATGAATTCTCCCTCCTTGGTCAGGCGTTTTGTCACAGAGTCAAGGAGAAGCAACAGATTGCACTAGTGACACACGCGATGTTGGGTGTGCTTCCTCGTCCTCCGGGTGCCACTTGTGATGAGACAGCGGTTGAGATGCTTCTGCCACTTCAGAGTGTCTGCTTTGTTATTATCTACTGTGGACAGTTATCTGCTTAGCACTTCCCCACGTTCTAGTTGTATGTGTAGCTTGTCTCCTCAGTCCCAATTCCCTCTCCATTTCCTATACAGTCTCAGCCCTGCTCCCCCGACCGCCCCCTCCCAACTCTGCTTCTCCCCATCCTACTTCTGGCTACAAAGATGGCAACTTAGTTTGGTGTTCTTTTCTCCACTTATATGAATTTAAAGTATGTGTCATTGTCTCTTAATTATGCTGTAGACATTTGTCACAACCGTTTGTATGTGGGTGGATGTATTTTGACTGGATGTAGGTCTGTGCATCATGTGTGTGTATGCGCCTGGTGCCTGTAGGAGCCAGAAGAGAGCGTGGGTTCCTCTTAGAACTGCATATGCAGATGGTTGTGACCTCCATGTCGCTGCAGAGAAATGAACCTGGGTCCTCTGCAAAAGCGGTAAGTGCTCTTCACAGTGAGCCATCTCTCCAGCTCTCTCACTCTGTTTTACTATTTGATATTTTGTGGAAGTTGCATGGAGACATTTGGGTGTAGGTGTTTGTCATTATTTTATGGGAAACTGGAATCCTGTTTTCTTAAACATGCTAGTCAAAGGCATTTTAAAGGGCACCTGTGATAATTTTAATGCATTTCCCATCCTTCTGTTTCCTTTGTTTTCTGTCTTACCTCCTTGTAATTATGCCTAATAATTGTCAACGGAATATATGACATTGGGTGTGATATTTTGAGGTTCTAGATGATATTAACTTGTTCCAAAGGTGGTTCATCTTGGGTAGGTAGAGTAGAAGCAACTTGATTTAATCCAGTCAGGGATTTGAGCTGGCATGTAGCCAAGGTTCATTTTTATTGTACAGTCTTGGTTTATTGCTGGTACGTACCAAACTTCGACCCCTCTCAATCCCCCCCAACACCCCCGGTTCTCTTACAACCGGTCTGTGGTGCTGCTAACAGCTCTGAAGAGCATCTGCTTAGCAGATGGCTTGGGGAGATTCATACTAAAAACTAAGTTAATGCTCTATACTTTTCCTATTTCAAAACCTGGTTCCTTGAATCTTGGCTGCTTCAGTCACTAGCACACGGCTCACTGACCTGTTTCTGTATCCCTGTCCACCAAACTCCACGGTAGAAGCTTAATTCCAAAATCAAGTTAACAACCTCTGAACCTGGGGTCCTTAGGAAACAATTAGAGTAAGATATATTCTTTTTTTTTTTTTTTTTTTTTTGGAAGATTCAGATGTCTGGCCGGGCAGTGGTGGCACACGCCTTTAATTCCAGCACTTGGGAGCCAGAGGCAGGTGGATTTCTGAGTTCAAGGCCAGCCTGGTCTGAGTTCCAGGACAGCCAGGGCTACACAGAGAAACCCTGTCTCAAAAAAAAAACAGGAAAAAAAAAAAAAAAAAAGATTCATATGTCTGTGGCTGTATCTGTGTGATTGTATGCTACAAATGTGGGTGCCTAAAGAGGCCAGAAGAGGGCGTCAGACTTTCTGGAGCTGAAGCTACAGGTGGCTTTGAGTGACCTAACATGGGTGCCGGGAACTGAACTTGGATCTTGGGAGGAGCAGCAAGTGCTCCTAACTACTGAGCCTTCCCTTGAGCCCCAGTGTGGGTTCATTTGAATGGGGGCTCCCTAGTTGTATTAGTGGCTTTATATGAGAAGAGTGACCCCAGATCTGTTTTGTCATGCAACACCTTCCGCCATGTATTTAACACCGGACTCTATGTTAAATAAGCCCCTAACTATTCTTTATGAAGTTCCTGATCTTTGTTACTCGATCGTAGCAACAGAGAACAGACCAGACACATCCTGGGACTCCCTGCAGAAAACCATTTTTGTGAGTAATAGATTGCATATATGTCCCGCAAATGTATCTCACCCAGTGATGCCGTAGCAGTTTTAATTTGTGTAGAAAATCTCTCTAATGAACACTCCTCAGAACGAGCAGGCTAAATGATGCATAATGGTATTTTACCTTACCTTTCTTTCTTTCCTTTCTTCCTCCCTCCCCCTTCCCTCCCCCACCCTTCCTTCCTCCCTTCCTTCCTTCCTTCTTCCCTTCTTTCCTTTCTCCATTGTTTGTTTTTTGAGACAGTTTCTCTGTGTAGCCCTGGCTGACCCGGAACTCCCTTTGTAGAGTAGGCTAGCCTTGAACTTGGTGCACTGGTATTAAAGGCGTGTGCTCCCACACCTGGCTTACCTTTCTCAATCTCATTAGAAAGCTCAGCCCTATTCTCAACTAGCCTTCCACAGTCTTAAGTTTTACTTTTAGTTAATATAGAGTCCATTTTTAAAATTGGATTCCAAATCTTCTAGCTCACTTACCTTTAGTTTGTTTTACCAGGAAGCAATGGTTGCTGCAGTCTGCACCACTTAGTGCTTGTTGATAATTCTTTTTGTTTTAACCTGTTCAGGTGATGCGAGCTGAGTTTATTGGACTGGCCGGTACAGTGAGAATGCCTCACGTTTTCCTCTACTCTGCGTATTGCTAAGGCGGTTTTCCTTACCATCCCAGGCTCCTGGGAGGAGAGTCTCGGCTAGAATTTTAGAATACAGTTGTTTTTGTTCTCTATTTTCTATACTAACAGTCTATAGCTGAGTCACAGTGGTTGCCTGTCTCTCTCAAGGCAAAAGCAGATTTAACACCTAACTCATCTTTGGCATCCCTGTTGTATCAAATATTTAATCTCAATCTGGGGTTTCTACCCTACCTTGGATCATTCAGTTCCCAGATAAAGACAAGCAATGTTTATATTTATAATAAGCCTTAATCAACACCAAATCTGGGCAGATATCAATCCTCTAAGCTATTAGAATTTACTTCTACATCAATAAGCCTGAATTCTAACTTACCATGTTCCATCAGGGCAGCTGTTAATTCCAACTGGCCAGCCTTCATGGCCATATTTTCAAGATTCTTACCCCATAGCACCTTCTCCTCTCTTCACTTTCTCTTTTCCTCATGGTCCCTGCCTCCAAACCCAAGCCAAAGGAACCCAAAGAACTAAAAACCCCAGTATATTTCCTGACCAGCTATATAGGCTACAGGCAGTTTTAGTCACCAATCAGGGATAACTTGGTGGGCAAGGTTACATAGTGTCACTTGGGTCTATGAGCAGATTCTCGGATTCTCTTGTCCCTGGTGGCACAGAGATTCCCCCCTCCTCTGCCTTCCTAGTGCTGGAATTATAGCATACCCACCATTTACTATTTTCTTGCACACACATACACACATGGGCACATACACACAGATACATGCACACACATATGCAGGCACATACATACAGATACAAACATACACATACATGGGCATACCCACAAGTACACACACACACACACCCCACACATACCACACACACATGGGCACATACACACAGGTACAAGCACATACACCTTTAAAGAAGACACTCTTCTACTTTCTTGATTACAGGAAAAAAGGCTTGAGATGCATTTTGTGGCCTGTAAAACTCCATTCAGGGCTTTATTATTTGTGACAACTTTTAGATTGTCTGAAGCCCTTACACAGTTATCAAATGGCAAAGATTAAGGTTCAACCATTTTATCTGCAATATGTCTATAATTCTAGGAGCTGACTTGTGTTAAGTCATTTTCTTTAATACTTGAGGAATAGTTAAGGTGTATTAAGCACACCATCCAGGCCCCACCCCCATCCTCTGATTCCGCTCCACTGTTTGGCATTTACCGAGTACATGTGACTCTAGCAGTCTGATATTTAAGATTGCATACTTGTGATTTTCTTTTTCTAAATAATTTCAGAATTTACTTTTAAAAAAATGAATTGTTGACAGAGAAGGATTTGTTTTAGGAAGACTTTAAAATAGCTGCATTTTATGAACAATTCCTTAATCAGCCTTGAGTGACAGATACACTCTGTGTCAGAACAATATCTAACTTTAATGTTCTTCCTTCAGTGTTTGGTTTGTAAATAAACATGAAGAGTGATCATCTCATGACATTCTTTTAAAATCTTTCTTTTCTTCTTTCCCCAGAAAGTAAATAAAGCCCTCATTGTTTCCTAATCTTTATGAATATTCTTTCTGGCCTCAGGTAATAGGCTGTTTCAAGGCCACCCTACACATCTCCAGGAATGCCATTTAGACCTTAGAGCTGACATTTCTATGGAAGGCTTCTAAGTCACGGAAGTGCTGAGAGCCAACACTGAATTTTTGGATGACTTCAGTTGCAGAGCTCAGAATGCAGCTGGCATCTGTGTAGGGTGGGGATCCGTGTCAGGAGCATAAGCCTACTGACTACATCTTGGCCCGTGTTCCCTTTTTTCCAGTAAGCTGTCTGCTCTACAGAGGTGTATAACCCTAATGGGTTGTTGTATGCCATTAAAAGGTATTGTACACTCATAAAAGAATGACATTTTGATCAATGCTGTTAAAAGAATTACTGTCTTGACACAGAAAAGCTTTCCTGCTGCAAGTTTAAAAATATGCCTTTAAAAGCCTTTTATTGAATACCTTTGCATGCCTCAGAAATATGCCGTTTTGGCATGAGGTTACTCTGAAGCCGTCCACATTATAACTTAAGCACAAACCTATTTACCTTTAGAAGTCCCAGGGCCGAACAGGCTATTTCCCTACCAAATGGAGCGTGGTGGCATGTAGTAGCATGGTACCATCTTAAGCCATCGCTCGATGCGTCCCAAAAAGAAAAGATTTGTAAAGAGAAATCTGAAGACGAAGTTATTCCTTTTTATTTTGACAAGGTATTGATATGTGTGTGTGTGTGTGTGTGTGTGTGTGTGTGTGTGTGTGTGTGTGTGTGTGTGTGTGTGCTGTTTTGTTTAAAGTTTGTGATTTAATTTCCTTTCGGACTTAGGAACCCTATCTTCTGCCCAGTTTGGAGATAGGTCTTTTTTCATTGTGTGGAAACTGGTTTTCTTAAATGGTGGTGTTAGATAGAGACTTTTTCTTTCTTTCGGTTGTATTTTGGGTTAGGAGTTTAGATAAACCATGCCACAGTAGAAAGTCCCCCAAAGCTGTGTGTTTCTTCTCTTTATAGCTAGTCTTTCACAGAGGGGCTTAATATTATGGCTGTAACTTTGGCTTTGCTCCACAGTTTCATTATCTAATTTCTAACTTACACCTTTAAAGAATGGTGAACCGAGAATTCTAAAACTCTAGTGCCCTGAAAAAACACAGTTTTTTTTATTATTATTATTATCATCATTGGATATTTTCTTTATTTACATTTCAAATGTTATCACCTTTCCTGGTTTCCCCCTGCCAGAAACCCCCCTATTCCATCCCCCCTCTCCCTGCTTCTATGAGGGTGCTCCCCCACCCACCCACCCATTCCCGCCTCCCCGACCTCGATTTCCCTACATTGGGGCATCTATGGAGCCTTCATAGGACCACGGACCTCTCCTGTCATTGATGCCTGACAAGGCCATCCTCTGCTATTTATGCAGCTGGAGCCATGTGTACTCCTTAGTTGGTGGCTTTGTCCCTGGGAGCTCTGAGGGGTCTGGTTGATTGGTATGGTTGTTCTTCCTATCGGGTTGCAAACCCCTTCAGCTCCTTCAGTCCTTTCTCTAACTCCTCCATTTTGGACCCCGAGCTCAGACCAATGGAAAAGTTTTAAAGTTGTGTGTCAGTACAGGACTAGTATCAACTTTGTGCTTTCTGAATTTTATGTTTAATTATGTGCATTCTATTATTTAAAATGTCATTTATTGATCAAATAATGGGATTTCACATGTTTTCATTTCCTTTTCTTTTGTTGTTGTTTTGTTTGTTTTTATTTTGTTTTGAGAGGGTCTTGTCATATGCTTTAGCTGGCATAAAATGTGCTCTGTCAACTAGGCTAGCCTTGAACTCACAGAGATTTACCTGCCTCTGCCTCCAGAGTGCTGAGTGCTGGGATTAAAGGTGTGTGCTACCTTGTCCCGCCAAGATTTTTGTTCTTATGTGGGGTTCTTAGCATGTTAGGCCATTCTTTTTCAAGAAACATAGATACTATCTGTGCTGCAAAGTTTTATGTCAATTTGATACAAGGTCATCTGAGAGGAGGAAGCCTCAATTGAGAAAATGCCGCCATAAAAATCAGGCAGTAGGCAAGCCTGTAGGGCATTTTCTTACTTAGTGGTTGATGGGGGAGGGCCCAGCCCATTTGTGGGTGGGGCCACCAAAAGTTGGTGGTCCTGGATTCTATAGGAAAGCAGGCTGAGCAAGCCATGAGGAGCAAGCCAGTAAGCAGCACTCCTCCATGGTCTCTGCATCAGCTCCTGCCTCCAGGTTCCTGCCCTGTTGAGTTCCCATCCTGGCTTCCTTTGATGATGAACAGTGATATGGAAGTGTAAGCCAAAGTAAACGCTTTTCTCCCCATGTCACTTGGGTCATGGTGTTTCATCCCAGGAATAGTAACGCTGACTAAGACAGCATCTGACATTTCTCTGATGTGTAACTGCTGGTAACTGTAACTGCTATGTATAGTTGAATCCAAACAACCACCTTTGAATAAGTTCAGTGCCATTTCATTCGGGGATCAGGTCATCACCCTGGGCTTGAAATACTCAAAAAGCAGCACCTGGCTTTACCCAAACCCTGCAAACATTTTTATGTTCACAAAAGAAAGGAAATATTGTAGTTTCCACCAGCAGCCCGTTCTCTGGACTGAACATAAACACTTCTCATTTTGTAAGACGAGCACAGAGTAGTACTTGGAGCCCAGGCCTGAGTCTTACATCAATATGAATAACGTTCTTCCATACAGTTCCTCTATGGGTTTTCATAGAAACTGTGTGACCCTTCAAAGTGATGCTGACATTTCCTGCAGTATCCACAGCCTGGTTACTGAGAGCTGTCTTCATCCTTGCAGTGGAAGTACCTAGAGAACTCTGATTGGATAAAGCATATTAGCTGCAGTTTCTGGTCTAGCTGTGCTCGTAAGGTAGATGCTTTGTTGTTAGTGACTTTTTAAAACATTGATTGTGTTTTTAGTATTCAGTAAACACTAAGTGGCAGAGGATGCCTTTTCTTACAGTGCTGGGGACTGAAGTCAGGTCCTTATGCATGCTAGGCAGACTATACCACTGAGCTGTGGCCCTAGCAATGAATCAGGTGATGTACATAGAACAGGAAGACTTGCTACAGCAGTCACACAGGTATTTCCAAAGGTCTGAAATAGTTACCTAACTGCAGAGCAGGGCTTCTGGTGTAATAGGGCACTGCTGTGCAGGTTATAGACATTTGTATCTTGTTCTCAGTAGAAGCTAGATCAATGGTTCTCAACCTGTGGATCGCGACCCCTTAGTGCAATCAAAGAACTTTTTCACAGGGTCACATATCCTGTGTATCCTGTGTATCAGATATTTACATCACAGTTCATAACAGAGCCTCCAAATTGTGTTCTCTTAGGTGAGATATCAGTTAGTTTTCCTTCACCCTTCTTCTCATGCCCCTCTCTCAGTTTTTGTGTATGAATGTGTTCAAACATGGTTATTATTAGAAATGTTGGAAGAGAAATTTGTGGTCGTCACTAACGGTTTAGAGAGAAGCATATTGCAAATTTAATTGGACTGCATATCAGAAGAACTGCATTCTGGTAGCATCTGATTCTGGCCACTTGATGATATTCTATTTATAGTTCCCTCAAAATAAAAATATAATTTGACTCTTATTTATTTATTTGCATCCTAAACGCAGCCCCCTTTCCAGTGCTGTCTTCACAGAGTCCCTCCCTCCACCCCCTACCCTGCTCCTCTGAGAAGGTGGGCGCCCGGATATCCCCCAACTCTGAGGCAGCAAGTCTCTGCAGGATTAGGCATATCTTCTCCCTCTTTCATTCAGTATTTACACTTGTTCTTTCAAACACAGATACAATTTTACTTCCAATAGTTCACGCTGTTAAATGCTATGTTTTCTAACATAAGGGTGAGGTACTTTGATTTTTATTCTTGTATGATTGCATCTGATACTGAAATTGACTGAAAAATTTCACATAGAGAAGTAATTACTCTAATTAAAGGACCCTCCTGTAAGATACACAGTAGTTTGATTCATTTGTGTTACTGTTGGTTGGTTGGTTGGTTATTTTCGAGACAGGGTTTCTCTGTGTAGCCCTGGCTATCCTGGAACTCACTCTGTAGACTAGGCTGGCCTTGAACTCAGAAATCCACCTGCCTCTGCCTCCCAAGGGCTGGGATTAAAGGCGTGCGCCACCACCTGGAAATAGTTTGCTAGATTTTATAATCAGACTAAGCCTGGAAATCTCACCAGTATAAATGTAAATAACTTTCTCTGTGTGTTTCCATCGATAAACTCAAGAAAAGGCAGCTACTACCTTCAGAGTACTTGTGAATTCTTAGGCTTGGCTAAGGTGGTGATGCCTATGAGCCCAGCTACTGTAGTGTGTGTGTGTGTGTGTGTGTGTGTGTGTGTGTGTGTGTGTGTGTGTGTGTAAACATGAGACTGATGACATTATATAATCTTTTTACATACTAGAAAAGAGAGAATTACTAAAGTTAGTCTACAAGAGTTAGGTTACATTCTGTTGCACAATGACTAGACAAATTCAAACCTACAAAATACTTCAAAGAAAAGAAACAGCTTCCTTTCTCCAGAATGGAATAACTGTAAGAGATTTTCTATAAGGATGCTTGGTGACATGCATTTGTTTTCAAGAAGTCCTTTAAATGAGGAATGGCTCTGGGTTACAACATAGAAATTTCAAGTGTTCAAATTCACTAACTGCCAGCCAGTAACTTTTAAAATACATTCATAAACTAAACAGTAGCTGGTACATTGTTTTATAGCACCACTTATTGTCTGAACAGTTAATAAACTCACAGCATGTTTAAAACATTGAAGCTTGGAATGAATATGGTTGTGTATGTAGACTCGTGTGCATGCATGTGTGTGTGTGTGTGTGTGTAGTGTGTGTGTGTGTGTGTGTGTGTGTGTGTGTGTGTGTGTGTGTGTGTGTGTGTAGTGTGTGTGTGTTGGGAACCGAAGATTAGAGTATTGATCTCAGTTTGCCTAGGCTTGAGTTCCTAGGCCATAGAACTTTCTCTCTGTGTGTGTCTATGCCTGTGTGTGTGTCTGCATGTGTACACATATGTCTGTGTGTGTGGAATAATTTTAATGGTTATGCTACAGAGACTTAGATTTTTCTGACTGTTGAACAGCTCCGAATTCAGTGCCGAGACTGCTATTTGTCTATTTTATTAGTAGGAGGCTCAGTCTCTCATGCTTCTCCCACTTTAGGTCACCTTTCTTGCCAGCTAAGAAATTAATTTCTTTGTTGGGATCATTGCAAGTTGACTTGATATCAGCACTGCTGTAATTGAGGCAACTTACACAGTGATTGGCTAAGTACAGCCTCTTCAGCAGAGGTGAAGCAGTTATTGATTCCTAGTGGATGCCAGGAACCTGCTGGGCTCCCTGGTCTTTTGTCCTTAGACAGCTTCCGTTCGTCTACCTAGGCATGGCACTGTTAGTGCTGGGAACATTTTTTCACAGGTATTTTCATATCATATAAACCTTTTAAAAATATTTCTAGTTTTCTAGCATGCCGTTAAAACTCTAGAACATTATCTGTGTGAATTTGGCAGGGTTTGACTTTGTTTTGGCAGTTTTATATATGACTTATGTAGTTAATTCAACTTCTGGCTATCCAGAAATAGTAGGCAAGCAACAAATATATGTGATTATTCTGTGAATTCTCTGGCTGGTGTTAGGGAATAACCGAAATGGACTCTGGGAAGTTTGTTTTATGTCATGATGTGCTAAGAGTACCTTGAAAAGACTGGAATCACAAAGCATTTCCGCTCCCCTTTAAATCAAAGCTTAGGACTAAACCCAGTCACTCCTTGTTCTCAGAGGGTTAAACTATTGAGCAGGATGGGATGCTCCTACTGGGTAAAGTGTCCCCTCTCGTGGAATTCGATTTCTAACTGTTGCTCTGTGAACAGAAACAAGGACTGGCCACAAGAGGACTGCCCTTGCCTTTGATGATTCGATGGGTGTTGGCTGGGGTCTGCCATTTGGATAAATCATCCAGAACAAAAATCAAAAGGAACTGTAACTTTTGCTTTCTCCCCACAAAATGTGCTACTTTGTTCATTGTTTCAGCCTTATATGGTAACGATCACTACCAGCGAGCTGTGCGTATAAAATTGCACATGAGAATATTTGTTATTAAAAACTTTTTTTGAAAATTTCTTTCTTTTCACAATTGATCCATAAGAACAGCAAGACGAGTCCCTAGTTGTGATTGCAGTAAACTAAGCTAATACTGAGAAGCTTGACACCCCCAAAACAAAAGCAAAAACAGCCCTACCTGGCTAAGAAGCCAGTAAAGAAGTCTCAGCAATAAACTAAAGCTTCAAAAGTTTGTTATCATTTAGTTAGGCATAGTGATGCATGCCTTTTAATCCCAGCACTCAGACTTTGTGGCTATTAAAGCCTGTGATGTGTGCTTGGTAGACCCTTTGGGGAGCAAAGAATGGCTATCAGAGCTGTTTAAATACTCCTTAAGTCATCAGAAGGGGAGTCTTGTTGTTGTAAACATGAGGTAGTTCACGCAAGTGTTATGAAATGTATTTCATGGCTTTAATTTTTCTAACTTGATGCTATCTTTCTACAGTTTAGTTGGGAAAACTGAAAATTGAGTTTGAAGCTCTATCCAATAGGAATTTGATACTATTGCTTCCCGAAGCAATTAAATTCATGAGCAGTTCAATAGAGGAGATAGTGTTTCCTTAATCACAAGGCTTTCGTGATTCCAAAGATTCACGTATTGTAAGTGTATAGTCTAATAATCTTTATAACCTGAATTCCCTGCCTAGCTACAGTCTGACTTTACTTAGTAGCCCCTGCTAGCTCTGAACTTGCCAGTCTCTGGCTTTTTCTTCTTGGGTACTGGGACCATGGGTAGATGTCGCACAGCTGACTCTGGTTGATCTTCTTCAAGTAGCAGAATATACTTGCATCTCAGACTCCATCTTGAAGTTATATATAAAACAAAACGTCAGACTATGTCCCAGTGATTTTTCACTTGAATATTATGTAGACACCCCAGTTTAAATTTAAATATTGTTTTAGTATCAAGACTCCATAATATCTGTGCAAATTATACAGATTATTTTCACCTTTGGATATTGTATGCTGATACTGATTTTAATTCTAAAAAAATTAAATGTCTGGCTTCCTTAGTTATCTTTGTGATGTTGAATAAGGTTTTAAACTAATTTTGGGTATGATCTTGGTATTTCTGGATAGCTACATTGCCTGGACAGTGACTGACACTCCAAGCTGATTTGGTTGGCCCCCAAAGTTTCTTTATTTTGAGCTGTTGGGATCACAAAACTGAAACATATGTGCAGAGTTTGCCATTCAGATAGACAGCTCTGTCAGATCAGTTGGTGCAATCACCATGCATGCTGCATATACATTAGCCTCAGTCTACTCTCTCTCTCTCTCTCTCTTTTACATACACACACACACACACACACACACACACACACACACAGAAGCTGTGCTACTATCTTGGATTAGTTTCTCTGTTGAGTTTCTAGCCACATGCACATGGTGAGCTGTTCTGGTCACAGCCCCCAACTCGTGTTTTTGGATGCTGTTTTGCCAGAGAGATGTAGATCCTCTTTGATGAGATTGAAATACGTAAGTCTTCCAACACTGTTGTCAAATGGCTTTCAAAGTGCATGGAAGATCCAACAAACTACCACTGCCAGCTCAAAAAAAGTTACTTTTCTGTTGTCTGGAAGGGTCCTCAGGATGTGGGCTTGAATCCTGTGGGCATAAAAACAGTAGCAACTCCGGGCAGTGGTGGCGCATGCCTTTAATCCCAGCACCTGGGAGGAAAAGGCAGGTGGATTTCTGAGTTCAAGGCCAGCCTGGTCTACAGAGTGAGTTCCAGGACAGCCAGGGCTACACAGAGAAACCTGTCTCGAAAAACAAAACAAAACAAAACAAACAAACAAAAAAACCAGTAGCAACACAATCCTGACAATCATTTATAAATATTTTATACATTTCCTTGTAAAAATTTTTGTACCTAATATTAAAGGTTCCCAGTTTCAACTATCATTGATGAGATTTTCCCCCTCCCCAGGTTTGTCTGTTTTTTTCCAGAATTTTGGAAAAATGAACAGTCATAGTTTTACATCAGAATCCGAGTTTATGTTGTTACTTCTGTAAGGTCAAATTTACATTCCTACTTAAGAACAAGGAAATCATATAAAACAGTACTTAGCAGTGTAGATTTTATGTATAGCAGTCTTCTTGACCCACCATGTCCTTACACATATAATTAGCATGCCACAATAAAAGAATAAACTGTACTTCGAGAAAGCATATATAACAATATTGTAGACCTTTGGTTCCATGGAGAACCTGGCTTATTAAGCACATTATATCCAAGAATCAGGTTTACAGTCTCGGGTATTGATTAGCATGAGGATGAAGAATAATCTTTACCTTTTGCATGTAGAGAAGTAGCTAGACCATTTTGTCAAGGTCAAGGTCAGAGGAACCCTGGTTAGTGGGTTTAGATCATGACATTCACTGACTAAACATCTTTAATGTATCCACTTTTTATTTAAAAGTTCTTTTTGAAATACTTTGTTATGCAGAGGAGGACTTTTTTAGGGGGCTAATATAGATGGTTATTTTCCAGTCAACTATAGGAACAGCTAGAGCATCTTATTGACGCCTAATTTGCACGAAAACATGTAATAACCTCTGCCAACCAGTTTTCAAGTTGCTACAGCATTTGGAAAATGAGGGATTGCTGCTTCTGAGAAAGGGGATGAATGTAAGGTGTAGCCAGGGAGTCGTTCCCCAGACCCCTGGACTCGCTACAGGACCTTGTACCAATTAGAGGTGTAAAATAGAACCAACGGGCATTGTCTACTAAAGTGTGAACTTTATACATTTGCAAGTGGAAACTAGTTCTTGGAAATTGACACAGGCTTCTGAGTGCGAGGCAACGTGATCCAGCACAGCTGTTAAGACACACGGGATAGTTTAAGGCACACAGAGTCCAAGAGGAACAGCAAGAGCAGGACCAGTGTGTGTTGACCCCCTAGTCCATACTGCTTGCTATTAAGGAGCATTAGAAGTTAACACAGAGTCACATTCTGTGCGATTTACAATTGGTTTAGTTTGTTGTGTATGCTACAGTATGTGTAGTAATTAATTAATAAACTAAAAGAAGAATAACTGGAAGGGTAGAAGATTGTGATTTTCCCCAAGATATAATAATAATAATAATAATAATAATAATAATAATAATAATAATATAGATAGATAGACAGACAGATAGACAGAAGATAGGAGAGTGACGAGGAAGTGGTAGGGGCTGAAGAAGAGATCTTCCTAAGACTGTAAAGTGTGTACGACCCCTGGTTTGTCTCCCAGTGTGTGTTGATGTTTAGCTCGTTAGTTTCTCATTGTCATCTTTTTGTGACCCATGCTTTCAGTGCTTTTGCTGAGCTACCGCCCACACTCCCTCCAGTTTGCAGTGTGCATTGAGTCTGTGCGCGGGTGCAGCTTTCGCTGCTCCATTTAGAACTCTTTCCCATGCTCCTATTCATCAGCAGTCATCAAGTCCTCCCTCCCAAGTCCTCCCTCCCAAATACTCTAAGTCTTCCCTCCCAAATACTCTAGACCCAGCCAGTTATGCGTCTGTGTGATCTGCGTCTTAAAACCTGTGGAGGTGAAGCTCCCTGCTGCTTTCCAAGGACACTCTTCCTCAAACTACTCACCTGATTAGTCAGGAGGACAGAGAGGGGGAAACCCATGACTATTCTCTTTGTTAATGTAAGTCTTGTAAATCAAAGTAAGTGACATATAACTATATTCTTACATGTATCTAATTAAATATAGCTTCTTAAACATGATTTTCAAAGGTTGTTTTTTATCATAGCTCTTCACCTATTAAATATACCTCCTCTCTCACTCCTGACTCTGATCCTTAAATTTAAAGATTCAGAGTATTGATCTTGTTGGACTAAGAGATTCTGACTCATTCTGACAGCACTCACAGGAAAGTAATGTATAACCCAGAATACAAATTATTCGATACAGTGTAAAACATATTTTCCCTGGGGACTGGGCATCGTACCCTCTGAGCAGCACGCTCCCTTCTTATAAGTAAGCTACAAGACAAGCTAAAATATTATGAGTTAATTGTCTTGTACATGTAGAACCAGAACAAGACAAATAGTTGGTTCAAACACTGAGTGGCTTGGCTGTCTTTTACTCAAATGGAAAGGTAAAATAATGTCTCCTAATCCATAACATCAATGTCCCAGCCCTGAGCATCTCTTACCTTACACAGCACAAGAAGCTATACAGGTGTGATTAACTTGAGGTGGTGAGTTTACGTGGATTCTCTGAGTGGGCTGACTTTAATTCCACATATTCTTATAGTTCTAAAACCCCTTGTGTTGGGAAGCTGATGAGACTGTGAGAGGACCCAAGGGAAAGCAGGCAGCATTCAAGACCCAGTTACCCTTGCCAGTCTTCAAGATCTAGAAAGGCACTCTGAGCCAGAGAACGCTGGCGGGCTTCAGAGGCTGGAAAAGGAAGTGGGTAGATTCTGTTCTGGAGCTTCCCATAAGGAAAATAGCTCTGCTGGTATCCTGACTTTAGTCCATGTCAGTTCGTAAGCTATAGAACTGTAAGAAGATAGATTTGTCTCATCATTAAACTTAGTGGCCATTTGTGTGTCAGCAGTAGAAAACTGGTACACTTACCTAGATTTCCCCAACTGGGCCCAGTTGGTGAGCTCACTACAAGGATACTCTCTCCTACACAATCCTTTTTTTGGTTTTTCGAGACAGGGTTTCTCTGTGTAGCCCTGGCTGTCCTGGAACTCACTCTGTAGACCAGGCTGGCCTCGAGCTCAGAAATCCGCCTGCCTCTGCCTCCCAAGTGCTGGGATTAAAGGCGTGCGCCACCACTGCCCAGCAAGAACATGTTCTTAAGAGTGAGATAGAAAAGCTTAAATCTGGCTTTCCGACTTTACTAGATGGGAGCGCTGGGGCAGGTGATGATATCCTAAGGCTCCGCCCTCCACTCGGCATGAAAACAGTGGATTAACAGTATTCACCCTTGGAGGGTGGTTTTAGGATAAAATGTAATAACGTGTATGGCGCAACATTTCATACAGACTGGGCCCCTAATAAAGGATTGCTATTATCTCTAAGGCTAAAAGTAAGAGTTGCCAGTAGCATACATTGTAACCCTTGCTCGATACAAATGTATTAAGAACTATTGGAACCCTACTTGTGTTCAGCAGACGGTTGCATAGAAGGTTTCTTACGGCTCTCTGGCTGATATGTTGAGGCAGTTTAGTAAAGAGGTAGGCACTGGCATCAGTGGTGTATCATGAGTGAGCCCACCATGCTTGGAGAGTGTGCTCCAGACCCACGCTCACATCATGGCCCTCCTTAAACTGGTAGGTCTCAAAACTGCAACTCGAGAGTATGTCAGGAGGAGAGGGCTGGAGGGGGAGGCGAAGGGTTGCAGCTGAGAGCAATGCAAATGAATGCATTAGACACGGGCATGAAAATGTCCGAGACCCAAGTTAACAAAAGTTACAAAAACCAATGAATGCAAGCTGAGGAGGAGGGTGACCCTGTAGGAGGACCAGCAGTCTCAATTAACCTGGACCCCCGAGATCTCTCAGACACTGAACCACCAACCAGGCAGCATACACCAGCTGATATGAGGCCCCCAGCACATATACGGCAGAGGACTGCCGGGGGTCTGGATGCAGTCAGAGAAGCTGCACCTAACCCTCAAGAGACAGGAGGCCCCAGGGGGTTTAGAGGTCGGGTGGGGTGGGAGGTGTGGGGGTGGGGACATCCTAATGGAGACAGGGGGACGGGGAAAAGGTATGGGATGTGGAACAGCCGTGGGGGGGGGGGGGGCTGAGAGGGGAATAAAATTTGGAATGTAAAAAAAAAAAAGATTAAATAAAAAGAAGGAATATAAAGAAAAAAAACAATGAATGCTAAAAAATGTTACTTAAAAAGAAGTTAAATAATAAAGTAATTATATTTGTTGTTTTTGCTTTTTTAATAAGATGTTTTGCTGGGTATGTTTTACTTTAATTCTAGAACCAGGGAAGCAGAAACAGGCATATCTCTGTGTCCTTGGTTCTAGCCTAATCTACATAGGGAGCTCAGGGCTAGTCACAGCTATATAGTGAGACCTTGTTTCAAAACAAAACCAACAATTGAACAGGTGCCTTATTTTGTTTGTTTTTGAGACAAGATTTTTTGTGTAGACCATGTTGATTTCAAACTTGGTAGTAATTCTCCTGCCTCTACATCCAAAGTGCTAAGATTACAAGCCTACACCACCACACCTAACTGAAAAGGCTTATTTTGTAAAGTCTTAATGGGTAGATTAGAACCATTTTCAGAGCATGCTACGATATATCACAGTCTAATAGTTCTTAAGAAGCTGGTGTGAGATAGTCTCTATTAAGGAAAACCTGGAATTCTGTATTTATACAGAATTTTTAAAACTTCCCAATAACTGGAATTCTTTTTCAGTATCTTATTTTGATTTTTAAAATTTAGTTTGATTTAATTTTATATATGTAGGTATTGTGTCTGCATGTATGTCTGTGTACTATTTGAGTGTCTGTTGCCCATGAGGCCAGAAGTGTTCACTGGATACTCTAGAACTGGAGATATAGAGAGTTGTGAGCTGCCGTGTCGGTACTGGGAATCGAACCTGTGTCCTCCGGAATAGCAGCCAGGCTCTTCACTGCAAGACCTCTCTGCAGCCCCTCTTCATCACTTTAAATCCTTAACGCCTGGGAGACAGATGACGTGATGGAAGCAGTAAATGTTTATTGAACTGAGGTAATGTCAGTTCTCAGAGGCTGTTCCCTCACAGCCAGCTTTGGGTTTACTTTTGCTGCTGCCCTGAATTGGTTGTGGTTCTCGCGTCTAGTCAGCTGTGACACTTTTGAACTGCTGTGCTTTTCACCAAGTGTCTTCTCTGTGCTCAGCCAGTGCACCATGGTACCACCTAGCTTGGACAAAGACTGCGATACTTAATAACCTCGCCGACTTAATCTTTGTCTGTCTCTTTGCCCATTAATAACCATATTATTGAACCCATTGCTTCCTACCTTTTATGGTACCGTACACTTAGAAAATTACTCTTTTGTTGTTTTTGAGCCAGATCTCCTTGTAATTGAGGCTGGACCTGAACTTCTGATTCCCCTGTCTCCACCTCTCAAGTCCTTGAATAACATCTGTATACTGTCACACCTGGCTAGAAAGTGACTTCTGCATGGCACAGTCAGGTAGTACACCAGCCATTTTGCAACAGGAGCTTGGTACCCAGGGGCTCAGGGCCTCCTCAGCTCTTCCTGTCACCCAGTGATGGCATAGCAGTATACCTTACACACTACACCCTTTGGGAAACGCCACTTGATCTGCATTTGAAACTGGCTATGACTAGAATCTACCCTAGCTTCTACTTACATATTAATAAGCACCTACTGTATACTGTATTTTTCCAAGCTCTGTGTATACAGAAATTCAGAGTGTTAAATCAGTTCTTTTTCCCGAGGAAGCCGTGGTCTCTCGCAGACACAAATGTGCACTTGCCCCTCCATGGGTGGTTTGTCTTTCCTTCAGACCCTAGCTCATGTCTTTATTGTTTTTAAAAAACCATTTATGTCATCATCGTCATTTATTTCATCCTCTCCTTGACTCTTTCTCTAATATTGCTAAAATATGGTAGTTTTATATATTGTATTATTAACCATTTTATTAAACCACAAACAGTTCAGTTTTTATAATGCCTGTGTTCACTTATGTATTTCTCTGTTTCTGAACTGATACATAAAACTCTACATACTGGATTCTTTACAGTGATTTCAATGCAGTTAGTTTTATTCTTGTCAATTTCCCTTATCCATCTTCCTATTGTTGCTGTCATTGCTTGTAGTTAGTTATCATGTTATTTATCTGGTTTCCTCTCCCTGCAGATTGTATAAATTCAGAGAAATATCTGATATTTGTAAGATAAATATAAAATGTTGGTTGGGCAGCTTATTATCAGAATCAAATGTGGTCTCATACTTTGAATAAGCACTATTCTAATATATATTATTAGAACATATATAATATATAGTATAACATATTATATGTTATAATTTATGACAATAAAATATATAATATATATTCTATCTATAGATATTCTAATATATATAAATAAAATACATTATTTAAGTTTAAGAACAGCCCTATAAGTAAAAAGTCTTAAATCTCTGTATTGCAAATGTAGAAACCACACTATAGATAAGTAACTTCCCCAAATTGGTACCGTATTAAATAGCAATTGGCACAGCTGAACTGTAATCAGCAGTGCTGAGCAGTTTTGACATGTGAATGGTGACAGCCATTCTCACACACTACTATGACAGAACCAGGTTAGCAGCTGCAGGTGCCGCTGGCCTAATATGTCCAAGGCCCTTAGTTCAGTCCCTAGAAGTGGGAAAGGTTCCATGTGGATGATCAGACTAGTAGTAGGTTATAACAGGAAATGCTAAATATTTCCTCCCAGGTAAACTTAGCTGCTGTATGAGGGTAACAGGTATTGTGCGGTACGGGAAATTGAATGCAGAGAGTGGGATGAACCATCACCAGAATGTCCAGTGCTGAAGAAAACCAAAAGTTAGTAAGGGCATGAATCTGACCGCATGTGCCTGTAATCCCAGCTGCTCAGGAGTCCGGGGTAGAAAATGTACATGTTCTAAGCCCACCTTGACAACATTTGACCCCGTCACAAGAAAAAAAGGTTAGTCCTATGTGTGGGACATCTGTGAAGTGAGCGTGAAGAAATGAACAGGGTGCTTTCTATGCTAATCTGATTGAAGTCTTACTACTGAGCAGTTCCTATTATCCCTGTTCACAGTGGAGGGAAATCAATCTCAGGGAGATTAAGTAACAGGCTCAAGGGATGCTAAGCTTGGAAACTAGCAAACTGAGGTTGAAACTTGGTCATGTCCACCCAGGTTTCTGTTTAGTGTGCTGTGTGGCCTCTGATAATAGGGCACCCGGGAGGAGGGTATTAAAGGAGAGTTAGAAGCCCATAGAAAGGCCATGAGGAAAGCTAGAGAGGCCTTTCTCAGATGACTGTTTCATTCTCAGAAAACACCAGGAGCAACAGAAGGGAGGCACAGCGGGTGGGTGTCTGGAGGACCAGTGGGGGAAAGGGAAAAACTTGGGGAACCTATAAAATGCCCATGGTAGCATCTGTTTAACAGACTTCTGGCCTTAGGCTTCTCCAGTGTACTGAGGGGCTACTTTCCCTCTGTCTGCAGCATTTGGTACTACCCTAGACAACCATTGACACCCCCATGATGGTGTGGAACAGGCTTTTAGGTAATTGAGAGGATGTAGTTAGGTCTGTGTTTATTTGGGGGAAATATATTTGATACTGCATATTTGCCCTGCTGATGAGTGTTTGAGGAAAGAGTTTAGATAGCATTCTGGATGGTTGCTAAACCATCACCTTAGGATGCTGACTGCTTCTTTTTGCGGTTCAGTCAGTCCTGTCATCTACAACATGTACGTGATAAATAGGTATCTATCTATATCCTGAGTGTCTTACAATGTTAGGTCGAATAGTTCCTTGAAAGTAAGAAATACTAATTCTACTTCTTAGTCTGGACATTGGCATTCAATACCTTGTGGTTTTCCTTTATATCATTATACTTTGTTTTGGTTTTTTTTTTTCCTTCTACACTGACAAAGACATTTGCTCACAGAGAGCTCACTCTGAGGATGACAACCCTTCTATCTCAATGGCTTATGCTCACATTCTCTCCTGTCTTTAATTAAACTTGTTTTCTCCGTGTTGTAGCTGGAAGCCCTGTGTTGATACAACTCAGTCTTGTAAAGAACAGATTAAAATGTCAGTGTTGTAAAGTTCTCATGTGTGGGAAAAGGAAAACATTTGGGGCATTTTATTTATAACTTTTTAAAGGCTCCTCGGTGGGGGAGGATTAGTTGGGAAAGGGAAAACATCTGACAGTTAAAGGGACAGAGCTCTAATTTCAGTCTGATGTGAAAGAGGCAAGGTTGGGACAGAGCTCTAATTTCAGTCTGATGTGAAAGAGGCAAGGTTTGAGAGCTTGCAGAAACTCTCCTTTCCCAAACCGCAGCACATATTTTCCTCTCTTTCTTAATTTTTACATCACTGTAGCTTTTAATTCCCAAGGGGTCTGCTTTATCTCTCCAGATGCACTATCTACGGAACATTGGCGGTTTCCTTAAAAGGCTGATAGCCAGTTAAAGTAAGTCCGTGTGCTGTGGGACTAGAACCATTAGTCAAGGGAAATGAAGAGGTTGTACTAAGCATTTACCCTTCAACTCACGTATGAATGCACCTACTTTCACAACTGGATCATTGATCTCTGCTAGCTATTTATTAGTGAATGGACCCACAAACCCAACACATCACAGTTGGAGACCCTTTTTCATTCCCCAGGCATTCACAGGTAAGGTCAGGCCACTGAGCTCACAGGCACCATTGCAAAATTTTAGAAGTTGCATAGACAGATGGGTTCCTATAAACTGACTAGGGAGATATATGGGGCAGTTACAGTGTGTCTTTAGCTATTGAGCGTTTGATTTTCACAGCTCTGGGTGGATAACATCTCATTTTTCTACATGAGGAAACTGTGGCCTAGAAATATAAAGGAACTTGTCCAAAGAGACGCAGAAAGTTGAGAAAGTAGGATGTGATCAGTTAGCTTATTGGATTAGAGTTTCCTGAACGATTGTTCATTACTTTTTGGCTTCATTTTCTTTATCTTGAGATAGAGCCTCTCTGTAGCTCAGACCGACTTCATGCTCATGATTCCCCTGCTGTAGCTCCCGGTGTTGGTATGACGGGCATGCACAGCCACACCATCTAGATTTACTCTTGTATTGTCTTAGCGGAAGCCTTTAGCCCTTGAGCATTGTTAATCAATATTTACTGTTGTACAGATGAAGTGATAAATATGAAAGGGAATTTTCCCTTATGTTCCTGTTGGTATGTGGTAATCAGACAAAGCACCAGGTCTACTCAGGGTGTATCTTAATTGGCAAAAGAATTATTACGAGTTCTGTCTTGCTCACAGCGAGTTTCTAGAAGGGTAGAAGTTTGCATTTCCCATGCTCACTCCGGCTTTGGGAAGTTAGCTGCCCTCTTACAGGATGTCTGCCTTTCAGACCTCACTTAGAGCTTTGCGTGGCTGAGCTGTCCCTTGGGTTAACAGCTGGGGAATCTGCATTTCTTTGGCATTCCCTCTTGTATGTAAATTGCAGATGTTCTCTAATGCGCCCCCCCCCCCCTTTGGACAGCTTTTGGGAAAGAGGAAAGAAAGAAGCCTTTTTCTTTGCTTGCTTTTTAAGGGGTCTACCGCGGCTTCTATATAGGCGGCAGTGTCTCCCTCCAGCCTTGAAACCGACCCTGTAGCTCCGACGCTCTGGGATCAATTTGTTGGCCAGGGTTATTCAAACACGAGTAGAATTTGTGTCCTCTTTAATGTGCTGAGGCCAACAATAACAATTTTCGTGTGGGAACTAGTGCTTGATATCCAAGTCAGACCATGCTTAATGCTCTATAATTTACTTGAGATTAAAAATATGCATTTGAGGAGCAACTGGGTCTTTTTCCCAGGTCCTATTAGTTGGCTTTCATTTTCTTTTTTTAAAATTGTGTATTTGAAATGAGGCATCTAACAAAGTTCTTTTAACAAAAATTAACATTTGTATTAAGGTGCATACCTTCCTGTTAAGCAAACGTATCTGAAGTATATAGCTTATGATCCCCCTCTCCCCCGTAATGTGTGCCCCTGTGCACATGTACTGTGAGAGATTGAACCCACAGCCAGGTACATTGTAAAATGTAATATATTTTACACATTTTTACTCTGTCCTCTCTCTTCAGTTCTTTTAACCCATGTAAGTATAAGGGAGACCCTCATGATTATGAAGTCCCTCCCAGAGTTCCGTGTGTGGAATTCAACCTCAGCGGCACCCTAGTTCTACCAGGCAGTACCATCCTGCTTCCAGCTTCCTCTTCTCAGGGGTTATTCAGACCTTCGCGGACATTGCCAGGGTTTCTCCCCTACTGTTTCCATATTGACTTTTAGCGTCTGTGACATGGAGTGCATCTGGGCTGTTTCCAACCCTGGTCCCTCTCAGCTCTTGGAAGCGTGCGTATGTTAATCTTCCGTCTCCTGTCTAGCGCTGCTGCTTCCGTCCGTTCTCGGTCTCTGTTTTCAGTGACTGCCCTGCTGTTCAGCCCTTTCTCCTCCAGCCATCATGGCATTGTCTTATTTTCTTACCGTGTGTGCCTGATTGAAACCTCTCAATCCTAATAAGACAGTGTGATTCAAGCTTCACCTTTGCCCTGTGCCTCCACCTCGTGGGCAGGCTTCCCGACTTGGGCTGTTGCCTGCTGTTCTTCCATTGAACCCTCTTTGGTTGTAGGTTAGATGCGCCTTGTTTTTCCACTACAACTTTGTCAAAATCGCCAGTGCCTTTTGCCAAATCCAGGAAACCTTTCTCTTTTGAAATCTTTTCCGTGGTGTCGGTTTCTGACGTTCTATCTTTCTGTGTCACCCTTCCTCAGGCTCTTTTGCTGATCTCAGTTGCTCGCTCCATCCTTGTATGAGGGAGTTTTCCATCATCCGGTCCCTGTCTGTACTTACTTCCGCTTTATGTCTACATGGTCCCCTATGTGCTAATACCGCCATGTGATGAGCTTTCCTTGGTCTCCAACTCCACAGAAGTGGCGTTGGGCCCAACAGTTGTATTTGGCCATGCCATGGGACTATATAACAACTTACACCCTTGTGTTTCTTCAGCATACCCCTCCCCCACCCCGGCCCAGATTAAATTTGCTTTCTTTATCGAGTACTCTTTTATGGATATTTGTGCCCTCTTTGATAAGCGCTAAGTTTTGAGGGTTCAAAGCTAGAAATAATGTTATCCGTTAAGTTCTCCAGTGTCAATCACAGGCTGATGGAGAAGACAACCACTTAGAAAATTATTTTATATTACAGTGTAGAAAATAGACTGATAAAGGTCTTGTGCATTCATGGTGCAAAAAGAGGGAACACTAAATTCAGGCTATTGGATTAAGAAAGCTTTCTTGGAGAAGATACTACTGAAGGGGATTCTGCCAAAGGCAGAGCTTCCCAGGATTCCCCCCTCTCCCTTCCCTCTCTCCTCCATGACTGCTGAGTGTCATTAATTCTACACTCCTAATACTTTACAAATGGGTTCCATCTTTGCCAACCCTCCTGATACTGACGCAGTCAATACATCTTCAGATTAACACAATGATTTTTTAGTGGCATGTTGCTCTCTGTTTGCATGACTTTCCTCGAATCTGTGATCCACACTGCTATTACAATGATCTTTATTTATAGTTTAATGGTGCCCCTCATTGGTTTAACTCTCCCACTGACACCCAGCTGCCTTAGAAATGTGACTCTTTAGCCTAGCAGACTGGTCACATGACCTGCTGGTCCTGCTTCTTATCTCACTTCTCATTTGTTTTATTGTTTAACCTTATCATTTTATTGGTAAGTATTCCTTGTGAAGAGTACTGGGTTTCAAATGACATTTTCTTGCATGTGTGTGAAGTATTTGATCCATGCTATGTTGGTACTTTAATGGCTTTATTGAGTGTAATTCATATGCCACATAATTGACCTATTAAAAGTGTGCGGTTCAGTAGTGTTTAGCATGTTCACAGAATTGGTAACCAGAACCAGAAGTCAAATTTAGAATCCTTTCCTCCACTTAGGAAGAAGTCCTGTATCTACTTGTAGTCACTCCTTCTCACCCTACCTGGAACTTCATGCAAACAGAGTCATACAATCCGTGGTGATTTGTGACTGGCTTCTTTCATGAAGCACACCATTTTCAAGACAAATCCATGATGTAGCCTGTATTAATGCTTGCTTTGTATGGCTGTGTATTTTATTATGTGTGTAGCCGATGGACATTTAGTTTCTGGTTCTAATTATTATAAGTCATGCTACCTAAAAGTTCATGTAGAAGCTTTGTGTGAGTACACATTTTCATGTCTCTTGGACATATAGGTCATGTGATTACTTTGCCTTCAGCTTTTTGACGACTTGCCACACTTTTTCTCAAAGTATATGCGACCACGTTAAATCCACACCAACCATGAATACAGATGTCTTTTACCCTATATTCTTGGTAGTACTTTCAGTTTCGTGTTTGTTGTTGTTGTTGTTGTTGTTGTTTAGGTTTTTGTTCTATTTTTAAAAAGTATACTCTTCATACTCAGATGTATAAATAGTTTATCACGGTAGATTTGATTTGATTTTTAGTTGCAACCTTTTGAGTATATATTTTCTTAGAAGAAATACTTTTTGTTTTCTTGATAGTACCCTTTGAAGAATAAAATATTTATAAGTCCCAAAGTATTTCTATATTTCTTTTATTCTCTGTGTGTTTCAGAGACATATCTAAGAATCATTTTTTTCAACCAAAGGTCACAAATTTACTCCTAAATCTTCTAAGAGAGTTTCGCCATCTGAGCTTCTGTACTATCATCTGTGATCTCTGTGGAGTTGATTTTGTGTGTGCGTGTGTATGACGTGAGAAGAGACTCTGGCTTCACTGTTTCACAAATGTTTCAGGGCTATTTGTTGAATTAGTTCCCTGTCCTTGAGATACTTCAAGGTGAATCTAAATTAACTTAAAACTTACACACTGAAAGTATTTGACATCTGTGTTTTTAAAAATTAACCATACATGTAAAAGTTAATTTGTGGATTACTTAGTGTCATTCCGTTGATCTGTATGCATCATTTGCACCCATACCATGTGTCCTTTTCTGCTGTAAAATTGAGATGTGTGACTCTTCTCAGTGAAGGATTTTGTTGGTTTGCTTTGGTTTGGTTTTAAATCAAAATGGTTTTGTCTGTTCTGTACCGCTTGCTTTTTAATAAGATTTTAAAGAAAGCTAAGGATGGGAAACTAGTATTTTGTTAAGAGATTTAGCTGAGTCTGAATCAACTTGAAGAGCAGTTACCTCTCGGGAGTAAGTCAGCCAGTCTACTAAGTGAGGTGTTTTTATTAAAAACTTTAGTTTTTCAATAGTGTTTTATAGTTTCATTGAACAGGCACTCTGTCTTTTATTTTAAGTATGATGTTTGTTGAGTGTTTTCCTTGGAGACTCTCTTAGTCATAGTTTATTAATTTATGTTTGATTTTAACAAACCTTGACTTTTACACAAATAATTACAGAGTTTACAGTTTCTTTCATTGATATATTTCATGACTTGATTTTCAAATGTTACTCCATTCCTGTATGTCTAGGGTGACCATCACGGATAGCCTTTTCTATGCCCAGTTAGTCACAGTGCAAACTAGTTTCAAGAGAAAGTGAACTGTCTAGGCAAGCATGTCCACGTGGTACATGTCCAGATATGCATGTGCAGGTGACACATGTCTGTAACCTAGCACTCAGAAGGTAGAGGCAAGAGCTCCGGTCCCCTCTGGGTTGCATAGCAAGACTCCACACCCCGACCTCCACCTGGCCAGAGAAGAATAAGTCGGGGAAAGACTGGTCTGGAGTTGTTTTGTTTGTTTTTCATCATGTGCTTTTCTTAGAATAAATTGAGACATGTTAGTGACTTAATTTTCTCTTCTTGATCCAGTTTCAAAAAGTAGCTTTTCTTTCTAGGAAGGTTTCCATTTTATCCAGGTTATCTAATTTTTTGATATGGAATGGGCTTTTGTATTTTTTAATTCTTTTTATTTCTTTATGGTCACTAGTAGTACTTCCTCTTTCATTTCTGATTTCGATAATTTAATTTTTAATTCTATTTTTTTTCTGACTCGTCTAGCAAATGGTTTTCCCATTTTGTTAACCTTTACTCCGAACCAACTTTTAATTTTGCTCATTTTTTTTCCTGATGCTTCTGCTTATACGATTCCTTATTCTATTTAATTACTATTGCCATTTGCTTGCTTTAAATTAACAGCCTCTTTTTCTTTCCCTCGTGAACTGATGTGGAAGTTTGCGTTAGTGAGCTGAGAGTGTTTTTATTTAACGTAGGCATTACAGCTATAAACGTCCGAGAGCCTGCATGACTGCATTCCACGACTCGATTTGTTTTGTTTTCATTGACCCAAAAGGATTTTCTAATCTCCTTTGTAATCTCATCGCTATTTAATTGGTTTTTAAGATCTCGCTCTTTTTAAACACTCATAGACTTCCTAAACTTTCTTTCATTATCGGTTTCTAATTGCAGCACACACAGTTGGATTTAGTCACTACTAATTAATCGTCACTACGTGCTCACACAGATCCTGTCTTAGAGAGTGCACCCTGTCCGCAGGCTGGGATGCTGGGTAGTTACGTGCTGAAGCCCACTAGCTGACAGTGTTGCTACTATCTGTCTGTTTATCTTCTTCCTAGTTCTATCACTCCTGAAAGCAGAGACTGGAAATCTTTTTTGTTTTGTTTTGTTTTGTTTTAAATCTATTTCCCTCTTCCTGTTTTAGTTACCTTTCAATTGCTGTGACAAAACACCATGACCAAGGCAACTTAAAGAAGAAATAGGTTTTGGGGGCTGTTTGCAGTTTCGGAGGAAGAGTCCATGACCATCATGGCGGGGACCACGGTAGCAGGCAGGCAGGCAGGCAGACAGGCAGGTATGGTATTGCAGTAGCTTACATCTGATCTACAAGGAGGGGCAGGGAGGAGAGAGGGAGGAAAGTCAGGGATACCATGAGACTTTGGAACCTGAAAGACCACTCCACTGATACACCTCCCTCAAGGCCACACCTCTTAAACCTTCCCAAACAGTCCTACCAACTGGAGACCGAGGATGCGAATATCTGAGCCTATGGGGGCTGTTCTCATTCAAACCGCCACACTCACACTTTGTCTGTTTTGTCTTCAAGTACTTGGTGCCTTTCTGTTAGAAGTGTGTGTGTGTGTGTGTGTGTGTTCATGATTATTAAATCCCCCGATGGACTTAGTGTTTTACTGTTGAATACTTTTCATCTCTCTCCTTTTGTATTCTTATACTTTAAAATGTTTTGTATGGCTTTACATGCTGTTCTGCTTTTGTATGGTTACTGTATAGATGATTCACCTTTTTTCATCTTTTCCCCTTCAACCTTTTGCGAGTGATCTTGTGTAGAAAGCATATAATTGGATGGCTCTTTTTTTTTTTATATGAAGCTCAAACCCAGGGTATGTGTACTAAACAAGCATGGTACCACTGACCCGCATCCCCAGGTGGAGGCCTGTTTTATCCAGTCTGGCGTCTGTATTCCCATGGTTTACGACTGTCACTTGTGGTAAGATCACTGATGGGCTTCCTCTCCTAAGGAACCCCTGAATATGCTGGTGTTTATAGAACCTTCAAGATAAGCGCTTTCTACACTTCCCAGTGCTGTCCCTAGCCTTCCATTTTAAATGACGCCATTGTTACAGATCAAAAGCAACATGCCTCATGTCAGAGAGGTTGACTAGCCAAAAAAGCTCCCTAATTAGCTTTGAAAAGCAGAGACTTGAGGGTCAGAGTTGTTGGATCACATTCTTTCAAAGTCATAGAGTATATAGCATATAAATGAGAGCCAAGTGGGGCCATTTTTCTATAGAAGACGTCTTGTTTCTAATATTAAAGTTATAGTTTTAGCTTTGGGGTTATCAGAAACAGCTTGGTTGGACAATTAGCCTCCGGGTAACAGAGCAGTGTGATTTATTTCCATTCTATAATAATAACGGAAGAGTTACTGTTAATTTTCAGCTCCATGTGATCCTCAGAGTTGGCTTTATCTTAATAACGGGCCAGCTTTCTCTCAGTAGCTTAAGGTCCCCATAAGGAAAGCTGCTTCTTCACGGAGAGCCTGTAATTCAGGTGCTCAGTTCCACCATTTCCCAGCAAAGGTCTTCTCTAGGATGTGGTGCAGAAGCATGGATTGGTTGGTCCAGCCTTTGTCCACTGAAAGTAGTCCCTGGAGAGAAGCTGTTTCCCAAGTCCAGTTGCCTTCCTGTATTGTAAACATGACCATTATGGACGTGGCAGTTACCAGGTTAAGCTAAACTGCATATGCTGCTTATCAAAACCAGGGATTTAAGCAGAGAGAGGGCACTGGAAGAGGAGGAGATTATCATTAAAGGAATTCTATGTGCCATGTTTATATAGTGACATATAATAAAATGTAGAAAAGACGTGAGGCTTCTACTAAACTTTTTTTGATTGGGAATAATTGATATATTATCATTTTCTTTATTTTCTTCCTAAGTAAGTGGCACATAGTTCAAATTGTGGTCCATAGGAATGTCTACAATTTGGTCTTATATTACTATGAAACTCACTGCTTTCTATGCTTACATGAATTATAAAGTAAAATGTAAAACCCACTAAACACTTCATGGTTTTACAAGCAATTGTCACCATTTTTATATACGGTGAAACACTATTTAGCTTCAAGGAGAAAATCACCCGTTAATCACTTCGTTTTGTTGACAATGTTGATGACAATGTATCTTTTTTTCCCCCAGGTACACTACAGCAGTTTCCACATGATCTCATTTTAAAAGTTTGTTGGTTGGCCCTAATTAAATTTGCCTATAATGGTTTTATGTCAAGTACATATATAAAATGAGAATACCTCACAAAAGATGATCATTCAGCTTACTAACACATTCCAGCATACCCAAACTACCTTAGGTCAACTGTGCAGTGACCCAGTTGCTTCTCTATGGTGTAGACTCTATGTAATCGTCTTTTGCTACTTTGTGGGTTCTTCTTTCTTCTACCTTTTTTCTTCCACTCTTTCAACCCCCAACACTAGATAAGAGAGAAGAAAGTATAGAGAGGAAAGGTGAGAGATCCTTTAATAAAATCAAGGGTCGAAGGGGAAGGATGTTACTGTCAGACTACTTCTTGCTGATTAGTGGTATCAAGTTCCTTGGGGCAAGTTTGATCTTCAACATCAAAGATATCTGATTTCTTCTTGTTTCTTCTTTGTGCATGACTACTTAACAAACTGTGACCAACAGCAACCAACAAACAACCAGCAACCCACCCCACCTCTTGGGACCCTCTGAAAAGTCCCCAGAATTCCAAACATCAGGCAATCACAGAACCTATCTGCAGCTGTCAAAATCACAGCCCTGCTAGAGCACGAGGCAGATCATAGTCAGCAGCTTTGGACAATCAGAAGCAGCCCTATATCCCACACCTGGGATGAAAACGAATACATATTCCTATAATATTTCTGTGTTTTTCAAAGAAACCAAAACCCCCAAATTCTCACTACAGTTCTATAAGACAGTTATGGTTAGAGAGTGTTGACTAAGATCAGTGGCTTTTGGAAGTGGCAGCCAAATGCAAGGGTGGGACTTGAGAAGGGAAGGAAGAACCCCTGAAGAGTTCTCTCACTTGACTGGCTTAAAAGAATTGTTTGGGAACAGGGCTGGGGTGAAGCATTTAATATTTCTGTATTGGTCAGCCAGTGATGGAGGGTCCTTGGGGAAGGAACCTGACGTGACTGCAGGAAAGGATGTCGGGATGGTTACGTGCTCTCCACTCTCCCAGAAGCTGGGCAGGAAGCCTATAAAACCAAGGGGATCTAGACAGGTCGTCCCACTGTCTTTCATATCGCAGTGACAACTTCAAGCTTTGAAGCTCATAGTTCTTTTCTGCTTGCATAAAAGAGGAAAGAAGAATCAGAAACATTAGAACCAGTAGCAGTTAAATACTAGAAAATGTATAATGTACTTATTTAAGACTTACCCTGACAGAGTTTTTAAGTGTCTTTTCAGACTTATTCATTCAAGACAGCTTGGCTGCCTGGCAGGCTGTACTGTCTCTGCTTGTGGCAGGGACAGGCTTACCTAGCACTGCTGAAAGCCAAGCATCAGATACTTGCATTCCTGACTTTGACAGAGATACAGGGCCCTGGCCTGCATCTGGTATACTTCATCTCCACAGTCTGTAAGGATACTGACTTACCTTACACTTGGCAAAGTTAAAGGGAACCTAAGTTCAGTTTTTAATTAACAGATACTTTGTCAAGAACATTCTACCAAAGGATTATTAGTCTACTCAGTTCAAGGGCTCTGAAGGCCTGGGGTGGCTTAGAGTTTTAGTGAGCATCAGTGTATCTTGGAAGATGCCAAAAGAATATATTTTCCCTACTCTGCTTTGTCTACTAAAAGCCAGGCAATTTGTCTTTCTGTATGTATATCTATAAAGACAAACCCTGGATAACACAGTATTCAGATGTGAGAAACTTGCCCCAGGCCCTATGTTTCTCCAGCTGATGTCTCCCATCTCCTTAACTCATTTATTCCTCTCCACTGAGAATAAACATAGAATTTCTTGAAGCATCACTTTTCTTATAAATATATAAATATACTTAAGTATATATATCGTATTTATAAAAATATTATATAATATAAATTATATATATTTATAAAAATTTATCATGATTTTTTGTTCTCACATGGAAATACAATGGCTAAATTTTGATGTAGGAAAAACAGTTCTCTCATAAAAGTATGCTATGGCTATGCAATGGTTTATTATTGCTTTAGACGATTAAGTAAATGTTGACGTTTTTTATTTGTTTAATTTCCGTTTTTGTAACTATTAATGGTGTAGCCACAAATCTGAAATCCTCAACAGGGCATTCCAAGTCCACAAAGTCTGAGAGGCACTGGAAAAAGACAAAGCAGCAGTTGTTCTGTATCTAAATTCATCCAGCCTGGCCCATGGCAGGCACTTAGAGCGTCTTATTTCAGTTTCACTTCCGTTTTTCTCTGAGTTACACAGTGTTTAGGTGAGACAGAGGCCTGGGTAAGAATGCTTCTGTCAAGCCTCCACAGGCAGGAGTGGGTGAGTGGGTAGAGAAGTACCCTCACAGAGGCAAAGGGGAGGAGAGAGGGGGGATGGAATGAGGGGTTTGTGGAGGGACAACCAGGAAGGAGGAATATCATTTGAAAATGTAAATGAATAAAATGATTAATAAAAAAAGTCATAGAAGAAAACTTCACTAAACGTGAAGAATGCTTCTGTCTATGAAAGGCAACCAGAAGACTTGGGAAATCTCACCATATCTCTTTTAGGCTTCTGACATAAAGAAATACTCATTAATGGCATATTTTAAGCTTAGGCAAAATAGAGTATTTTGAATATATTAATGTTTTGTATTCACTTATTTCTTATATCATTTAAAATAATTTTGGATTTTTTTTTTTAACATTAGTGATGTATTTTCTGTAGAAACCTTGAGAGAAAGGATTCCATTTCTATGATTTGTTTTGCTACTTAGATGAGAATGGTTTTTAGTATTTTTAAAAGGGAGATGGTTGTACTGATACTACTAAATCTTCTGTTCAAGCTAAGTTTAAAAACAAGAAACGCTGATTTTGAGGGAGAGGAAGAAATAATTTTTGTGGTCAAGTGTCACTGCTGGTTGGCAGAGTACGTGTGACACCAAAAATGCCCTGGGAACATGCAGACTTCCCTTAGTCCTGCACTGACTATAAACTTGACCTGTGGAAGCAGCGATGAACATTTTTATATCTTACCCAGACTGCCAACCTCTTATCCTTTTCACGAGTATAAGACTCAGGGGCATCAGAAAAATCTTAGAAGTGAAGTTAGTTTTGAAAAAGGAGACGGCGTGAGCGGTAGTAGGTTTACAGTCATTTGGTGGTACTCTGTGAGACTGTCAAAACGATTTAAGATCATTACAGGTTTTGGGTGCTAACCAACAAATAGATAAAGCGAAATATCTCTACTCTTGGCCACCTGATGGGTCTCTTCACTGGTTTGCTATTGATGACTGAGTGTCTAGGCAGTTTTGAGATTTAGATTGTTAACCATGTATCACATATCAGTTTGTTTTCCTTAATCTCTTTGTAAATAAACTTTATCTTGATATTAACTTAGACTTAAGGAAACGTTGCAAAGATAATAATATACAGCGTTCCCATATTCTCAAGCACCTGCTTTTGTCATGAACATCGGCCTCTGATTCCCCCTGGCTTCTTGGCACTTATGATCTCAAATGGAAGAATTTGAAGAGACACACAGTATAGCATAGGTGATGGGGTTCTTCACAGAGTAAAGCAGGGTACCCTGAGGTGTAAGAATTGGCAGCAGCCAGAGGCACCAGTGTGAAGGAAACACTCTCATGGAATAAGAGTGGACAGTAGTCCCAGGACCATTGTGGAGGAAAACACATTCATGGGGCAGAAGTGGACAGTGGCCCCAGAGAACATTGTACAACTTACCTTTTTAGGTAGACTTTATACTATTATTCTCTCTCTCTCTCTCTCTCTCTCTCTCTCTCTCTCTCTCTCCCTTCCTTCCTCCCTCCCTCCCCCTCTCTCTCGTATCTTATCACTTTTTAAAATTTATTTATTTATTCACTTTACATCCAGATGAAGTCCCAGTCCCAACCTCAAAACCTCTTTTCCCTTTACCCCCTCCCCTTCTCAGAGACGGAGAAGCCCCCCCCCCCCATGGGTACCAACCTGCCCTGGCACATCAAGTTGCCATCAGGACTAAGTGCATCCTCTCCCACTGAGACCTGGTCATGTAGTCCAGCTAGGAGAAGGGATCTAAAGGCAGGTGACAGTCAGGGACAGTTCTCGCTGTTAGGTGACCCGTGGGAAGACCAAGCTGCACATCTGCTACAAATATGTAGCAGGACTAGGTCCGACCCATGCATGCTCTTTGGCTGGTGGTTTAGTTTCTGTGAGCCCCCATCGGTCCAGGTTAGCTGACTCTGTAGGTCTTCTTGTGGTATCCTTGACTCCTCCAGCTCCCTCATTCCTTCCTCCAACTCTTCTACAAGACTCCCCAAGCTCTGCCTAACGTTTGTCTATAGCTTCTGACGTTACTTCTAGGGGATGTAATCTCACTGTAACTTTCTGAGTCTCTGTGGCTCTTACAATCTTCATCCTTTTTTTCCCAAAATGTTCCCTGATCTTTAGGTGTGGGGGTTTTGTAGATGTGTCCTTTGGCGCTGGGCTCCACAGCTCTATCTTTTGATTGGTTTGGTTTTCTGTTGCAGTCTCCATCTGTTGCAAAGGGAAGCTTCCCTGATGAATGGTGAAGACTCACTACACTTACCTGTGGGTATAAAGACACATGGTTATAGATCGTTGTTAGGAATTATGCTGATTTAGTAAATTAGTGGCTGTAGATTCTCCTCCAGTAACCATACCTTACTAGCACTGGGCAGGTAGCTAGCTTTCTGGTACCAATCATGGGTTTTCCTCTTGTTGAGCCAGGCTTATGTCTGATCAGAGAGCTGTTGGTTACTGACAAGGTATGTGGGCCGCTAGTGTAACTTAGGGTTATCTTTCCGTGCTGGTCGTGGTTGCGGTTCATAGCTCAGTAGGACTTTTGGTTGCATCATCCCTTTTGAAGTTTTCGTGGCACTGTCTGGAACCATGAAAGCTACTCCTCAGGGAGAGGCATTCAGGTCAGCCTCAAATATTTTAAACCTTATGGAGGAGAAGTTATAATACTTCTTCCTTCTGTGACATTTTTATTTGTTTGTAAAATTAGAGTATTATCAGGGATACAGGAGGGTGGGCCCAATCTACTGAAGGAGGAATCCACCCTCCTGAACTTCAAGCCCACTAATTTCTAACATACATAACAGGGACTAATATCTGACAGTTTTATTTTCCACTCTTATCATTAGCATGGATTACTTCTTGGTTTCCTTAATACCAGAAACAAATCTGTAAAGAATCTACTGTTAGTTGGTTTCTCATAGGAAGGAACTTGAGCCCCTTGGTAGGAAATAATTAACCCGTTCACTCAACAAATATCTGAGTGCAAAATGTGACGCTCGTTTTAGTGTCACTATGGCAATACATCGTTAAAGTGATACGCCTGCCTTTGCGGAGTTGTAATAGATATAAACTGGATGGGCTTTATGGGGAGTTTGCATTATGTGGAAATAGGATTTTCGTCATTGAGAGCTCTTTGAGTTACGTTTTCAGTGTGGAGTATCTATCATCGGTAACTCTTGTCAAGCAGCACAAAGCATTAAATAACTACCCCACCACCCCTTGAAGAAACTGCTAACTCCTGAGTTAGCCAGTGCCCTTTGCTTCCACTGTGGAGACAGAGAAGTACCTTCTGTGATAAATTAGCCACAGAGAAACAAAAGAATAACCAGAATACTCACACATAGTGGAAGCTGAAGAAAGAATGGGAACGTGAGCTTCCCGTACCAGGGATTCCTGCGGTTCCCTATTTTCAGTGTGGCAAAGCAAGCCAGGCCCCCATGGACTCTAATACTGAAGAATGAATTATAGTCTTGAATAGTAATGCAGCACTACTAATGATTTCATCAGTGACCATAGCCTCTGTGTGTGTGTGTGCGTGTGTGTGTGTGTGTGCATGGATTTAGCAAGTAACTATTTGGTTTAAGTATAAATCGTAGGTTTTTAAAAGAATACTTTATTCATCATGAATTTAACAGTGTGAAAATGCATTAATAAATATACATTTATATTTGTATGAATGTATGTATTTATGTATTTATGCAAGCTTACTGGTGAGTATATGAGCAAGTTCCAGCATTAGCTTTGCTAGTCCCGTTTACCTACTGCTATCAGCCTAGTTGTGGTCTTCTATCAGTCCTTAGAACCATCTTCAAATTAATGCATCAAAACCGGAAGTTTTTACCCTTCTTCCCAAATTAGTTTTTCCATTTTTCTTCTAGCTTGTTTTTGTCCATTCTCTATGTAATAGTTTTTAATTACCATGTAGATGCAGTCAGACTTTAGTGTGTGTGTGTGTGTGTGTGTGTGTGTGTGTGTGACAAATCTAATTTTGTTTTTAATACTAAGGATGGAACCCAGGGCCTTGCACATGCTAGTTAAATGCTCTATCACCAAGCTTTGTCCCTAGTTCTGGTCTTAGATTGTAACTCTGATTTGTTTAATTATGCGTTTTATAGAAGTTATGATTTCCCATAAACTCACAATTATCTTTTGTTAAAGTCATACAACCATCAAGGCTAAAGAACATAATGATAACTGTTTTCCTAGGTGTCTATGTATTTGACTTCCAGACTAATGTAAAGGCTTTGATGCAAGAGTAAGCGTAGCTCCAGGAGAAACGCTCACCTGTTCTACCTCGTCATCCTAATATCCTGATGACTTTGCATGCCTTCCACACTGCCTTCCTGCCCAACTCGGATGGCATGTCCTCAGAGCTGTGTTAGTATTTCACTGACTTTCCCAAAGTTTATTCTGCTGGCTTTATCTGAGCTTGCTCTGTGGGATCTCGGAGACATTCAAGAATGATTGTTCACCTGGGTGCAGTGGTGCTTGCTTATAATTCCCAAACTAAGAGGCTGAGGGGGGAGGCAGGAAGGCCATGAGTTCAGGACCTGTCTAGGCTACATAGTGAGATTGCCTATAAATAAATTAATGAATAGATAGATAGATAGATAGATAGATAGATAGATAGATAGATAGATAGATAGATAGATAGATAGATAGATAGAATCATTATTCAATCCATCCTTTAGTATATAAAATGGATCTGCATTTCAGGGAAGAGCTGAAAGGGGAGCCAGGAAGGTCGTGAGTTCAGGACCTGTCTAGGCTACATAGTGAGATTGCCTATAAATAAATAAATGAATGGATAGATAGATAGATAGATAGATAGATAGATAGATAGATAGATAGATAGATAGACAGATAGATTCATCATTCAGCCCATCCTTCAGTATATGAAATGGATCTGCATTTCACAGAAGATGAATTACCTCTTTGTTCTAATGTAAGAATTCATTTCATTTTCTTCCTATTGCTATGTATACCAAATTATAAATAATCAGACAGCTAGAATATAGTCCTGTACTGCATTGTATGGAGTACGAAGATCAGTGGCTGCCTTGGGTTTTCATGCAGATTGGTGAGAGAAATATATGTAGAACAGACGGACACCCTCAAAGAATGTCTCTTCTACCTACGGGTCTATCTTTGTCACTCTCAGTAAGTAGCAACCTGGAATTGGTTTTGTGCAGCCCTACATGAAATGGAGCATTGATAATTACCTGTGAATCTGGGTTGTTGTCTGGATCACTTGGGATATCAGTCTGTTCTATCTCCTACTCTGGGGTCATGGCCCTTGTGCAAGTGACAGAATTTGCATCCCTGTTAAGCTTGACTTACAAGAAATACCCCCCCCCCCTTTTTTCCTATGGAGAAAGAAATAAAGGTCTCTCACTGAGATTTCCCATTGTCTTTTATTCTGAATGTCTCTCACTGAGTTTAGCTTGCCAATTTCTGTCTTGATAGTTTTGTCTTTAGAAATCCCAAAAGCTAATAATTCTGTCGCCATCTTCCTTAAGTGCACATGTGCCTCTCAAACATTTGGTCGGAAGCAGAAGATTGTCCCTGTCTTGCTCATCTGGGTAAAACTCATTTACTGTTTTTCCTTTTAAACTGTTAGCTCAAGTGACCTGACACACAAGTCCCAGCTGTGCATTAGCATTGCTCGGGGATGTGTTTGTATCTTTTGTCTAAAAATACCCAGCCGGTAGGATTCATGATCCATGAAAGCTAATTGAAACAATTTCTCTTCAAGTTTTGGCAAGCGAAGCATGCATTATAAGCATTAATATCTATAAATTGAATTGTTAATGAATCTAGACACTAATAATGAATGCAATTTTGCAGGCTTAACTAGAAACACTAAAATTATCAGGATCTGGAGCAGAATTTTCAATCATTTTTGCTTATTAAATAGCAAAGCTATGCTTTTAATAAGCTAATCATTTTTATTTGCCCCCATAGGAGTAGCTCAGTTGATTAGAAACAGGTTTCTAAGTGCAGAGTGATGTTGTTTTTCTCTTACTGCTTTAAGCACCAAAGCACTGAAATTTTAAGGTGGCGATTTATCTCCCAGCCAGTGTCTTCTAAGCATGTCTGTGCATGCATATGCTCCCTGAAACTTTTACTCATTCCATTTCTCCTCCGTATAATGTCTGTCTCATTCGTATGTATACACTTTACATTTTTAAAACAGTCATTATCACCAGTGGTTTAAATAAGTGGTCTCATTTCACGTACAGGCCTTTTAGAAGATTGTACATTACCAGAGTGAAAAACAAAATGGATCTCATGATTACCTCTCTGATTCCTATTATTTTTAGACTCAGTGATTCCTTTGGCGTACACTTCAATCAGAATACCATCCCTGTGCAAAACCGTGGTGTGGCTCCAGTTAAAAAGTCTGAAACATCCAGAAAGCGAGGCTGAGCAACAGTGCGGAAGTGCCTGAAATAGCAAGCCATGAGCTTAGGGGCACAGTTGGTGCTTTCAGTGGTCTCTTCCCTCACAGTTGCCGAGTATCCTGATAGCCAGTGTGCCTTTCTATGGCTGTTCCCTTATTGCCCAGGGATGACACAGGCTTTCCGGAGAGTTTAGAAGTAGTGATGAGAGGTATGTGGCTTCTCTGTATGTGTCTTTGGGGATATGACTGAAATTAAATTCAAACCACCTTATCTGATTATTTCTCTTCCTTCCATCTTAAGCATATTGACACTTGTTTAGCTTTGAATGATAGAGACTAGGTGCTGAAGCCTAAGTGTAGACTCGGGTAGAAAATAGGGATTTTTGCATCAGAGACTGCATGCTGGCACTGAAGTAGGAGGGGAGAAAGGTGGGGGAGGGGCTTGGTATTATTTATTTCAGCATTGTTGTATATTCCTTTCGACTACCAGGTTTGACAATCCATAACCTTTTTAGAAGGATGAAATTTGTTACCTATGTATAATACATGGTGCAGAGTGCCCCGGTAATATGGTATATATACATTGTGTTATCAATTATGAAATGGTTTGAAGGATTGTCTAACGTAGCTGTAATAATCACAGACATGCATTGTTTTTCTGATGACAATTTGCCAACCTCAAGATTACACTTTAATTCTCAAATAAATAGCTTTATCAAAGCCGCAATCTGGTTATCTTTCAAGCATTGTTTACTGCCTCCTTCTAAGAGACTGAGAGTCTAGGGAAAGCTGCCCGATTGTAAAACCTATGGAAAACAAACAGAAAGACAAAAATCTTCCCCAAAAGTGTTTTTGGAACACTCATTTCTTAGCTAATAAACTTTTTACTACTTTCTTGGATTTTTTTCTTAAATCAAGATTCTAAAGTTTTTCTTTTTTCAAGTTAGCTTCAAAAAACAACAAAATGAAGAGCCATAAACTTTGGGCGACTGTAGCTTTTCTGATCCATAAATCTGATTAAATGTCTCCCTGGATTTTGTCCTGCATAGATTCGATTAACTATGTTATCAACACATTATTTTTGTCAAACTCTTCTCCAGAAATGCTGTGTCGGCTGTCAGCCATCCACCCCTGCTACTTGGAGCACCGGAATAGCAGAGGAGTTTCGCCCTTGTTTGCCTGTTTGGGCATTTGTTGGCTCTTTTCATGGATGTCAATTACACAGGCAGCTTCCTCTCTTTGGAACTTGTCCTTGACACTTTTCTGCATGTGTATCATGACATGTGCATGCATGTATAGATTTCTGTCGCCCCCACCCCCTCCCCTCTTTGTCTAAGCCCTTTCCTCATATTCCTGTTGTTAGATGTGGACTCACTGATCTTAACCAGTGCCACCTTTGTCCTCCCGGGTGTGGAACTATCCACTGGGCACACAACGGAGGACAGAAGGCCTGGTAGGTGATTTCAACCAAGTGTGGGTATGATTACTGCTGTGGTTAGCACAGGTGACTTTTTCTTGTCTAAGTATGTGACAAAAATACCCATGTTTTGAAAAGATTTTCAAATCCCGTGCTATGTGCTAGTTTAGAAAACCAGCTCACTCTCCTTAAGAAGATATTGACTCAGTCAGAAGATGCAGTGCCGTGATCATTATTCCACTTTATTTTACCATAGCACTGTTATGTAAAAATATTTTCTTTATAGCTGTAGTTTTGTAAATAAATGTACCAAAATATGTTACTCTGAAAAGCATCTCACTCCAGGCTTGGCCTGTCCCCTATTCCTCTGATCACCCCCCCCTCCAAGTGCTATAATACAGGTCACCCACCACTCCCAGCTTGCAAGAGTATTTTTTAACACAAATGTTTTCTACTTGTTATGCCTGTCTTAGTAAGATGACACCTTGAAGATGAAATTAAGAATGATGAAATTAGACACAAGTGTAAGAACAGTTCTTACTGTGAGCTTAATTCTTGACCACAGTTTGAAAACACTTATTCCTTTCAGTTAAAGTAGTATTGAAGACTTTGTGATTTAATCTGTAATCTGTAACTCTTAATATAAAATTATAATGGGAGAGAGAGAGAGAGAGAGAGAGAGAGAGAGAGAGAGGAGGGAAGGGAAGGGAA
>CM052707.1:37951475-37983100 GCA_028551405.1 Uromys caudimaculatus
GGGGAGGGGAGGGGAGGGGAGGGGAGGGAAGGGAAAAGGGAAGGGAAGGCATAAAGGTCTTATAGCTTAAGGCATCACCAAGAAGCAGAAACTTCTTTAGCTCTTCAGCCCAATACTTGATAGCATCTTCCTGTGATTACACAAAACAAGAAATCAGTGAAACATTCACACTGCTGCTTGAACAAGCCCTATCAGAACTGGGCAGTGATGAGACCACTTTCTGTCCTTCACCACTTACCCCTTCCCTCTGCCAATGACAAGACTTACTGTTTTTTTGTTTATTTGCTTGTTTCTTTGTTTTGCCATTTTTAATCCCTCCAGGGTTTTTAAAAAGCATATATGAAACTAAGTCAAATATGTATTCTCTGCCCCTCTATGTTTGAGGACAGATGATATGTTTAGCTAGTCACAGTCTCCTCAATGGAACCAAACGAACAGGGCTGTTTTGGTATGGAGGCAGGGCAGTGGCCTGTTTCGTCTGTGTTGTGGTCTGAGTTGAGTCTAGTAAAATCCAGATAGCGGTGAAACTATCGATCGTATTTAGCAACTGAGAAAGACTTAAATGTGTGCAGAATAGATCTCCGTGACTTCTGTGTAGTACTGAACTTTGTGTAGAGAAGCGGATCAATAGGTGTACGAAGTGGTGTTTATGATGTCTCTTCCCCCCATAACTGTTCATCTTCTACGCAGTTAATGAAACTATTTGATACGTTGTGCAGACCAGAAAGTAAGTGGCCATTCCCATCTCTTCAGCCGTCACGTCCCTCCATGTTCGGTATAACAAGTCTGTTGAATCAAGAAATCCTATGGGCTGGCTCTCTGTTCAAAAGGGGTTATGTTACCTCTCTGCCACTACCCCTGGCCCAGCCTGGTACTGATGCTGCACACCTGTGCTCTTGTAGCATCCCCTTCACTCATCTGCCTTCACCCCTTCTGGCCTGCTACAGTCCATGTAACACACAGGGACCTTAGTTAACCATTTCCCCATCTGAAACTCCAGAAGCTTCAAACTGAAATTAGATTAAAACCCAGACACACACTGAAGCCTGTGGCAATCAGGTATCTGCTTCATGGTTGGCCATTTCCAGCTCTTTCTGCTCCTGAACAGAAAGTTTATTTGCATCGCTATCCTTAGTTAGTTCTCCTTCTCTAGAACTGTAATGTTCCAGGTGTACTTAGGACTGTGTATTAGTCAGGGGTCTCTAGGGCCACAGAGCTTATGGAATGTCTCTATATTAAGGGGTTGATTGTGATGACTTACAGTCTGCAGTCCAGCTAACCCAACCATGGGCAGCTGTGAACCGGAAGTCCAAGCGTCTAGGAGTTGCTCAGTCCCCTGAGGCTGGGGGGATTCAGTTGGCCTTCTGCATAAGCTGGAACCCTGAAGAAGTAGGTTCCAACAGATGTGCTGGCAAGTAAGTGCAAGCAGGGGAAGAAGAAGTACCCTTCCTTCTTCCATTGTTCTTGTTGTCTACATGTGAACAGTTTTCAATTTCTTTTCACAAAAATGTCACATAACAAGCTGCTTAAATCCCAGTGACTTATTACTATTCCATAGCTGTACTCAGGTTCCTAGAACCCAGCTTAGCCTTAGTTCCAAGTGGTGTAGCTCATAGTGTATCTCCCTCTCTCCCCTTTCCCTCCCGCCCTTCCCTATTTCTTTTGTTTCCTTTTCCTCTGGACCATTTTGCTCAGGTTAGTCTTCAGCTATCACTCTAGCAATCCTCCTGCAGTTACTGCCCAAGTTGCTAGAATGGCAGGTATGTGATGTCATTCCAGGCTGCTGCTGCTTCCTGTTGCTGATTTAAATTTTGTTTTTAATTTTCCATTCCTTTATTATCAGTTGAGTACTGAATCACACTATGACTATAATAATAATAATAATAATAATAATAATAATAATAATAAAAAACACTGGGCTTAGCAGTGCAGGACATTTTAAAGCTCTGATTTAGTCGTTTGTGATAACGTTCTAAGTCATCAAAGTAAGTTGTGCAGTAAGTCTAGGGGATGGGACATGAGTTCTGGCCACTATGAAAAACTAATGCGGCTAATATATTCAGTGTAATTTTCAACAAAGTTATCAAGTCAATTGAGTAAAGTCAGTGTGAGGAGGCAATTACATGTAGATAGCTAAGGAAGGGGGAGTCCAGCAAGAGAACAACAAGCGCAGAGATTCTAGAGGAAATACGCCCGGCATGTTTTAGAAGTAGTGAATAAGAGAGATCAGAAAAATCACGGAAGGTGCAAGGAAAGGGAC
The DNA here is from genome assembly GCA_028551405.1 of Uromys caudimaculatus. Taxonomy (NCBI): domain Eukaryota; kingdom Metazoa; phylum Chordata; class Mammalia; order Rodentia; family Muridae; genus Uromys; species Uromys caudimaculatus. The sequence goes on from CM052707.1 coordinate 37,953,736, forward strand.
TTGTGGGACACTGTAAAGGCATGTACTTAGAATCAGCCACAAGCCCCCGTCTGAGTGTCCTGAGCAGACACTCATGTGAGTGTCTATGAGACCATAGGAGGCATATGGCAACCCTCGTCTGTTGGCTGAACAAACACATATTATATTTGTTCTGACCTGCAGACTTCCCAAAACAGTCAAAGAGACAACTACTTAATGGGTAAATAGGTTAAAATAACCAAAGCTTTATAGCTGATGGCTAAGTACAATAAAATAAAGATGAATCACAAGGCTAGAGATTGATATGGATGGAGATCCATTTAGTGGAATCTTTTTAACCCCCAGGAAGGCCCGGTGTATTTGAGATGAAGCTAGCTGTGCCCAGAGTACAAGACTGAGCCCACTCACCAACCTATAGAGATTCGAGCAGGTACTTTCAGGGCTTATAACGTGGTAGGAAGAAGATGAATTCAGGCAAAAGCAATTCACTGCAAATTGCAAAGTATTGTAAGACCTATGTCTTAATGTTGAACATTTAAATAATACAGAAATTAAAAGAAAGTCATTAAGTTGAATAACCTGCAGTCATGAACTGAGCAAATCAGACAGAACTTAGTCATGCGCTCTTGCCACTCTTGTTACAAGAGGCTGCAGGAAATCAGCTCACGAACCACAGGCTTCATAGCTCATCCTGACCAAAGGTCTCCATAGTCATGTCCAAAATGGTTTTCTTCTGTCTATCTTCTGCTAGATAGCATTTTTGGAAAGGAAGAGCTTACTGAGGACAGGGAAATAATTTTGCAAAGACACTGTCATTGTCATTATAATATTCTATTTGAATATCCAAAGTAGGCAGCCATGACAAACGTTTTGAACAATGTGAAGATTAAAGTTCTTAGTGTCTTTTAAGATACTCTAACACAACATTTCACTAATTCTCTGAGGATGTCTTGCAGTGTGTTTTGATGGCACTCACCCCATTCCTCCCTTCTTTTAAGATTTTTAACAAATGTTCAACTCATCTGAAAGTCACAGCTGCCTTTCCCTGGGCCCTGCATTTTTCTTCTCTTGTTAATGTATTAAAGTTGACAGTTGATTAGAAAGGCAAAAATATGACTCATATTTCTCAGATGTCATTATTGTTCTTTGATCGAGTTATTGACTTTAATTGTAGTTTGAAAGACACCTGTAATTCATATTCAAACCCACACAGTCTGGGTTCAGAGTCTAAGCTCTTACCCACACACTGAACTGGTTTATCATAGAAGTTTCAAGCACAAATCCTTGCCATACTTCTTCTATTTACTAATTACATCATATTATATTTTTATTATAATTAATCAGTAAATATTCACATTCACTACCTAGCATGTTAATATCTTTGATAATTGCGGCTTTATTCATTCTTATTCTTGGATTTTATTTTCTTCCTGTTAATGCCTATCCTTATTATTGCTTTCAATAAAGGCTGTGAGATTCTGTTTTTATGTCTGGAAATAGCTTTCCCCTCCTTGTGTATTAAGAATTGTAAGTCTAAAAGTTTCTTTTTCTCTCTGCATTTTGTTCATTTTTTTCTGTTATTTAAGAAAAAAAAAATCTGTGCTGAGTTTTACTTTCTTCTACAGATAATGAATGTCCTAGAAAATGTGTTAGGTTGCTTGTTTGAGATGAAGTGCTCTGTATATTCTAAGAATTGAACCCACTACGTAGTTCAGGCTGGCCTTTAACTTACGATAGTTCTCCTGCCTCCTCCTCTAGAAAATTAGAACTACAGGTGTGGATACCACAGAGAGCTGAAAGGTATTATTTTTTAATGTTTGTTTATTTCATCGTGACTTGGATCTAAATTCTGAAAGTATTTCAGAAAGACCTTTAGGATTTGACCATTTGTGATGTTTTTTTGGTTTTGGTTTTGGTTTTGGGTTTTTTGTTGTTGTTGTTGTTGTTTTTTCGAGACAGGGTTTCTCTGTGTAGCCCTGGCTGTCCTGGAACTCACTCTGTAGACCAGGCTGGCCTCGAACTCAGAATCCACCTGCCTCTGCCTCCCAAGTGCTGGAATTAAAGGCATGCGCCACCACTTCCCGATGGTAAATTTTGAGTCATTATCTGTCCAGGTATCACACCCGTACCTCTTCAGTTTCTCTGCTCTCTCCTAGGGTTTCCTGTTACTGGACATCTCTGCTCCTGCCCACTGCATCTACCAACTACTTGTATTTGTGTCTGTTTGCTACATTATCCTGTACCTTTGAAAATTTCTTCAACTTTACTTGTAATTTACTAATTCTCTCACTAGCTTTGCCTAGTGAACTATTTTCCGATGTAAATGGAGTTTAGAACATGCTATACCTGAAACCATCCCTGAATGTGACATCATGGCATTTAAAAACAGCAGATCAGGGATTCTCTCTGATGTTTGGTTACTACCTCTAGAAGGCAGAAGGGGGATATTTTAATCTCTGTCTTTCTTTGGGAATGATTCTGGATCTTGGGAAGGCTTCATCCTTTGGTGCCCTCTTTAGGGAGTCTCTTTTATCCAATGGTTAAGTTACAGAAGGATGATTGATTTGGGTTCCGGTTTGGGGTCATTTGATCGGTACCTTTAGTTAAGAAGGAAAGGCAAATAGTTTAGTACTGTCAGGGATATTTACTGTGTCTGAAGGCATGATATTTGAAAGCACGTATTAAAATCTGAAGTGTTCTGTAGTCAGAACTCAGCTCACTACAGAATGGAAGCTGATATTTAGTGTGTGTGTGTGTGTGTGTGTGTGTGTGTGTGTGTGTGTGTGTGTGTGTGTGTGTAGAGCCCATTTCTTCCATTGGAACCTCCCAGGAGACAGAAACCCCACTTGCAAACATGTGGTAATGATCTATGCTCTACCAATGTTGACTACGTCCTTCCTGTGAGGCTTCTGGGGAGCTAAGACTCCTGAAAAGCTTCCTCTGACCTTCTTTTCCCATCCTCCTTCTTAACCAGCACAGACATTCCGCCCACAGGGCTCCCTTCAGTCCCTTCAGTCTTGGTGTGGCCTCTTGTAATGTAGTTATGTTTGTTGGGTCACGGCAATGAATGCAGCTGTCATGTCATGTCCACTGCTATAGAGGAATTGCGTTAGGCAAATTAGAATCTGCTGCATTTTTCTTGGTACAAACGATGGCACTAAGAAGATTTTTGTGTACACGAGCCTGGCTGTACACACAGCTGTACTCTATTGTACAGACTGTGTTCATCTGCAGTGGACTTATGACATCGGAGAATATGAGCATGTTCAACTTTACTAGAAAGACCAGATTTGCTGTCCCGTGTGCCTAGAACGCGTTCACTTTCACTCGCAATGCACTTGAATTCCTTTTATTGGACATTCTGATAATACACGTTGGTACTTAAAAATAGTTGACAATATTGTCTATCTGAAATGGGATCTCTGACACGCAGTTCCTGTGTAGGTTGACGAACATTGTTTTTATCTCCTCTGAAGAGCTTTTCTCCTCTGCCAGGTTTTGTTTGTCTGTGTCATTGTATCAGTTGTGTTGATTTGTATGTTATACCAAAATATCCTGCACCAGAATAATTTTCTGAGAAAGAGTCTATGTGTATATGCATGTGTGTATACATAGGTATATAAAATATTTTCTTAGAATATAATTTATCTTAATTTTTAAAATTATGCTTTTTAATAAACATAGTTCTTAATTTGAATATGAAGCAGTTTGGCAGTCTTCTACTTCCCCTGTCTCACTATTCAGCTTTGGTTTTGTTTTACTTTTCTTTCCCTTTTTTGAAATAGAATCTTATCATGTGGATCAGACTCATCTTACGGTCTTGAACTCTGTGTAGCTCAGGCTGGCCTATTGACTTTGCCTCTAAAGTCTAAGATTATAGGCATACGCCGCCACACCATGCTCAATCTTTTTGTTTTTCATATAAGAGACACTTCTTTGCCATAATATTAGAAGACTTGTGTTGTAAAGCATCATGTAAAATTTCTATAGTTTGACTATCATATTTAGGACCGTAGTATACCTGGCAGTGATTTCTCCATATGTGGTATGATAAGGTTTTCTCTTTTTGTTGTTTGTTCTTAAGTTACTTCCTCTAGCTTTTGAGTGTGTGTGTGTGTGTGTGTGTGTGTGTGTGTGTGTGTGTGTGTGTGTGTGTTGAGTGTGTGTGTGTGCCAGTATGTGCAAGTTGAGGCTCAAGGTCAATCTTTGCTCCAGGGATGGTATTAACAAGTGTATGTCACCATGGTTGCTTTTTAAACAAAACAACCTTATGTTTTCAGGGAGCTAAACTCTGGTCCTTACACTTGCAGGGCATGCACTTCTCTACCTGAACGAGCCCCAGCACTGCCCTCCTCTTTATAATTGTTGGTATTTGAAAGAGGATTTGGGGTTGTACATTAGACTCATATACACAAAAAAACCTTCTTAGTGGCATCACTTGTACCAATAAAAAATGCAGCAGACTCAAATTTACCTAATGGAGTTGATACATACCCTGTAGCAGCGGACATGAGAATCTAACGGCAGCAGCATGCATTGCCCCAAGAGCACAAGCACACCACAAGAGGCCACATTAAGACCTCCATCTTGACTTTGATAATTGTTGGTATTTGAAGGAGGATTTGGAGCACACATTCCCCCGAGTTAGTTCTTCCTGAATGTGCTGGCTATTCTTCTTCTAGCAAAGCCATACCTCCTAAACCTACACAGATGATGCTCGAGACCCAAGTGCCTGAGACTGAGAGGGGTGGCTTCTCATTCAGCCCGCATTTGTCAAGTTCAAGAGAGGGGCTTATCATTAGATGTTTAAAATATATAAATGTGGGGAGAATTACTCCTCATGAAATACAGAAGCACCCTGGCCTTAGATGTGCATTCATACCTGTCCACCCATATTGTTCTCAATGCATCTTAATAAAAGCGTATTTTATGGTATTTTTATGTTTACTGCACATACTTTAAAGCAAGAGGGGCTGGGCATTGGCTCCGTGGAGGAGCAGTTATCTAGAATGCGTAATACCTGGGCTCAACCTCCTGCACCATTAAAAAGAGAAGAAAGGGGAGCAAGCTGATTGGGATTTTGGCTGGCTTTTTATCAGTCATTTCCTATTTTCTTCTATGGGGCTGCATCAGGAATGCTATGTGAGTTCATCTGATAAAGTGTGTTGGAGCTGAGGGAAGAGTTCCGAGGTGCAGCATAGGAACCTGTACGTGTTCTTTCTGTACTTGAAGGATTATGTACTCTGGACGGTGTGGATTCTGTTCCTGTGTAACTTTGATTAAGTCCAACTGGTTCCATTCTGCCTGTCAGTCTGTCTTTCTCCTGATTCTGCCGCTTGTCGTCTTCTCGGCCTATGAAACTGCAGCTTTGTAGCCATTGCCTCATCTCCTCCTTCGCCCTCATCACCTGTAACGATTCCGATCTACTCTGATCTACTCTCTGTTTCTATGCATTTGAAATATGCATATATTTTAGAAGCCACATAAGAATGAGATCATATAGTCATATAATAGTTTGTATTCTGTTTCTGGTTTATTTCATTGTTTAGCTGTCCTAAAAGATTCATCTGTGTGATGAATGTAGTATAATTTCCACAGCGAAACCTATTATTTTATACAATTGACATATGCTGAAATTATTGTTTTAAAGATCCGAAGTTGGAGTGGGTAGGGAGGTAGAGGAGGACCTGGGAGGAGTCAGGGGTAGGTGACTATGCAAAATATATCGCATGAAACTCTCAAATAATTAAATGTACATTTTAAAACATCCAAACACTTAATAAGGAAACAGATTGTAAAATCTCACTTTTCAAGGATAATTGACATCTGACAGTTTCTCTGATCATCTGTCCATTGACAGATACTTCTCTGTCTCCATGGCTTAGCCATTATGAAGAGTGTAAGTGCCGTTGTAGAATGGTAGCTTATTTGCTTTTGGTGTTTTTCCTGTAATGTGCCATCACGTCATATAGGCCTTTGCGTCTCTGCTATTCCCATTTTCATTGTATTTTGGTTCCAGTTTTATTATAAACTGTCTAAACTATAAAGAACGGAAGCCATGAAAGCCAGTGTGTTCTCTATTTACTCATATTTATCATGTCTGGTCCATTTCCCTCCTCCTATAGGTTTGAATCGGCATCGGCTGACAAATTCTCCAAGTTTCTGTTTGTTGGAATTAAGAAATTCTTAGAAAACTATCTGATCACATGGCAAATTTTACACAGCACCACAGATGCCTTCAGATTGACTTCTGGCAAACCTTTGGGTTAGTTAGCATGCGAGGTGTGGAGTTTTGACATGGCATCTTCATAGAAGGTTCCAGATTTATCGGGAAGGGCTGCCTTGCTTTCCTCACCCTCTCTTCTTCTAGTCGAATGACTGATTTGTAAAGTATAAGATGACTGTGCATCATTAGCACCCTATATGTGAATCAGTTACCGTCCCCAGGTCACCTCACCCAGGGCCTGTCGCCTCCTCACAGTGTGCCAGTGTTAAGGAATACCAGTTTCCATCAGCATTGACGGAAGAGACCTGTTAAAGTCTTCAGTTTCAGGAACTGTAGAAATCTGATATGGTGCTCTCTGTTGCTGCATTTTGCTTAAGCCCTTTTAAAGAAGAACGTGGTGCGGATGCACACGGGCCCTGTGCACGCGCCCTCAGTCTAACCTTGCTGTTGAGGTGTGTTTCTTGGATGCAGCAGGGAAGTGGACCCTGTCTTTGTATCCATTCTATTAGTCTCTGTCTTTTTATTGTGACATTGAAACCACTAACGTTGGGAGCCATCAATGATCAGTGTTTTGTTTGTGGTATGTATATCTGTGTGCATTTCAATTCTTTTTAATTGCTGGCCTGAAATTTTTTTATACCTTGTGTTTTCTTGGGTGTGGTTAACCTCTTTAGGTTGGAGATTTCCTTCTATACCTTCTGTAGGGTATAAATAAATATTGCTTAAATTTGGTTTTTGTTTTTTGTTTTTTTTGTCATGGAATGCCTTATTTTTCATCTATTGTGATTGAATGTTTTGCTGGGTATAGTAGTCTGTGCTGGCTTGTAGAATCTCCACCAAAGAGCCAAGTGTTATTCTAATTGGTATGCCTTAATATATTACTTGGTCTTTTCCCCTTGCAGCTTTTAATATTTTTAATTTGTTCTGTGCTTTTATTGTTTTGATTATTATGTGCTAAGGGGATACTCTTTTTTGGTCTAGTCTGTTTTGGTGTTTTGTATGCTTCTTGTACCTTAATAGGCATCCCTGTCTTTAGATTAGGGAATTTTCATCTATAATTTGTTAAAAATGTTTTCTGTGCCTTTGACCTGGGTTTCTTCTTCTTCCTCTATTTTTATTATTTTTAGATTTGGTCTTTTCATAGTATTCTAGATTTCCTGGATCTTTTGCTTCAGCTATGTTGCAGTACTCAGGGCCTGCTGTAGTCAGAGTGCTGGGTTCTAATGGAGACATATTGTCCCAGTTCTTATTGTGTTTTTACATTAGCATTTAGGCATCTGTGTTTGGAAAAATTGTAATTCTTGGTGCTGATATCTTCTTTTCTTTGTTGTGTAGGTGGGTGTTTTGTTCCTTGGCTTCTGATGCCTTCTCTGGTTTATAGTAGAGTATGGTAGCTGTATATTGCCTAGCAGAGAATTCTTCTGGGATCCTGATAGGTGTGGCCACTGGGGGGTTCCAGGTAGAGTGTTTTCTTGGATATTGGGAGACACTTAGGAATGGGAGGACTGAAGGGGTCCAGAGGAAAAGAGGGGGGATTCCAGTAGGATATGATTAGTCCCCAGGAGTGGGAACATGGCCTTTGACAGAACTGGGATGAGACTGGGGGGTTGGACTTGAGGGATAGAGGGAGAGGTGAAGGTCTCCAGTTAGCCTACTTGCTTGCCTGGCCAGTGTGGCTTGTGGCTTCCGGGGGAGTGCATGCTGGAGTTGGAGGCTGGGATAATGCAGTGATCAATGATCAGGAAGAAGGAAACTTGGAGGGAAAGATGGGTGTGATTCACAGAACGGGAGGGGGAGGAGGCTGTAGCAGGTGTTTTCCTGCAGATCTGGAGCTGAGACTGGAGGACTGGATTTGGAGGAGCTTAGGGAGAGGTGAAGATCCAAAGTTAGCCTGCCCGCTTCCCTGGCTGGAGTGCTTAATAGAACATCTTTATTTTTCAAATGAAATTATAGAAATATATAAGTTGATAAGTAAAGATGCAATCATTTTAGTTAAAGTCCTCTTCTTCAAACTTGAATTATTTTATTCATCTCTGTTTCAAGATGTCATGTCTGTGTGTTTGTAGTACGTAATAAGATCAGTGATAATAGCACCAGGCTCTAGTTCACCGGTTACAACCTTGGAATCGAATGTACATTAGATCATGTGACTCAGCGGTAGCTCTGTCCCCAGGCATGGAGCATTTACTATTGATAGAGTGTAGCTGCCAAGCTTTCTATCTCTTGTAAGCAGCATTTCGTGATGTTGGAATATCTAGTGAACACTGCAGAAGAAGGCTTGTAAGTAGTATTGTCGATTGAACCTTAAAAATGAATATAACAGAACTTTTCTGGTTTTGTCCTTTTGCTGGTGTTCAGACCAAAGACCTAGATTACTCTCTTCTTCTGTCTGGTTCTTAAGGAAGAGAGCAGTATTGAGGATGAGTGCCTAACTTGCTCTTTCTCTGCTCTTATAAGCTCTGGCTACCTTCTTAAGGACTTACAAATGAAATAGTGAATAGGTTTATAAGCTAGTTTCGATAACTAACAAATCAGAATGTAAAAGTTTCAGCTTTGCAATTAACTAAAAGCCAAAGCACACATTTTCTCTGACTCAGTGCAAGAGTAAGAGTCTTGGGAAACAGTGGCTTATGACAACACTCTGGGATTAATAGTCAACCCAGCAGTCTATGCCACAGATTGCTCTACTGGGAATATCCCTCCAGTCTTTTGGTGCTCTTATTTCCACCAAGACATTCTCAGAGAGAGACCAGCAGACCCTGAGGCCTACCTGATAAGCTAGTTTCTTCAAGATGGTGACTTTCTAGTTCAGCAAGAGATTCTCTCTCAAGACAGTAAGACAGAGAGCAATAGAGAAAGACATTTGAATTCACCCTGTGGCTTCACCTGCATGTGCACCCACCCACACACGGGCACATACTACAAACTCTCGTGTGTGTGTGTGTGTGTGTGTGTGTGTGTGTGTGTGTGTGTGTACATGCATACTCATTCTTCGAAGTAAGGTCGATGGCTCTTGACAAATGACGTTAGAGACTGATGCCTTTCCTCTTCTCCCCCTTCTCTCCCCTCTCCACCCCCCCCCGTCTCTCTCATCTCTCTCACACATACACTATAAAACAATATTAAAATTTACATTCAGACTGGATTGAATAAGAACTTACTCTTCCCATTGATGATTTTATGGCATTGAAAAGCAGTTTTTCTTATATACCACAAAAGGCTGTTCTGAGGTCTCTATACAAAGTATCTTCTGCAAAGGTGGATCCGTTGGCACATGTCTGTCATCTCAGCACTCGGGAGGCTGAGGCAGAAGGTGTATTCAAAGACAGCATAGTAAAACTCTGTCTCAAAAAAGAAGTAAAATAAAGCAGGTGATTTTCGTTCTCTTAACATTGTTTGTTTTTGTCCTGTCTCCTATTGTATCTCCCCTAGTCATGAACAAGAACTTTCAGTCTTAATACTAGCTCTTAGAGGACTTAAAAAATCTTGAACTCTTGGGTTATGTACTTGCTTGTTTCAGGGCTGTTGGTTTGTTTGTTTGTTTTCCTGGTTTTGCTGATTATGCTTCCTGATGTATCCTGTAAACCTATAAAGTGTGCGTCCTATGGGAGACACATTGCATCTAATAGTTCGGATTTGGAGGACCCGCATGTAATTACTGCTAGAGTTTGTTGTATTGAACACTGCTTTGTCTTCCTGGTCTAGTCCTCGTGTCGGAGGCACTGGATCCTCATTATTGTCCAGGTTCCTAAGTTTACCACTTCTCTGTTCTCTGCTGAAAGGAATCTCCTGCGATATTTTTTTCCAACGGTAAGACTGTTATTTCTTAAGGTTCTCTAATACCAAACTCAAAGTTGCTGCTTTATGTTGAATAGAAGTATATATAGGATAATGTCTGTTTGCTTGCTTGCTTGTTTGTTTTGAGATAGTCTCCTGTAGCACAGACCTGCCTTGAATTCACTGTGTAACTGAAGATCATCGTAATCTCTGTTCCTCTTGTTTCCACTTTCTGTAAGTTAGCATGCCAAGAGCACACCACTACCCTCAGCATTTTGGATAGTCTTTTGCTACTGTTCTAGATGTTGTCCCAGGCATTGTGTAGAGGCTCTATATGTTAACGTAGTCACAGTTCTTGACACTGCCTTGCTACCCAGGATGACTTCCCCTGAAATATATTATTTTCTTGTTTCTTCCCATAACCTCTGATTCTTCAGCTCACTCATTTTATTTCCTACTGCATTTATTGAATTGAGACTCCTATTATTTTTGCCATTTATGCTCTCATAAGTTGGGGAACAGTTCCAGTTTGTTATGTCCTTGAATACCCTGACTTCTCTATCAAATTAAAATCATTTGGCTAATCTGCAACTATTGCATGGTATTTGATAACACTGTGAAGCCTGAGATTGTATTGGTTACTGGGGGAAAAAGTATTTCTAATAGTGGTGTGGCTCAGCCTTAGCTCACACCTTTTATCCCTCTGGGTAGAATACATACAAGCCTTTAGCACACACCTTTAATCTCAAACAATGATGGTAAAATCAGTTTGTAGAAGGAAGTACCCATATTTGAAAGTGATGTCTAATTGGGAGACAGACAGAGTAAGGAATCGGAGAGAGATTTGACATCACAGGATATGCCCAACTCTCACAAGAACAAAAAGAGGCTACTTAAGAGAGGCGGTGCCTAGAGCAAAAAGGAGGCAGTTTTACTGGGACGGTTTTACAGAGACAGGTTGAAGGGAGAACAAGCTAGACACAGGTGAAGACAGAATGAGCCAGAGAATGAGAAGGAGCCAGAAAAACAGAACAGATTGCCAGAGTAAGTTTGGGACTAAGCAGAGAAAAAAGTCAGAGGCTGAGAGAGAAGCCAGATTGAATCAGTCAGCTTGGAGAGGAGTTTGAGTCAGAACAGTTGAGTTAAACCAGCCAACAGAGTTCAGAAAGAATAAGAAAGGGTGAGTGAGGTTTTTCAATAGTAAGTCACAAAGGCTGAAAAGCTGAAAATGTTCTAGGCCTAACGTAGATTGTACGGAGGCCAGAAGCTTCTAGGACTAGGCCAAGGTTAGCAGACAGAGGTAGTAAGCCTCCTAGGTGACAATTCCTCCAGGTGAATAAAAGTTACTTTTACATCCAAGGGGTAAATTGGTTTTGGTTCCATGTTCTAGCACCAGTTTTATGTTCCCATCAATTCCTTCTCCTGTTACTCACAGGACAACAATTTAAAGTGTTGACCCTAGTCTACAATCACCATCACCTGGGATATTGTTAGAAGTGGAAAGCCGTAGGTCCCATTCCATACTTGCTGAGTCTTAAAATCTTATTGCAGACTCCAACAATGGGCATTTCAATAAATCTACCATGTTATTCTGAGGCACACCAAAGTTTGAAAACTGTTGTCCTAGAACATTTCATTGAAGCTTCTTTCTCAGACTTTCCCTCCTACGCTGTCCCTGGTTACCATTAGTTGATTACTTGCTCTTTCATTATAGAGAAATATACATTTCATCAGTTATGAGGTTCATTAACTTTCTTGATTGCTGGCTCCCTACCACAGGTTCTCGTGTGTGTGTGTGTTTGTGTATGTGTCTTTGGTAATTTTTGGTTGACAGCTAGATATGTATAAGATTATAGACACTACAAAAAGTTATATTCATGTATAGAAATGGGTAAATCTCTTCTGTTAGGCTTTTAGGATAGAATCAGTCCAGTCAGAAAGAACTAGGTTTAGATTTTTAAATTTGGCTCCCTCAGATTTTTCTAGCATTGTCTTGTGTTGAAGATTAGTGCTGATTTGCCTGAATGATTAGTCCATTCATCTGTTTATCAATGCTAATATTCTACTCAAGGCCAAAGTCTTTCCTTAGTGCTTATACCACAGAGAGAACAAAGAATTTCTCTCCACCTCATTCCAATGGTTGATTCATTTGATGCTTACTAGCCTGGCAAGGTGAGAAAGAAGAGTTGAGTGTCCTGGTTCCATTCCAGTGTTTGTCGTAGAGGTATGGGAGAGTTTGCAGCCTTCTCTTGGTGGCTGATAGCTTCTGTTCTGCAAGAAGTCTAGGTATTTCTGCAGCATGACCACTTGCTTCTTCCAGGCCTGGGTCACAAAGGGAAGCTTTCTCTAGTCTCCCTCCCAGCCTGGAACCTGCCTTTTAAACACTCAATAAATATTCACATGTACAAGTTTCTTGAGTCCTTGTCTCTCAGGGTGGATGTTCTCAGAACTTTTGTCTGGCCTAGGTTGTTTGTTTACAACAACTTTAACCAGAATCTTCTTGTTCATTTCTTTATGTTCTGTTAGTGTTCAGATCCAGGTAAGTCAGTGCTCATACCCCATGTCTTCTTGGAGACATTAGCCTGTCCTTACATGTCAAATTAGTTTTCTTTCTTTTCTGTATCTTTGGTTGTAACAAGTGCAAAGGAGATAATAATTTCCATATCATTTATTTCTTGTTAGTTTGGTAGTAATGCTGCTTTTGGCTTTTTCTTTCCTTTCTCTTTTTTAAGGCAGGAGCTCATGTTGCAGTCTGACCTTAAATTCATGGTGTAGTTGAAGATGACCTTGAACTTCTGATTCATCTATCTCTATGGGGATTGCAGGTGTATACCACCATGTCTGATTTTACACACACACACACACACACACACACACACACACACACACACACACACGGGATTAAGCTCAGGGGTTTGTGCATACTAAACCAGCACTTTACCAAATGAGCTAGCTCTTCAGCCTTATTTCACACATCTTTATATGGTTACTATTTATGGGGAAAAGGAGTCAGTCTTTGACCATTAGGTAATTGTTGGCTATAAACCATCTCCAAGTTTTTTGTTTGATAAGTAAGGATGTTAGTTAGACATTTCATCACTGGGACAAAACACCCGGCAGGACTCAGTAGGAGGAATTATTTATTTTGGCTGTGCTCATGATCTGACTTCATTAGTTCTCGATAAAACTGGATGGAGCAGAGTATCAGGCAGAAGGAACATGTGACAGAGGCTACTCACCTCATAGTGGATGGCAAACAGTAGGAGAAGAGACCCAGTGTTGGGTATAATCTTCAAAGGTCCATGTCCAGTGATCCACTCTCTCCAGCTAAGTTCTACCATCTCCTAAGCTGGGTACCAATGGTAAAATGCCTGAACTTGAAGGGACACTTCATTTTCAAATGATAGCATTCTGCTCTTAGCCCATAAAGGTTTATGGCCCTCTCACAATGCAAATTGTACATAGACTGTCTCCAAGATTCCCCCAAATATTGACAGTTTCAATGTTGTTCAGAAGTCCAAGTCCAAAGTCTTTTCTGAGACTTGATGCAAATACTTAGCTGGGAGCCCCTGTGAAATTAAAAGATAGTTATATACTTCTGAGATAAAATGGCCATGAAGTAAATATTCCAACTGGAAAAGAGAAAAACAGAAGAGTAGCAAAGAGGAATCTGATGAAAACAAGCCTGAACTGCAGGGGCGATCTCTGAGTGCTTGGCTCCATGACTTGCATCTTTGTGAGCTCCCACAGTGCAGCCCCAACTGTCTGGCCTTGCCATTTGAAGCCCCCGTGGGCTCTTTTGGGCACTGGCCCCACTCACTGCCTGTAGCTCTCCTCAGAAGATATTTCTCATTTTTGGTGTCTTCTTTATCCAAGCATCTCCATTTCAACTCCTGCCATACCCTCAACTTTCAACATTGCCCTCAGAGCCCTGTAGGGGCTCCAAATCTACACACTGCCTAGTCTTTCAGGATTTCCTTTAAAATCTTGGGGGAAATCCTTCATGACCTTTAGTCCTTACATTCTGTGCCCACAGACCAGCATCATACAGACAACAAAAAAGTCTGCCATCAACTACAGCAACTGACAGACCATGGATCAAGGCCACTGAATGTTGGGCAGTTGGATGCAGTGAAAGAAATCCTAGTTAGTCTATGTAGAAAGGGTGCTCTAGAGACTCTCTTTTCTCAGGAGAACGTCTTCTAAATTTATCTGCTCTTTTATATCCTTGAGCCTGCCCTAAGAGAAAACTGGACAATTCAAGAAAGACCCTCCCAGCGCCCTTCCTGTTGATTCAGTGCATCGCGTCTGGCTGGTTTTAATGGTGCTCACCTTTTCAGAGACCGTGCCTCCCTTAGCTCCAGCCTTACAGACTTCCGAGATCAACTGAAGCTTTGTCGGGTCTTCCTATTTTGCATTTTCTCCTATTCACACCATAAATCTGACTAACAGCAGCCCTCCAAAGCTGTGCACAGCCCGAGTACTGGAGCGCCTTAAAGAATTCCCTCTACTAGATTAACTAACCCATCACCTTTAAACTCCCACAGACTCTGGCACAGTGGAAATGGGAACAACTTGTTATGGTTTTAGATCTTACAATGATGATATCTACTCGAATTCCCATGAGTCTTTGTTCCCTTCTAAAACCTCACCAGCACAGTCCGCTGTCCACTCTCTGGTCTTCTAACCCATTAAGCTCTGCTTACAGTGGTTGAGTCTTTCTCTTGCCCACTTCTCCACACTTGGCTAAATTTTCCCCACAGTCCAGATAGAACAGCTCAGTGATCCCACTCTTCTGGTACCAGTTTTCTGTGTTGGGTCTTTCAGCACCTATGGCTTAGGGGAACTGTCTGTTTTGAACACAAATTTCAGGGGTTTCAGTCCACGATCTTTGGCTGCATTAACCCTCGGCTTTTGGTTGGAGGGGTTAATTAATGGTAGCGTGGTGGTGGGGAGACAACAGGCATGAAAGACACTGTTCAAAGGCGTGTACCAAGGCCCAGCTTTTATCCAGAGCCGTCTTCTATCATTTCCACCACCTCTGAAAGCGAGGGACCCCAGCCAGGGGCCAAGTAATTAAAGCCTAAGCCTGTGAAAAACATTGTGTATTTAAATGACAACAGTACGTTTCCTTCATTTTCAGTTTTCTGAGCTTTTTCATGAAAATGTTTTACTTTAATTTTTTGTGTTATAATTAGTATGATTGTGTAGATTTTCTTCTTTAGAGTATTAATTTGGTAGATAACATTATATCAATTTTCAAATATCAAACCAGCTTTTCAGTCTTTCAATAACTATTACTTTGTTGTATATGCTTCTACATATGTATATATACATATATACATACATACATATATATCTATATACATATATAGTTGAATATGACATGCTAATATTTTGTCAAAGACTTTTAAGTGACTGTGTATGAGAGATGCCTATATATAATTGTATTGTAATTGAGTAGTTTTTATAACCTTGGGCTAATGGGCCAGTTGTATTACCTAATATAGCTGTCATCAGGTAGCCTAGACCTAGTAAGGAATTTGTGCTTTGTACCCTACTCAATAGAGATAGTCTTCTACATCAGCTAGATCAGAGCTATTTCTCAAGTATGCAACTAATTGGGAAAGGTATACAAAGCCTTAGAATGTTCAAAATTAGTTTTGAGGTAGAATATATACAACATACTGTCTTTCTATTTGGAGCAGGTACCCTAGCACATCCTGTATGACCCTGAACTCTTCATCATGATGTCAGAACTTTCTGTTTATGGGCATTTTCTCTTACCCCCTAGAGCACATTTCTCTTATGAAGACATCCAATTTTGTTTAATTAGATTTGGTGAATATAATCCACCAACAGAGTGGGCCAGTGTGGTGTCGTGTGGCATGTCCAGTGAGCTCAGCTCTCTTTGGCTGTCTTGTGACATAGACCATAACTGACGCAGTCTGATGAGCAAGGCTGTGACTGTCATCAATGTAACTGTGCGTCACTACAGTCACAGCAAGCTTCACAATGGACTGTAGATCTTTTTGCTGAATTTTGTTGAAAAACATTGTGTTGGTCACTCAGGGTCATAATAGCTATGACAAAATGTGTGACTCATCACAGAGTCCCTATGTCATAGGCAAGCAATGGTTAGAAAAGATAGAAATTTTGTAATTATCTCATTAAGTTGAATTTCTTAACAAAAATCAAATGAAAACAAAACTGTCCTAAAGTAAATTTTGGAAAATATCTCTTAGCTAAGCAAGAAAAATAATTTATTGGTAGTAATTTAGTTGCAGTAGATGAAAGTATGTGTACTAAGAAAATTAACAACTTAAAGATTATTAGCTTGTCAATTAGGGACATTAAAGACATTGAGAACAATATCCATAGCTAATTTTAAAATAAGGCTAACTAGAGAAGAAGGGAAAATTATTTTCTTAAGTCTTGAGAAACTTCTCTAAAATAACCATAGGCTTGTTTAAGAAACAGAATAAAACATTAGTATAACATGTAGTGGGGTCCACTAAGATGTGGGTTGGTGAATAGTAAAGTGTGCAGAGCAGAGAAAGCCTTTTCTGGACAAACCTATGAGAGTCAGTGGTGAAGATTCCCTGGGATGACTCACCAGCAGATGCTTGGTGGAAAGTGTTTGAGTCTATCATGTGTTTTTAGCCAGGACTGTCAACCATGAGTTCCATCATTCTCAGGGACTTAAACATCATCCGCCTACGTGTGTGTATGTATGTGTGTTGGGGGGGGCACAGACATATAGACACAGAGAGACAGAGACTGAACCTAAGTTTCCCAAATTTCTTTTTACACATAACAATTTTGGTGGCTTTGCAGTTGTAAAGTTGCGTTTGTGAAATTTTGAGCATAGTATCAAAGTACAAATGAGAAGGGCTCACTCACCCACCATGACTGAGACAATGCCCTTGAAAACGTGTTTAATGAAGATCACACTCTTCAATTAGTTCAACTGAGTCATTCCAGTATGACAGTACTTGAATAATATAACTTGCTTTGAACATGCTTAGCAAAACAAGAACTAGCCTATCCATTGCCACACAAGCTTGAACCAGTTCTAGGAAAAGTTTTTAGACCTTGATTCAAGTACAAAAAAAATTCCATATTTTAAAAGCCATTAACTGTATAATTGAAGAGCTTCTACCTAACTTTCATTTGGAACTGATTAATGTGCAATGTAATGAAGTGCTAAACTGCAATTATCATAAAAATAATTTGCTATAATTCTATAAATGCCTTCCAATTGTTGAATATCAATTAATACCATATGCTCCTGACTAACATCAGTATTTGGTAGTTCCTATTTAAAAGAAAATTTTGAAGAGTAAATATGTAAATCTCACTACAGATCAGCCTTAACTGGTGTACTTTAAAATGAAATTTAATCATTGACAACACTAACATTGTACCTCCTATTTAAACAAGATGTCATCTCTACAATTTTTCTGTTACTAAGAGGCTTCTGTTTGTAAAAGAAGCATATTAAATTACTTTAATGTGCTTTGAATTTTGTCAACAAAGAGTTGCAGAAGCTTTCGTCTGTTTTGTCAGGTGCTATTGTAATATCCTTCCCTGAGGTTCTCCTCATTCAGACTCTAAGCAGAGAAATCTTTTACAATTCCTGCTGTGTACTGGTTTTCTGTCCCACCTCAACATAGGCCTTCCATTGGTCCTTTTGGGTTACTATCTACTAAAATGAATACAATATCTAGGACTAGAAATGTAATTCCATGGTATAGTGCTTGCTTAGCACACACAAAAGCCCTAGATTGTTCTCTAGTACTACCTTAGCCAGTTGTGGTATTATCTCAGCATTGGGGAGGATCAGAAGTTCACATTCATCCTTAACTACAAAAAGAGTTCTAGGCCAGTCTTGGATCCATGATACTCTTTATTAAAATATATAAAAGCAGATATACATTAATAAAACTTAAATAAGAAAGCAATTTTCAGATCAGTAGACATATCATGTATCAGAAGGCATGTTAACGGTTAGTAGTAAAGGTACCCATCTGATGCAAAGCTCTTTGGAGCTACTGCTTCAGTTACAATACCGTACTTTACTATCTTCTACCATAGCTACTACATTTGTGTGAGAATCTGAGAAGTGATGTCATGTGTCTACCATCTTGTATTCATTAGTGTTCCAAAGAAGCAGAACTAATAAGCTGGTTTTATAGATGGGAAGAGACTTTTATTTTAAGGAATCATCTCATGCAGTTGTGGAGGCTTGACCAGTAAGAAGTCTGATGGGGATGCCTAGCAGGCTAGAGACAAAGCAAAGTGTAGAAGTTTGAGGACAGAAATAATCTACTGTAGAATCAGGAAGAGTACATGAGAGTAAATGTGGCTGATGGAACCAAAGACAATCAGATGGATTCTTTCTTGCTTGAAGGAAATTGAGTAGACAGTTCTACTGTATGAAGCCTGTCTATATTACAGAGGTGCCAAGGAATAGCCTCAGCTTAGTCAGGGGTCTTGAGGAAGGGGTGTTTGGAAGCATCCAATAAATGATGAGTCAGTGATGGATGCAAGCTGACAGCTCTATGTTCTGCTAGAGATAGTTCTCTTCCCAAATAACTTTCTGCTTGAGGTAACTCTCTTGCAGACCAAAGCTCAGTCTTTAATTTTGCAGAAGCTACTTCCATAGAAACTGCATATCAATTCAATCACTTACCCCAGGTTCCCTTTTGATTATCCTAGAAATCAGCATTTTATGCCTGAGCCCCTTGACTCTAAAGACAGAGCCACATGGCCAAAGCTGCCAAGTTCTGCTGCTTGCTGGAGCTGGAACATGGCCCCATTGTTCTATTACATTATCAACAGCTTTCTGTTTTTCAACTCCTTTGCTGCCTAAACTTGGCAGTCTTGGAACTTGGTCTGTAGACTGACCTTGAACTTAGAGATCTGCATGGCTCTGTCTTGTGAATACTGGGATAAAGGTATGTACAATGTAAGCCCTAAGCCCCTCTTCACCTAGAGCCTGCTCTGTCCCAGGCTGGCCTTGAACTCAGGAATATGTTTGCCTTTGTTTCCTGGGATTAATGGTGTATACCACCTTGCCTGGTCCTAAGCTTTTCAGGGCCAATATTCCTCAAGATCTGGATCACAAATGTGCCCTCCATTTCTAGATTGTAGTTCATTTCAGATTAAAAGTCTAAACTATTGTTCAAGTACAAACACAAACAATAAGTTTAGCTGGGTAGGATGTTGCCTTGAGATTGATTGCCATTCCCTTAATCTCTTTATCTCCTTCCTTAATATCTTTCTGACAAAGTTGGCTCATTAGTATAGCTACCTCTGTTCTTTCAGATCCATGAATCCCAACATATAATTCATATTGTATCCTTATATTTTGGATAGTTGAGAAATCTTGTAAAGAACTGTTCTCATGCTGATTTATGTATTCTTGAACTCATGTTTTCAGAGTTCTTTCTAACAGCCTTAAGGGTTGTCCTGAAGTTCTCAGTGTCACAGAGACACAGTCTTGCTTCCCAGAATCGTGCTGTCTCTGATTATCATAGAGTCATTAACCTTAGCAGGGAGAACATTTCTTGAAGGAGGAACATAAAGTAAAAAATATTTTTATTTACATTATTATACAAACAAACCTTATTGCCTACAGTAACTGTCAGCACTTGAGAAGTCCCATGTCATGCTGACTCTTCTTCAGGGCAGGGAACCATGTCACACCATCCCTACTGTGGCCATGCCAGACCTGGCATAGAGGGAAATATGCATTAGTAAGAGTCCACAAATTTCAATAGAAATCTCATCTAAAACCACTATCAGAAATATCTAAAACTGACCAAAACCATTATTGTTAAGAAAATCTGACAAATAAAATTAACCCTCTGTACTCTGTTCTTTAACTTTTTAAAAGATAAGGCTGAGCTCTGTGGATTCCCTGTAGAGATGCAATACTTTAAATAACTTTCCTCACTTGCCAGTGGATATGGAGTATTTTATGAAACTCTGTTGTGTATGATAACTTTTGTTCCATAGGCCAGGGAACCAATGTGAGAAGTCTTCTAACTGCTAACTTATCTAGTTTTATTTCGTTATTTAGAAGCAGGGGAGCTATGCTTGGGTTCATTTGCCTTCTGTTATGTGAAGCACTTACGTGGGAACTAAGACATTTTATAGGAAATGGTTTTATTTATTTATTTAGCTATGAAAATTATTCAGAGATAAATGTATTTGAATTTTACATTTAAAAAAATCTATTTAGCCGGGTATAGTGGCATGCAGCTTTAATTCCAGCATTCAGGAAGTAGAGACAGGTGGATCTCTGTGAGTTCGAGGCCTGGTCTACAAAGCAAGTGCAGGACAGCCAGGGTTATTTCACAGAGAAACCTCTCTCGGAAAACATAAAAAGAAAACAAGAACAAACAAACAAGCAAAACTATTTAATGCACATGCATATGTACCTGAGTAAATGTACCACATGTGTACAAGAGTCCTCAGAGGTCAGAATCTGGGTTGATCTTCTGAAACTTGAGTTACAGTTGATTGTGGGCTGCCTTGTGGGTGCTGGGAACCAACCAGGATCCTCTGCTAGAGCTACAAGTGCTCTTACCTGCTAAGCCATCTCTTCATCGCCTCCTACGTAGTTTTGAATTGGTAATTAGTTATCCCACTCCCATCATTCCTCTCTCCATGTTCTCACTAACTCCTTTAACAGCCATCCTATTCCATAACGTTTTGGTTGGTTGTTTTCTTCATTTGTCTCCTGTCTGAAGCTACAGCACATGCCAATGAGTGTTTTGATTTGTTTGTTTCTTCCTTTGTTTGTTTATTTTTTTCAATGTGTGTTCCATTCTAGTTCCCAAATGAAATCCATAACAATTGTACTGCAGCAGCTTGCCCCCAACCAGAGACTACTAATTTGGGATCCTTGCTGACACCTGGCAAGTGATCTATTCTAGACTCTGCCCCTTACTGTCTACTGCTGTCACAGTTCGCAAGTTGGGTACCTTCAGATCAGTTCAAAATGAAGATTCTTATGCAATGATTTATTGAGGAAATGCTCTCAGAAGACAGGGAAGCAGAAACGGGTGGGGGAAGAAGCTAAGCCAAGATGGAATTTCAAAGTCTGGAGTCAGATCCATCCAGTGAGATGCTCTGAGAGTGAATGATACCCCAGAAAGTCTCCTCTTAATATGGAATGACTTGTATTTTATAACTGCTTGCCACTAAAGTGTCACTGGGTACCCACAAGTTGCTTGACTTTTAAATCTCAGGTATTAGAGAGCAGAGAGACTCTCATTAAGAAACTAAATTGGCATTTGCCAATTTCAGTGAAGTTTATAGTCCTCTGATGTACCACTCGGCTAGATTCTAGTTATCTAGTGCCCTAATTATTAGTCCTCTTGATTGTTTCTGGTGTTTTTCTACTACAAACCATGTGGAGATGACTGTCTCTCTCTCAATGACTGGCACACGTACATTTACAGCAATGATAAGATAATTGGTCAAATACAAATGAATCCTAGCACTGGCCGCTTTTTATTGCATAATAGCCATATTCAATGGGGGAAAACCAAGATAAGCTTTGACTTAAAAATCGAAATGTGTTAGGTTGCTGCATGCATATGGAAATGAGAAATAGAAAATAAATTGAAATAACAACAGCCAAGGAACTATGCAAGTATAGATCTGATAACCTAAAAATAGGGAGTATTTAAATCTTTAAGGAAATAAATGTAGATTTTATATTTAGGTGCCCATAAATTTAGCCTTTTAACAAATAAAATGAAATATGAGAATTGGCTGAAAAACTAGGTTAAGGGCTCCTTTTATTGACTTAGTGCAATCAGATGTATTTTCCATAATTAGACTATTAATACGCTCTTAAAATATGTATCTTCCTACAAATGAGAAGAAGGCAGCTCAAGTTCCTGCTCCACAAGACACATGGTGAGGCTCTGGATTTAAGAGAAGAAAGGCTGGTATGTAAAGCTAACACTGGGGATTTAGGTGAGGAACTTCTGAAGACAAGAATTTCAAGATTATTAGAAACAGATGGCAAGATGTTCATGCAGGAAAATAGAAAACACATAGGAAAAAATAATCAACTCATATGAAATGGAAACTAATAACCCAAAGCATCCAAGATATTCCGTTTTTGAAGAATTGCTGCCTAGCTGTAGGATTATATGGATAAATTATAATTTCATAAAAACTCATACCAACAGTTGCCCCTATGGGAAAGAAGAGATTTTTCTTATAAAGTACGTGTTATCTTTTACTTTTATATTTAGTGTGTGTGTGTTTTACGTATGTGTATGGGTACATGCCACAGGATACATGTAGAAGGTCAAGTACAAGCTCTAGGAATCAATTCTCTCTTCGACTGTGTGAATGCTAGGGAGCAAAGTCAGATCATCATGAGTGTGGTAGCACATTTACCCAGGAAGCCATCTCTCTGCATAGATATAATATATATGGAGAGAGACAGAGACAGAGACAGAGACAGAGACAGAGACGAAGTCTCACTGTGTAACCCCTGATGGTCTGGAACTCTCAGTGTAGACCAGTCCAGTCCTGAAATCAAAGAGATCCACCTGCTTTTATGTCCTGAGTTTGGGACTGAAGGTGTGTATTACTATGCCTAGTTCGAGACTAAAGTTTAAAAGTAGTTTTTGAAATAGCAGAGGATTTAAAAATAACCAACAAAATAAAAAGAGGTAGCAACTGTAAATGTAAGACAATGAAAAACTTATTGTTTCTATGAACCATTGATCTTGATTCAGCTTACTGATTTCAAAGAGTTGAAATGAAAACATTTTTTATTCTTTTTTTTTTTTTTGGCAGAATGGTATCACTGTAAATTGCAATACAAAATTAAAATAGCTCACTGCACAATAAAATTTGTCCTGAAGATTCTTTGACAATTTTCCGTCACAGTGTGGTGTAAAACCACTGATGAAAACTGTAGCAATTATCGAGGGACAGAGGACTGTAAGTAAAACTGCATCTTGTACAACAATAAAGGTAATTTTACACAAATATTCAAGGAGGAAATAGCAACTCTGAGCTTTTTCTTTGTTAGTCTACCATTCGCAAGTAAAACAACATATTATATGGCAGAGGTGCTATAGT
The DNA here is from genome assembly GCA_028551405.1 of Uromys caudimaculatus. Lineage (NCBI taxonomy): Eukaryota > Metazoa > Chordata > Mammalia > Rodentia > Muridae > Uromys > Uromys caudimaculatus. The sequence goes on from CM052707.1 coordinate 37,976,840, forward strand.
CTTAAGAGAACATGGGGACTACAAACATTTAGCAGGATTAGATTAAAAAAACAAATTGTAGAGAAACTTCATTAATGATTTATAAGAGAGGATACACATCATGTTAATTAAATTTACAGATGAGGGTAAATTGGATGGGGTTGACAAAACCAGAGAGGGCACATAAAAGAGACCTAAAGTGGTTAGAAATATGGGCAGGAAATGAAATGTGATTCAACCTGGAAAAATGCAGCTAGTAAGTACATCTGGAGAAAATAAACAGAAATACAGTCATTCCATTGGCAGCATATACGGTGCTTGGCCAGTCGTACTGCCAAGGGACTTTATTTGTCATGATAGTGTCAGCAAATTATGTATGGTCTCGTAACACGGTCCTCAGTGAAATCAGTCAATGAGATTTTAGTATGTACATCTAAGAGGTCCGCACCACATCACTGGAAGCTAAGTTATTTTACTAGCACTGCTGAGATCACAATGATAATGCCAGTTTGTGGCACACATGTGATTCAATTAAGCGAATTGCCTAATGTTCAAACTAGAAAATAAATGTAGGACAAGCTTCAGACTTTAACTTACAGCAAAAGACTGAAGGAAAACATATTGTTTGTTCATTTTCTATTCCGTCCAGTGACAGCATTTCACAAATATTTGAAAGACATAAACATCATGGAAGTCAAGACACTTTAAAGGTGGGGTAAGAGGCTTTATGGTTAAGTACTGGGATGAAATTAAGTAACGGAAATTTAAGACTGAATCCGGGAAATGTTTTCTGACAGTGAAATCTATTAGTCTCTGGAATGGAGTCCCCAGAGAGCTGGGGGAAGGGGGAAGAGTTCCATTCTCTGGTCATTGGACTGCATCAAGGCTTGGATAAAAAACATTATTAACAAAACAAAGCAAAAAGACAAAAGAAGAGCCAATTTGAATATTTTGTATCGGCAGAGACGTGCACACAGTGACACCATCAGACCCCATCTGATTATCTTCTTAGATGTCTCTGATGGGCCGTGGTCTATCATTAAGGAGCCACCTATTATTTTTTTTTAATGAATGCTTTTTAAAAGATCAGATTCATATTTTCCAGCTCATAGACTTCAATTTCCTGGATTATTATTTCTTTCTTCCAAGTCGTAGGAAAGCTAGAAACGGAAACAGCCTTCCTTCCCCTGTTGATGAGATATAGCCTTAAATATTCCAGACCTCTGGATCAGATCTCGTGAGGGCTCTGAGCTCTGAAGTCCCACTTACATTGTTGTATTAGAAACATATTGTGATTGCAGTTTTGCAACCACAACTATGGAATAAATGAAAATTCCTTCACTTCCTTTTCTGAGTTAGTCCACAGAGAGACCCTCACCAGATGGCGTGCTAGGGGTTGCTATCTACTTTTAGCAAAGCAATTGAGTGAGGTTTAAAAAACACAAAGCATGCAGTTCATCACACTTTGTCAACTAAACATTTAAATCACCTCGGATAACTGTTTATAATTACATTTGGTACCCTAAAACTAAGCATAAAAGAACAAAGAAGATGAGTACTTTTATATAAAATTAATTTTAATACAAAGTGTGATTTGTCTAAATAAAAACAAACACATTAAGATGTACATTAGGTTTTAGGTAGGAAATAAATGTATTTATTTTAATATGTATATGTATTATGTGTACATATGTAAACATATACATATACATAAATTTAATCTAAAAGAAACTTTGTAAGTCATATTGTGCATTATCAACCACCTTTGTTATATCTTTTGAAACAAATAAGCAGATGTTTTGTTCTAGTACTGAACATCCTAGCCTGGAGAGAAATGTGTGCTGAAGAAATATAGGCAGTATAGATAAATATCAATTTTTCAATAACATTTTTTATTTTGTGAGATTATAATTCCATTATTTTCCCTTTACCTTTCCTTCTTCCAAACTCTCCCAAGTACTCCCTGCCTTACTCTCTTTCAAATTCACGGTCTCTTTTTATATATTGTTACCTCATACATGTGTAATAACAACTAAAGATATGTATGTGCATATATGTATGTATATAATATATATATATATATCAGTTTTAGATAGAATTTAGATAATTTCATAGATTTTATTGAGATATAATAAAAACGATCTAGAAAAATGGTATTAAGAGTTAGAGTAGACAGAGATTATTAATCAAGGCTTTAAAGAGATAGCCCATGTGCATGCATATACAAAAACACACCCCCTGAAACTACGGAGTGTGGTGGGAGTCAAAGTTCTGCAAAGCAGGCATCCCAGACCAAGTCTGAGAGCTGAACACTTCTGTAGAGAACCATGAAGAGCAATGTCATTGTTTGAAGGCAGGGGAATTTTCTCTCCTTCTGAGGAACATAAAGTTTTTGTTATGCTCAGGCCTTCGGTGGACTGGCTATGGCCCTCTTACGTGACCCATGTTAGTCAGCCGACTGGTTTAAATGCTGATCTCAACCAAGGCACCTTTGTAGAACCAGAGTAATGTTTGATCAAATATTTGGGCATCTTGGGGGGGGGGCACAGAAATCTAGAATTTGAACCAGATAATTTTTTTGTTGTTGTTTGTTTTTCGAGACAGGGTTTCTCTGTGTAGCCCTGGCTGTCCTGGAACTCACTCTGTAGACCAGGCTAGCCTCGAACTCAGAAATCCGCCTGCCTCTGCCTCCCAAGTGCTGGGATTAAAGGCGTGCGCCACCACTGCCCGGCTCAGATGATATTTTTAAGAGAGAAAATAACAGTAGAAATAGCCCATGAAAAACTCTTCGAATACAATAAATAGAAAAACTAGGGGAAAACAAACTTGGCCCAAGAAAAGAGAGTAGCTGTGGAAAGGGCTGTCGGGAGCAAGGGGTTATCTCCGTGTTAATTTATTTCTGAGGTTGGTGAGAGTGCATCTGCATTGGTTAAGAGCATAGAGAGGCCCAGGTAAAGGGACTGCAGTCCAGGGTGAGAGTTGTTATGCAGTTGAAATGAGGGAGTTTGCCGGGCGGCGGTGGCGCACGCCTTTAATCCCAGCATTTGGGAGGCAGAGGCAGGCAGATTTCTGAATTCGAGGCCAGTCTGGTCTACAGAGTGAGTTCCAGGACAGCCAGGGTTACACAGAGAAACCCTGTCTCAAAAAACAAAACAAAAAAACAAACAAACAAAAAAACAAAATTGAGGGAGTTGTGGGGAGATTAATTTACTCTAATTGAAAAATAAGATTCCTTTTTGTGTCACAAAGAAACCACACAAGAAAACCATTTTTATTCTACTTTACTCTTGAATATTTTAAGGATATTTTATGCTTTTTTGAGACAGGTCTTGCTAGGTAACCTATATGACACTGGACCTGTGACTCTCCTGCCTTTACCTCCAGAGTGGATGGTTTATGGGCACTTGCTAACCTGCCCGGGTAAAACCACTTTGCGCGCTGGGCACAGTGATACACTCCTGCAGTCTTAGAGAGGCATCCTGAGAAGACTTTGTTGTAGGAATTTACAGCCCTCTGAATGACACAGTAGAACCCTATCTCCTTAAATATCTGTTTTGTGCTTATGTCTTTACCTGCTTTAGTCATGTGTTCTGCAAGCACTCGGTCACCAGCTGAGACCAGAGGAGGGGGTTGGATCCCCTAGACCTGGAATTATAGACAGTTGTAAGCCACCATGTAGGTGCTGAACACCCAACCCAGGTCCTGTGGAAGAACGGTAAGTGTTCTTAACTGTTGCGCCATCTCTCTAGCCCCTAAATGTATATTTGGAATGAAGTAAATGATCAGGTTTATATCCCATGGAATAATGCGGTATAAACTTTGTTAGTGAGTCATTCAACAGAGAATACACATCGATTGACCCATGGTTTGGACTACATATGAGGCAGAGGAATCACCTCGATGGCCACCAGGGAGATAGGAGAGGACTTTGGGCCTGGGGGCGTTAGAGGCCCCAGTAAAGGGGAATGTCAAGGTGGGAATATGGGAATGGGTGGGCGGGTGGGTGGGAGGAGGAATTCCCTCACAGAGGCGGGGAGGGGGAGGGGATAAGGGGTTTCCAAAGAGGAGACCCAGAAAAGGGGAAACATTGGAAATGTAAATAAAGTATAAAAAAAAGAAGAAGAAGAAGAAGAAGAAGAAGAAGAAGAAGAAGAAGAAGAAGAAGAAGAAGAAGAAGAAGAAGAAGAAGAAGAAGAAGAAGAAGAAGAAGAAGAAGAGGAAGAATGTGTGCCTGCATAACTTCCTGGGAGATAACAGCTACCCACTTTAAAGAAACCGAGCATTTATCAGGCCTATGTTTGATGGCCAAGTTAAGAGATGCACCCTTATCACGCGTCTACAGTTTACTCCGCCCTGGCCAGGATAGACACCCTGCTCTTCCCACCCCAGCCAAATGCATTTCCCATTTCCCATATTTTCTGCAATTATGCTTTCTTTAGTGTGGCGGTAGGCTGCTGTTCAAACGCTCAGTTATGGTGGGGGATAGAGAGATCTAGTCCCAGCTCATACAGAGCCTGCTTCATGTAAACATTCTCCAAGATGGCTTTAACTGCTTTTCTCAGCAGGGGCTAGGTCAGAGTGTTAGCTCAGTTAGCTCCTTGGGAAAGCTGGTATCTGCATAATCATTACTCACTAAGCTCTTTGAATTGCACTGTAAACTCCTGAGGTGGCTGCTCCCAAGTGATTAGAGGATTGGAAAGCTGCATGTCATCCTGACATGCCAATGGCTGTGGTCAACTCTGTACAGCTGGCTGGTCAAGGAGAGTGATGGATTTTTGCTCCCAGCAACCTTCAATGTTGACTTATACATCACCCGAAGAGAGTAGTTGATGACCAGGAATAATGTGGGAAAGAAAAGTCACCACATAGGACATAAAAAATAAGTTCCATCCTGAGAGCATGGTGCTGGGGGTGGGGGGAGACGTCAGCAGAAGTGGGGTGCGGGGCACAGACAGGCAGCTCCCTTATTTCTTACTCATTGAGCCAATTGAGGAGTTCTTTTGGCATCACAGAATCAAGGTGCCTCCTTGCAAATTTGGGCATGTTTGTACTGTTAACCTGATCCGACAGATGAAAGTAAAACTTCACATAAACTAGACGTGAGATCTTGGCTTTAGAACACTTTTACTCTTTTTTTTTTTTTTTTTTTTTTTCGAGACAGGATTTCTCTGTGTAGCCCTGGCTATCCTGGAACTCACTCTGTAGACCAGGCTGGCCTCAAACTCAGAAATCTGCCCGCCTCTGCCTCCCAAATGCTGGGATTAAAGGCATGTGCCACCACTGCCTGGCCACTTTTACTCTTTTTTTTTCAGGGTAAGAGAATAGAACAGCAAAACTTTAATTTTGATAGCTGGTTACAGCTCTTATTTTACAATTTGACAGCCACATAGCTTTGACTCATGCTTTGATGGAGAATTACTGGGTAAATGTTGTAATTGGGGTACACCTAACCTAGTTAGGCTCTCTGCCTTAATAACGGAATCAATTGTTCCTGAGGATTGTAAATTTCATACTGCATAGTTTAGAGTTTGGTGAGTGTTATCTGTTTTATCCTCACAGGGTTTTCACAATTTGCTCATTAACAAAGAATAGTATTTGTCCAATTTGCTGTGTTCTCATTAGTCCAAATAATTTTACGGTTCATTGACACAGATTTTTCTAAAAAGAAAACTGTATTTTCTACAAGTAAAAACAGTTATTACCTCTTCGTTTCAAGAACTGTATTTTCTTTCTTTTTTATTATTTCATCCATTATTGAAAGGTTGAGTTGGTACTTTTATTTGTTTATTTTTTCTGATTTTAAGCCAGTGAGTATGGACTTTGTGTGGGGTTTCTGTACTTCATTCACAAGAAACTAGGTTTGTTTTGATTTCTATGTTGTTAGATATCTTTTTTATCAAAAGTAGGTCTTTGTGTTTCGTTTTGTTTCTTAATTTATTTTTTTTATACTTTATTTGCATTTCCAATGTTTCCCCTTTTCTAGATCTCCTCTTTGGAAACCCCCTATGCCCTCCCCCTCCCCACCTTTATGAGGGAATTCCACCTCCCACCCACCCAGCCACCCATTCCATATTCCCACCTTGACATTCCCCTTTACTGGGGCCTCTAACACCCTCAGGCCCAAGGGCCTCTCCTCTCCCTGATGGCCAACGAGGCTCTCCTCTGCCACATATGTGGTCCGAACAATAGGTCCCTTGATGTGTATTCTTTGGTTGGTGGTCCAACCTCCAGGACAGACGGGGGGGGGGGGGGGAAGGGAGTCAGGCCCATTGACGCTGTTGC
>CM052707.1:37983600-38014340 GCA_028551405.1 Uromys caudimaculatus
TTGCCTTTTGCCATCTTGTTAACTCTGATGTTAGCTGATCTCACTCTGTCTGGCTATGGCTTGTCCCTCCTGCAGCCCTCTGTATCAATACTCCTTGAAGACCAGCTCTCTCTAAGAGGTGTTTGGGTTTGGAGAGCTGTGGCACAGGGTCAGCTCTGGGGTGCAGACAGAAACCAGAAGGATCTTGTCCCCAGCTGTCCCTTGGTTCCTATGTCCTGATGGCTCTGCAAGGATCCTTCTTGATCCAGTGAGTTTGAACAGAAGTGGTTATTTTGCCTATGCTCGAAGGTGTGTCAGCACTCCTGGGATACCAGCTCTCTCCTGGAGCCCTGTGGCCCAGGCTCAGGTCTCCAGGCTCCGGTGAGCAGTGGTGCTTGTCTTATCCCCACTCACGGCTTTTCCACCCTCCTGGGAGGGTGACTTTCTCCTAGCACTGCTTGTCTATGTAACCCTGGTTGCCCAGGCACAGGTCTCCTGCCACAGATAGAAACGGGAAGGTTCCCATCCCTTACTTTTCCTCCTCAGTCTCTGTGTCCTGAGGGCCTGCCAGAGTAACTTTCTCACGGTGCTGCTTGGCTATGGAACCCTGGTGGCCCGGGCAGAGGTCTCCTGCCACAGATGGGAACCAGAGGGTTCCTATGCCCTCAGTCTCTGTGTCCCGCAGGTTCGGAGTGGTTCCTGGTGAGCAGTGGTGCTCGTCTTGGCCCCACTCCCAGCTCTTCCAAGCTCCTGGGAGGGTAGCTTTCTCCTGGCGCTAATTAGCTATGGAGCCCTGTGGCCCAAGCTGAGGTCCCCAGCCACAGATGGAGACCGGACACTTTTACTCTTATAAATAATGTAATTACAGATGCAGAATTCAAATTGATGCCCAATCCGAATATTCTTGTATTCAGTGACAAAAATTCTGAGCTGTCATCAGGTGATAGCCTACTAGCAGCAAGCACTTCAACTTGCAGTGTTTGTTTTTATTTACTCAGTTTTTTCCCATTTCTTAATATAATTTTCAAGATGTGTCTCCTCAAAACATAGGAAAGTTCATGAATGAGGGAAGCTGATCTAGCACACTGCTCCTACTGGAGAGCCCTGGATTGTGTATACTTTGTTGGTCCCAGGAAGTCTTCTTCTGTGTATCCCTAAAAGTATCTTAAAACATGTAATTTTATTACACTTAACCATTAAATATATTGAGATATCTTTGTCAAAAAGGGCAAGGTAATGTCACTCAGTTGATATAGTCCTTGCCTAGCACTCACAAAGCCCTGGGTGTGGTGGCACACACCTGCATTCTTAGCTTGGAAACAGAAGATCAGACTGTCAAGGTTATCCCTGACTACATAGCAAGCTCAGCCTGAGTTTTATGAGATGTTATCTTGGAAAAAAAGGAAGGAATAAAATGAGAGAGGGAGAGAGGGAAGGAGAGAGGGAAGAGGGCGGGGGAGGGGTTATCTGGGTATGGTGATAGATACACTCAGGTTAGTGAGTTAGGGGATCATCTGAAGTTCAAGGCCAGCCTGAGCTATAGTGTGGGAACCTGTCTCAAACAATAAGATAAAGAAAAATGGTGTGCGTGTGTGTGTGTGTGTGTGTGTGTGTGTGTGTGTGTGTAAATGCACATATTAGCAATTTTATTATCTATATTAAGGATCCTTTATAACCATGAAGCTGTGACTACACTTTAAAAGTCTGTATTATTGAAATATAATTTGCATATCATGCAGTCCATCCATTTGAAAGATACATGTTTTATTATTTTCACATGGATTTGTAAGCATAGTCAGCTTTCCTGACTCTAGATACCTGACACACACCTGGTCTCTCTATTCCTCCCAGCCCTCTAAATCCTAGGCAGCTACTAATGTGCTTGTCTGTATTAGTTTATTTAAGATGTTTCATATCAATAGAATTCCATGTGAGCTAGAGAGATGGTTTAGTAGTTAAATGTACTTGTTTTCCTTGCTTAGGGCCCAGGTTTGGTACCCAGCATCCAAATGGCAGCTCACAACCACCTATAACACCAGCTTCAGAGGTTCCAGTATCTTCTTCCGGTCTCCTCGGGCCCCAGGCATACAAGTGGTACACATACATATATGCAGGCAAAATACTCATAGACATAAATAAGTATAAACAGAATCACATAGTAGTATGTTCTTTTTGACCAGCTTCTTTAACTTAGCATAATATTTTGAGATTCATCTATAAGCCATGAATCAGTACTTTTTATATTTTATAATATTCCCTTGGGTGTATACATTTCATTTCATTTTATGACTTCACTTGACTATATTGAATTTTTTTAGAAACACATTATGCAGAAGTCTAGATGATCTCCCATATACCAAGGAAAATATTTGCTTCATTCCAGTGTGGTTACTAAGAACAGGGAAATATGCCAGTCATTTGAAGATGATAAAATAACTCTCTTAAGAAAGAGGATGATAACAGAAAAGTATCTGAAAATACTGTGCACATAATGTTTAAGTAATATCAGGAACAGCTATTTCTTAGTAAATATTATACATAGAAGACAAAGTTATTGTCCTTCAAAACCAATCTCTAAAGTGTGCCTACCAACACTGTAGGGACTTAAACCTGCTTGTGATTTATGCTATCCTTCTGAACAGCACAGAGAGCAGTTCCATCATGGCAGAAAGTTCTGTTAGCCATTATTATGTGCCACACATGGCTACAGAACAAGAAATGGAGTTCCAAGAGATGGCAAGAGATGGCAGATTGAGATCTCTTCCTCCTGTGGGAGTGGAAGCTCAGAAGATGTATCTTGTCTTGTCTTGTGGGGCTACTGTGGATTGAACAAAGAGTCTTACTCCCCATGAGCTATGCCCCCATTCCCAAAAGATGCTTCCAGTGTTAGATCTTAGAGTAGTATCTACACAGAGAAAGCATCCATTTATAGCAGCAGAGAACACATACACAACCCAAAAGTTCAGGGCTTCTGAGTAAAGGCACATATTGTATAGGACAGAGAATAGTGAAAACAAAGTATTAAAATTAAAGAGCTGTCCTATGAGTTTTTCTTTGTATAAAGTGTCTCATGTTTCATGACTTCGACATTGAAAGTCCTGAGCTTTGAGAAGCGGAAACATGTATTGGGAAGTTTGCTAGAATCGTTACAGTGGACAGAGACTGGAAGAACATTCGGAGTGCGTTACCGCAGGCCAGAATAAAGTCATCACCATGGCCAGACACAAATATGTTAACGGTGGGAACCAGAAGGAAAGCTTAAACTTGTAGAAGCATTTAATATTAATGTAGAAACTATTAATATTCCAATATTTGCCAAGTTCACACTGGAGAACTACGCAAGTGAAGTACAAAAGAAATCACAGAGCATCTTATAATGTTTTGAGTAATTTTGGATAATTTAAAGCTATCCTTGACTGCAAGAGCCATAGGTTGGGCATGCTCAAAAGCATCACATGACTAGAATGGGAGACTCCATGATTGAATGGGAGTTGGGTAACCAGGAAAAGAGGGATCTGAAAAAGGACTGAGTATAGACCCTGTAAGAATTCAGCAGCAATAGGACCAGGTTAGAATGAAATGACACATGACCAATTTTAGGGAAGGAAAAATAACTAAAACTGGAAAGAAGTTACTCTGTTTCAAAGAGAAATACAACATTCTCCAAAAGGGCAGCTTTGTTTTAAGAGATGGAATGCTTGAATGCCTAGCAAGTACCAAGTAGTGTGGGGGAAGCTAGCATATCTATCCTTTTTAATATTCATACATTTCTGTGAAAGATAAGTGCATATTGATTATCCATGCTGCATAGATGAGAAAAATCAAAGTTTGTAGTGGTTAGTGAGAGGGCAACCCCTGTCCACTAAGCCTGCCCATTGTTTCGTTATTGGCATAATCCCAACTCTGAAAAGCTTCTTGAAACCTGTTGATTATAACTTTGCAACCAGACTGCTTCCATTCTCTGAACTGGACAGTACTGTGTCCTCCTTCCCAGGCCCCCCACCACTGCCAGGATGTGTGCCTGCTATGTGAAAACCACTGTGTCTTGTTACTCCTATCTTCTGATGGCTAGATGTGGTAAGTTCCCCCAGTATCTCTTCCTATAATCTGGGTTTTATGTCCTTCATCATCCAGTCTCTGAACTGGATTCAGTTAATTCAGCCTGGGCTCCAAATTGGTTTTTCAAGACAGGGTTTCTCTGTGTAGCCCTGGCTGTCCTGGAACTCACTCTGTAGACCAGGCTGGCCTCGAACTCAGAAATCCACCTGCCTCTGCCTCCCAAGTGCTGGGATTAAAGGCGTGCACCACCACTGCCTGGCTGGACTCCAAATTGTGATGCCCAGAATAGCCTTGGGTATTCAGATGTGGTTTGATCACTATAGAATTTAAATGGTACATTTTTCTGTTAGTAGAAATTTAGAATCTGTGTTCATTTATTCATCCATTTATCTATTATGTATTTCCCATTTTCCATACAGTAGGTAATTTGTAGTTACTTAGAACTAAACAAGTAATAGTAATTGATCTTAGAAGTTAATTTTAAAGATTTTGCATGAATATTTCTAAACACAAATATATATTTATGTGAAATATTTTACACACAGAAAACCTTTGTATGGAGTACAGATTCAGATACAGAAATGCTACTTACTATCTTTCTTTGAGGAGAACAGAAGAATGCTCAGTCTTTAATGAAGCAGGCACGCAAGCAAGGAAACTAAAGAATTCAAAGGGGGAAATATTTAAGTATCTAGAACTCAACAAGGCAAGAATGGCTTAAGAAAAAATGAAACAGCGATGGTATTCTCCATTATCTTTTAGATTAATGAAAACATAATTAGTCTTTCAAGAATTTAAAGTTGTTATATGAAAAGAAGGGAAGTGGATGAAGAATGTAGGAGGCAGATGGGGTGTTTCCTAGGTGAATTTGGGGGTCAGGAAGCATGCCTTTGTTGGTTATAGGAAGCAGTAATTAATAACCTGGACAATTCCTTCAAAGTAGCATGAGGAGAAGCGACTGGCCCTACTGAAATATTAAAACTTAAGAGTGTATTGATTTAGAGAGTGTGGACAGAATACTTGACTCTGCAGGTTGATTGAACAAAAACTATAAAAGCAGGTTCAAAACCAGAAGGAAAAAAAAAAAGAATATTTATTAAACGTGAGGCTGGAATCTAATGTGGGAAAAGTAGATATTCAATAATAAATTATATGTATTCATGAGTTAGTCATCTGTACACAGAAGAAATGTTGTATTCTTTCTTATCTGTTTGTTTGTATTTGGTGTTTTGAGATAGAGTCTCACCATGTTGCCTAGGATGACCTGCAATTCACTGTGTAGCCCAGGCTTTGTTCAAACTCATAATTCTCCTGCCTCATAACTCTGAGTTCTTGAATTATAGTCTTATACTAATACAACAAGCCAGACTGTTGTGTTCCTGTCTTATAATGTACAACCAAAAATTCAAATGGAACAAAAATAATGTAATCTTGGAAAATAAAAAAACAAGAAACTACTAGATAAAACTCTGAAAGGGTTTTGTTTGCTTGCTTCTGAATCAAGACAGAATGTCACTATGAAGAATGTTGGGAGCTGGAACTTCTTATGTAAATTCTCTATCCTGTTGCCTTACTATTATTATTATTAGTAGTAGTAGTAGTAGTAGTACTCCACTAGTAGAGTGTTTCTTCTAAGAATTCAAAACTAAAATGTCATATGGAAAAACTAACTCATTTTACAAAATAAAACTAAAACTGCTGTGGTCAAAAATCTTAAGACTATTCTATAAGAAGAGCATCATATAGAACTACAGAAGCAGCTGACTTAACAGATGCATGAAAAATCTAACATATAAATACAAGAAATATAAAAATCCAGATAACGTGATTGTACTAGCTGGTTTTGTGTGTCAACTTGACACAAGCTGGAGTTATCACAGAGAAAGGAGCTTCAGTTGAGAAAATGCCTCCATGAGATTCAGGTGTAAGGCATTTTCTCAATTAGTGATCAATGGGGGCAGGCCACTTGTGGGTGGTACCATCTGTGGGCTGGTAGTCTTGGGCTTTATAAGAAAGCCAGCTGAGCAAGCCAGGAGAAGCAAGCAAGCCAGTAAGAAACATCCCTCCGTGGCCTCTGCATCAGTTCCTGCTTCCTGATCTGCTTGAGTTCCAGTCCTGACTTCCTTTAGCAATGAACAGCAACGTACAAGAGTAAGCTGAATAAACCATTTCCTCCCAAACTTGCTTCTTGGTCATGATGTTTTGTGTAGGAATAGAAACCCTGACTAAGACAATAATACCTATAAAATGTTTAACTTTTAACAATTGAATCCAAAGATATTGATATGGTTGGAATGCAAAAGAATTTAAAAATATAATTTTAAAAATAACCAGTGAACTCAAAGACAATTCTGATAAACCTATGAATAAAGTAAAGTTGTCACTTTAAGACTTGGGCAAGAAGTTCAAGAACCTCAGTGAGAAATTCAACAACTTAGAATGAAAAAAATCAGCAAAGAGAGATCATGGAGAAAAGACAACTATATGAATAAAAAGCCCAATATATCCTACTAAAACCAAACAGCATTCACTGACTAGACCAGGCAGAATAAAGAATATCGGAGATTGTAGGTTGTTGAGGATTGATTGTATTCAGCAATAGTGAGACAAGTAGTCTTGATCATAGCATTTAAGGCCTTTGGAATGTGGTGCATACCTAATTTTTCATTTAGAAGAAGAAGCTGAAATACAGACTTAAAGGCATAGAACTTCAATGAAAGATTGAATCAGTGATACTAAACCATTCAACTTCCCATCTAATGAAATAAGTGAATGTTCAATTATAAGAAGCATTTATTATCCCAGTCCATGGAAAACAGGCAAGAAAGAATCTCGAAAGTTACAAAAGAGAAATACTAAGTCACTTACAAAGGAAAACCTATCAAAATAAAAGCAGACATCCCCACAAAAATCCTAAGAGGAGAACATATACTGGTATATATCAAGCTACCAAAAGAGATGATAAATTACCATATTGGCAAAGTTACCATTTAAAACAAGGAGAAATAAAGGCTTTTGGTGTTAAGCATTAAACTAAAGAAATACATAACAAGCCAACACTGGAGAAGATATATAAAGAAGTACTATATAAAGAAGAAGAAAGATATATGCAATCATTACAATGATGAAATAATTTCAATATTAAAATAAATGAGAGCATTAACTCAGTGAACCTCTAAGATTGAGAGGGCAATAATTTAATTACCTTCCAATAAAATTTCTAAAGTCTAACTATCCTACTAAAAGATTAGAACCTGTATGGATTAAAAAACAATATCCAGCTGTTTGCTGTCTTCAAGAAACTCACTTAGTGTCAGAGATGTGCAAACATCATGAAAGGTCAGAAAATGATGTTCCAAGTAAACAGAGCCTCAAAGCCAGCAGTAATAACAGGCTAGTATCTGAACAAGAAAACCATCATAAGTGAAGAAATACACCACATGTTAGAGAAAGAAACAATCTATCAAGACAAAATAAGTATTGTAAATGTTTGTATATCACATGTTGACAAACCCACCCTCATAAAATAAACTGTACTAGACATAAAGAGACAGGTAAGTCAGGAATAGTGGGTGACTTTAATATATCACTGTCTTCAATAGATAGATATTGCAAAGGAAAAATCAATACATTTCATAGTTAAGCCGCATCATAGCTGAGACAGACATAATGGGCATCCACATAATGGTCCACCTACCATTTGTAGTATATACATTCTCTTCCACAAACTGATCTCCAAAACACATTGTATTTTAAGCCATAAAGCAAGCCTTAACAAATAAAAGTAATGATTTGTTGTAACTTACTAGATTATAATGGAGTAAGATGAATATATATACATATAAGTACATCCATACGTACATAAGCTATACAAACACACAGAAGTGGAATGCACACTGTCAGTGATGCGTGGAAGAAATCAGGAAGAAACTCAAACAGAAATCAAACGAAATTGAAAGACAGCCGGGAACTTTGCAACACAACAGAGGCAGTCCTGAGGTTTATAGCTTCAAACACACATGTTAGAGAACAGCTTATAAGATCATCCGCAGCCCAGTGATGCACTTCAAATTCATAGAAAAGTCAATTCAAGCCAAGCCCCAAATTAGTAGATGTAGGCATATATTTTCCTCAACTTACTTTAAAAGGGTTCAACCTCTCTTCTAGCCCAGCACCCGCTAGAGGTAGTGGAAAAGAAAGGTTATTAATACGGGGAAGTGGGCATGTTTAGAAATAGTTCTTTATGGTGATTCCAATCTTCATTGTTCTTAGTCCACTCCTCTAGCAAACACCACACACGAACCAGCAGCTGCAGCCCAGTCCCCTTGGCAGACACCACACACGAACCAGCAGCTGCAGCCCAGTCCACTTTGCAAACACCACACACGAACCAGCAGCTGCAGCCCAGTCCCCTTGGCAGACACCATACATGAACAAGCAGCTGCAGCCCAGTCCCCTTGGCAGACACCACACATGAACCAGCAGCTGCAGTTCAATCCAGAACAAATTGCGATGCCAACTGACCCAAGTCTGTGGAAGTGGTAAGAAGCCCCAGAAACCTCAGGAAAAGTTCTTTAGGCCATTCCTCTCTATGATGTCACCACAAGTGAAGCTCAACAATGCAATGTAAGGCAAACCAATACATGCCTGCCATCAGCAAAGACTAGCAAGGCAGAGCAATGCAAACCAGTGCTTGAGCTCCCACTGTCTGTGGGGTCATATTTATATTCCCTCTAAGCATCATGCATCCTTTTACATGTTTTCTATAGCAGAACATCCTTCCACCTGTGTCTTCTTCAGCAAAACATCCTTTCATCTGTGTGCCCAGCAAAACATCATTTGACATAGTTGACTTTCCAAATCAGAAGTTTCCATTTCAAGTAGATGTAAAGAAATAATAAAGATCATGATGGAAGTGAATGTAATGGAAGCTGTAAAACAGTGCAAAGAATACGACCAAGTGTTAAGGTAAACAAAACTGGCAAACCCTTAGCTGAACTAACCAAGGGGGTTGGAGGGAGGGAGGGAGGGAGGGAGGGAAGGAGAGAGAGAGAGGGAGAGAGAGAGAGAACCTAAATTAATAAAATTAGACTTAAAATGGAGATATGTAATAAATCACTAGGAAGTTTTATTTTGAACAACAACAAACTGGAGAAAATGGATAAATTTTTATATACACAAGACCTAGCAAAATTTAACTAGAAGGATATAAACACCCTAAAATCTGCAATAAAAATGAAACTAAAGCAGCAATAAATCATCATTTAACATAGAAAATACCAGGACTGGCTGGATTCGATGCTGAATACTGCTAGATCTTTGACGATCCTCAAACTATAAAAAGAAAGGCTAGAAATGCCATAAATTTATTCTGCAATGCCATTATTAATCTTATATAAAAACCAATACAAATTTCCTTGATGAAAATAAGCCAGAAAAATACCTTAATAAAACACTAACTTATTTCAACACTACATTATAAAGATGATGCACCTGGCACATGACTTTAATTCCAGCATTCAAGTTACTGAGACAGGAGGATTATTACAAGTTGAAGGCCAGCCTAGTCTTCATAGTGAGTTCTAGGCTAGTCAGAGTTGCATAATCAGGTTTCATTCCAGGCATGGAAGAACAGGTCAAATTAATCCATGTGAGTAAAAAGTAAAGTATATAAACAGAATCAAAGAAAGAGTGGCATGATTATTGTATCAGTGACTGCAGGAAATGTCTTTGAAAGAATTCAGTACCTATTCCTGACATACCCCAGAGAAGCCAGTAATAGAAGGAGTAACATAGCTTAGGACATATACAACAAAACTATGGCCGGTCGTCATTTCACTAAATACCGAAGAAAAGAAAGCATTTCCTCTAAAATTAGGAATGTAATGATGATTTTTCACCACTGTTAACCAATATAATGCTCAAACTCTTAGCTAGAGAAATAAAAATGTGTGCAAATAAGAAGGAAGAAGTCAAGTATATGTCCATGGATCAAAAAATTAATATTTTTCAAGGAATCTGTCTTACTAAAAGCAATCCAAAACAAAACAAAATCAGCATAATCCCTATCAAATGTCTATTGACATTTTTCACAGAAGAAGGAAAAATAATCCTATAATTCTTTTAGAAATTGAGAGGGGGGGCTGAACAAAAAGGAACAGAGTTGGAGATACTAGAACATTAAGTTTGAATTATGCTACAGAGCCATCAAAACAAAGAAAACAGACCGGCACTGACACAAAAGCAGAAATGTAAACCAATGGAATAGAATACAGGACCAAGATTGTTGGCAAAAATACTAAAAAGACAGCCTGTGTTGTCTTCCTGCAGTTTTGGTGTTTCTGGTTTCAGATTTCCATCTCTGTTCCATTAGTTTTTGTGCAAGGTAACAGATACGGGCCATGTTTCATTCTTCTGCATGTTGATGTCCCATTTCCCCAGCATCATTTGCTGAAGCTGCTTTTCCTCTTTCTTTAGCTTATGTTTTTGACATCTTCATCAGGTCTGAGGATTTAACTCAGGCCTTCATGCTTGCTTGTCACGTACCAACTGCAATTTATCACCCCTGTAGTTGTGTTTTCTGCCCCCAAAGATTTTGTTTTTATTAATATATCCCAAAGATAGACCATCCATATGCATAGTGTTGTATATGCAAGAGTATTTCTGGCAACATTGCTGAAAATATAGAAAGAGTGTAAATGAGGACTATTTAAAGAAACCGTAATATAATTCTATGCATAATTCATGAGTAGAAAGTTTTGTCATTATAACACAGAAGTCATGGAAATTCCAGTACCTGATTTTCCTCAACATGTTAATGTTTTCCATCAACTAACAATGATTTCAAGTGCTTTTTATTCTGTGATCTCCCTCAGAAGATGATTACATGTTTTC
Source organism: Uromys caudimaculatus (assembly GCA_028551405.1). Lineage (NCBI taxonomy): Eukaryota > Metazoa > Chordata > Mammalia > Rodentia > Muridae > Uromys > Uromys caudimaculatus. The sequence continues at coordinate 37,994,533 of CM052707.1, forward strand.
AACACTGCCAGGGAGTCTCCAACCATATTTAGTTAACATCTGTTCCATATGCTGGAAGGTGAGAATAGGGTACCACAATTTAGCTCCCAGAGAACACTGATCTGTGGTTTGATATCAATCAAATGGTAGAAGCATACAGGAGGAAAACAAGCAGGACTTGGAAGGTGGCTTTGTGGGCAATGTGCTTGCTGTGCAAGAGTGAGAACCCGAGCCTCAGTCCCTAGGAAGGTAAGGTGGCACATGTCTCTAACCTCAGTGCTCAGGGCCTGGATGTAGGTGAATCCCAGGGGCTTCTGGCTAGCAGTGTAGTCAAAATGGCCAACTCAAAGTTTAACAAGAGAGGGTAAAATAACAAACCAGACTGCATTAGTTCTGGGAAACAGTAGGAAACAGATACTTCAAAAGTTGATCTATACAAGGACATGGATGTTTCTGCTCCAATTACCATCAGTATTGGTTGAGAATTTAAGAGCGTTTACTACTTTTGGTCTTGTTTTGAAGTTTGCCTCCGTCTCCAGCCTAGGGTGCACACAGGAAGAATTAACAGAGAGAAAGCCTCCCAACTTGGCTAAGCCCTCAACTCACGCAGAAACAGGAAGGTAGATGTGAGCAGAGGAAAGGGGATAAAATTCACTCCTGTGAGCCTCAGGAGAGGACTGAGTCTGCTATTACCTCTAAGGCTCAACTTCAAAATCAAGAGCCGCAGGGGAAGGGCAGCCATCTCCAAGATTATTGGATCTATTTTTCTCAGCAGTCTGATTTTACAGAAACTGAGAATTTTTTAGGTCTGTCCTCCCAAAATATCTGCATTTAGAGCAGATTTCCTGGCTAATTAAAACAGATAGCTTCTTAGTTCATGCAGAAATGTCTGTATTGTTTAGCTGTAAAAAAAAGAGCATTTAAACTGGTCATCTCTGTATAAACTATTAACTTTGGTAAAACAAGCCAAGTGCACCATAGAATAAAACTGTCAAAATATGGAAGGTACGGTCATTCTGCAGAGGTCTATGTGGTCTCCATAAGGCTGAGTTTCTGCTAAGCCAGAAACGGATTTTCTAAACTCACGTGTATCTGTTTCATTATTTATGTATTTGTGTGTGTTTATGAGAGAGGCGGGGAGGGAGGGAGAGAAGGAGGGAAAGAGAGAGAGAGAGAGGGAGGGAGGGAGAGAGAGAGAGAGAGAGAGAGAGAGAGAGCATATGTATGTCACAGAACAAATGTGGAGATAAAGAACAGCTGGTGGGAGACAGTTCTGTTCTTGTGCCCTGTGGGTCCTGGAAATTAAACTAAGGTCATTAGGCTTAGGGGCAGGCACTTTTACTCAGAGAAGCATTTCATTGACCCCTCTTCTGCTTCCAAATTGACATTTACTCCCTACAGAACATATATAGAGAAGTGATCTGTCTTATAGCTTCTGCATAAGTAAATGCTGGAAAATTACTCATTACTATTAGCTAATTAGAGAAAAACCACAGGTGATGTTTCATTCCCACTATATACGGTTTTTAAAAATCTAAGTATTGACAAGGGTATAGACTAATTAGAGACCTCATATATCACTATTGGGAATGTAAAATGGTATAGACACTTTGGAAAGCAGTTTGGAAAAGCGACTGTTTTTCTCTTTTTTTATTTATTTTTTCCTTTAAACAGGGACTCATAGAAAAGCTGAGGCTGGCCTTAAAGTCCTGAGTATCCCACATCTGCCTTCTAAGTGCTGGGCCTGTGGGTGTGTGCCACAGGGCTCAGGGATACTATATGTATATTAGTCTTCTGAGTCCAGGCGTCTGGGAACACACGTTCACGTAGAGCAGGCATGGCAGCGTTCCCAACAGCAGTTTTCATGGTAGTAAAAGGATGTTCTACTGGGAAGTAGATCATGAAACAGGCCTAAATGGATATTGAGATGCTCCTAGGCCTCCCCACGGAACTGGGGAGCCAGATATTATTTCTGGATAGACCCTGGGGAGTGGACAGTGTAATGAGAACCGTTGGAGGCAGTCCAAAGGGAAACCTAGTTTCTGCCAATAGCAAGACTTGAATTTTATTTCTAGTTGTGCATTTAAGGGGATTTCTTCTTGTAATATGAATGATTGGCCTCTTTGCCATGCTTTTAAGAAGAGTTGTTACATTTATTTATTTGCTTATTACATGCCACAGTGTGCATATGGAGGTCAAAGGACAACTCATGGGAATCCTTCTCCCCCCCCCCCCCCCAAGGGCCCTAGAGATTGAACTCAGGTTGTCGGCTTGGTGACAAGTACCCTTGCCTGTCAAATGTCTTACTGTTCCCACTTCCACTACTGTTTTAAACACACACACACACACTCACTCTCTCTCTCTCACACACACACACATAGTGCACACATGCCAGAAGACATTTAGCTTTGTTTTCTGTCTGGAACAGACTCTGAACCTCTTAAAACCTCTTCAATAGATTAGAGAGAGACGGTTCAGTAGAATACTTGATGTGTGTGTGTGAGGCCCTGGGTTCCTTCCTCAGCAACATACATAAACACACACACACACACACACACACACACACACATCTAGTAGCAGATTATGAGAGATGAAATAATGCCTGAAAAAATGCTTCAGTTTAAGGCTGATTTACCCAACCTCCTCAGCCTCGGCCATTCTGGATTATCAACTTCCCCTACTATTCACAAGCTCAACACTGACAATATTATGTCTCCCACAGAAATATAACCACTTAGATCCCAGATGATGTAAATAGATTGTTGAAGAACTAATATCTGTAAAGACACAGACAAAATAATCCCTGAAAAGTCAAAATATACATCACCATTTGATCAATTATATATAAAAATCAAGTATGGAAATATTTGGTGAAGCAGCTCAAACGACATATGAAAGAGCAGGTAACTGTTAGTAGAATCTGGGCTGTGTGTGCTGCAATAGGCATGAAGCCTGTGCTTCCGTGCATAGCACACAGATACCTGCCGCTGAGCTGTAATCTGAGGCCTCCCATCTCTGTCCTCCCCCCACCCCCGCCCCCACCCCCGTGTGTGTGTGTGTGTGTGTGTGTGTGTGTGTGTGTGTGTGTGTGTGTGAGAGAGAGAGAGAGAGAGAGAGAGAGAGAGAGAGAGAGAGGTTTGTGCATATGTCTGTGTCTGTATGTGCACATGCAGAAGGCAGAAGAGAAAGTGAAGGCTCTCCCTGTGCCAGTCTCCACCTTCAGTTTTGGTAGAATTTCTCACCAAACCTGGAGCTCGGTGACTTAGGGAGACTGCCCAGTAAGCTCCTGCAGTCTGCCTTCAGCCCACCCCACCCCCATATGTCGTAGGCCTGTGCAGCTGTGCCTGGCCTTTACATGGGTGCTAGGATCTAAACTCAGCTCTCTTCCCATTGGTCTGTCTGCCGAGCCCCCGCGACACTTTACATGCAAGGGAAAAAATGGAAAATGAAGGAAAAGAAAATCACACTTTAAGGAAAATAAGTTGGTAAACAACTTTCAGTAAGTATTGAAAAAAATTACAAGGAACTTCGTGAGTTTTACGACTAAGAATTATTTTAGCTAAAATAACAAAGTATCATTGTTACCTTTTAAATATTTTCTAAATTAATGAGTTCATTGCATCTGATATACTCAAGACAAGGAACCGTTTTTACTGAAAGTATTTAATAGCTTTCTGTCGTTCTTTTTCAGGCTCCCCTGGTTAATTTTCACCTCAGAGTGTAAACAGTAACTGCAAGGCTCTTTTTTTTCCTGGAGATATTAAAGCTATGGGCTTATTTTAAATCTTACTGCTAAACTGAGAATAGATTTTCCCCTTCATTTTCAACAACTACAAAATCATAATAGTCTTGCCAATTTCATAGGTGTTACCAGTACTACTTGCCAAAAGTGCTTCCATTGTGATTCTGAGGTGAAATACTCGAGAATTCTCTTACGTAATACTTCTAGTAAAGTATTTCTTTCTTTCTTTTTTTTTTTTTTAAGTGAAAAAAAAAAAAGCACTCAAAGTTTCATCAACTGATCCCTGAAAGAGTTGAAGGGGATGCAGCCATAGAGCAAAATAGTATTTGGCCATAAAAAGGAACGGAGTGGTAGTGTTGCTACAAGTTGAATAAATTCTGAGGGCAGGATGCCAAAGAAACAAGATAACCACAAGGGGCACATGTCATGTGATCCCGTTTATATGAAAGGCTCAGAAGAGGCAAAAACAATACGAATTTTAAACTTTTCCTTCCAGGGCTCATGTTTTTCCCACCAGCCCTACTGCTGGCTCGTATTCATTGTTCTAGTTGTAAAACTCCCTCTTAATTTTTTATTGGATATTTCATTTATTTACATTTCAAATGTTACCCCCTTTCCTAGTGTCCCCTCCACAAACTCCCTGTCCCATTCCCCTCTCCCCATACTTCCATGAGGGTGCTCCCCCACCCACCTACCCCTGCTTCAACACCCTATCATTCCCCTACACTGGGGCATTGAGGACCAAGGGCCTCCCCTCCCATTCATGCTGGACAAGGCCATCCTCTGCTACTTATGCGGCTGGAGCCATGGGTCCCTCCATGTGTACTCTTTGGTTGGTGGTTTAGCCCCTGGGAGCTCTGGAGGGTCCGGTTGGTTGGTATTGTTGTTCTTCCTATGGGGTTGCAAACCCCTTCAGCTTCCTCAGTCCTTAGGTAGGGAAAGCTCCTTCTTTGTAAACCCCAACACGTTCTTATTTCTGACCATGTGTGCTAGTAGTATTTAAATTTTATTTAAATCACTTGAGAACAAAAAACTTTCATATCCTGAAACATAAAGAAATATGGTGAGCTTTTCTTGTCTCTGTTAATAGACGTAATACCAACCTGGCAACTATTTGGCTCATCTGTCACCTTCCATTTCTTTAACTAATCTACCACTCTGCTGGCAAACCTGGATGTCCTGAAACTTTCCTGAGTGTGTCCTGAGCAGCCACTTGGAATCATTCAGAGTCTGCCCACCACGTGAGACCTGTTTGTCTCCCCTAGGAAGAGTGTGTATCCAGCTGGAGTAAATGCTAGTAGAATATGTAGGGTCTTCGATTGCTTTTTGCTTGTCGTATTTAAGAAGAGGGTTAAGGAAGGGTAATCTGTATGGCCTTCCTTACCCAAATGATACTTTACATTTCCTGAAAAGTCAAAACTTCATAGAGCGGTAATAGTTGTGGATTGTTAGATTTGTACGCTTCCCTGCAGCCTCAAAACAAAACAAAACAAAACCAACTGGTTTTGTATTCCACTTTTTGCCCACACCTCTGCTCTCAAAACTGTAAGACATCATTCATTATCAGATCAGGAAAGAAGCTACCGATTTCTGTGGCTTATTGGTGAAACAGCCTCTTTTTCTCCTTTGTGATGTTTTTCTTAAAGCATTCAGCTTTGTGGGAAGAGGCCGTGGCATCATGAATATTAAACTTACGTCATTTGTACCCATGATAGGCAGAATAGCCGGGAATGGCCAGAGGGCAGACTTGCCACGTGCTTACCTGCCGTATGCAGTACCCATGTAAAAAGGGAAACTGGAAGGATTTCTCTCAGCAACATCAAATGCTAAAGTTCATAAGGTTAGAAATGATTTTATTCTGACTCAAAACTCATAGGTAATTTAAAAAAAGTATTTAATTACAGTTGTCATTTCTATGGTTTCTAACGAGTGAGCAGTAGGGAGAGAACCCCGGAATGTTCCCCTCACCCTTGAATAAACGTTATAATCTTGAAACAGTGACCTTATCTGGTGACAGGAGTGGGAAGGTCAGAGAGCATCTGAGTCTCAAAAAGTGTTTCAGATCACACATAATAAGTTCACCCTTTAAATTTTACAGCATTCTGAAGTGAGTCCTGCTTTTAGTAGTAATATAATGCTAAGGTAAGTGAGTAATATCTGCCCTCGATGTGTTGATTTAAAGGCAGAAACATCTTAGCCAGGAGTGCTGGCACACTCCTCTAATCCTAGCATTCTGGAGGCAGAGGCAGGTGGATCTCTTGAGTTTGAGGCTAGCCTGGTCTACAGAGCTAGTTCTAGGACAGCCAGGGCTACACAGAGAGAAACCCTGTCTTCAAACAACAACAACAAAGTAGAAATAACTTTTGGGAGACTTTGCTGCTCCGTGTTTGTATTAAAATATATTTTGGACATCTCAAAGAAAGAGTGGGGACTAATATAAGGCTATGCCTGTGCCACTGCCTGGGTTAACAAATGACCAGTTTGACACGCCTACTGCGTGCTTTAAATAATAATAGTGATATGCAGAGCAGTCATGCCATCGTCTTCTAATACCTTTCTTCCTTTCTTGCTATAACGCTTTAGTTTTGATTCCCCAGAAATGTTTACATTATTATATCATTATGTATCCAAACAGTATTTTGAGTGATAAATCATATAATACCATGTACGTGGTCCTGTAGTTTATTTTTTCCTCAACTTGTGTTGGGGTTTTTTTGGTTTTGTTTTTTGTTTGGTTTTGTTTGGTTTTGTTTTAGCACTTGGGATGAAACCTCCATATGCCAGGCAAGCACTCCACTGTTGAGCCGTTTCATTGGCCTGCCACATTCTTTCTATTGATGTGTCCCACGGCATTTCATTTATAAAATGATGCCTAACTTGCTTATGCACTTATTTCTTCATAGGCAGATTGTTTCAATTCCTCAACTATTAAAAGTAATAGCGCAGTGAGCATTCTTGTGCCCATCTCTCTGTGCACATGTGTGAGTTTTTGTCTGGTTAAATACCTGTGAGTGTAACTGCCGGGCCTGTGCATGGATCAGCTATGCTAAATGTCGCCAGATTGATCTTTGAAGCTTCTGTGACTGTTTACATACCAATCCCTTGCCATTTTAAACTTTATGGAGATATAATTTATATGCCATAAATATACATCACTTGTAATGATATTCTGTAGGATTTAGTGTATTTATAGGGTTTTACAGCCGTTACCTAAATATGACCTTAGAGCAGTTTAATTTCATCACACATCCCCAAACATAAACCTGGGGCTCAGTGGGGCATCTTCAAGGAAGGTACAACGTCCACAAAGATAACATGTTCACAGGGGTCAGAACGTACGCCAAATGATGAGCGAGTAAACAAAACGTGGCAATTTCACTCATCAAGAGAATCGAGAAAGGGACTAAGAAGGAGACACAATGTACGTGAAACTCAAAGCATCATGGTAGGTGAAATCGGACAGTTATGAAAGAATACATATGATAATGTATATACAAAGTTCAGAATGGGCAAATGCAAGGAGACAGAAAGCAGAGTCATTGTCAGATTTGGTTGAGAAAGAAAGGAAAAAACTGGACACATGACTTAGACACTGCCTTTTCGCACATTAGTTTGTTGTATGATTTGTTTGGTTTTGTATTTCATTTTTTGAGGTTTTAAAGAATGTAGATTGTAGTCCAATGTCTTCCACATAGTTTGCTAAGAATTTTGCCTCAATATATAAGTGGCCTCTTTGCTCTGTTCCTTTCCTGTGCAGAAGATGTGTGATTTCCTAGATTGTCTTTGCCACATTGGAAGGGCAGATGGTTATTTCTTTTCTTTGCTATTCAAGCCCTTTTCATGGAGTTCTTGCTTATCATATCTCTTGAAGTGTTTTGCCTTTATATATTTATTTTTAAAGATTTATTTATTTTATGTATATGAGTACACCGCAGCTGTCTTCAGACACACTAGAAGAGGGCATCGGATCCCATTCCAGATGGTTGTGAGCCACCATGTGGTTGCTGGGAATTGAACTCGGGCCTCTTGAAGAGCAGTCAGTGCTCTTAACCTCTGAGCCGTCTCTCCAGCCCCAGCCTTTATTTTTATTTAGCAGAGATTTCCCCTTCTGTGCGGTGTCTCTTCCTTCCAGCTTGTTTTATTATATACCAAGTAGATACAAATTAGCATCGTCGTGGTCTGAACACTGCTTTAATGACTGTTGGGCATCTTTTCACATATTTTTATCATTTCTTTTTCTTTTTTCCTTTCCTTTTAAATTTTGTGTTTATTTATTATTATTATTTTTTGGAGGTGGATGGTGAAACAGGGACTCACTATGTAGGTAGCCCTGACTGACCTGGATCATGTGATGTAGACTAGACTGGCCTTGAACTCACAGGGATCCACCTGCCTCTCCCAAGTACTAGAATCAAAGGTATATGCTACCATGCACAGCTTATTTCTGTATCTTCTTTGGAAAAAAAAAAATCCATCTATATCCTTTAGCAATTTTAAAATTGGATTTTAGACTTCTTTTTTTTTTTTACTGAGCTGTACGTGTCCTTTACCCACCATGCATACAACTTTCTTACTAGATACATAACTTGCAGACAGTTTCTCTCCTGGTTATCATTTTATCTTCTTGATATTCTCCAAAGAACAAAAGTTTGTTTGTGTTTCAGCTTTGGTTTTGGTTTAACCTAGCATGGTAATGGTTGTTTCTATCTAATTCCAGCGTGGAGAGGCCAAGCCAGGAGGATGCCAAGTGAAGTATGGCTTAAGGTACATAATGAGAGTCTGTCTCAGTTTAAGAAATGATGACGCCTTTTTTAAAATATATATACTTTATTTACATTTCAAATGTTTTCCCCTTTCTAGGTCTCCCCTTTGGAAACTCCCTATCTCCTCCCCCCTCCCCCTGCCTCTATGAGGGTATTCACCCTCCTGTCTTCCCTGACATTCTCCTATACTGGGGCATCTAACACTCTAAACCCAAGGGCCTTTCCTCCCACTGATGGCCAACAAGGCCCTCCTTGTTCTAAGCCATGGGTCCCTCCATATGTATTCTTTGGTTGGTGGTCCAGTCTCTGGGAGCACCGGGGGGCCTGACCAATTGACACTGTTGCTCCCTCCAAGGGGCTGCAAACTCCCTCAGCTCCTTCAGTCCCTTCTCCAACTCCTCCATCTGAGACCCCCATCTTTTCTGTTATAGCTCAGCATGTCCAAGGAGTCATACCCGAGGCAAAGCCGAGAGTATTCACCCCTCTGGTTTTCTCTTTGGTGCTTTTAGCCCTTACATTTGAATCTTTGCTCTGTGGCTATGGAACTGCACATACACTGGGAGGTGAAACTGCTTCGTTGTTTTGCCTGTATGTGGACTGTCTTTCGTCAAAGTTCCTTTTTTTTTTTTTTAACCTCTTCAGACTTGCTGAAAATCATCTGAGAAATATAAGGGTGATTTTAAAATATGAATTCTCTTTACATTTACTGAGATGTTTAAGATTTTGAATTTCCTCTGTCCAACAGTGTTCTCTTAATTTTTAGTTATAAACCTGCACTTCTGTTATATTTATTCACAGGTGTTTTTTTTTATTGATGCTATCACAAATGGAATTATTCACTTAATTTACTTTTAAATTATATTGATATATTGGTAGGATATAGAGAAGTAGGAGTCTTTAGATGTTGGTATCTTAGTCTGAAATCTTGATAAACTCATTTAACATATTTAATAGCTTTTCAAATCTATTCCTCGGAGTTTTGTGCATGCAAGACCCAAAACAAAGCTTACCTGTGCTATTGAGCCTCTAACTTCAGTAACTATGAGTTTTAATTTCTTTCACATCTACCTAATTCTGCCTCTTTATGATTTCTTATTGCTTTGTACCAGAAATTATTTCATCATCTCTGACTTTAGAAATCTTAAATGTACTTCTCTTAATGTTGTTGCCAGTCAGTTTCAAAAAAACTATTTTTTTTGTGTGGAAGGCATTAATTTGCTGACAGTTGGTTTGTTGATTGTTTTGAATACCTTTGCTAGTATCCCATCCATGTGATCTTTGGAATGTGGTCCATTCCTCGCTTTGATAGTCTTTCAGTGGCCTGTGTCTGGCTTCCTTCAGTAAAACTGCAGGTCTTGGACTAGCATTTGGGTGTTCAGTACAGAGTGATATCAAGGCCTTGTCAAATTCAACCTTGGCCGTATCCTTTAAGTAAGGAGCCTCCACCAGGTCCCAACATCACACTACAGAGCTACCCCACGTCTCCATGTCTGTGAAACCCATTTAATCTTTCTCACTGCACCAGAACCTAACTGCTGGTTTCCTCTGGAGTTCAGCATGTAGCAGCTCAGTCCTGCATGATGCTGCATATTTCGGTTTCTGAAGTATGTATGCCTGTAACGTCAGTCACTTTTCTCCATGACATATCTGATAAAAGCTGCTCAAGGAAGGAAGTTTGTTTCGGCTCATGGTTTCAGAGTACAGGACCTGATGGTACACATGGAACGGCAGCAGGACCATGAGGCAGCTGGTCACACTGCATCCACAGCCGGGAGAACGGATGCCGGTGCTCAGTTCACGTTTCTCTTTGTATGCAGCCTAGGATGTGAGCCCGTGGGATAGTACTGCCCACATCTGGAGGAGACTCTCAGTTAAAGCTCTCTGGGACCACTCTTGCAGACACATTCCTAAGTGTGTCTCCTAGGTGGCTCTAAGTCCATAGAGAGCAGCAACCGTTACCAATGTCCGTCTGATTTGAAAGCCCCTGTTTTCATTTTGAAAAATGCTTTCCTATCTTTGTTGTTAACCAGCTTTCTATTTCCTTACCCAATTTAAGAAACTAGTATAAATTTAACAGTATTTAAGTAGTGAATAAGAAATCATAGAAGAGACTAAATGGTCTTGGTATTTATTTCTTCAGAGCTCCAACATTGCTTATTGTAGTGTAAGTTTTCAGAATATATTTCAAGAACATTCCCTAATGTGGTAGAATTATACCTGGTCAGTTCTATGGCTTGTTGACATTTCTTTGCTGTGTTTTCATTTTGTTAATTCTATAAGGTTACTTTCACAGGCTTATATTTATGATTACACAGCTTGGAAAACTTTTTATTGAATTATTTTTAACTTAAAACATAATTACATCATTCTCCTTGTCTTTCCTCGTTCCAACCATTCCCTTCTACCCCTCGGGCTCTCTCTCAAACACATGCTCTCCATGCCTTTAACTGTTGGGATACACACACATGCCTGTATATCCCTACATATACAACTACAGCCTGTTCAGTCCCCACAGTGCTACTTGCACATACATGATTTCGGAGATGACCACCGAGTATTAGATAACTGCTCTGTGGGTTCTCCAGCTCTCATCATCCCTTAGTTAACTGTAGTCCTTCGTCTAGGCTTGAGGCCCAATGAGCTTTCTCCCTCCCACGGCAGCGTGTCTATATATGTTGTCCTTGTTCAGAGCTTGTTGAGGCATCCATGCTGATGAGACTTCCTGGGTTTATCTTCTCTGATGTTCCTAGTAGTAAAATCTTACAGCAAACTTACTGTAATCTGGCCCCTCATCACATTTCCTCTCATCTCTCATGGTGCATCCTGACCAGGAGTCATGTTGTAGATGGATCAGTTGGGACTGGGCAGCACCTGCTCACTCGATGTCTACATTTTGTTTAGTTGTGACTTTCTGTAGTCATGTCTCACTATTGCAAGGAAATGCTTCTTTAATGAGAGATGAGACTAATTATATATATATATATATATATATATATATATATATATATATATATATATGGATAAATATTTAGGATGTAGTTATTGATTATGCTGGTTTAATGAAGTGGTCAGTTTTAGGTTCTCCTCCCAGATCAATGACTTTACTAGCCTCAGGTAGTTGACTAGGCTTCTAGTACCAGGCATGGTTATCTTCTTGTTGAGATGACCTGAAGTCCAATTAGACAGCTATTGGTTATCACCAAGTTGTGTGTGCCACTATTGCAAATTGTGCTGTGTCGGTCATTGTTCAGAGACATAGAGCAGGGTAGGACTATTAGTTGCTTGGAGGTTTGCATGGAACCTTCTGGGACCATGAAAGCTAGTCCTCAGGGATGAAGTGGATAACTTTAAAAAAGTAAAGTACGCTATTAAAATTGTATGTTCTAAAGGGAAATCTATTTTGTTATTCAAAGAATACAAGCCTAGTTCTAGAAAAATAAGTGTTGACATTAATTGATGGTTTGACATCTTCTGACACTTTAAAAGTAAGATTTCCATAATAGACATCTGTAAACAACAGTTCTTATTCCATAAGTATTTCCTTTTTTGGAGATTGTTAGACCCAAAAGAAAAATAAAAAGTAGAAACTTTCAATCTATCATAGAAACTTGAACTTAAGGATACTGAGTAAGAATGGCTGGGGGAGAGTACCGGGCAGATTTGAACCTGTAAGAAATCAAAGATGAAGATAGCAGGGAGCAGGATTAAGGTGTGCCGGGGAGTGCTCTAGTAGGTGACCATGAGAACCTGGGTGCTCATCTGGGAGGGACTCACTGCAGAAGCCGGCTTCCAGCAGGTGCTTTAGGGCTGCACGTAAGCAAGAGGAAAGCAGTTCCTAGTGCTCTACAACTGCCTGATGCTCCGCCGCCCTGCCCTCCTTCTAATTGTGGGAGATGCTTTATTGGAAATCTCAAGTTTGAACTACTCAGACCCTGTCTGTCTCCTCTCCCCCTAGGGCCAGCTCAGCCCTTCCTCCTGTCAGAGAGCATAAAACAGAGCAGCGTACAATTTGCTATGAAGGAGTCTTAGGGATGAAGCATTTTAATGTCCGTAAAGAGTAGACAGGATCTTCATGTTTAAAGACTCCCAGGAAACATTTCAAATCACATGGATGTGTCTTGGTGCCCTTTGCCAAAATTAATAGATTTAGGCTGTGGAGTTAGAAGAAAGCTAAGCATCCATACCCACCTATCATCCAATGACGTTCACTCTTTTTATCTTCTTACAGCTCATGTACTCTTAAACTGAGAATATATTAAGTCAGAAAGGCTACTAATTTTAGACTCTTGTAAGTTAACACATAAGGGCAATTCAGATGTATAGTGATATTCTAGAAATAAATACCACATAGAATGATCTCCAGACTACACCAGGCTGATCGTATGCGGCTGTTTTTACTTGCTTGCTTGTTTTAAAATTTGATTATTTATCAGTCTGAGGTTGACCCGCCTTTCTGGTTTCAAATAGCTATTCCAAGAGCCCTGATAAAGAATGGCACAGAGGGACCATGGTGTAATAAAACACCAAGAGAGCTACTTTGAATTCCTCTCATGTTCTGAGACCAAGAATGTCTTAAGCTTTAAGAGAACAGCGCAATTTTATATTTTCCGTGTGACTACTTTAAAAGGTTCATTGTCTTTTAATTAAACTGCAGGGGGCTGGGGGAGAGAACAGAGATTAAAAGCTGCAGTGCTGTAAACGGGGTGGCTTTTAGTGACTAGTATATGTGAGTGAAGCCACCACCTAAAGCAAGATGAACTGCAGCAACAAGTTCTGTGCCTGGAAGCTTCTCCTTGTCTGGCTGTAGCAGTAATTTGGAGTTAATTTGTGTGGTTTCGAAGTAAAAGACTGTGTTCTACGTTGTTTGACTCTTCCTAGCCGTCCCTTCACAGCTACTGGGTCATCCTTCCCTTCGCATGGTCCAGCGCCGAACACCGCCACAGGTGAAAGCAAGGTGAACGGGTTAGGTGGGAATCTTGACCCAGGCTTACTGCTCACCATGTGCTGTTTCCTCTCCACAAAATGACTACGTGGAGCAGCCTCTGCCTCCATTCTCCCACTTCCTGCCTCCACCAACAAACGGAGGCCTGCTCTCCTCTAGGCAAGTCACACTATTAGGTTGGGCGAATGTCTGGGTTTCTCTGGGAATTTTACTGCCTGGCACATCGTCTTGTTTTCCTTTGTCTGCATGAACACTTTTTTTTTTCTTTGTGTCTGTTTTTCTCCCTTTGCTTTCTGCTCCCCACTTGTCCCCAAATCCCTGAAGCCAATGAGGCTGTGGTGACACCTTCTGGGCAGTACTGGGAGTGAATTACAGCAGCTTACCCAGGATGAGGTGAATAATAGGATACGTGGTCGGCCTCATCCGAGGAACCGATACAGCAGTCTACTTTGTCTTGGGGTTTCTAGCACTGCTAAATACCAATGCCATTTCTTTCGAATGAGCAGAGATTCACAGTTAGTGAAATTAAAAAACCAAGGACCTACCTGCTTACTTTAATCATGGTGGTTCTAAGTCAGGCTCGAAAGTGAATGTCAACAAAATAAAGGTGAACAGCTATGCGATACTAGGCTAGCAACGCTGGACACTACTGCGCGCGTGTGTGCAAGGGTGTGTGTGTGCATGTGTGTGGCAAAGCACGGCAGTGTCCAGTGACGGGCCAGTCCTTAGAGCAGCAAGGACGTGTCCCATAAACAGTCTCGGTGAAGACAGTGTCACCTGTCTCAGCCGCCCACTGCCTGGCCATGTAGAATACGGGTTGCCTGGTGCCGTTTCTGTGCACCCTTGTCTCTCAGCAGGTTTCACAGACAGGTTACAGATAGACTCTGTGCAGCCTCAACTGGAGTCTTTTTTTTCTGAACAGACTCCATCATCCCCACCTCTCCTTCAATGCTGATTTAATTCTTATATTTAAATTTTTTAAGTGATTTCTTTTTTTCGTACAGTATAGAAATGATACAAGTTTACAGGTACCAATTTCTTCTTTCTTTCCTCCGTCTTTCTTTCTTTCTTTCTTTCTTTTTTTCTTTCTTTTTTTCTTTCTTTCTTTCTTTCTTTCTTTCTTTCTTTCTTTCTTTCTTTCTTTCTTTCTTTCTTTTCTTATTTTTTCTATCATTACTGACTTACGCTTGAACCCTGAAGAGACTCAAAGGTACAGCTTCTAGGAAATTCACATGGTAATTCTAGCAAAGTTGGTTTTACTATCTCATCGGGAGAATATTAAAAGAGCCTATGGAGTCTGTTGAATAATCTCTACCCTCTTCATAATCCTCTGTCATCGTCACTGACTGAATAGCAAATACAGAGGAACCAGACAACAAAGGTGCAGTGGGCAGCCATTGCAGCTGTAAAACTCCCACCTTTGCAGTCACCACCCACCTTAGGACCCCGTCACGTGGGAGCACACAGGACACTAAGCCTGGCTGTTGGGGTGACTGGAGCAGTCGTATTTGCAACCTTTAAGGAGTCACCACATGCTTTATCTTCACTTTCTACACTGTTCTTCAGTGGAAATATTGCTTATTGGTTATAGAATATATGCCTTTATGTGTGGTACAGAACCCGCTATTTTTTACGACTCCTAAATAATCAAATCAAAGCCTAGCCACATTACTTTCTAATTTTGATTTGCAAACAGATGGTAGTCCGCTAGAGAAAAGGAGAGTGAACGATAATGAAAATGGGGGGAAGGCTTTCCTGAAATTAAAAGAAAGCTGGAAATACCAAGGGTGTGAATAAGTAACAAAGTGTCTGTGTGGTAACTGCAGGGATGATGGTTTTATTTGCAGGAGGAGGGGGAGGGAGAGCTACATGGAGGCAAAAACACAATTTGGTCTAAAATTGAATTTCTCTGATAAGGCATTTCAGAAGCGGCTTGTCTTATTCACTCAGCAGCAAAATAATCATATGCGCTTTAATAATCTTTATTTTACAGGAGTGTGTTGCCAGGGTAACAGAGTGTAAGCAGGGGAACAGCACCTTGCAGATCACAAAGGCAAATCTGTGGAAAGAAATTTCTCTCCGTTTCTCTTTCCCTTACCACTGTAATAAAGACTCTTATTTTTTTCTGCGCTATTTAATAATCGGCCATAAACAGCCTCTTTTCCTCTCCCATTTCCATATCTGCTAAAACATGGACAATGGCATAAACCTGGAACTGCCAAGCTCAGTGGGCTAAGCAAAAAACAGATGTGATACCTTTAGCATTTTTATATAATTATTTTTATTACTATTTTACCCGTCTCCTTTCCCTCCCTCCGACCTTATTCTTATTTCCTTCTCTCTTTAACCAGCCCGATGGTAGCATACCAAGGAAAGGGGGTCCGAGGTGGGAGTCTGTATTCGGCTACATTAATCAAAATTTATTAGCCAAGCTTGCCTGCATGGAGATTTGAAGAAGCAAGGAGTGCAACTGAAGAGTATAAATTGAATTATAGCAAATGGAGTGACAAGCATTCAGGCCTAAAGCTACAGAAATAATCATTTCTTTATACTCACGAATGCAGAGAGTGGGCAAGGAGAGAAGGAGATGAGTAGATAGACACAGAGAGGAGAAAGAGAGACAGAGAGAGACAGAGAGAGACAGAGAAACAGAGACAGTGTGCACCGTTGGGGTCTTCCTGTTTGCCATGGGCCCTGCTTCTAGGAAATCAGCAGACTTGAAATGAGCACAGTGAGAGGCCTCAATGCCTTGCCAGAGGAGACGAAGGCTGGCAGTGGGATGGACCTGCTGGTCACTTGATTAGGTTCAATTCACAACAAAGCTGGGTTTGTCAGTAATTACCCATCGTTATTTTAGCCAGGGCTCTGGCCTTTGAGGGTAAATTTCATGGGGTGGGGCGCTTCTTGAAATTAGATAGAAAAATATTCCAAATAGTCTGTGTCCACATGACTGTTGAAGGTTTGACTGTGGTAGAGAATTTCAGGTTAAGGACATCCGGGTTGTTCCATTTTAATACAGAAGTTTAACAAATGAGCTCAACTGGTTGGTTTTGGCAGAGGCCTTAAGACAAAGGACTTCAAGATGAGATATGAAGACACACTCTGGTGCATGGGACAACAAAACATAAAGAACGGAGAGCGTGGACTGTAAGCAAAGGGGAGTTTCTGCCATGCTGACTCTCCTGTCATCCCTTTAAAGGGAAGGAAGGAGGTGCATTTCCAGCCACCTGAATACAAGCTTTGAGGAGATCACTTGAACAGTTTAATGAATGACCCACGAGTTATAGGACCTACTCTCCTAATGCCTCAGCTATCCAAAGAGCGTAAGCCTAATTGATCGGCCGCTTTGAAGGTGAAATGCCAAAGAGCGAGTGACTTCCTCCTCAGAATTAGTTGGAACAAGAGTTGCATTGTTTCCATCTTGAATCAGAGATGGGCCATGTGAATAAGAAATATGATACAAAGTTGTCTTAGCCCCATGGGCTTCCTGTAGCGTTCTTATGATAGTGACATCAAGTGAGCGGCCAGCCATGCTCTCTCTCTCTCTCAAGTCCTACAACAGAGAGAGAAGGTACCTCCACTTAATGAAAGGGCTGAAACCCAGAGTCAGGAACGCTCTACAAAAGCCAGCCCATTGCAGGAAGGACCTGGGAAAGGAAACTCCCTGTAACTTTGGAATTTGAAGTCATTCAACTTACATAACACATAGGTTTTAATAGAGAGAAGACGGTTAGAAATGAGCTGCCCCATTGAAAAAGAAACGGGGTTTCTCACATTGGGCACATTTCTTTTGACCCCTTATTTATTTTCTCTGTCCAGTCTGCTCATTCCATCCATACATGAGTTCACGAGAAGGTGCTATAAAACCACACAAAAACTGTGTTGCTTAGGAAGGTTTGAACAGGTTCCTTTTTCATCCCTGGGCTGTTACCTCTCTCCCCTTCCCACCTCCCCGATTTGCCTACAGATCTCCTTGCTTTAGGACATGGTGACTTTGTTTTCTTTCCTCAGACTTTGAGCATGGGTATTGAAATCAAGAGGCCTTAATCAGAAACTCGATCATGTATTGCAAAATGCATGAAAGCTAATGGTAGTGTTTATAGAACGATCAAATTAACTTCTTAATGCAGTTTTTAAAAATACAACGAGGCATTGAATGGTAATGCTACGTTTCTGAAGGCTAATACGCCAGTCTTTCATGACTTTTAAATAGATAAAAAGAGCCTCTTAAACGTTTTTCAAATCTATATTATTATCATTTTTGTTTGGTTTTTTTCTGGGAATACTTTGAAGATTTGCAGGGCCAGCTTGGGCTGTAGCTATTCTCCCACCTTATAAAAATGCCTCCACCATGTTGGGCTCCTTCAGACTGTTCACAAATTAATAATAAGAAAGAAAAGGTAAAAAGTGAGATGCTAGCCCGGACGATGACACATGACTGTATCCCACAACATGGAAGGTAGGGATTACAAGTTCAAAATCAACCTGGCCTTTAGTGGAATCCCAAGCCAGCCAGGACTACATTTCAAGATCGGGGGTGGGGGGGGATATTTCAAAGGAAAAGAATGTTATGATAGTCACCACAATATAAAACTAATAGGACCTATTGGGAATCTTACGAAGGAGAAGCAGCTGCCAATGTGGGTACCCTGCGCATAATCAAAAATGATGATATAAATGTTGCCCTGTATAAATTCAGTCTCACCTTTAATCTCAGCACTTGAGAGACAGAGGCAGAGGTAGGTGGGTCTCTGTGAGTTCAAGGCCAGCCTGGTCTACAAAGGGAGTTCCAGACCAGCTAGATCCACACAGTTCGACCCTGTCACTAAAATCCAAGCCAAACCAAACAAACAGAAACCTCAATGAGATTTCAGGACATTTTGTACAGAAAAACCACTCTTTTCCTTGACCTTAACTTAGATTATATATTATAATTCACATTCAAAAGCCAAAATACCTTCTAAAGTAACACATATAAAAAGGAGATATTGCTTTTATGAATTTATACTAACACTTTTTATTAGTTGAAGATTCTGCCTATAGTTTACAAACTGACTTCTGTTGCATGCAGTCTAGGAAAATGGCCCACGATTTTTTAAATTCTGAAATTCATGTTTTATAAAAGCGAGGAACTATACTTGCTACAAAGGTTAGTTGATAGAGATATTAATACAATTTTTATTGAAACATGTAATCAAGGAAGCAAACTCTTTATTGATGATTTATATCTAGGTTTATATTTTTGCCACTGCAATTTACAAAGAAATAATGCCTGATCTGTTAAGGTCTTGGCTCTGCCACTTAGCTCATTTGGGTATCTTCTTCATATATAAATAGTAATAGTATTTGTATTTCCTGTTCAAATGTTGAAGTTATTTTAAAGATCAAGGGGAAATAAATCCATAGATGTAGATATACATCCATCTCCATGGTTATGGTATTTTCTTGTAGAAAGGGTTATATAAAATATGAAAGGGCATTGATAGGTAGCCACCTATAAAACATGCAACATTAGATTACAAATAGAGTCACGTAGTTTTCAACATACAGAGGTATTCAGTTCTGCTTGCTGAGTCTTATTTGTTGCATGAAAGTATAATGTATTTTCAGGTAACAGGAAGACTCATTGGGTCTAAACAACTAAAAGACAATTTACGGATTTGAATTTTAGTCATTCTCCTTCATTTAATCCACAGTTACTGGGTCATAGGTGAGAGTGGTCCTACTCAGAAGAAAGCGAAAGAACTAACAGGAACGTTGTGGAATACGTCCTTTACCTTGCATTTGTACTTCTTGGTGATGGAGATTATTATCTCAGTGGTAAATAAAGCAAAATGCCCAAACGGGAGGCATTCGCTTTGTTCATTTGTTAAAATAGTGTATAGCATCCTAAGAGAGTAGTGTAATCCATCACAGATAGAATATGCAAATTCTTAAAAGGCAAGCTAGCTGCTCGGGCTAAGCTTTGGTCGTTTACTGCACAGTGGAAATAAATTTCTAAGACCAGGGTAATATTACTGTTCCTCGGTCTCCCTGCTCCCACATCTTTATTTTTCCTTTCTCCTTCCTGCACAACCCTTGGATCATCAGCCATTGAACATACTTGAATATTTTGGTAGGAAAGATTAATGTCCACCTCGGCTATGGTATCATGTAGTCAAACGTGATCCTTCCAAACGTAGCTCAAGCCAGAAATGGTTGCTGCCCAAACAGAAGCAAGAGATTTCCTGAACCAAAAGTAAATGTTGGTGAAGCACTTCTCATAATTTTTTTTATTTTATTTTATTTTTTTGATATTTTATTTACATTTCCGATGATTCCCCTTTTCTTTAGAAACCCCGTGTCCCCTCCCCCTCCCCACCTCTGTGAGGGAATTCCTCCT
>CM052707.1:38014840-38044967 GCA_028551405.1 Uromys caudimaculatus
AAGCTGCTGGCGGTCAGACTCTGTGGTCTGGTGAGCTGTGGGGCGTGTCTTTGGCCCTCCGCTGGGTCTTGCAATCTCCGGCGAGGGATCTTTGTCCCGGCGCTGATCAGGTGTGGGGCCCTGTGGCCCAAGCTGAGGTCTCCGGCCCACTTCTCATAATTTTTAAGAACAAGTGAGGTGAAGCCAGAAGGCCAAGCGCCTTTGACGTGATACTCTTGCTCATAAATATATTTCTACAAAACATGTCATATATTTTCTTCCTTTGGAGAACGCTTGTTTAACACACCTTCCCCTGGAGAAAGAACCTCTGCTTACCCAGCCACATGCAGGGCTCGCGAGCAGGCCGCTGAGGAAGGCAGAATCTGAGCTCTCTCCAGGTCTGCCACTGTGATAACACTTTATAACATCCTTTATATGAGTGACATAGAAGACATTTTTCAACAAGTAAAATAAATATGTTTTCAATCTGCAACTTAGGAAAATATTTCCATGTTTTATTTGAGTGAGCAAAAGAAACCCCCTTCTTTGTTGTCTTTACCTTGAATTAACGACTTTTAGCCTTTGTTTTATAATCAGAATCTATATCATGGGATGAGGTAAATAAAACTTTTACTGTTAAAATGCTCATGTTAAACTTAGATGATATGAATTATCTACTTTAAAAAAAAACCTGACTGTGTTATTAGTAGGACTAACCAGAAATCTGGATTTCAATTTTGGTTTCCTGATTCTCAGGGTGCCGGAGATACACTTGTAATAATCAGAAGGGGTTTGTGGCTATTGTGTTTGAAATGTCTGCTGACTTGTATGGGACTCTAGTAATTTGAGGGTGGATTTGGCATGACCTACTTCACTGTAATTCCTATTAGTGACTCCATTGAAGTGTTAAGTGATAAATCCTCTCGAATTTTTTCCATAGGTAATCCTAACTTAACTACATTATGAAAATAGAAGTAGCTCTCTAAGGAAGGGTGTGTGTGCGTGTGTGTGTGTGTGTGTGTGTGTGTGTGTGTGTGTGTGTGAGAGAGAGAGGGGGGGGTGTTCCTCTCATCATTCTAAAGAGCGCATACAGATGTGTTGGGCTTCCTTTTGTCTCCAAGAATGCTATTTAAAGCTGCAATTGACATTTTCTTCCATCATGCAAGGATTTATGAAAATGCCTTTTCATTTCAAGGCATGTATATAGGACTCAAATATAATCACGAGACTTAAAATAAATGATCCAGATTCTTACACTAAAACAGAGTAACAACACATCTTTATCCACCACAAAGAACCACAATGAGAGCAAGGTATTCCAACTGTGATAAATCTTGTCAGTAATGAAATAAATTATCCCTAAAGATTAAGTCTATTTACATCTAGAATACCAGGTAGTGGCACTGACTGCTGATGTATGAGGCCGACTCATGTCCTCCGTGAAACTAAAGACAACTGTGCATCTGTGCTAATTACCAGCCACTAAACTCAAGGATGTTTTGTACATCCTTAGAGCCAAGAAAGGGTATAAAGAAGGAACACAGAAAGGTCTGTACGGAGGGACCAGATTCCTGTGAGCATCATAACTAGGCTTGACCGCCTTCCCTCCTCCTCTCTCCCCCCCCACCCCCATCCCCACCCCACCCCACTTCCCCCCACTCCCGCCTCTGCAGCTTCCCATCTCTAGGGAAGAAGTGGGTACCTCAAGGGCTTTCATTTTCTAATCAGGAAGCATTGTCTCCTAAGTGAGTAGCGAGGTGATAACCCAGATGCACAAATTCCATCGTGTGTGTGTGCTGCCTGTTGAGGGTCTGCTCTCTCCTTTCACAATCCCGTTAGCTGAGAAGGAAGGCACTCGTCTAATGTACACCTAGGGTATATCTGATGTACCTTAATTTTTCACAAGGAAAGGTAGACATTTTTATCTAAAGAAATCTAGATATTTCCAACAGCTAAAATGAGATGATGTGTGCTTCCCAATCATTCTTTGCAGATTACCCCTCCTTTTGAAATGGAAACGGCTCTAACCCTATAACCTCAACATCACTGCGAGTAAAACTCTTTCTAATTATGTGACTGTGTGGTAGGCTCATTAGCATTGCTAATGAGCTGACTGGGGAGGGCTTGTGTCTTCAGTTTTAATGTTCATACACTCTCCATTGGCACAATTGTAGTTCCTTACAAGTACTTAGATGCTACTGTATTTAAAAGCAAAAATATGAATTTTTCAGTACATACCACCAAAATTTCAAGGGAAAACATATATAATTTTACTAATGAGTCTTCATATAATTTTATGTCACTAAATTGAGTTTCCACACAGCACTATTTGTCTAAAATGTCTGTGGTCCCTAATACTATGTGACACTAGAGCTTTACTTTCAAAATGAGAAAATGCTTCCTCTTGGTCTGGCTTATTTTTATTTCTTCTGTGACTGAAAGGCAATCATTTCCAGGGGAAGGTTTTTTAAATCTATGGAAAAGAATAGCTGATGATTTCTGAAAATCACTTTCAAAAGCCCTGTGTGAGATCACCATGATTGTCACAAATGAATATTTATTAAATGTCCACTGGGCTCTTGACATTATACTAGGTTTTTTTTTAGGGATTTTGCTGAAGGCAGACAATAAAACGAGAGAAGCCTCATATGACTATAGTTTTATATACACATGAATAAGAAAATTATTGCATAATTGGATTATATATTACAGTAACTACATAGATGTCCCTAATGCACGTGAACATAGTAGAAATATTATATATACAGGGACGGCTATGTGAAGCAGTTTCTGTATTTTCTTATACTTATGTAAATCTTCAAGTTAATAGGTTATCAAAAACGAAGCATACTGTAACGGCAGCAAATGATTAGGAAGAATCTTATAGGCTGATGTCATTCTATACTGCCTTGCTTAGTAGAACTTAATGTAGAAGTTCTCAAAGAACAAAGGAGTTTAACGAGGATATGAGTCAAAATAAGATCTTTGGAAAGCCCTTGGCAGTAAACGAATGTAGCAAGAACGTCATGGTGAAAAAGATGCTTGATTTATAAACGTGGGGCCAAGAGAAAGATCCGGATACAGGATCGCCACGCGTAGTCTAGGAGTCAACGGGAGAAAATCTTGTTCATCTAAATGAAGAACATAAAATATGAACTCCACGAATTCATAATGAATGATCTGCGGAATAAAAGCTTGAGAAGAGTGAATAAATGAAGGAAAAGAAGTATAACTTACTCAGTCATCCAGCACATCCATTATATATTTCGTCCTGACAGAAGTGCCGGGGGCCATGTGAAGAATAAAAGCTTTGTAAGAAAATTCTTGGAGAGAGAACTTCGTGGTAATTTGAAAAGTCTCCCACTGCTCAACATAGAGAAACCCAGGCAAACTGAAACGTTACTGCTTTGGGTGAACACCCATGCTTCTGAGAAACCAGGGAAATTTTTCAAGACCTAAAAATATGGGACCTTTTTTTTCCACGTAGAGTGGTAATCATGGTAGTCATGTTGACTAGCATGGGAAGGAAGGTGGAGAAGGGGTGTTCTGGCCCGTGGACATAAACTGAACCTCCAGCTAAGACTGGAACCCAAGGTTTGGAGCCTCCATGATCGAAAGAGCTGCAACGGAATCAGTAGTAGTAAACAACAGTCTCGAGAATGTCAAGTTCGAGTCTGCTCTCCAGTATGCACAAGCTGAATGGATGATTTGGGGGTTTTGTTTTGTTTTTTTGGGTTTGTTGTTGTTGTTGTTGTTTTGGTTTTTTCCTCAGCCTGGGCTTTGTGATAAAATAGGAAGAGAGACAGCTTCCCCTAAGAATGTCTAATCATCAGAGGCATACTGTTTTAGAGACTTGAGGTTTACATGTGAACTCCTACCTGGTATATCTCCAGGCAGATAACATGGAGGGAGTCACAGAGTGAGCCCTAATCTTCCTCACGTTCAGAACTAAGTTCAGAAACTATTGTAATGCGTGTGACCTCACGTCAGGCTATACTACGCCCCTGCAGAAAATACACCACTTAGCATGGCTTTAGTTTCTACGAGTCAAAAAACAGTCAAGGAAATAGCTAAGGTGGGCAAGAGTTAGCACATTCTAGTGCACACCAGAATGAGCCTCTGATAAAGACAACTTAAAGGGAATACGAGCAGGAAAGTATGAAAATACTTTTTAAACATTAAAAGTGAGAGAATAGCTTAAGCTGAAAAATAGAGCAGCAAGGAGCAAATTAACAACTGGAATAGAGAGCTAAGGGAATTATCCTGAAGGCAGTGCAGAGTTCCAGAAAAAAGAAGACTATGAAACTGGGTGTGGCATAAAGGAAGGAAGGAAACCATGGAAGGGTGAAGGAGATTGTTTAATGATCACGTGCCTTAGAGTTCCCCTGACAGTTCTTGTTGGCGTGGCTTGGCTTGGCTTGCTTTGGTTGGCTATTTTGTTTTGTTCTTTTCCTTTGTGTCTATGTGTGTTCTACACACCCGTTCTTCTCTGTCGGAGCCCTTGAGCACACATACATGCATGTGGAAGCCAGAGGTTGACATCCAGTTCCACAGTTGCTCTTGATCTGATATTTTTGAGACAGGGCCTCTTATTAATAAACCCAGAGCCAATTGATTTAGGTAGCCAATCTCCAGGGATTTGACTGCCTCGACCCTAACCTCACCCCAAGAAGTTCAAACATATTCCATCCTACCCAAATGTATATGTGGGTGCTGATTATTTAAACACAGGTGTTTATTCTTATGTTGACCCACTAAGCCGTCTTCCCAGCCCCAGCCCCCCAAATTTTGTAAATATCTAAAGTTTTAGAGTAAATATTTTTAACTTTAACAGTCCCTGGTTGATATGTGGTTCTGCCTAACCTATTACTCAAGAATGAAACATTTATAAAGACATTTTCATAGCAAATTTATTTATAGTCTGTGAGAGAATAACTGGAGAATATACTCCAAGTGCTGGAAATAAAAGCATCATGCTAAGTGAGAGAAGCCGACAGCAGAAAGCCGCATGAAGCCTGGCTCTGTACGGCAGCCGGAGAATGATACAGTTACAGTAAACACGAGTGACTGCCAGGAAAGGGAGAGGGGGGCGGGCGACTGTTAATGAATACTATCAGAAGGAATCTGGAATGAGGAGACATTCTGGGTCTCAACTGCAGTGGAGTTTATGGTAAATTTTATGGAATGTGTGGTCAAACGGTGTGTGTTCAGAAACTTCAATGGGATTTCTCAAAAAAGGATAGTGGCAGAGGATTGTCTCAAATTTGATAAACTAAATTTTACATCGACTAAAAGAAAAGGAGAATGAGAGCTAAAGCCACTAACTGCACAGATGCATGTTTTAACTCAAAAGAAAGACAGAACATTTGTAACTGTGTAAAATAAGAGGCTATAAAAATGAAGGAAAACTCGACAGAACTATATGGAGAGAGAGACAAATCAGCCAACCGATTTGGAATTTATTGGGTATATCTCAGTGAATTTTGGAGAGGGAGGGGAGGTACGCAGGGGAACTGGAGGGAAGGAGTGGGAGACAGAGACGACTGAGATAAATTGAATATGCATATGAAAATTCCCAAAAATGAAAAAATGAAGCAAAAAAGGAAAAAAGATTGTTGGTGTATCATAAGAATGAGTGCTATGAGCAGTATGTCCGTGTTCCCGTGCCTAGGGATGAAGCAAAGACTGCTCAGGAAATAACCAGCACTTCCTATACTTCCAAACTGTGGCCTTTACGTAAACTATAGATGGAAAACAATAAAAATTGTATTGAGGATGGATTTATTAAATGAGATGTAAATGGTAAATGTAATACAATTTATTACAAATATACACATACATAATACTCTAATTTTACCAGGTTAAAAAATAATACTAGTTCTAAAAAATATTCAAATTCTACTTATAAGGGCTGTGCTTATAATTACTAGGATGCAGAGAGATTTAGAAATTAAAAGAGTTTGAGGCAAATGCTAATCATAAGATTAATATATATTGATATTAAATCTAATATTGTTGAAGACAAAAGCTTTATTAAAGAAAAGCAAGACTACGTATTATAAAATAGAAATCTCTAAAAGTTACGCACAAGAAAACATCCATGTACTTGTTAACAAAGTCAAAATTTAATATAGCAAAAACGGACAGCATTTGGTGAGTAAACGACAAATCTGCTCTCCTAATAAGGAAATTAAACCACCTAAAGAACTGCTCAAGATACAGATTATTAGAAAAGTGAAAGGGTTTGAACAGCACACTTTTTACCATGTGACCCTACAGGCAGATGTGGCACAGTGACTCCTATGGGTAACTGATGTGCTTTCCAAATAAATGGACAGTATTTATGAGAATGCGGTGGGTGCCAGGTCGCAGAGAGGATCTCAACAAATGTCTTTAAAGGGGCATTTTCATACCAACTCCTGACCATGATATAGTAAAATTAGCAATCATAACAAAAGATGACCCCAATGCCTCTAGGCATGGGAAGTTTCAAACACTCTTCTAAATTCACAAGATAGAAATAAAGTTGTAACAGAATTTGAAAATGATACTTAAAATAGAACAAAATTAATATGTGATTTCAAAACTTCTGAAATGAAGAAGCTGTTTTGGTGTTTGGAGGAAACTCTATAGCTAAATATTTGAAAAAAAAAAAAGAAAATCAACGCAAATAAAATACACAATGGGTTGAATTAAAGTATCAAATTAGGTTACTCTTTAAATCATTAACGGAATAGACAAACATGAAGCAAAAGTGGCAGAAAGAAATCCACAAATAGTAATGATAAAGGAGAAGGGGACCACCTATAATTAATGATTTTATGATATAAGAGAATATAATTTACCTAGCCCGGTTTTTCCAGGATCCTGTTGTCTGAAGGTGAATTGTGCTTATGAAACACCATTGGTGTGTTACAGTGACAGTTTGTGAGTAAACTGCACTTAGCAGGAAGACTAGAAATAAGATTATAACCAGATAGAAATTATAGTTTTAAACTTCCCAGAGGGCAATAACCTGACCAGAAGCTACGCCTATAGCATTAACCTGGGATATATCAGGGACTTCTGCACACCCCCGGTGTGATTTTGCTCCCTCACGTCTGAGATTAGCTCCGCAGCGGTTAAGATCAGATGATCTCTTTTGGATGACTACTCCCACTCAAGAGAGATGCCCGCTCTTGCTATGTCAACGTGTTCTGTAGCTGCGTGTCCTGACCTTTATGCTACATATGCCTGTAATAGTAACTGTCGAGCTAAAAAGCATCCTCAGTGGGCATAATGACTTTATGCCAATAAGTTGAAAATCTTGGCTCAGACAGCTGCCCAGAAAAATAACGGCTTTTCAAACATATTCAAGAATAATGAGAAAACCAAGCCAACCAGGGCTACCTATGAGCTTGTCTCAAACAAGCAAACACACACCTACACAAAAACACAAGCAGAACTACGACTCTACTGTGCCTATACATTTTAAATTAATTCATTTTCATTGGAAGACAAAACTGTTTTTGTTACTTGTCTTGTTGCTATAACAAAACAAAACAAAAGTCAGACAATGATAAAGAACAAAGGGTTTCTTTTGGCTCATACTTCCAAAGAGTGCTGTCAATCATGGCGGGGAAGGTGTGGCCACAGGCGCTGGAGTGGCTGTTCGCATGTGTCTGAAGTCTGGAGGTACGGAGCCATGGTGCTCAGGCTCAACGCATTTTCTCCTCTTCATTCAGTTCAGGATCCCAGCCCAGGGAATGGCGCCTCCAAAATTAAGATGGGTCTTTCCACTACAATTAACCTAATCTAGAGATTCCGTCTCTGACATGCCCAGAGACTCATCTCTTTGGTGGTTCTAGTCAAGTTGACAGCATTAGCTATCACAGCATAAAGAGTAAAAATATAGTCAGAGACTGAGAAGTCATTCCAGTGCAACATACTGAGGACAAAAATTCATACCCTACAATAGAGTGAGTATATTTTTAGCCATTACACTCAGAAAATTCTCATATATGTGTGCAGGGATATTTGGGAGAGTTAGGTACGTTGTTAAATATCCTAGAAATGATTAGTACCAGAGGGCATCACACAGATGGTTAATAAGTGAACTATGGTTTACATCAACATGACCATATCATAAACAATGTAGAGCGAAGCAAACCGTTAACAAAATATAGCAATATGGAAGTGTGGAGTCACTACTGTTTAATTGTGACTGCACATATGTAATGATGTATAAATATATATGCCGAGCGTGCTGGGGGCAGGGTGCGGGTCGCAGAAGATGGTTACATCTCCGCAATGTCTTTAATGTTTGTAGCTAGTTAACTTTTTGAATCATCGGCTTTGATTTAAGGAAAGATACATAAAGTATAATATTTTTAAATTACATTCAAGTAAGGGCCCCATGATAACAAGTCATTGTAATAAAGATACTCCCTAATCGCTGTAGAAATAAAGAGCAAGTAGTGTACAAGTTCAGGCAGGGGCATGATACATTTCTGCCAGAGAGGTAGATATTTTTTCTGAATGACTACGTTGTCCTTTCTCCCTTGTAGTGAAAACTCCACAACATGTTTTTAAAGAGCTACGGTTAGGAAGTCACAGAGTGGGGCTTGAGGTAGACCAAGTAGAATGACATGAGCAATGGATTTGCGAAGCAAACAGGAGACAGAATATACAGGTAAAGAGTTGTAATAGGTCTGAAATATCCAGTGTAGCAAATTCACTGTATTCTTTAGGTCACTCTTTCCCTATTTTCCTTTTTAATTGAATACATTTGTATTATGACTCAAAACAACGGGGGGCGGGAGGGATTGTCACAAAAGGTCATACTGTGTTGGACAACCGGTTGTCCCAAGAAAATGAAGAGCAGCTGTCTGAGGGTAAGCGTGAGGATGTGTGTCTTGTGTGTTAGAAGTCATGATGCATACCGAGAGTCCCAGCAACTTGGGCTTGAGGATCGTGAGTTCAAGACAAGACCAAGCAGCAGAGATCCTGTCTCAAAAAGAAAAGAGTGTGCATATAAATTAGCTTTTCAAGCCGAGTATGAAAATGTATCTGAAAAGATTTCAGATATAAGAAGACCCAGGGTAAAACTGTACATTAGGCTAGACATCAAACTCTTAGCCATACAATACACTTAACAGAGAATTGTGGAGGGGAAGCTTTTAGATTCAGAAAGTCAGGATTGCAGAGTTGGAAACTCCAGGACAGTGGGAGATGCTGCGTCTGGGATTTATCTTGAAGTACCTGAATTTTCATGATACATTATGAATGGACAGATTGGGAACCAGTTTTGAAATTAATAGTTGGAATTTATGATATGAAAATTTACAGGTAATTACTGAAGGACTCAAAACGTTTACTAAAGTACTTGAGCTCTAACTATGAGCTACTGTTGTAGCTTAGAGCAAGCAATCTGTAAATTAGTGGCATCGTGGAAACCAGTAGTTACACAGGAAGTACAGAGACACCCATGCTTACCAGCCAAGGGCAAATAAAGAGTAAGAGGACCCAGGGTAAAACCACACTTTAGGCAGACATAGTTCTCGAGGAGCCCAGAGTTCTATATCTTGATCCATAGGTAGCAGAAGGGGACTTTCTTTTGAAGGCAGCCAGTGGGAGACTCTCTGATTCCATCCTGGACATAACTTGAACTTAGACATGAGACTTCGAAGCCCACCTACACAGTGACGCACTTCCTTCAACAAGGCCACACCTACTCCAACAAGGCTACACCTAATAGTACCACTCCCTATGGGCCAAGCATTCAAAGACACGAATCTATGGGTGGCCAACCCACCACACTCCACTCCCTAGCCCCCATAGACTTGGAGCCATAATATATTGCAAAATGAGTGTTTTGCTTAACTATTTGTGAATAAATATATTTTCCTTGGATACTGGAACATTGTAGCCACATCATTCCAGCCTTGGCCCCTGTCGGTTACATCAAATGTCTCTTTGTATCTCTAGTAAGGACACTTGTATCCTGATTTGTGGCACACTTAGATAACCCAGCATAATCTTTTGACCACAAGGCTCTTGATTATGTATGCAAAGAACTATTTTCCTAATAAACTAACATTCATAGGTTCTGGAAAATAGGACTTGAAAGTATGTCTTTGGGAGCCACTATTTAACTACACTACTGTAAATTCTTCCATGTTTAAAAGTCTGTATTTCATTGCAGCAAATGCTCTGGTTGAATTTCATGTTTTCATGAAATTCTTTCTTTGTAAAGAAAATGTTAGCTTTTTTTCTTTCTTTTTCTCTTTCTTCCTTTTTAAAGAAAATGTTGGTCTTCTTTTTCAAAATGATTGTGCTGTTTGATAGTTTGCCAGTGATGTGTGGTCAGTCCGCTTTCTGTGTCTCCCAAGTGGAATTTGGGGATTTTTCTTTTCTTTTCTTTTCTTTTTTTGGTTTTCCGAGACAGGGTTTCTCTGTGTAGCCCTGGCTGTCCTGGAACTCACTCTGTAGACCAGGCTGGCCTCGAACTCAGAGATCCACCTGCCTCTGCCTCCCAAGTGCTCTCTGCCTCCCAAGTGCTCTCTGCCTCCCAAGTGCTCTCTGCCTCCCAAGTGCATGTTAGGAACTATGATAGGTGCCCAGGGAGGTCTTGCTGTGGTTTTAACATGGATTTCCCAAGGCGCTTTGAATGCGATGCCAGCCATCTTTTGTGTGTCCATCCACTGTCTGAGTGTCTTCTTTGGTAGAATGTCTGTATTTGCAGTTCATGTTCCATAGACTTGTGCGCTGCTGTCAGTTAGACAACATCTAAACAGTAGTTTTTATCAGAAGTTCTGTCTTCCCAGCTTACCTTTTTCCATTTCCTTGGCCTGGTTACTTTCAAAGCAAAAGGTTTTCTTTTTGAAATGACCTAGGAGAACATTTTTTCTTATCATATGTAATGTCCTCAAGCCCAAGGACTCCTTGCCCAGCCCTACCTATGGAAGCACCGATTTTATAACTTGTTATTAAATTACTTTTTGTATAAGGTCAAGGTTCTTCATTTTTGCATTTGGATATCTAATTTGTCCAGCATCATCTGCTGAATAGCCACTGTTTCAAGAGCCATGTTCAAATCTTAGAAGGAAACCATTGAGCCTGTGATAGTTGAGAGTAGCATTAGCTGTATTGTTAATAGGCACTCCTGATCAAGTTGAGAACGCTGTCCTTTGTTCCCGTGAGGTCTTTATCATGGTGCTTGTTGACCTTTTTGATGCTTTCTTTGTATCAGTTGATAAGATCACAGAACCCAGTTTTTTAATAATAGTGAAAAATACTGATCGAGTTTCTGATGCTTAATAAGCTTTTTATCTCTGCAGTAAGTCCAACTCTGTTCTCTGTGTATATTCTTCTCCTACGCTGTTGACTTATATTTGCTAATTTGTTATTCATTTTGCTTCTACTTTTAAACAGTAATTTTCTTCCCTCCTTTATTATGTCTTCTTCCTTTTTTTTTCCTATTTTTTGTTGGATTTACTGACAACATACTGCTGGATTCATCAAGTGGACCAAGAAGTTTCTTCTTTTTTGTTCTGAAATCATGGGGCTTGATATAAATTTCATTTAAATTTTGGATAAAATTCTCTAATAAAGCAGTCTGGCCTGGCGATTCCTTCTGTGGTAGTTTTCAATCATGGATCCAATTGCTTTTATACTTCCAGGGCTAGTCACATGACCTGCGTCCTACTGAGTGAGTTATACTTTGGGATTTTGATTGCTTGTAAGAATTGGTCTGTTTTATCTAAGTCATCAGACTCGCATATGGAGAAGTATTTGTAACCCTTTTCCATTATTCTTTTAATTTATATGTGGATAAAGCGATATTTCTGTTTTATTACTAACACCACTAATTGCTAGAGATGTGTCAGTTTTATTAATGTTTTCTGAAGAAAAAGAAAAGAAAGAAAGAAGTTCTTTGCTACAGTGTTGGTGTGTACCTTCAGCCCCACCTGCTGAGGCGCTGAGGTAGGAGGACCCAAGTTCAAGGCCAGCTTAGGCAATGTAGGGAGACACTATGTCCAGAAAACAAACCAGGTCTTCATCGCAATGGTTTCTGTCAACTGCATCACTGTTTTCAACTTCAACAAATTCTGCTTGTCTCTATCATTTCTCCCATTCTGCTTGCCTCCAATTTATTTTGCTCTTCTCTTTCAAAGTTCCTGAAAGTCAAACCTAGATTACTGACTCAAGTCTTTTTTTCTAATGCACATAATTAGTGGCTATACATCGATTATCTGCCAGATATTGCCGTGGAAGAAAATGAAGGTTTGAAAAATTCCATTTATGACAATAAAGACTATCAATCAATAGGAATAAATCAATAGGGGGAAATACATAATCTTTACTGAGTAAATGATGAACCTTAGTGAAGGCTGGAATAGATCTGGATAAATGGACAGAAGAACTCTGTTAACAGGAAGACCCAGTATCATGAAGGCCACGCTTTGTCTAAAATAAGCTCTAACCATTGTGATGAGAGTCAAGGACCATGTGGCTTTAAGACTTGGGCTGGTGACATACCTCCATGGATGAGGGCGCTTGCCACCCAGCCTGACCACCAGAGATTGATCTGCAGTGCTCACAGTGTAGAAGAGAACAAGCTCCTGCAGGTTTCCTTCTGAGCTCTACATGCAAACCATGGCACGTGTACACACACACACACACACACACACACACACACACACACCAAATAAATGCTTAATAAATATTTATTGCAGATACTATTTCACTCTCATTCACTTAACACAACTTGAATGGAAAATATTTATCAACACAGACACAAGAAAATAACCTAATCTCAAAATCTACAGGTGGTACTGTAAAGAGCTACAGTTACTGTATTGGTTGTAATTTCTTTTCTAGCTCTTCAGTTTGATGATATTTAGGAGAGTTGAAAGTACGCATCTGTGCTTTGTAAACTCTCATATATCACAAGAAGGGGAAAATGAGTGTTTGTTGTTATATTGTAAATACTTGTGGATCATTGAGGAAGCCTAACTGTAGTGATAAGAAAATGGATGGGCAAATTTGAGGATATTCATTCAGGAAAACACACAGAGAAATGCAGTAAACAATGAGCCATACCTAGCCATATCATTGGGAATAAAACTCTAAAATAAATGCTGTCGGACATGAAAAGTTATCATAGCACATGACAGTGCGATACAATGTAAACTTCTCACACCTTCAGAGCATGCATGGGGGTGGTGGACTTCAGGAAACAGGAAAGCAATGTGGTTAGGAAGGACTTCCCGCCAAGATCAAATGGTGACAGTGACACCCTACTCCTTAGAAGTTCATCTGATAGATTGTTAAAATTGCCACGGCTTTCCATGTCAACAGGATCAACCAATAGAGAAGAGTTTTCACTCAGCAATCATCATACTTATTAAACCCTTCTGGATGATTTTCTCCCCAGGAGGCAAGTTTTTGCTAGGAGAGACAAGTACTGTAGAGACAGATAAGGTAAAGGGCTCCGAGGCCTAGATTTGAACAGATTTGCTTTTTGACAATTTGTGGGCAGAATAAGTTTGTTTCTGGGAAAAGACGACTTAATTTGGGAGGGAGGAGCTATTAAAAGAACCTGAAAGAGAGGCATGTCTAACACAAGCTAGGAGCAAGGACACCAGGAGACTGAAGTAGTGTGAAGGAGGGAAGAAATACTAGGGAGAGAAACAAAGGGTAGACGTGAAGAGAGTTTAAACCAGGTAGGGCCGGACATTGACAATGACTTTGAATGAGACACGAAGCTTCTGAATGGGTTTGCTCAGAAGAGGGATCTAAGTTTACTAATGTTTTAAAAGAACCACGTTGACTGCAGGGAAGAGATGTGTCTCTAGCCATTCCTTCTTTATAATCTGGAGACCGAAAAGGAAAAATAATAACTATGGACTAATTACTTATATGGTATTTTTATGATGTTCATGTGTTTGGCTTTTTCACTGAACACAATTAAAGACGATCATATCTCCAATTTTACCAATGAAGAAAAGCGAAACAAGAAAAGTGAAGTAGACCGCCCAAGGCCACACAGGCATTTATCTGAGAGAGAGATCCTGAGTTCATATCCAAGCAGTATGACTTTTGCACATCTACTCATGTTCTGCCGCCTCTTGCACTGCAGGTAATATTTTGAAAGATGCTTAGAAGCTGATCTGAGTGTGTGCATCTTTAAAGGATGAAATTATATTAGATACAGAAAACCACTGCTCAAGTGCAAAGAACAGAATCACATTGGAAATAACTTACATACATAGCTTTAGACGTAATGATAGAACCCATGGTTGATTATTGACTGTAGAGCGAAAATGGCTTAGAAAAGATGTCTGAAGAGATTTATTTTTTAATCAAAGGAACCTTAAATACTCAAAAACACAAAGAATTAACAGCCACATGCCAGCATTTAGGCTGAGTGGGAAGTGATTGTTCCCAGGTAAAATTAAATGTGCATACAAGAACTTCAAGGGTTTTGGTTGGTTGGTTGGTTAGTTTGGTTCCTTTTTGTTGTTGTTGTTGTTTTCTTTTTTTGTTTTGTTTTGCTATTGTCGCTCCACAGAAAACTGTCCCACTGACATGCCACAGTGTTCTCAAAGTGTCAACATGAGTCACTCTTTGCAAGTTTGCTGAACTGACCTGGGTTTCCCTGATCATTTGGGAGGAAGGTGTTTCTGCTTGTGGTTTGAGATCCCTCCCTCCCTCTTCACCTTGACACTGACTCTCCAATTTGGAATTACTGTGTCACATTTAACTTCCATTCCTCCCAAGAAGAGTAGCCAGGAGAGACACAGTGATGAACATTAGTGGCAGAGTGTGTGGTTACAGAAATCAATAAGCCACAGGATGCTTCAGATTCTTAAATAAGTTTTTTAAAAAGTATGAGGACACTTGGTAGGATCCACATAAGAGTGATTGTCTAAAACTGGCACTCAGCATGCAAGGACTCGACTGGTAATTAAAGCTCCTTGTCCTGTGTGAGTACCTTCTTTTACACATGCATCTTGAAAAAAAAAAAAAAAACCCATACCTTGACCATATCTGAATGTTTCACAAAATGAACGTTTTTCCAAACAATGTTGCAGTTTTGTAAAGAAACAAATATCGTCTCCTATGTAAATTATAATTGCAACAATGTTAAACAGCCTTGTGTGCAGATCAAGGAGAGCCTCCAGGCTCAGATTTTAAGACTTTCAACAAATTCACTCTGATATCTCCAACCTCTCGTGATGACATAAAGTATCACAACCTCAAAAAGAATTGTTTAGAGTATGTAGTTTGAATTTTTATTAAAGTTCTTTCTTGCCCCTGGCTTGTTTTCTATCCCAGTTCATTTTAATATCTTCCATATTTCATTGCATAACTCCAAGTGATAAACATGTATTGAGTGTCAGCTCTTTAATTGACCCTTTAATTGAACAGATATGGCCTGCACTGTGTGAATTCTAGATTAACTAAACACAAGAGGAACCTGGGGAATCCTGACAATGCACATGCCCTGTGTATTTATTATTTCCACTCAGTTTTTATCTACACATAGCTGATGGAGTTAACCTACATAGACACTTAGAATAAAAGCCAGTGTTCACAAACAAAATGTAAAACCGGAGAGCTTCTACGTTGTCTTCGGAAGGAGGTACAAAAGAGCATATAACAGACAGCAGGCATGAAACAGCAAACTAAACCAGAGACACCAGCTTTAGGATGGTGAGGTGAGCAGCATCAGGGAGACTCTAAATCAAAAAACTGGAAGTATGGCTAGCTGTGTCTTCGATACATTTGAAATGAGCAGCTCTCCAGCTTCCCACACACGCTAATGCTTGCTGAGTACTGGCTGGAGACCCAAAGTTGGCCTTTGTTTTACCAACTTTCTCAGTCCTCACAACTGCAAGAGGGCATCATCATATACCCTCCACTTTATAGGGAAGCAGCTGAGACCCAGAGAATTGAAATCAGCTGACCAAGTTGATTTGCGTGTACTTGTGACCAATCTCAGATTTAGTGCAGAGCCAGAGCACGTGCCTCCTGTCACTAGGGTAAAGTGACTCTTAACATAGCGATACCCTGTTTCAAACTATAGAAAATTTGAAAGTGTTTTTGCATCCATCTTTTGAAATGTTAGTATCTGCTAAATTTATCGGAGGTCTCTCGCATGCCAAGCCCACTTGTGGAGATGAGAGAACATCATTTTGGAGTAGTCAGGTCTCTCCGTCTATATAAAGGTGGACCGTGTGGATGGAACGCAGATCCTCTGGCATGTTCGGCAAGCATCCTTACCCACTGTGCATCTCACCCACTCCCTGCACCCATCTCAGATAAGGACTGGAAAAGATGTGACAAGATATGGACTCATCAAGCACGCAGCGTTAACTGAGTCGGGATCCATATCGGATTCACTGCGGAAAGAGAATAAAGTTTCATTTCACACATTCCAATAAGTTTCCTAATTCCTATACTTTATGAAGCTATTTGCAAATTTTACCTTTTTTAAAAGTTTGGGAAAAGCCTAGATAAAAATAGAAAGTTGTATGTAGGTGAAATTAATCATTTCAACTATGGAGTTATTTACTATAAAGAAAACATGAGAATGTAACACTTTGAGGATTACTGCAGCAAATTTAAATGCTAGCAATGG
Source organism: Uromys caudimaculatus (assembly GCA_028551405.1). Taxonomy (NCBI): domain Eukaryota; kingdom Metazoa; phylum Chordata; class Mammalia; order Rodentia; family Muridae; genus Uromys; species Uromys caudimaculatus. Next base: position 38,031,447 of record CM052707.1, read on the forward strand.
TTGTCTTTGTGTGTAGGACTGTGAATTATTTTGTATCTTCTTTCTACTTTCCTTTGTTTCCAACTCCCCCCTGCTCACTTGTGTCCAGCATTATAACAGAAGTCAGTTTTAAATCTTCATGAACTTGAATGAAAGAATATTTAATTAAAGATGAATCCCAAAGTTGATTTATAATTTTTTAAAAGGGAGTGCTTATCTTACTGGATTATAAATCTATCCAGGGCTGAGGATATATCTTCTACTTCTTTATCATTTCCTAAAATACTTCTTGCAGATGGTAGTAACCTAATACGCTGTTACTAACAACAGCCCTTACTATAGACGGTTCAATCCAACGTCCGGAAAGTGAAATTAAATGTAGAAATTAATTTCCAAAAGGTTCTATAGAGAAGGACGCTAGGAAATAGTGAGCCAGGAAGCTTCGGGAAGTAGGATGTAAGAAATGCCTGTCTCGGAGCACCGTGCTCCATGAATACAGCACTGCAGCTGTCTGTGTAGAGCAGCTCGGAGCATCCCACTAGGCTTTCAAGAAGTATAAAGGAGACAGTAAAACCAAACAAGGATGTGGTCAGAACAGAAAACGACAAGCTAGTCTTTCTCATAATCATTCTATTTTTCAAAAAATCAAAATTTCACTAAGTCGAATCTATTAATATATAGAAATTATCGAAAATTGCGATTGGGTGTGACATTCTAGAAATGCCTGAGTGGCTTAACATCTCCAAGTCAATAATATAATGTACCATGTCAGCCAAAGGGGAGATGGGAATCACATCATCTTGCTGGACATTTTTTTTTTTCCAAATCTTCAATAAAACTTAATACAAATTCATAATAAAAACCAGGGATAGAAAGGAATTTTTACTTGATTAAGGGTATCTGCCAAATTATGTAGCAGAATTGAAAGCAAGATTAGGGCAAATAGTCTTCCCCAGGGATGAGCCTGCTAATTGGTTATCCAATACCAAGTGGTTACCCCAAAATCATATACATATGCACAACCCTAAGTAAACTCAGCATATTATATGCATACACATACACAAACACACAGACACATGCATGCATATACACATATACACACAGAGAGATACACACATTCACACACACATGCACACACATTCACATACAGAGACACACAGATACAGACATATTCACGAACATACATACACACAGACACATGCAAGGACATGCACACACACATCACACAGATACATGCACACATCACACAAATAGACACATGCACAGACACAGACACACTTATGCGTGTGCACATACATACGCACACAGACGCGCACATAAGCACCCACTGATCGGCCGGTGCAAGGCTCAACCCGAATCAGAGAAGGTGCTTCCTGCAGTAGACAGTAATCAACACAGAAATCCATAACTGGTCAGCATGCAAAGAATAAGAGCCTGAAATGCTCAGTCCTGAGTGGGATATGTGTATCGCACCAGTCCCTGAAGGCTCAGAGATCTCTGTGGAAGGTCAGAAGGACTATAAAGGCAACAGTGATGCATGGCTCCAAGAAACAGCATTTTCAGGACACAACCAGACAGACGCACATACCAACTCACCAAGACTGTGACAGCCCACACAAGCCTTGCACAAGCTCAAGCCCAAGCCAAACAAAATCCCAGCATGCAGGAGGATGACTGCTCTTGTTACACACTGGGAGGAGGGAGATGCAAATCAAAACACCTAGATGAACAAAAATAACAAGAGCTGACAAGAGACCCGCAGCTCAGGTTATTGTACACTGCCGATGGAAGTGTGAGTCGATTTAATGGCGCTCGTAGAAGACTGTTTGGCAGCAAATACCCAGAGAACACATGTAACCTGTACCTGGCACGTCTACTCCTCTCTATATGTATATGTTTACAAAGGACACATTCTCGACTGTTTATGCCCTATTTCTTTTAACGACCCAAATGTCTTTTAACAGTAGATGAGTAAATAAATTGTGTACAGTCACACAATGGAACACTTGAAGGCATGAGTATAGACTTTCCAGATTGTCAATGTGCTAGTCTTTGTGACCCACCTTTGTCCCAGCTGCTCATTTCCTGTTGACTTAGCATGCGAGCAGCCCTTGACAGTATTTAGAGAGCAGCCTGGCACTGCTACCCCTCCCCCACACATTTCTTTCTAACCCCTCAGGTTTGATTTTTTTATAAATAATTTTCATGTGTAGCTAAATGCTATTATCTTGATCTTTTAAAAACAATTTTAAAACAGAAATATCTTACTCAGCTCACAGGCCACACAAAAGCAAATGATCAGGTTTGACGCTCTGGCCATAGTTTGCTGATCCTTGCTCTGTGTGTGTGAAGAATGCATAAATTATAACTAGATAGATCAACATGCATTAGTCTTACATAACTTTGGATAAAAGAAGATAGACACACAATGTGCATATTGGATTATCCTGTTTCTGTGAAGGTCAAAGGTAGGCAGAATTAGTCTGTGATGTCAGAACAGCAAGATGGCGAGCTGCTCTTACAGAGCTGGAAAGGATGGAAAAGAGACGGGCTTCCGGGACACCCACAAACACTGGCTCTTGTGGACGTTGTCTATGCAAATGTTTGTACCTAGTGAAAACTGATAGCATACTTTTTTTATTGCTTCACTTTTCAGTGCGTTATTTGAATAAAAACTTTATTAAAACAGAGGTATTGATTATGTGGAGTAGAAAGGGGGCAATAGGAAAACACTATTATTTTTAACTTTTAAAAAGGGAGAGAGAAAAACAAGTTGAAAAAATCAATGGTAGATACTTCTAAAAGATTACTAAAAGCATTTTAGATCATTTTTTTTTTTTCAAAAATAATGGGGCTGAAGAGATGGCTCAGTGGTTAAGAGCACTGGCTCCTCTCCCAGAGGACCTGGGTTTGATTCCCAGTATCCATCCACATGGTGGCTCACAACTGTATGCAATTCTAATTACAGAGGTTCATCAGCCTCTTCTGGACTCCATGGGCACCAGGCACACAATGGGCACAGACATACATGCTGGCAAAGTACTCATACATTAAAAAAAAAAAAAAAACTTAAAAACAAAAGATAAACAGAACCCCCAAACCAAGATAGTCTCTGAAGATTAACTACAGTACTTTTATGGAATGGATGGAATTTTTAACTCTTTTAATAACCTACAAGTTAATTCCTCTAACTCTTAAAAATAATGACGTAGATGGGCTTTACTGCTGAGGAAGTGCCGGGTTACTGGCTACCTCACTAAGAGCCAGCATCTCCCAGCATCTCTACACAAGCTGTTTACAGGTCCCATAGTACAGAACTTGGACAACCTTGAGAAAATGGGCCTTTGTACTGTTAGCTATGGACATGCAGCTCAGTTTTCACTTTTACACCCAAAGATTACAAAAACAGTTTATTAAAATCTATATAGTCTCATGCATTGTGACTTAAGGTCCTAGGGGTTGGCACTTATGATACTGGGGTATCTATGGTGTGTCGGTAAGAGCTTATTTAGGTTTCTGCTTCTGCAACCAAGGCTGCTCTCTGAAATTTTACAATGATTTTTAAATAGAAAATATAAAGGGTCAAGCAAGGTATTTCAGAACTAGAACCTGACGAGAATTTTCTCTTTTCATCTGTCACTGGGGTTTAGAATAAGAAAAATGTAATCTTTTTTTCCCTTTCATTGGACATAGAATTGATCTTCATTTATTTATTTAGTTAATGTTTTTTAGCAAAATTTAATCATTTGTCCTCACAGAGATCTTGTATAGTTTTGTTTTTTGTTTTGTTTTTTTTAATTTTTATTTTTTGATACTTTATCCTGGGCATATACCCATAAGATGCTACAACATGTAATAAAGACACATGCTCCACTATGTTCATAGCAGCCATATTTATAATAGCCAGAAGCTGGAAACAACCCAGATGTCCCTCAGCAGAGGAATGGATACAGAAAATGTGGTCCATTTACACAATGGAATACTGCTCCACTATTAAAAACAATGACTTCATGAAATTTTCAGGCGAATGGATGGAACTTGAAAATATCATCCTGAGTGAGGTAGCTCAGTCACAAAAGAACGAACATGGTATGTACTCACTGATAAGCGGATATTAGCCCAAAAGTTTGGAAAACCCAAGATTCACTTCACAGCAATCGTTGGGCTGAGCATGAGGTCCCAGATGGAGGAGTTGGAGAAGGAACTGAAGGAGCTGAGGGAGTTTGCAGCCCCATGGAGGGAGCAACAGTGTCAACTGACCTGACCCCCGGTCCTCCTGGAGGCTGGACCACCAACCAAAGAATACACATAGAGGGACCCATGGTGCTGGCCACATATGTGGCAGAGGAGAACCTTGTTGGCCATCAGAGGGAGGAGAAGCCCTTGGGCCTGAGGGTGTTAGAGGCCCCAGTCTAGGGGAATGCTAGGGAGGGAAGAAGGAGTGGGTGGGGGAATACCCTCATAGAGGCAGGGGGAAAGAGGAGGGAAAAATGTAATCTTTATAAACACCAACATTTTTGCAACACATTTGTTTCTGATTGCTTTTCGTAATTCACCTTTACTGTGATGTTCCTGAGAACTGTTTTAACCACTATCCTTTGTTTGAAACCTCCTCTGTACACATATGCCCCACCATCTGGAATTATCATTTTCTTTCATACCCTAGCACATGAGGACCGTTCCAAGCTGATTTCTAGAATTTTTTCGATACTAAAAGCAAGTATTACTACAGCGGCTGTGGCTTTGATACCTGGTGTTATTTATGGGTTTTCATAAAGGGGAAGGGTGAAAAGGAAAAATACACTACTGTCTAGCCCTCTCTACCTTCTCCTTCTCCACTCCCCCCCTCCACGGCGGAGTTTAATTTTAAATGATAAATGTGGAAATTAGAGACCATCGAGAAAATCCAATTTGGTGAGGAGTTTTAAAAATCCCATAATAAACGTGGAGTGAAATGTATGATTTAACGCAGGGCGCCAATGGCTGCTATTATGGGCTATTAGCAAATCGGGGCTGAGAGTGAATCTTTATCACTTGGTGAGTGCGGGCTGGTCCTGCCTTCCCCTCTGCTATTGATTTGTAGCCGCTTGTCATAATGACACTGGGAAGCAATGAATGGAAGATGTGCTTTTGATAGGATTCGGGGGTCCTGGAGGGGGGGGAGAGAAAATTCAGCAAGTTTTCTGTCTCTTCTGCCTGATTAGATTTTTTTCTTCTTTTAAGAGCTTTCACATTCCAATAAAAATGCTAAATCAGCCCTGTGCCAGAATTGTTAGGGTGTAAATAGCCGGTCCCAGTTAAGGAAGGAAAAGATGCAGTACCACCACCCAGGCTCTGCAGCGCTGGGTGGACAGAACTCAATAGACATGGGGTTACACATGTGTGCAGGTGTGGCCAGAAGGCCGTAGTATGAAGAAATGTGAGGGCAGAGTGCAGCAGTGCAGTCCCTACATAAAGGTGCGCCTGCATCGCGTGTAGTTAGGCATGCATGTGTACCCGGTGGCTTGCCTACACTGTGTCGTGGAAGGTGATCTAGCTTCCCATACATGTGTCCATTTGATGGAAAGGATCCTTGCTGCTTTTGTTCCTGTGTATCTTGATAAAGGGCATGTAGAGGGGGTACACTCAGGTTGATGATAAAGTCAATTAAGTCCCACAAATGTGACTACTCAGGGCAGACATTTGCTCAAAATGCTCAGCAATGGGAAAGCGTAGTCTTTCAGGACAAAGCCACTCATGAGGTAATCCCACTGGGAATGGAGGCGATTTCTGTAAGGAAAATGTACACGAAAATCTTTCAGACTAGGTTGTCTTTGGTTATTCAGGGATAGTTGGTTGCAGTCTCAATATGTAAACATATCTCTTGCATGTTTCAGAGCAAGCAATAGTTTTTCTACAAGGTTGTTTATTTTGAGAAAATAGGCTAAGTGTCCTTGTCTTTGCATGCCAAAAATGCATGCATGCAGGCAGAAAAAATGCATGCATGCAGGCAGTCTGATGGGGTTAGTGCAGGCCTGGAGAGAGGACTACAGTCAGTGAATATACAATACTACTTTGTTCTGTCAAGTGATCACCTGCCTACACAATGTGCCTCCTTCCTCGGCAACCGTGAAGGAGACTCAATAAAAAGAGCACAGTATTGTGTAGAAAAGCAGGCTACCACTGTTCAAGACTTGCTAAATGCATGCGATGGTAAGGTCTCTTTCATCTTTACTAGCTAAGGAAGACTATGGAAAATATAAAAATACTGTCAGAAGAAAGCAGTGATGAGAAATAGATCCCACCTGGATCTTTATAACAAACTTAAACTCCTTCAGGTCCTTTCCTCTGCTGCAGTGCTTCTCAAACTTCCCATGCTTCAACCCTTTAATCCAGTTCTTCATGGTAGAGTGAAACCCCAATCCATAAGATTAATTTCATTGCTACTTCATAACTGTAATTTTGTTCCTGGTATGGTTTGTAAGGTAAATATTTGATATGCAGGATATGATATCTGTGAAGAGTTGTTTGGCCCAAGGAGGTCATGACCCACAGGTTGAGAACCGCTGCTGTACTGAAATGCACCATGAAAAATGTCCACAGGCTGTTTTGTAGAATTTAGCATCAGGGAACCAAATAACACCCTTTTCAAAAACCCTCCAAACTAACTAGATCTAGTGGTCCAGGCCTGTCTTCCTGCTATTCTGAGGACTAGGGCAGGAGGATCACAAGTTCAGGATCTGCTACAGAGTTGGTGGAAAGGCCAGCCAAGCCAACCTCCCAAGACCCCATGTCAGTTTAAACAGTGAACAGAAGCGGATGGGAAATGGTGCCTTGGTAGAACACCTGACCTAGTGTGCTCCAGAGGCGGCTCAGTCCCTAGCATTGAAAAGGGAAAACAAAAGAAGGGAATGGGTGGGGGGACTCTTAAATATCAGGGTGCTTGTCACATCTTTTACATAAAAAAAGCTGTGCTGGGTGTTAATTGGGGTGGGAAGTGAGAACAGAGACTATTCACATGTGCTGTAAAGAACCTACATGCCCTTAGTCATGGCTACCTGGAAGGACCTTATGAAAACACGCACACTTTCAGACTGCGAGCACATTACCCTTCAACAGAAAACTTCACAGGCTATACACACAGCTGCCACAGTTCCTACATCCCTGCCCCCCATTCAAGGACTATGCCTAAACTGTAATTAATTAGAATGTTGCCATTTATTATGTATCATTTATTAAAAACTAATTAGAGGCAGAAAGAAGCCTTTCTCCATTTTTCAGTGGGGGATTTGCTTCGTCCCATGTAGTAAGTGATTATTGTTTGGTCTGTACATGGCTGTTTCATCCTCCAATGAATTACCTGTATTGAAGTAATAATACCATATGTTCACATCGCCTTTGTTCTAATGTAAAAGCATAATTAATCATTCCAAGAGCACAATGAGGCAGTAGTTTCATATCGTATGTATATTGAGTTCCACTATTATCCAACCAGAAGTCATAGCGTTAAAAATAGAGGTGTGCAACATTTTTTCTTACCCTGCAGTTTTATAAAACAAAAATGTATATCCATCTATAAACTGAAATAAATAAATATTTTATAGCAGAAAAAAGTAGCTGATGCTTCTAGACTTTTATATAGTAGGATATCAGTGAAAAGTGCTAAAATCTTTGTTGGTTCATTATATACCATGGTTGTTTCTCCTTTTAAAGTGACAGGATGGAATTTTTCCTACCACTGAAAAGTTTACCTGCTTAGAGCTTGTCAAATAAGATACATAAGTCCAACTACATCGAGATAGGAAGTAGAAGGAAAACAAAAGATTTTTTGCATACAAATATGGTGAGGAACTCAAGACAAACAAAAGTCCTTGTTTCATGTAAACGAAAATAGAAATGCTAAGAAAATTATATGATAGAAGAAAGATTCAGAATATCTAAACATAAAAGAGTGAATGAGGACAGGAATAAACGTGTGTAGCAGGAACAAAGAAGATGACTGGAAAGGCAAACGCCAAGTAGAATTTAACCTCCGCTGTGTACATCATGTGCTCCTTAAGTTTGTGGGGTAGCAGAAGGGCTGCCTTTCCAGAAGTGGCCGCAGCGCGGTCAGACTCCTATAGGCTTTGCACACCGTCACATTACTCTCCCACCGTGGACACACTGTCATTATGCAACCGAGAAGTGGAACCATGGAAGATGCCGACTTAGTCAGGGTCAGTTCTGAGTCGGGGCACTCAGTGCCAGAGGGGTTTGCTGTTTGTGTTATTGTCCACAGGTCACCAGGATTACAAGTCCTACGGCCTCCTTGTACCCATTTCTCCGTCTGTAGTCCTGGGTTTGCCGGAGTCCTTTCTGAATGTATAAACCAAGGTTTTGATAACACACGTACTAGGAAAGCTGTGCTTCAACGCTTTAGAATGCACACAGCCCTTTATTGATACACTTTACGTTTAGATTGATGTTTTTGAATCTGCTCCTTTGAATCGCCTTTTTATTTTCTTGGATTATTCACATTAGACTACCATACCCTTCATCCTCCCGAAAATATAAGCAAAAAGGGAACAAATCTAACAAATAAATGAATTCTAATCCTTCCTCTATTCATGACTGTATCCTTATTACCAAAGTATGCTTCAGACAGTCTGCATTTACCCATAATTTGGGACAAAATGTTTGATTAATGACTTCAATTGTTAAATTAAATGATATTATATAAACATGCATACACAATATATATCATAGCTGTATATTCATTAGCATGTTTATTCAACTTTTTGAATATTTAGATTTTCTAGTCTGTTTCTTACTTTGCAGCTCATTGTGTATAGGCTCTTCCAAAAGGTGCACACCTTAAATCCAGCACTCTAGAGGCAGAAGCAGGCAGATCTCCATGAGTTCAAAATCAGCCTGGTCTACACGAAGAGTTGCAGGCCAAGCAGGGCTGCATGGTTAGAGTCTTTCAGATAGGGGGCGGCAGGTGTTATTCTAGCTTTGGTAGCATGTGGATATAATCCAAGATAATCAGAAGGCTGAGACAGAAGAATAATTTAAGCCTGGCAGTTGTAGGCTAGTCTGGGCAACATTGCAATGTCCCTATCTCTCAAAAATAAAACACAAGGAAAAAAACATTTATTCTCAAGATAAAATGGATGTTCACAGAGTTAGCATTCTCATACTTGAGATTCTTTAGTGTATATTAGACAGTAAGGACACTGGTTCCCTTCACTCCTTTAAACATCTCTGTGCTGACGTCATTAGTGTCTAAGGAACATATCACTCTCGTTTGGTGCTGCCTGTTGAGAAGTTTCTGTTTTCTTCCTTCCTGGAGTCTAAAGACACTTACCAAGTAATTGTCAACATATACACCTTTGTGGATAGCTCTGTGCTGCTTGCATTTTTATGTTAATTCTGTTCTCCCTGCAGGTGGCTTCATGTGAACCTCCCCAATGAATAAACGGACCAATTAGTGGGCAAGTAGGTGGGACTTCTGAGTTGGAGGGAGGAAGAGAGAAGCTGGAGAGAGTTGGAGGAGCTTTGGAACGGGAAAGCGGAGGGGTAAGATGTAGCTGCTAGAGTTTCCCAGTATCATGACAGATTCGCAAGGATTCGCCTCCGGAGGAATTAAATTTAATAAGGCTTACAAGATTAGGTTTTAGTTGTTGTGCCCAGAGATTGAGTTATCATTGTTTCTGAACTAAGTTTGTGTGGTGTTTTTCTTCTTGCGGAGACTTGGCTGGGTTCCAGAGAGAAAGGTATAGTGGCAAAGAGTGGGTTTGCCCAATGTGCGCCGCAGAGGCCATGGGGAATTTGAAGTTTGGGGTTGGCGTGGTAGTGACCTGCCAGTGAGAACCTGGCGAGCTGGCTGGAGAGATCTTGGAGCTCTGAGTCAGAGTCTCTGTGAGATAAAACAGATCAGCCATTGCCTGCCAGCACATGGCTGGCCAGGCCATCGGGGCAGAGAGCAGGTGGCACTAGCACGGGAATGTGCTGGCTCTTTTTTTTTTTTTTTTAATATTTCCTGCAACATACACCATCTTAATTATTTGGATTCTGCCACCCTAAGTGATAAATGTCCAGAGACTGAGAAATTAGGAAAGGCACATCACTGCTAATGTTTCCTTTAAGGCTGACAAGCAAGCTAAGCATCCTCTGGTAGCTGTCCGGCACCCGGATGACAACTGTGCACCAATGCACTCAGGTTGTACTTTTTTCCTCAAAAATAAAATCATGTTTTCCTAATTACTGTGAAATATATTGATACTTTTTACAAATTATTTTCTCTAAAACCCAGCCTTTGAATAAAAGATACATTTTTAAATGGATATAACTCATTCTATACATTTTTTAAAAAAACTCTTCAGCTAATATGCTGTTGTTTTGTTTAGCTGGCATTTCAAACCGCTAATCATCCTAAACTTTAGAACGATTATTACTTTAGAATATTACATAGTGCTTCTTCGCTGTGGGCTACTCTGCCGAGGAGAGCCTGAGGGTCAGTATAAGCAGAACAACCCAGGAAGAAAAGGATGAGCCTGTGCTACACACAAGACAGCCAGTACCAGGGGGAGTTCTGTTTGCAGATTGCAAGGCAGGGTGTTTTCCAGCTGGCATCAAAACCTGCCTTTGAGATGGAGGTAGAGTTTGAGGAACCCAGGAAAAGCTAACTGTCCTATACCCTTTTATAAGCTCTACTCTTCTAAAAGGGCAAGGGGTGGGGGATCATCTGGAGAATGTGAATGTCCACGGTACCATGTCTCTCAGAGCATAGTCTCAGAGTCTCCACAGAGCATGCCTTTCAGAGCCTGTGGCTTCTGGCTTCTATGCATTGCTCCGGTTCACATTGGTTAAGGGTGACATCTATTGCTCCATTGTGTTTTGAGGTCAATAGTTAAGGATTGTGGTCCCCATGTTTCCTTTTAAACTACTGTTCCGTTTGACAAAACAAAACTGCAATCGCTTTAGATCTTTCATTTTTAAAAAGTGTATATTCCCACTTGTTTTATTAACTTGAAAAAGTTGAAATTAAATGGACATTTTTGTCCTCTCCAATAAACATTTTTCCTTTTTTAAATGCCACTATAGATGGATTTTCTTCTTCAATCCAGGTCATGGTAAGCCTCTTTGCATTCTGTTCCGTTCTCCACGCCCCTCGCTTTACATTAGTCCCCAAGGGAGGGAAGGTCTCTAATTCATATATTTACAATCTTTTGCTGTTTTCTCCTATTTTGCTCTTGCATTTTCATTTTCTATTTCTTAAAAGACTATAATAAAAGGCTGTAGAAACACATACTCTAAAGATCACTAATTCTTTTCTAACATACAGAATCTATATCGACAACTGAAAATTGGTATTGAAATGCCTGCCTATCCGCAGATCACCAACCTGGAACACTTAAAGCTGAGAAGCAAGGTACAGCAGTTAAGAGTACAGGCTTCCAAGTTAGAGCAATTTGCCTTCCTGTTGACTATGCTACTGTGAATGATTTTGTGAGCCTTAGCTTCTCGACCCATAGAAACAAGATGAATAATGATAATATGTTAATTCAGAATCGAGCTACAACGTTTCCATATGTGTATCCACAGTAAACACTAGATAATGATAATAGTTAACTCAGAATAAAGATACAACATTTCCATATGTGTATCCACAGTAGACGCTAAATAATGATCATACTTTAACTTAGAATAGAGAAACAACATTTCCATATGTGTATCCACAGTAAACACTAGAAGCATGGGTGCTGTTACTCATCATTTGGCTGTGGTCAAGATTTTTGATGATTAATATTAATCTACTTATTTTGCTTACAGTCTTAAAATTAAGTATTTGATTTTCATTATGTTGTGAGTAGCAACTAAACAGTAAAATCAGAAGTAGTGGCGCTTTGACCCGGAAGAACTTTGGGAGTAAGATGAGACTAGGGAGGGGTCAGGAAGATGGTTTGCTAGTAAACTGGAAACCATCTGCCCCTTTGAACTTGCCTTTCGCTGCTATGATTGGAAACACAAGTTTCTCCTTAAATTGGGCGACCTAGGCATCTCTCTTTCTCTGAACTACTCCCCATTGGGAAGGCATACCTCTGTTTGGAAAGAAAGTTGATTTTGGGGGGTTCTCTTGCCAGTTTCTACATTTATATCTGACCATTCGTGTTTCTCAACACTCCTTCGGTTAAAACTGGGAACACTTCCTCTCATTATTGCTCTCATTTTGAAGCTTAAACTCTCATAAAGCCGGTGTGTTTGCTTTGTTTGACAGCGCTGCCACAACTCGTCCAGCAGTGATTATGTGCATACAGCACAGGCATAAAGCAAAAGTATGAACATGAGGTTTCTTAATTACATAACACGCCCAACGCCATGCTCTCTCCATCGACGACTGGAAATGTGTGACCTCGTCTTGGGTTCACACGGCTGTCAAAACACATTACCTGCTACCACAGCTAGCCTTTTCAAAGGCTCAGTGTCTTCATAATAACATGAAACCAATGACGGAACCTATCCATGGAATGGCCATGATAGTCAATTAAGGTAAAGCTGCTGATTGTCATTTGAGGCTAGAAGGCTCCCGAGAATTTGGTGAACTGTGGGCTTTGTTCCAAAAGGCCTTGATATTACACTTTTCTTTTCAACCCAGAGCTTTGTGGCTGTTAGACAAATGCTATGACACTGACCTATAACACTAAGTCTCAAATTTTTTCTTGAAAATAGATTTTTTTAATAAAATATATTCTGATTATGGTTTTAACTCCTCCAAAATCCTCCTCATTTCCCCATCTACCCAAAATCCATGTGCTTTATTTCTTTCTCTCAATAGAATACAAAATGACATCTTAAAAGCAATAATAAGATAAAATTTAAAAACAAGCGAGTCAGAATAGAACAAAACAAACAAAAGAGGGGAGCAAAAGAAAGAGCATAAGAAATACATGCAAATGCAGAAGCACAATTACACATAGAAAAATGCCATAAAAACGCAACTAGAAACCATAATCTATAAGCAAAAGAGTTCTTCAGGGTTAAAAAAAAAAAAAATGCCCAGAGAAAACATTATATGAGACAAAAGCCTTCAAAAGTGCCATCGGATTCGTTTTGTATTGGCCATCTACTTCTGAGCATGGGGCCTGCCCTTAAAAGTAGTTTGTATCCAGGGGGAAACCTCTGCCTGGGACACCAGGAGTCGGTAGCCAACGAGCACCGTAGAAAGGGGGAAACCTCTGCCTGGGACGCCAGGACCTCTGCCTGGGACACCAGGAGTCGGTAGCCATCGAGCACCGGAGAGGGGTGCCCCCCCAGGAGCCTGGAAAGGCTGTGAGTGGGGTTGAGGGGAGCAGCACCTCTCGCCCAGACCCGCCAGATCTGCCGGGATCCGGGGCCTGAGAACCCGGGGACAGAAAAACTGTGAACTTTCCGATTTACACCGGTGCCTGGGGACCTCAGCCTGGGCCACAAGGCTCCACGTGAACAGAGAATCCCAGAAGTGCTGACACACCTTTGAGCACAGGCAAAACCACCACTTCTGGATCAAGAGAGACCTTTACAGAACCTTTGGGGCATAGGAAA
>CM052707.1:38045467-38121500 GCA_028551405.1 Uromys caudimaculatus
AAAAAAAAATAGTTTGTATCCCCAGTGAAACTCCATTGAAGAAAACTCATTTTTCCTTTGCAAGCAGTCGTCAGTTGGAAATAGCTTCTGTGTTAGTGGAGACTTGTTACCCTTCCTCTCTCAGGACTGGGACTCCATCTGGCTTAGACCTGTGTGGACCCTGTGCATAATGCCATGGTCTCTTGTTTGTATGTGCATCAGTCTCACTGTGTACAGAAGGCCTTGATCACTGAATACTCTCTCACATGATGTCATCCCAACCCGGGCTTAAGCCTTTGAGATTTAAGTTCTTGTCTACTTTGAACCCATTTGGCATCTCTAAACATAGACCACAATTCAGCACATTCCGAATGATCAAACACTCTCTCAAAAAGCATCACTGTGAACCAATATCTGGCCAGATGCAATCTAAGGTAGGCTAGGGTTATTTTGTCATGGGAGATAAGGCCCATCATGGCAAGAAGGCATGACCACATGTGGCAGTGGGAGAGTGTCTCAGCTACTTGTTTACATCTTAGCAGGACCGAGCTAGAGAGCTCAAGACTTCCACCAGCAGCCAAGTTCTCCATCTAGGACCCACCTCTGAACAGTTCCATGACCTTCCCCAAATGGTATAGCCATCTGGGAACCTAGTGTTTGAACACCTGAGCCTGTAGGAGAAAGTTTTCCACCTGAGTCCTAACAGTTACCTGGGTGGGAAATGGGAAGAACGGTTACTCAGTATAGAAGAAAATGCTTGTCTACAGACCATGTTTATGTGGGGTGTGGCTGGAATGATACAGGGAAGTGTATTATGTAATGAGGTTGGAATATTTAAGTGCAGCTCACACTTGGCTTGGAATGCAGTGTTAGGGGTGGCAAATCTTCCTCTTGGGAGAAAAAAAAAAAAAACTTGAAGAGTTTTGTGAGCAGGAGGCAAGGTGTCAACCTTTTAAAATGTCACCTGGGTTTTGGTGTGGAAAAATGACTATGCGAGGAAAGAATGGATGCTGGGAAAATTAGAGGCTCCTGCTGTCGTGGGCTAGTAAAGGATGGCAGTGATGTGGCCTGTGGCATTAGAGTGGCCACAGACAGAAGACGGGTGGGTAAGGTACCTGGTAACACATCTGAACAGCAGAATTGGTCGGACGCGGTACAGTGAGGACGGAAAGGAGAGGCCAAGAATGATTCTCGATCCTATTCGCTTACTTCCAGATATAGGGCTCCCTGAAGCATGTCTTGTTTGGCCAGTCTAGTAGAGATGAGTTCCTTCATGGCTAGCTTTCATGTGAGAAACTTTGTTCCTCACTCATTTCTGAGGGAAAGCTTTGCCAAGAGTCATATTCTTGACTGGAAGGGCAGTCTGTATGTTGTTGGTTTTTGTACGTTCATTTGATTTTGTTTCGTTTTGTTTCAGCACTTGGGGAACATTGTATCACCTCATTCTTTCCTGGCCCTTCAGCTTGCTGCTGAGAAAGAAGGTGTTAGTCTATGGGAATTCCTTTATAGGATTTGCATGCCCCATTCTTATTTCGAAAAGTATGCTTTTCACTTTTGACAGGTTTTTTGTTTTGTTTTGTTTTGTTCTTTTGGTTTTTCAAGACAGGGTTTTTCTGTGTAGCCCTGGATGTCCTGGAGCTCACTCTGTAGACCAGGCTGGCCTCAAACTCAGAAATCCACCTGCCTCTGCCTCCTGAGTGCTGGGATTAAAGGTGTGAGCCACCACTGCCCGGCTTTGATATAGCATGTCCTATACTGTCTTGGGTTGAGTCTGTTTGGAGGCCTTTGAACTTTCTGCATCTTCCAAGGCTTGCTGAGTTTTCTTTCTCACCATGTTCTGTGTCCTTTGCTATCTCTCCATCTATAACTCCCACCTGTGAAACAAATATTTGCTCACTTACTCCTGTCCTCTAAGTTTGAAAGACTTTCTTCTTGGCTCTCTGTATATTAAACCGCTTCTGAAATGTTTTCCCATACTGTAGGTATAATGGCAAAGAATTCTCTCAAAGTTAGACCTGGTGATACACAATTATAATCTCAACTCTTAGGAAGCTGAAGCAGGAGGATCACTGTGAATTTAAGGGTAACCTGTGTTAGACAGCAGCCCTGACCCTACCCCCTCCAATAATATCAGAAAAAAAGTTCTCTCAGCTTTTTAAAAATCATTTTCCCTAATATAACATTCTAGGTTGGTGACTTTTTTAGTGCATTAAATAGGTCAAATGTTGTCTTCCAGCTTAATGATATTTTGGGTAAGTAGTTCATTGTGATTTTGATTTTCTTCTTTCTCTGCAATAATTTTATTCTCTGCTGTCTTCAATATTTTATTCATGTTTCTCAGCTATTCAAATATGATGCCCTTATGTGAATGTGTAGGTACTATATTGAGTTCTGTTTCATTTGAATGAGAATGGCCTCCATAGGTTCATATGTTTGAATTCTTGGTCCCTAGTTGGTAGAACTGTTTGGGAAGGATTAGAAGGCGTGGCCTTGATAGAAAATGTGGGGGAGGGCTTTGAGGTTTCCAAAGATATATACCATTCCCAGTATTCTCTCTCTGCCTCCCATATGTAGATCAAATCTGAGCTCTCAGCAGTTCCTGGTACCATGCCTTTGCTCTACCGTCATGGGATCTAACCCTCTAATGCCATAAGCCTCGTTAAATATTTTCCTTATAAGTTGTGTTGGTCATGGTGTTTTCTCACAGGAACAGAAAAGTAACTGAGACACATTCTCTTCGGTTATACATGAATTCGCCTGCTGGAGGCTGTTCCAAAGTGTGCAGAGGTCCTGTCAGGTTTGCACCCCCACTCTGGTTGTCCTTTGCTTTCCACTCCACAGAGTTTCTAAAGCCTTATCTTGAGGTTCACAGATGGCTTTTGCCTCATGTGTGTGCTGCCTGTTGATAAGCTCTGTTGATTTCTATATCTGTGATACATTTTTCCTACCATACCCATGGAATTCTCAACATCTCTGTCGTCTCTTAATCTAGTTCAGTTAAAGGATTTCCTCTCTGTAAAGCTTTTCCCTTGAATTTAAATGTTTGGCAGTTTATTGACTTACAGACATTACGTATAGTATAGTGGAGAGTAATAAATCATCTAACATGACTTCTGCCTGCCTGAAAGGACTGAGCTCTCCAGTATGGTGTGATACAGGAAGAGTCTCCTTGTTTCTTCCTCTCCCCAGAAGCAGTTTTTCTCCCTAAATCATAAGGGAGAGTTTTTTGCCCTGCCACAATATCTAAGAAAAGGACCCGAGAAGTAACTGATTTCATACCTCCAGAGACCTGGGATAGGAGAGACTCCCAGGAGTCAAAGTGGATGACCTTAGCCAAGATGCCTAACAGTGGGGACATGGACCCTGAAGAGGCCACCTCCTGTAGCCAGGCAGGACCCCCAGTGGAAGAATAGGGACAGCAACCCACCCACAACACTTTTGACCCAAAATTTCTCCTGTCTAAAAGAAATGCAGGGGCGGAGCAGAGACCTAAGGAAGAGCCAAACAATAACAGGCCCAACTTGAAACCCACCCCATGGGCAAGCACCAATCCCTGACATTATTAATGACTTTCTACGATGCTTGAAGACAGGAGGCTAGCATAACTGTCCTCTGAGAAGCTCTACTCAGCAGCAAACTATTCATAGCCAAACATTAGACAAAGGTTTGGAACACTTATGGAAGAGCTGGGGAAAGGAAGAAAGGCCCTAACATAGATGAGAACCCCACAGGAAGACCAACAGAGTCAACTAACCTGCACCCCTGGGACTAAGCTACCAGCCAAAGAATATTCATGGGCTGAAAGGAGCCCGTCCCCTCATATATGTAGCAGACAGTCAGGTCAGTCTTCATGGCTATCCTGTCTGGCCTCAGTGGGAGAGGATGCACCTAATCTGGCGGAGATTTGATGTGCCAGGGTGGAGATGTACACAGAGGAGGGGTGTCTGACCCTCTCAGAGGAGAAGAGAAAGGGAATGAGGGGAGGGACTCAGTGAGGGAAAGGCTGGGAGGGGGAGCAGCATTTAGGATGTAAATTAATTAATCAACTAATTAAAATATTGTTAAAAAACAAGAGTAGCTTATGTGTTCTATTGTACTTGTTTCTTTACTCTGATGAGCCAGAAACAATTATACAACCCTTTGCTTCAGGGGAGTTTATCACTCTGAAATTGGCTTTCTTTTAAGCCCAACTTTCTGCATGTTCAGGAAAGTTGTGATTCCTCTGACTGTCTGGCTTTTCCTTTCTCATTGTCAGGATGGAACAATATGTCTTTGGTTGTGTTTTGCATTTTCTCTTAAGTGTAACAGGTCTTCATGATGCCTACTCTTTCCAGAGATTCTACTTTTCTGTCTTTGTCTGTCTCAGTTTGATTGTATAGCATAGTTCTTTCTTTTCACCCCCGAGTCTCCTTACTCTGCTCATCTTCCATGGTAAACTTCCATCTATGGGGACCTTGGTTACTGGGGATGAAGGGAAGAGAAAAGGAAGAAAATAGAGGACAGATACACTAATATGTGTCTTTAAAATTACTTGATGGTACAATGAAGGAACAGGACAGTTGACTATGACATGGTTGGAGCTTTTTCTAAGAAAAACTTTTGTCAAAGGTAAGTATATCTCAAGGCGTTGCTTAGCAAAGAAAACGTGTAAGATTTTTTACTGAAATGTTGTGATATTCTGAAGAGCATTGAGGAAGAACTAAAGGTATGCCATAATTGTGGATTAATGTATTCAGTAGCATTAATATGTCACCTCTCCCTAGACTGACCTCTAGAATTAATATAATTACAAAAACAATTCCAGGGGTTTTTAAGATATAGAGGTTAGCAAATTTATGTGAAAAGAAATAGACCGAAAGCATACAATGGGAAGCTCCTACCAACTGATTTCATGGCTCATTCCAATGCTCCAGTAGTCGAGGGGAGGTGCTGCCTGTAGACAGACAAACCTACATATCAGTGGGACAAACCTACATATCGGTGGGACAAACCTACATATCAGTGGGACAAAGTCGAGCCAAGGAACATACCCAGTTAATACTCAGCAATGATGTTCGGTTGCTTCCAATTAGGAGAAGACCAGGTTTTAACTAATGATGTTATGACAGTCGGGTGTCTACATGGAAAAGGAAAGAAGGGGGGGAGTAGGAATGGAGAAAGGGAGGGAAAGCTGGAATCGTCCCTATGTGGGGAGGCAGAGAAGTGCCACGATAGCCAATGGTGTACTTCTTTAAGGCTACAAACCCCGTGACACAGTGGATTGTTTTCCCTTTAATCTATAGGTCTCCAGACATTTTCTATCAATGACCACAGAGTGAATATTTTGTCACATTAGTGGGCAATACTGTTAAAATTCCTCAGTCCAGTCATTAGCTACAGACAATCCAGAAAGGAGCAGGCCTGCCTAAAAAGTCCATCTTAACCATGAACTGAGTGGGTTTGACTACAAAGTCCATCGTAACTGTTTGGACCAAAGTAGAAACAACTGTGACTCTTGGGATAATTGTTGATTCCTCTTCTAATTATCTGAATTCCCTGTCTGCTGTAGGTTTTTGTCCCCTTTCTATTGAGTGTTTATTTAGCTATTTAGATTAGCTTTGACCTATAGATGCGTGCATGTGTATGTGCTTGCAGGCGTGTTTGTGAGTGCATGTGTGTTTTGAGACAAGGATTCACTTTGTAATCAACGCTGACTTCTAATTTACAATAGTCTTTCTGCCCCGCCCATTTCCAGTGCTGGGATTACAGACATGAACCACCATATACAACTTTACAACTTTACAGCTTGCTATTTAGTTGTTGCTGTTGCTGCTGCTGCTGCTGATGATGATGATGATGATGATGATGTTGATGATAATGATGACGATGATGCTGCTGTTTCGCCATTACCTCTGTTATTTCTAGATCTTCTAGTGTCTAAACTTTGAGTATCAAATCACATTTTTCAAACAAACATGTCTTGTTTGTTTGGGGTATTTTTTTCCTATTGGATGCTGGACATTATGAGCATTAAGTTGTTGACCCTAGATTTTGTTGTCTCCCCTTTTTAGGGATGTATACAAAGGAGGTAAATTTGCTTCTGGGTCTGTTTGGTTTTGAGGTATGAGTACCCGTCTTGTCAATCTAAAGTAATCTTTACTCAAGAATTTCTTTAGAGTTACTACCAGCTGAGTTTGGCACCTTTGGGGGGTCTACTGACTGTTCTAAACATAACGCACACGCCTCTCGATGCTGGGCTGCTTAGGTGTGGATTGTCTTCTAGCCTGGTGTGCTATATATTGCCCAGTTTACAATTCCCTGAGTGCTCTTTCCCTAATCTGTGCAATTTCACCCTAGATACATGTAAGTCGGTGTTTATCCAAAGACTTAGGGTCAATACAAGTTTAAAGTAATGATACAACTTTGAGTAACACCAGCACTATATTTTTAAGACTGTTTTCATTACTATGTGAAGATGTTATTTGCCTTTCTACCTTCATTCTCTCGGAAGTGTGGACAGTACAGTTTTCTAGAAGCTCAGTGGCATATGAGATCACAACAAATTGAGCCCCTAAGCAAATAGAAAAACACAGATATTTTCTATTAAGTTAGAAAATATAGGAATTCCAAAAGAAGTAAAATAACACTACTGTTCTCATCAATATTATTATTTTATACAATGTATGTACATTTTTTTCATTAAAACACACTAGATGGATGTCTTTTATGTTAAAATGGATTGATATTTATTTTAGACAACTCACAGTTTTAATTTATAGCACACAAATATTGATAGCTGAAATCTAGCTTAATATCTCCTTGGAGTCCTCAATTATTAAGAAAGTTTCCTTCTCATTGATCGCCCTCCTCTTGGGAACCCTACATAAATTCCAGACTCATTGACCTCCATATGTGCTAAATTGCCATGGTCTGCTTGGTTCACCATGCCTGGGTGTTGTCTAGACAGGGCCTCTTCATAGAGACGGGTGGTAGCGGGCTGCCTTTATCTATTTGCTTCCGGTAGGGACCATAATCCTATGGCCTTGTCAAAATCTAGATGTTTGGTGTATTTTGTCCATTTCTTCCCAGAAAAAATAACAAAGCAAGTAAACAAACAAACAAAAAAGTCAGCTTTCCATACAATGGCTTTCTAGATCACTAAGAAGGAAAATTAAAAGAATATAAATATAAGGTAAAATCTGATACCAGTCACTCTATTGGTTATTTAGATGTTTGTAGAATTCCTTCAAATGAAGCCTCTAGTCTAATTCTCAGAGAAACACATGGGGACTGTAATTTTCTCTCATCTTACTAGAAAATGAACTGAAATAGCCTACATTTAAACCCAATTCTAGCCGGGCAGAGGTGGCGCACGCCTTTAATCCCAGCACTTGGGAGGCAGAGGCAGGCAGATTTCTGAGTTCGAGGCCAGCCTGGTCTACAGAGTGAGTTCCAGGACAGCCAAGGCTACACAGAGAAACCCTGTCTCAAAAAACAAAAAAACAAAAAACAAAACAAAAAAACAAAACAAAAACAAAAACCCAACTCTAAACCCAGTGTAACTTTTGAGATTTAAAGTTGAAACTAAAGCATTATCTCTTGGACAGTGTTTACCAAGAACATCCTCTATTCCAGGACAGCTCTGGGTGTCAGAGTGTACAGCAGAAAACAAAATGCCCAAAGTCTCTATAGGGTGGGCATTATCCAAGCAAGCAAAAGCAAGGAGTAATTACAGAAGTAAGTCATAGTCCAGCTAGGGAAGTACTCTGGACAAAAAGAAATCAGCAAGGAAGAGTTAAAAACAGTTCTGAAGTGGGAATGTTGCCAGGAAGAGCAACATTAGAAAGACTAAGGAAACTACCAGACTGTCTAGTGGCATAACAGAGAGAAAGTAGGGCATAAGAAGGCTCCAGCTCCGCGGGAGGTTGTAATGGCGGGCTGAGGAGGCTGGCATGTAAGAGCTGAGCATGCAATAGAAAGAACAGTGGCAAGCCAGATACAGGGCCTGGTCAGGGTCACTCTGAGTGTGGGGAGACTGAAGGAGTTAAGGAGTAGCATTTTTATGAGATGATAGATAGAGACATACATACATACATACATACATACATACATACATACATACATGCATACATACATGCATACATACATAGATGATTTAGCTAGGTAGATGATAGATACATAGATACATAGATGATTGATATAGACAGATGATAGATAGATAGATAGATAGATAGATAGATAGATAGATAGATAGATAGATAGATAGATAGACAGACAGGGAAAGAAATAAGAAATAGATACACACACACAGTGAGTAGTCTGGGGCAGGTAAAAATGGGAGACTAGTTAGAAAAGTACTGCAAGCACAGGGGCAAACTCTGACAGTAGCATAGAGATAGTGAAGAGAACCTGGGATTCTTCTCAGGAAAAGAAAACACTTCTAGCTACAGTATGTATTTTGAATGCCATTTGTATTAAATTTCTTAAGTTATACTTTCCTCATCATCTATCACCGGTGAGTAATTTAGATAATGTTTGAAATCCCCTCTGTCATATTTACTTCTGTCTTTGTTAATATTTTATAGATTAAATCTATTTGAAAATAAAGTCACATACGAAATGTTCTCTTCTACCATCTCCTATGAGCAGTTACTCACGTGCTGGCACTCAGGTTACACACAAGCCATTTCAGTTGATGCACTCCCCCCCATGGAACCCATTGTTCATTGTTTGCAAACACTGCCTGAGGAGCCACATCTTTTTCCAAAGATTAACTCTATGAAGAACAGCCTGTCTCGTCTGACTGAGTATACGTGGGAATTATGTGCCTTAAAGTGGTGACTTTCTCTAAGACCCTGTGTGAAATGAGACACCACACCCCATCCCTGTTCAGCATTGCTGGTCATTCTTCTGAAACAATTGCTTTATCCTGATATCTAATTTTTCCTAGGGACAAACAGCCTTTCCTTAAAGGGCAAAATGGAGAAAACAAATAGAAAACAAAGAAAAAAAGTTTGTGGCCTTCAGTTAGCCCTGGACTTTTGGCTGATCCAGTTGTTAACAACTGGTTTTACAAGTTTATAATAACAGCTCCTAGAATTACAGTTTTGTCTGTGCTTTTCATCTTTGCAGAAGTGAATTCATCTTTGTCATATTGGGTTGGAAACTCTGAAGACACAAGCAATTGGTTCTCAGACCTACTAATTTACTGTCTTCATTAATGCGTCTTTCATAACGGCTCTTTGCACTTTGGGCAAAATGCCCAAAAGAGCTGGTTTTCAATCCTGACGCTGATTAGGAGGTTATCTGAAGGAACCTCACAAAGATGAGTTTTAGTTGTAGTTATGGTTTGGAAGTGTGAAATGCGGAAACCAGGTCCTCATAAGCCCTTCAGCATGATACAAAATAGCAAGAACATTCAGCGGTTTCTCAATAATTTAGTCTGTTGGCAAAGGTCTTAGCACTGTTGGTTTGCTGTTTAGTCAGTAAGTCCCCATGATCTAAGATTTGGATTTGTTTAATGGTGCTCCATTTTTGCCCAGATACGTTTTAATAAAAGTCAATTAAATTGACTTAATTTTGCTTACATTCTTCATTGAATGTTAAGTAAGATGGCAGGATAACATCTTAACAACATATGGGAGTCACACAAGTGGGAAATACCCAAGTATTCTAACATCACCGGTTTCTTTGCTATCAAGGCACAGCCTACCTTCCCTATGACACACTGTGACTCGAGCATCCATTCATTTGTCCTGATATTTTTTTAAAGCTTACTTGTTGTTTTATTTGTGAAATAACAATTTCCAAAATGTTGTTCTATCAAGTAATCTTATTTTATTTTATTTAATCATATGCAGCCCATGTCTGCCACCCTCAAGCTCTTAGAAAGATTCTACTTCTATGATCGAATAAGTCAGTTTACCCATGAAGAATCTCTCCTAGTCTTGCCTTTTTAGACTGATGTGGCCCAGTCATTTCAATTTTCCTCTCTGCATGCTGCTACCCCAAATTTTAATGGCCTTTAATAGGATACTTTTAAGGTTCTAGGTCAGATCTGCACATAAATTTTAACCATCATAGTCCATCCAATAAATTTCTTTCCAAGTTCATTCTTAGGCAGCAAGTTTTCTCCCTTGATGCCAGGATTTTGATATTTAATTATAATTGTGGCTGTTGTGTTCTTCAGGAAACAGCAGCCCTCAAGAAGAAAAAATACCCATTAACTTCATAAAACCTTGCCTCTGTTTTTTTAAAAGAAGTTCCAATTACCATCTTTCATCACTTTGTTACATTCACTTTGCCTCTGTAAGTGACAGAAGTTGGTCAAGAAAGAAGCTAACACAAAGTTAAAATGTAAGCTTCATTAGGAGGAAGGGCCTTGCAAGTCAGGGAGCTATGATGGGCTTTCGGGAGACAGAGCAGCAGAAAGGGACAGAACATTATAGTAGATTCAGGAGTCGGACTTAACGGGGAGGAAGAGGCTTCTGTTAGAACCCTTGACTGGCGCTTCTCTGAAGGGAATAGCTCGAATTAAGAGGGAGAGAGAGAGAGAGAGAGAGAGAGAGAGAGAGAGAGAGAGAGAGAGAGAGAGAGAGAGAGAGAGACGCCATGGACAGGCAATAGAGAAGGGCTGTGAGAACTCCCACACACAATGGAAAACATCTGACTTTTATAACCTTTCAAGGCATGGCAGGAGTTCCACACCTCAGGACTTATTTCAAAGTAGCCCATATGACAGAGAGATTGTGAGAGCCCAGGTAGGACCATAAAACCACAGAACAACGTATTGATGAGAGGCGGGAGGGAAGGAGGGAAGAAGAGGAGGGAAGACAGACAGACAGACACAGACTGTAGGATCTGGTCTTTTAGAATTACCAATGTCTTAGGGTCAGGCCCAGGATCTAACAGTCACTTCAGCCAAGAAAATTGAGCTTTGAACTTTCATTTTTCTCCTTTATGTAATCATTTCGACTAACTGGGCAGATAAAACAGACTCCTGGTATCCACCAAGCCAAAAGACAACAACAACAACAACAACAACAACAACAAATTACAGAACACTAACGGAGGTAGCAGCAAAGTAGAACTAGGCCTTATCCATCCATTATTACTCTGGGTCAAGAAACTTACTAAATGGGTGAAAAAAATTCTTACTATATGCCTCCTACAAGCAATTTCCTACCCACATGGCCTCGTAACTGACCCTCCCCAAGCTGTCTATGGAAAGCAGGGTTTTTCCTCTCCAATGTGAGGTAAAGAAACTCTAATTTGCCCTTGTCCTTTATATTGCAGTTCTCCATACAGAATTGCTGTGACCAAGCCTTGTATGGTCACTGTCTTCATTCCAAAGAGGCTTGCTCAGTGGAAGGAATGCTGCCCAACAGGGCCCATCCACTTTGTTCAGTGACATCCCCATGTGAAACCTCAAGGTGCGGGATTGATAGCTTCCAGACAGATGACTTCAGGAAGGTTCCTGGAGGGCGGGGCACCTGAAGAGCCCATGCAAGCTCTACACCCTGTCCACAGAAGTAAGTGCTTCCCTGAATCCTCGGTGTCCCTCAAGGAAATTAATCAAAGCCAAAGGACTTATGAGAACCATGACTTATAGCCAGTCAGAAACACTAAGGCAACAGCCAGAGGCTTGTGGTTGGCATCTGCAGTGGGAGGGGCTTTCGAGGCAGATAGGATCAGAACTGAACTGAGTCGGAGGACACTTCGCCACACCATTGTTTGCTACCACTGATACTTTCAGAAGGGGAGAAGTACCCACACCTTCTGAGATCACAGAGGTCTTCTGTGTGGTGGTGGTGTGGAAGCACGGGGAAGCAGGAGAAGGCAGTCTGGTTTTGTTTGTATGCCATGTAGGGAGAAGATATACACACTGTGTGTTTATATGGTTTGTAAGTGTACACTGAGAATTATAAAAACACTGATGAATGCCATTAAACAAGAACAAATAAGTAGAAGAATGGGCCATGGTCATAGTTTGGGAAAAGTCAAAGTATTAAAATGCCTACACTACTCATTACAGTTTGGATCTTGAATTTCCCACAAAGGCCTGTGTGTTAAAGACTTGGATTTCAGGCTGTTACTGGGAGGTGGATGAACCTTGGAGAAGTGAGGCCTTATGGGAGGAAGATCCTGAGAGGGGATTCTGTGGGCACTGGTTCCTTTCCTGTTCTTTTGCCATTTGGCTCATGGCATGAGCCATCTTACTCTGCCACATACTCCTACCATTACGCCAAAGCAATGGAGTCAATTGATATTAGATTGGCACCTCAAAACTAAGGAGCCCGCATACACTTCTCCATAACTCAGTCATCTTAGACATTTCATTACTGCAGCAAAAAAAATGTACACATTACTCAAAGGCAATCTAAAAGTTGAATGCAACCCCTATCAAAATTTAATGACATTTTCTGACCTCACTAGAAAAGTCAACCCCCAGATTCATGTGTTAGGCCTGTGTAGTAAAATCAACCTTGGACAAAAAGAACAGAACTAAATTTAAAAGTTGTATACTCACTGATGCCAAATTACATTACAAAACATACCTCTGTGGAACAGAATGGAGAGCCCAGAGATAAACCTGTAACTGGCTAAACAACTCACTTTCAGCAGGGTGCCAGGAATGCACAGTGTGGGAAGGATGGTACCTTAGTTCGTAGCATAGCAACACAGAATATACACATGCAAAAGAATAAAAATGACTGTTCCTACCACACACAAAACTCAGCACGAGTTAAAAACTTAAACATAAGACATGAAACCATGAAACTCCAAGGGAATTTATGATAAAAGCTCCTTTGTCTTTGGTTAGCTGCAACTTAGGGAACTTATATTACTTGAAAGGGAGGGAGGGAGGGAGGGAAGGAGGGAGGGAGGGAGGGAGGGAGGGGAAGAGGGAGATCAGCAAAGTAAATAGACATTTATCAAAGAAAACATATGAAGACCACCAGACGCATGCAACAGTGTTATTACTCAAGATTAATAATCATCAGATGGCTACAAACAAAAATGTCATGAAATAGCATCTCACACCTTTGAGGAAGACTGTAATTTAAAAGAGACAAGTGTTGGCAGGGATGTGGAAGAAAGGCGCTCTATCGGTGTGAATTGTTCCTGTTGTTAGGGACAATAATACCAAAAGATTAAGAACAGTGACGTGTATGGTGATCTGAATTTGGAGCATATATCAGAAAGAGAAGATATGGGTGTCTTAAAGAAATATGTGTACTTCCATGTTCATTTAACACTAGCTACAGTAGCCAAGATATGAAAACAATCTAATTATCCATTGAAAGGGTAAAAATATTGTGGTCTATCCATACAATGGAATATTAACCAGCTTTGAAAGTTTTACCATTTATGGCAACATGAATGGACCCAGAGTTCTTGATGCTAAATAACATAACCCAGATGCGGAAAGATGATCCCATATTATCTGACATGTATCATCTAAAGGAACACACTGAACTCAGAGACAGAAACTAAGGCAGTAGCCACCATAGAAGGAAGAAGTGTGATAGTTAAAGGCACAGGACTTCAGTTATATTGGTAGTGAAATTTGAGTGATTTACCATTCTACATTAGTGCTATAGTTACTTAAATGAGCCATTAAACGTTCTTACTATAGGCAAACGAGAACAAAGCAAAGGAAACTTTGGAGCATAAATGTTTGTGGTCTTCACATGGTGAGTATTTCTCAGGTGTGCCCTCGAGTTCACCAAGAGCTGTATATTAAAATATGTGGGCTGTTTACCCATTAACTATACCTCTCTATAAGGTAGGTTTTGTTCCCTAAGAAGAAGCAAGCATGTAATTATAATCATAGATTGTGTGTGTTGGATATAATTTTATTTCAGATTCAAATATGAAAGTATTATGTACAGAGCAGCAGTGCTTGGATTTTTGTAGACAAGCCAGTGTGTTAGCTATCGTATAGGCACCAAGGATTTAATACAGTTTTCTTGGCTTGGGGAACCCAAATGACTGAACAGGAAGGCCTGGAAAAGAAAGCAGTCTACACTAGTGTGTATAGAACATGTAGAAGCTCATGACTTTCACAAAGCGTAGGGACAGTGACTCTCTGGCACTTGAAACTATAAAGAGCTTTGGGTCCTACACAGTCATGCTCACAAAGGCGAGAACAGCCTCTTCCTGTGTATTCCGTCCATGTTAAAAAGGCCCTATCGGTAGTCCCACGAAGAGAGGGCCAGCGTTTCTCTAGTTGCAGCCTGTTTGCTCCAGCTGTTGAACAACCTGAGAGGCAGGCTGTGTCCTGTGTTCAGAGACTGTACACACTTGTGTGTTCCTTAAAGCCCTCGTCCCCATAAAACTGTCACCCAAGCATGGCTGAGCTGCCATCTTGTTTGAGAAAGCACATCTGCTCGACGTGGGTTTCGGTCTTTACATCCCAGGTTCTCACGCTTCGGTGTTGGACACTATTTCCTGGGCGATCTCCCCATTCCTAGCGCTCACTAATGTTAATATGAGATATTTTATGGATAGTAAGAAAGAATTCTACTTTTAAAGGGGGTTGAGGAAAGGTGATACTGCAGAAAGAATGTGACTTTAACGAGTAAGAGACACGGATTTTAGCTTCCATTCTGTTATTAGCTAGCCATGTGACCTTGCGTGGATCACGTTGCCCCTTTAAATCGCAAATGACTCTTCTTTTAAAGTCAAAGAATTAGGCTCGCCTATCCGATCTCTCTGTCAGTTCTGTAAAGAAGGGAGAGGTTGCTTTGTTTTATGTATTAAATGGGCATCTAGATTAATATTTATTAGCTTGGAAAGGGGCATCCATAAAGCCTTTGCAGTTTGCTGTACCTTGCAGCCCTTTCTCTGCTTTGCATGGACTCACAGGATCAAAGAATCGCTTTGGGTTCACTGAAGGCTTTTGGCATAAAGATCAGTACAAAAATGATGTGGCATTGCTGCCAACTGAGCCCTGTTCTGCTAGACTGGAAACGCGTAGCCAACGCAGGGATTTTATAAAGCTTTTGCACTGGCCGTGGTTTATCAATCACTGACACGCGCATTGTTTCAGATCATACTTCTCAGCAAGCTGTTTGCAGCACATCGCCTGCCTTCCTTTATAAGCCATAAATATTTAATTCTTTAATAAACTGCTTATATGTAATATAAAATGACTGATGCTCATCTCCCCTCCTCTTTTAATCGTGAGTGCTACTATTCGCAAAAACAATTCTTATTTCTTTCTGAGCAGCAGCGTGCTTCATAAATGTTTGACTCTTCTTTTCCTAAGTAGCAGTTTATTCTGGGGTGTAGAGGAAGTGACAGGCAGAAACACAGACCCTAGCTTTAGGGAGTGCAGTTTAACTCTTCCCCTGTCAGTGTCCTTGCCAAGCTGCAAATAAATGGGGCAAGGGAGATGGACTTTGGAATTAGGTGAGCCAACGTTACCTCGCTAGAGACTGGTGTCAAAAGCTATTCAAACTTCTAGTCCAAATGAGTATTTACAAGAGTAGCCATGGCCTCCTCTGTGTTCTGACGTTCCTTGTCATTTATAAGTGGCAGTCAGGGACAATGTACCAATACCATAGTGTTCTCTCTTTTATAGCTTTACACTATAGTATTGAACATTAGCTGATCTGCTTTCTGTGGCATGGCTTTCAATACTTAAAAACTCACTTTTACAGTTTGTATGCCCTGAACAGTTGTCAGAATGTTTACAAGCAAGCTACTGTAACGTTTCTAGGATATTTCAATATAGTTCATGTCATGGAGCCCTACAAATGGTGAACTCCCCAGGGGAGGGCAGGAAGGATGAAATGGGAAGGCCAGAACAGGCAGCTTTGCAGTGTCAGACTCATTTGGAAAAAGCAATGCTTTTATTGTTTTTAATCTTGATTTATATGCTGCATGTACCTTGAACTGGCTCTCACTTTATGCTTTTAACCTGCCTCTTCTTGTCTCACCATTTCTACAGACATCTAGCATACAATAGGCCCTCAAAATAGCACCAACTCCCTGCCTACATGTCCACCATAGAAAACATTGAGGCAAAATTAAAATGACTGGACATGATCTGCAAGGATGCCTTCTGTCTTCTGTAAGCAGGCATTTCACGGTGTTAGCGTATCATTTTAAGCAATGCACACTTTAAATGTGAGGCTCCCTGTTTAACTAACATCATAATTCCATGAGGAGTCTCATCAGCATCTTTCCTTATAAGTTACGCGCTTGGTCTTAACTGAGCTGATTTTCTTGTATCCGTCTGGGGATTACAGTCTCATGGTCCTTGTACCCTGCCCACTTTTATATGAAACCACTGCTTAATTCACCAATGATCCCAATTTTTCCTTCATCCATCAGTCACATTAGAAATATTCTTCCATTATATTCTTCCTAAAGCGTAATTGCCTGTGACACCCACAGTACAGCTTTCTACGCTGAGCATCGGGACCGGAAAAGGCGTTGAGTGTAAGCCCAGGCTTTCCTGGATGCTCCACTTCCAGTGACTACACTGCCTAGTTTGCCTCTGAAGCCACCTTCCTGCTCTCTTCCTGACATAATCTGTAAATTGGACCAGCCTTCATCTCTTATTTAATTCTTTATTTTTATACTAAATTTTACTAAGATGTTTTTAGTCAGTGAAAATAATAGATAACTTTACTAATAAGAACTTTATTATATTGTTACTGAGTTCTTACTAATTGTGGAGATTGCCTTGAGATTCTTAATTTTTGCCCTCTTAATCTAGCTCTAAGGGGCCAGAATTTCTAATCGAAGAAGAAAATGAAGCATATACAAGTTGCTCATCTTAGCTCACCTTGCTACCGTGTAAATGAAACCGAGACTCCAATACAACTCCTACCATTCCACAGCCTGTAATTTGCCATGTTGCATTGAGAGAAACTCAGGAAGAAAGGAAGGGAAGGAGGGAAGGAGGGAGGGAGGGAGGGAGGAAAGAGAGTGCTTCATCTTAAAATTATAAAATGATAATCATTATTTCTTTGTTCATTTAAAAAGTATCATGGTTGCAGCCTGCAGGATGGGAAAAGATTCTTAGCAACTACACACCTAATAGAGGGCTAATATCCAAAATATATAAAGAATTCAAAAACTGGAGATCAAGAAAACAAATAACTCAGTTAAAAATGGGGCACAGATCTACACAAAGAATTTTCAGAAGAGGGAACTCAAATGGCTGACAAACACTTAAATGTTCAATATCTTTAGTCATCAGGGAAATGCAAATCAAAACTACTTTGAGATTTCATCTTATACCCATCAAAATGTCTGAGGTCAATAAATGCCATTGAGAATATAGAGTAATTGCTGGTTGGAGTGCAATCTTGTACAATCACTATGGAGATCAGTGTGTTGATTCCTTAGGAAACTGGGAATAGATCTACCTCAAGACCCAGCTAGACCATCCTTGGCCGTGTAACCAAAGGATGCTTCATCCTACCACAGAGACACTTGCTCAGCCACATTCATTGCTGCTCTATTCATAATAGCCCAGAATTTAGAAACAATCTACATGTCCCTCAACAGAAAATTACATTTTAAAAGTGGTACATTTACACAGTGGAATATTACTCAGGTATTTAAAAAGAAGAAATCATGAAATTCACATGTAAATGAATGGAACTAGAAAGAAAAATCATCCTGAGTGAGGCAACTCATCCCCAGAAAGACAAATATGGCATGAATCTGCTTATATGTGGATATTAGCTATTACCTCAATGATAAGCAAGCTACAATCTATGGAATGACAGAGGTTAGATATAGTGTGAGGGACAGGCATGTCCCCAGGAGAAGGAAATGGACTAGATAATTATGGATGGGCAAGGTGGGGAACTGGAACAAAAGAATCACACAGGGAAGGGGAGAGAAGGGGAGGATATAGCCTCCTATGGGGACTCCCGTATATGGGGAGAGACAGCTAAAATTAAGAGCCATTGGAGGGGTAATATGGAAACCTAATACCACAGAAGCTTCCTAAAATATATACATATATAAAGGTAATCTAAATGAAATCACCAAATAACAGGGGAGACAGACCCCCAACTGGACCTCTCTTGTCACCAAAGAAATGTTCAGTACCAGAACTGGATTAACCTAATTGAGTTGTTGGCTGAAGGTGTACCATGGGAACCCCCAACAACCCAGGCTATTGTGAAGGCTATGGTTGTTCTCCACAAACTGAAGGCAAGGTCCTGTTGCTGAAGGCAACACCTAGACAACTTACTGAGCACAGGGAGGTCAAGCTGGTGCCTACATAGAGCTTTCATCCCTGCAGGCTAGTGCTCTTGACACAGGAAGGTGCTCTGCATGCTACCAAATGAGAAACGTGAGCACCAACAGCACAGCTCCAAACCCTTTGATCTATAATGGTGACCCACCTGCGAGACATGCTAGGGCAATAGAGGCACAAAGCTTGTGGGAGTGACCAACCAATACCTGATTTGGCCTAAAGACCATTCCATGAGATGGAAGTCGTACCCTAAACTGCTTTGGTGACCATGAACCTGCCTAGATAGTCCAGGATCTGGGGATAAAACCAAACACTACTGTTCTTTAAAAAAGAAGAAGGAGGAGGAGAAGAAAGAAGAGGAGGAGGAAGAAGAAGAGGAGGAGGAGGAAGAAGAGGAAGGAAGGAAGGAAGGAAGGAAGGAAGGAAGGAAGGAAGGAAGGAAGGAAGGAAGGAGGGAAGGAAGGAAGGAGCTATAAAATGACTCCTAATGCCATTCTGCAATGCTCACAGCTCCATCCCTTGCTCAGCCATCATCAGAGAAGCTTCCTCCTGCAGCAGACGGGAACAAATACAGACCACCACAGGAGAGCCTGTGCAGAAAGTGAGCAACTGCTCTTGGAATAGAATATATAAACTTAAGTTTTAATTCAATGATACTAAGTAACCACTCCTTGTAGAAAAATTAAAGGGAAATTATTTCCAATAATTTGTGCTTTCCAAGCTCAAATTTGCTTCCTTAATAACATAAATTTGCTGATCTTCTCTATTTCTCCCTAAGACAAAATCTCCTACCCACACCCCTGGTTGGGACCAAGGTTCTAATAACATTTTTGTCACCTCCTTGTGTGTTTTCATCTTGTGTGTTGGCTCGCCATCAGACTAGCATTTCATTCTTTTAATCTCCGTGTTTTCAAAGTATAACCTATTCCATCGACACAATCAATTACTTTCAACAATCCGTGTGCACATCCCCATGATTAAAAGGTAAATTATCTCCTAGAGAGCACATGTGGATTTTCTACATCAAAAGTGTATCAGACGTAATAAACGATAACCCCACAGTTCAAATTTATTGGCAAAAAATAAAATAAAATAAATAAAAGCCACTTGAAAAACATGTATATAAAAATAATAGCACTGTTCATGCAGGAAAACAATGTAGTGTCAGTTCATGGTCTTGTGATGCCTTTCTCTGAAAAATATATATGAAAGTGCTTTTGTACAGTGGAAGTCTTAGGCAAATATAAATTGTAATTATAATTATGGTAAGGAATTTGAAGCACTTTTATTATAACCCTGCTAATTGTTATGGAGTTTAAATCCTACATATGAGTGTGTCATGCCAATTTAAAAATTACTATTTTAAATGCTCAAAGGCATTGTTAATTCTGGATAAGGCCTGTAACAAGGCCAAGCATTGATTTGTAATATGACAAATTCCCTAATTTTGGTTCGAGTCTTTATGTTTTATCATTAGACCTTTTCAAAGGAAAGCATTCTTAAATAATGCTGACTGATACCTCTAATTGCTTGAAACATCTTTTTAAAGTCATCATGGAAAAAGTCCTAACTTATTTTTGAGACTCGAAACCATCATCATCATTAGAGCTACACAACACAGGGTCCCTGTGTCATTGTTAATTTAAACCCTGAAGTATCTCCCCTTTACACTGATGAAAGTGGACAACCAGACAGTTCATTAGAAAAAACTGTGTCTGTCTGTAAATCATTTCCCCTATTCATGCAGTCACAAAACACACTAATTTTACAGGATTCAACTTTGGAAGCTCTTGGGGACATCTATGTTACCCAATACTCTCCATTTCCTCTTATTTATTGTCAAATAAGGTAACATCTGATTCCATTAAAATACTATTTTCTGTCTTCTTTACAGAGAACAATGGAAACTTTGAGATCTTCTTTGGCAGTCAATTCTTAGTACAGGATATTCTTCAGATTATAGGCTTCTTGTATATTCTTTAAGCCTAAGCCTATTAACCCTTTGTTTTAACTTTCTGGAATTTACACAAAGTTTGAAATATAGTATGCATATATCTGTGTGTACACAGAAGCACACATAAGTGTTGTGACAGTTAGTTTTTAAAAATTTTTTTTCATCCCAAAGTTGGCTATTTAATTGCATTCTCTTCTGTAGATTATATTCTTGATTGGGAAATAGCATTCATTAATGACTATGTAATAGCAATAAGGGACAGAATTTATATGAATAAACATTGGAAAGCAACTGAGTAAACATTAAAATAAGGATCATAAGTAGTTGCTTTAGATAGATAGTCAATAATTTGCTAGGCCAAATAAATGATATGCTCAGCTTCTATAACTCTGAGTTCTGCATGCATGGATTTAAACAACAAAAGTTCAAACTATGCAGAAATTTGTGATTTCACTAAACATGTACAGGATTAGTTTTTGTCATTCCTTATTCAATATAATATAACATGACAAACCTATAATCAATATTATATTAAAGAGGAAAAACTTAAAGCAATTCCTATAGAATTAATATGACAAAGATAGTCACTGTTGCCACTCTATTTAATACAGTATTTGAGTCTTAGCCGGAGCAATAAGCCAAGGAAATGTAACTAAAGAAGTACACATAGGCGAGAATAAAGTAAAATTATTCTTTTTTTTTTTTTTTTTTTTTTTTTTGGTTTATTGAGACAGGGCTTCTCTGTGTAGCCCTGGCTGTCCTGGAACTCACTCTGTAGACCAGGCTGGCCTCGAACTCAGAAATCCACCTGCCTCTGCCTCCCGAGTGCTGGGATTAAAGGCGTGCACCACCACTGCCCGGCCTGATTACACTTTTAATAAAGTGTCAAACCACAAAGGCAACATAAATGCAGTCGTTTTCCAACATACCAATCATAAATAAGTTTTAAAAGAAAGTAACTTTTAAAAAAAGATATGAGGCAGGAGGCAGGGCCTGAGTAGGTGAAAGATTTGACAATGAAAACTTTAAAATACTGATAAAATCAAAGAGGACTCTAGAAGATAGACAAACCTCCTACATTCAAAAAAAAAAAAAAATGTGGGAAACAATTGTCAAAGCAATAACACAGATTTGATGCAATTCCCATCAAAATTCAAACATTTTCACAGAACTGGAAAAAAATTCTAAAATTTATATAAAGGCACAAAATATCCTAAATAGCCAAAATAATCCTGAGAAAGAAGGAAAGAAAGAAACAAAGAACGTGATACTTAAGGTATCATGAGACATAATTTGACATTATACT
Source organism: Uromys caudimaculatus (assembly GCA_028551405.1). Taxonomy (NCBI): domain Eukaryota; kingdom Metazoa; phylum Chordata; class Mammalia; order Rodentia; family Muridae; genus Uromys; species Uromys caudimaculatus. The sequence goes on from CM052707.1 coordinate 38,066,918, forward strand.
AGAGATTCATAGTAACACACCAGCATAATACTAGCATGAACTGAACATATGTATCAAGGGAATATAACAGAGAACCTAGAGATAAACTTGCATAGCTACAGCTGCCTAATTTTCAAAAAATATGCTGAAAACATATATCAGAGGAATGAACATCTTTCTAACAAGTGATTCTGGAAAAACTGGATATGCACATGGAGACTCATGCAACTAGATTCCAGCCACTCACCCTGTGTAAAAATCAAAATATATCAAAGACTTTAAAGAGATACCTGAAACTCCCAAAGTACTCGAGGAGAATACAGGGAAAACATTTCAAGATACAGGCATAATGTCTATCTTTCCTAATACCAGAAGGTGCTATGCAGGCTGCTCCGAGGAGGAAGAGCATATCCATGCTCTTAGCCAACCTGGGCCCTGCACGCTGTAACAACATGCCAGGAAAGGTGTGCTCACAGGTGCAGTTGGGTCATGAGTGTTATGGGAGTAGCCAACTGCATTCTGACTGGATTTGAAGCCTCCCCCATGGGAGAGAATCCATTCCTAAAACTATAGCCAAAACCCCAAGGCTAAGGAAGTTATGGGCCAAAAAGTGAACCCACTACTACTGTTTTGCTGAATGACAATATTGTCAAACTGCCTTCTAAATATTTATGACTATACCCATAAGTTAGGTCTATCCTCAATTTTGGTCAGTGGAACTTCTTTTTTCAGTGGGCAGCAGTTAATGAAGAGCATCATAACTGGTCAAAGAGCCAAGAAATAAAAACTGACTGTGTTCATTCCTGAATGGGATATCTGTATTTGCCTCCCACCCAGGGCTCAGGAAATATTGCAAAAGACAGAGAAGAAAGTAAGAGGGAGAGGAGAGGAAGGAGTACCAGGAAAAGCTGTCTTCTGGACTAGCATAGCACTGCACTCAGAGACTCATCAAGCTAGCCAGCATTCCATCCTGGATGGAGGAGGTGCTCACAAAACCCCACCACTGCCTGAAGAAGTGGTGCCAGGTGATGACTGCCGGGCAAGGGAGAGTCAGTTTTCTCTGGAAGCATGACCCATGGTAGGCTGTCCATGCCCTGGTGGAAGGCCCCACATCTCGGTCCATGTTGGCAGTTCTAAAGGACTCGATGAGTTATACTAACAACAGAGGGCAAGAGTGTGGGAGGGGAGACATGTTGAGAGGGGTCCAGGAAGGATGTATGAGAGTGGATACAATCAAGATACACTACATGCATGTGCAAAATTGCAAAAGAATAAATAAAGGTATCCAACAGTCACAGACATAGGCAGGGACTTCCTAAGCAAGATTCCATTAGTTCAAGAAATAATTGCAAGTATTGTCAACCAAGCTTATAGAAATTAAAAGACTTAATGCACACCAATGGGGAAAAATATCAATAAAATGGAGAGACAGCCTACAGAATGACTGAACAGCATTGCCAGCTACTCCTCTGATAGGGTATTAACATTACAAATACATAAAGAACTAAAAAATAATAATAAACACTAAAAGAGAACTGGCCAACCAATAAGCAGGGAAATACTCAGAACACAGTACTCAAAAGAAGTGCAATACATACTGGGAAATTTTCCAGCACTTGTAGCAATGGAAGAAATGAAAACCAGAGGTTATTGAGGTCCCAGCTCATTCAAGTCACGATGGCCTTCATCGAGAAAGTGAGTAACACCAAGTACTGGTACAGACGAGCGTGTGAAAGTGACGCTTGTATTCATCCACGGAACTATAAATTCATCTAACCAGTTTGTAAACCAGTAAGGGAATTCCAAAAAAGAAAAAATGCTAAAAGTAGAGCTACTATAAAATCCAAATTTAGCACCCCAGAGTGTATGCCCACAGTAATCAAAGTCAGCATATAATTAAAATGCACCACTCCCACAGCTATCATTATTCTCTGTATAATAAAGGTGTGGAATCAACTTAAGTGCATTGCAACAGATGACTTTTAAAACGCAGCATGCACAGGCATACACACACGCATGCACACACATGCACGCACACATGCACACAAGTGCATGCATGCATTTGCACACGCATACATAAGCATCATTCACCACAGAGAAGAATTAGATCATTTTATCTGCAGAAACAACGATGGCATTAGAAATCATCACGTTAAACAAAGTCAGCCGGATTCAGAGAGACAAACATCACACGCTTTTGCTAGTGTGTTGAACGTAAAGACAAAAAGATGTAAAAGTAGACATAGAACGCAGGTCAGGGAGTGGAGCAGGGGTAAAAGAGAAAGATGTGGACTGGGTATTGTTACTATGATATAAGCACGACAATGTCATAATGAATCCTATTGTTTTATACAGTTAACGTGCTTTGAAAAGGGAGGGTGGGGAAGGGAGGGAGGGGAGGGAGGGGGAGGGAGTGAAAGAAGAATGGGGTCCAGGAGGGATGAAGGAAGGAAAAGGATGGAAGGCAGGAAGCCAGAAGGCGGGAAGCAGGTCTGTAGTTAACCAGATGCTTGCGTTACTAGATAAGGTCTTTTAAATGGCACCAGGATGACATTTCATAACACACAAGAATATGTCTTAAAGATGAGAGGGAATATGGTTATGAAAAGTTAAGTGGATATTCTAGAACTGAAAACTACAGTAACACACATTGAATCACTGGAAATAGAGGAAGAAAGGATCGTTGAACTATTAATAGAGCAATAAAAATATTCAAGCCAAAGCATGAGTAACGGAAGGATGCTTAACAAAAAGCCTAAGATCTATAAAGCACACATTGCAAAGTGCCTAACACGCGTGTATTTGGAATCTTACAAGTGAAAAAGAGACTTCTGTGGAGTCCATATTCAGGTTGATAATGATAAAGTTATATAGTGGAGGAAAGATATCCATCTGCAAAAATCCCACGTGCAATAAATAAACAAAAGCACAGCTAGTTACATCACTAAAACTACCAAAGACAAACAACGAAGAGAAAAGTCTTAAGTGGAGGCAGAGACAGATGTATTACCCCAAAGGCAGCCATACAACCGACCGACAGCCTACTTCCGCAAAGCAACGATGTGCCTGAGAGACAGTGGAACAACATCTTTTAAAGGACTGAAGGAGAACAGCTGCCGCTGTAGAATTCTGCACTCCTGAAAATGGGATCTGAAGATGGGACAACTTTATAGACAAACAGAAGGTAGGGCAGCTTACCAAAATAGATCTGACTTAAATATGATTATGAGATGTTAGGTAGAAAAGGCAATCTCGGAAGGAAATATGAGCATAGAGAAAGAAACAAGACACAAGCGTGTAGATGAGGCTCAATTAATCTTGGCCACATAATGGAAGACCATTTTTGCTTATGTAGTTAAAAATATATGAGCTGTAAAATGCTTGTCAGTAATAACACAAAAAGTGAGAAAAGGTGGACAGGATGCTGCCTAAGGCTTTATCATGTGTTCTGAAAGTATAAGTTGACATCAAGCTGCAATAAATGACACATGCTAAACTTAGGGTGACATTCAATATGTTACTGTCACACTAGGAAAAACAATTAAACAAAAAAAAAATCCACATTCTCCTTCCTTATTTGTTTAGTATTGGGGATCAAAACTGATGCTTCCCCTAGTACTACATAAGCTGGTCCTGGTGGCACACCCCTCTAATGCCAGTCTCAAGAAAGAAGTGATAGGAGGCTCAGGAATCCCAGGTCATCCTCAGCTATTCAGAGAGTTCAAGGCCAACCTCTGCTTTATGAGACTCTGTATTGTTTTTTTTAAAAAACAAACAAACAAACCGAATCTCACATATGCTAGCTGATCTTAGGGTCACTGAACCACACCCCTAGACTGTGAAAAAGAAATATTGATCCTAAATAATGCAAAAAACAATGAACGGACATAAATATGATAAATAGAAGAAACGGTAAGGTAATTTGTATTAAATATAAATATTGTATTAACTATAAATAGACAGTGTACCAATCAAAAGACATAATTGTCTGACTGGATAAAAGATCCATTTAGGAAAGAGTATAACTTATTGGAAGAAATGATAATTTTTAAAATCCAGCTATATCAGAATATAATACAACTATATTAGCCTTTAAGACAAGAAATAATAACAGACAGTATAATTACCACTGTTAACCCAAGAAGGGAAATAATCATTTGCAATTTATGGGCATTTAATTTTTTTAAAATAGCATTAAAAACATATAAGACAAGGTTGAAAAACTAAAAAATATAAATGTCATACACAAATTCACCTTGTATTGAGAGCCTTCAGCAAATCTTTCCGTAGTCAAAAGAAAAATAATCACTAATATAGGTGAGCTGAACACCATAGATCCTGATGTGAACTGTCTATAAGCCAGCAATCACAAGATAAATTCTTTCCACTAAATATTTACCCATATTCTAGTGTCAAGATTAATGAAAGGATTGATATCATTCAGGGAACATTGTGACCACAGAGATCTGGAAACTTATTTTAAAACACCAGAAATCAATAAATAGGCAAAGGAGTCAGCTAACTCCTACAAGCTAATCCCTGAGTCCCACACAGGTCCCGTGACATGCACACACCACAAACAAACACACACAGGCCACACATACATACACACACCACACACACTGATAAGTCTAAAAACTTTTTTTTTTTAATGTGTGAGACACAACTAAAGCAATATTGGAGGGAAGGGATAGCTTTGTGCATCTATGTTAGAAAAGAGAACTCTAACTGACATTGTTATCAAATGCTGTGCCTTGGAAGCATAGAAAAAGGACAGGGTTAATAGAAGTCAAAAGGAAATCATCAGCAAGACTAGTGAGATTGTTTTCTAAAAAATAAATCCATGATGAAAAGGGGAAAATATAAATCATGAATATAGCAAATGAAAGAATAACGTCTCTGAAGTTTTCATGAATTAAAAAAAATAGATAACATGACATTATGATAAACTTTATCCCAATTGTCTTGATAACTAAGATAAAATAGCCAGTTGGGGTGGGGGTCCATAGCTTACCAAAATTGACAAAAGAAATAAAAAATATATATAGTCCTAGATACTTTTTTTAAAAATGAATTAGTAATTAAGATGGTCTGGGCCTAATAGCTACATTGGTGAATTGCATCCAATATTTAAGGAAAAGTAATAACAATCTTACTCAAAGTTTCAGAATATACTAGAAAAGGGATACTCACTCACCCATTTTACAAAGCCAGCAGTACCCTGGTAACAATGCCAAAATCATTACAAGAAAATCATATACTAATATCTCTCATTCACACTGATTTAAAAATCCTTAACAAAATGTTAACAAGTCATGTATCATAATATGTAAAGGATAAGTACATCATGGTAAAGTGACATTTGTCCTAGGATTGCAAGGCTCGTTTAACAGGAAAAATCAATCATTATAATTCACTGTGCTAACAGTTTTATTTAAGCTGTTACTTGTTTCAGTAGAAGCAAGATCATTTCACAAAGCTTAACAATCACTCGTGATTTAAAAAAGAAAAAACTCTTGGTGACTAGGAATACAAGGAACCCCAACATAGAGCATGTATCTTAGTAGCGAGAAATGAAAGCCTACTGTAAGTCATCGAACAGGCAATGGTGTCACCAAACACCAGAAACAAAGCAAGGGGTTCTCTCCCCCCATTCACTGTTTCTACAGAGTTGAGCCGGATGTCCTCACCCATGAGGTAAGATAAATGGGGAAGAACGAACATGTGTGATTGCTAGTAATGAAGATAGCAGCCGGGCAGAGATGGATGGATTGTGTTTACAGAAAATTATAAGGAATCTGTAAAATCTATAATTTGCGCTTTGTTTTTTTTTTTTTTTTTTTTTTTTGGTTTTTTCGAGACAGGGTTTCTCTGTGTAGCCCTGGCTGTCCTGGAACTCCCTCTGTAGACCAGGCCGGCCTCAAACTCAGAAATCCACCTGCCTCTGCCTCTCAAGTGCTGGGATTAAAGGCGTGCGCCACCACTGCCTGGCTATAATTTGCATTTTTAAAAGTATGCTAATATGTTAAAATCTGGGCAAGCTATTACTATCTAGAAAGCTGAACAGGAAGTCAGTAGCAGTCATTACAGATTTGTGAATGAGGTTTATGAACTCGTAACCAGAAGAGTCGGGGGTGAAAGAGACTTTTTCCTTTATGAATTATTTAAGTTATTGATAACAGAACATAGTTAATTTCCTTACTATTTTGCATATAACTTATTTTTTAAGACTGAATTGGTCAGCACCTTACCAATCGCATCAAATGATGAACACTTCTCAGTCCTGTACCCGTCTCACAAACTATGATAGACTCTTTATCAGACCACAGACAATATGACTGTCATTCCAGAGTTATATTCATTTGAGAGAACTAAAGTAAATAACACATAAATGATCTACAGTCAGAAGTCAGACTGAAGCTCTTATTCATGTACACCAGGGCAGTGTTTACTCTATGTGCCTAGTTAATCTGTCTCATTCTACCTTGCACTTGTATATCGAAGAAGTAAATTTTTCCTTTTCTTTAACTCTCTCAAATACTAAACAATACACCAAAATAGTAACAATAGCAATAACAAAATTAAACATATATTTAAGGCTTGTTATTTACAGATTCTGCACCAAATTCTTTACGTGTATTATTTCAGAATCTAATACCCACAATTCTGGCAACTGAGAAATAAGAGGTTAGAGACTAGAATAATTAAGATTAAATAGAAATTCTCCAAAGATCCTTAATTCTCCATTCTTTATAGTTTGGTGTACTGTAACAACACTTACATATCATGATAGCTGAAGTGTGTGTGTGTGTGTGTGTGTGTGTGTGTGTGTGTGTGATGGAAATTATGGAGATTGTAGGTGAAAATCACAATTTATAACAGACAATTAGACCTGTTCTAGGCCAGCCTTAAGTAGAAAGTTGTGCAGATGCACAGATCAAATTTAGACTATCTTCAGATAATTTAAACAAAAGATATAAATTTAACCTGATTATCAAAGTACTTTGGACTATCCCCCTGGCCACGAACATCAACAAAATCTTCTAAATTCTTGCTTTACCCTCTGCTACTCCCTTGAAACCTGAAAGGTGGCACAGATATGTTACGAGCTCTGAACCCCCCCCCCAACAGACTCATTCACTGTCTGTCTCCCTCTGTCTATTGTAAACATGCACTAAATTGATACTCATAACGTCCGCACTCCATAATATTAGAGAAGCCCAGCGATTGTTACCCTGAGAACCAACCGGCACAGCAACCGTCAGGCCTCCTTAAGCAGCGCATGGTCCCTTCTGCTCTTTAGCAACATACTCTGCGATAGCACCAAGAAATTCCTTCTTCCACAAATGCCTGGACCAGAAGGCATTCTACTGCATCCCAAAATAGTAGCTGTGCTTTTGGCTTCTGAGCTGAAGACCACTGAGGGGGTAAGGGGTAGGCACCAAGCCACTGCGGCTGTTTTCCTCTGCCTCATACCTACAAGGGCCTTGCTCAGTGTTCATCTTGGTGAACCCTGGTGGCTCTCTGGATCTGGAGCCCACACCTGGGACCAGTGAAGCAAAGATGGCTTCTGACAGCTTCCTGTGCTACAAAAAGCCTCGCCGTGCCTGAGGAGCCTCCTCTTCATGGCTTCTCTCTTCTCCCTCCCTTCCACTTCCAGGCCCTTGTTTAGTCCCAGATTCCATTAGAAATGCTATTTGGGCAGCAAATTTCACAGATTGGATCCATCTCAATGCTCTCATGCAAAGAAAACACATCTGTCTGACTCTTCGTTTAAAATAAGGGGAAAATCGAAAGACCAAAATGCTGTAGTCGCTCAGAGCTGTCTCCTAATGAACCTGTTTGTCCCGTGAGCTGTAGTGAGGGGCTTGTCCTCGGTAAGAATTCTTTGTGCATATTAATATCATGCGTGTTTTCCATGTGACTCCCTCTCACTTGCCCTCACCCCATTCTTTGAATTCATTTAAATAAAAATAATTTATGTGGACATTCCATCAGTCAGGATTTTCTCCTTCTCTTTCTTAAAGACATCCTTAACATCCCGTTGATGCTTTGCGTCCAAACCGAGTCGTTATGCCTTTGCATGTCATTAGAGCTTTATAAAGAACAACAGCGACATCTGCATGTGCCGCGGTGCCAGGAGATAGAAAAAAAAACACCGAAAACAAAACTCCACACTGGCTTGGAGGCTGTCTGGCTCTTTCTCCTCCGCAGCGCCTGCCACCACCATGGATAGGGGTAATTGTACAGTGTAATCCCATCACGCCTTATCTGAATATTCATAGCAGAGACAAAGCGTCAGAGGATCAGGGAGGAGTGGAGATAATTTAAATCTAAGCCAGCATCTCATTTCCAAATCAAGTTGTGCAGTTACACTGTGCACCAGGATTCAATATTAAACCAACATCGTTTCACAGTTCGAAAATAGGACGTGAAGAAGACGGAAGGGGCATGGTAAAGAAAGAGCGATATTACGTTCTCCTACTTGGCTACGGAAAAACAAAAATGGACGACCACGGAATTAAAAATCGTTAAAGTGATATTTGAAGAGTCACCAACGGTGGCTAACCAGCTGCTGTTTTACCCAGAATGAAATAGCCTATTGAGGGAACTTTAAAAGCCCTCAATTAATATGTTGAGCATGTATAAGATCTACAATGAACTCACTGTATTTCCCACTCTCCCCAGACATTCCCAGTACTCACACCTCCCCAAACCACCACCTTTCTTTTCTGTCAGGTGTGGGGTGGGGAAAAGATCAGAGCTGCACAATAACTGGTTAACCACTTCAAAAGTGACAGCACCCGTCTTCCCAATTAAAGGATAGAAACAAACACAAATAAAAAAAGGTGACTTCATTAATGAGGGGATAAATTACCAATGGCTTCTTCACTCTCTTTAGCTCTACCCCCCCAAACGAAACAAATAGAATCCACGTTAACATCTCTTGTCTTCTTTGTTTTTGGTATGACGTTCTTTATTATTTTTTTTAAGTGTTGGTATTTGTAGAAGCCTCTGCCACTGTGTTCCCCAAAGAGCTACTAGTCTCAGCCCACTGGAGTTTATATTCCTTTAATTGTCTAATGCAGGGACCTTGCTGCCGATCTTAAAAATATACCGCTCTGCAGGAATTAGAAGAATCCAAGGTTGTATCCAACTTCAAAGGTTTCCAAGTCATAATGATTTTAGAAAAGCAGAAGACACATCATGGAACAAGCCCCCGTTTGAAGATAAGCATCATAGGGGTCTCTTTTTCCTTTCCTGTCTTCCCAACTTTGTGCTTCTCTTGGCTCTGAGTGCCCCCTCCCTAACATGGTTTAATGATATGCAAATGAAATATGCATAAAACCATTCTACTGTATGATGATTAAACACTGGAGACATTAACAGCGGAGGCTTTACTCTGTATAATAATCCTTCCCGACCATCCACTTCGATTGCGGAGTTATGGAGACCCATAGCAGTTGGCAGAGAGAGGGAAAGAGAGAAGGAAGGAGAGATGCGGGGGCGCATCGCCCACATTGGTGCTTCTCCCACTCCCGAGGAGCTCCCTCAACCTTTGTACTGCACTCTAGTGCTGTCTTTTGTAATCCATCCATGCAGTCGTACCAGAGCGATTAACCGGGGGGAAAAAACCCTCCTTTCTCTTAATGTTTCAAAGCTCATTAGCCAAACGATTATTCCTCATTAACAGCGAAAGCTCATTCATTAAAAGGAAGGATATGCCCAAAAGATGCCAGCGCGGTTAATCCTGAGTCCCGTAACTGGACTGTAAATCCCATGCTACTTGTATATTCCATGCGAAAGGGGCACGCGCCAATCCACAATTAAAAAAAAAAAAAAAAAAGAGGAACAAAAAAGAAAACAGTTTGTGTGTTTTGTAAAATCCACAAGAGCAGCAATTAATATTCCCATTGAATGACTTTATTTATTTATTTTTTTTTTTTTTGTCTCCCTTTTGTTTCCAGCGCCTGCCCCTGGCTCAGCGCCCGGTGCCAACAGAACACCTTCAGGATTCACAGCAACGCAGAAACCGTGAGTACCAGTCGTTTTCCTCAGACCCTTTTGCAGGATGTCTTTTTTTTTTTCTTTTTTTTTTTTTCTTTTTTTTTTTTTAAGCACCTAAAACATAGAGACAAGGCTCTTCCCCCTTCTCCTCCTCCTCGGCATCATGCCACCAGGGTTTGCTCAGTAGCCCCTTCCAGATCCCTCTGCCTTCAAGTTTGTGCATGTCTGTGTGGCACCCCTCCTCCTCCTCTCCCATAGTGGATCTTGTAAAAGGGCTTCAGATCGGCCCCATTCATCTCCCCGGTGATAGCAGTGAATGTAGATAAATCTCTGGCTGTCTGCTTGCTGCTCCAGTATGATTTTTAGTTTGCCTTCTGTGTGTACCTGGGTTAGAGAGTGGGATGCACACACACACACACACACACACACACACACACACACACAAGCACATACACAAATCTCCTACTCTTTCTTCTGCCATCCTCTCCTAGTTCTCAGACATGCATACACCCCACACACGTGTATATGCAAACCATATACACCTATATACGTACCCATACCTACAGCAAGAAAATATATACATAGCTAAGCATTCAGTTTATCAGAGAGTATGTGTATTTGTATACACATAGAGCCTTACACACATTTCTATATGCAATCGGTGGTTGGCTGTTTTCACATCTACCATCTATATAGTTCCTCTTAAATACCCCCTCTCTTCTCTCAGCAGAGGCTGTGTGCAATTTCAATCCAGGATTGTACGAGCAGTATTCCTTCCTTATAACTTCTATTTGTAGACCTTTATGCTCCCTTCTCTGCCTTCTTCGGAGCTGTAAAATTGGCATCTTTCCCTGAGGTTTTCCAAATGGCAAGTGGTACCGGCTACGGCATGTATTCATGCCGCTTCCTATGGCGTCTCTCTTCCGATGTCTGCTTTTCCTTTCTGTTGTTGACTAGGCTGAATGGGGTGTTGGCTTTTTTTTTTTTTAAGTTAATTATAAACAAAGTTGAATAGCAAATAAGCCAGTAGCTTGCCCCCTCAAAAAAAAAATTTAATGAAAAAACAAAAATAGCCCATACAAGTGCCTTCTGCTGCAACAGATGCCCACATCACCCTTGGCATGGGCAAACGGACAAACGCTTTTGGTAGTTGATAATTTTCTCTGATTGTCGCTGTATCTGTTGTTTGTTTTCCTTGTTTCTTTTTGATTTTTCAAGATGTCCAGGATCCCGACCTCTGCTTGGAACGGAACAGTGTCATGGCGGAGACAACGGCCTTTGTCTTGCTGGGTGTGAAAACATCCGCTGTGCTGGCTCCACTGCGGCAGAATCAAGTTTAAATGAAAAAAAGTGATTAAAGTCAGCTTTGTGCTTCTTTGGTGTGGAAGACCCCAAAACCCCAAGTAGCCGACTCCCAGGGTCCAAGGAAGGGCTCATAGTTGGAGCAGCCTGGACTGTAATCCTGGCACTTGCGCCTTGCGTTGCTGCTTGCCGTTCGCTCCTGGGGGTCTGGATAATCTCCCTTGGCTTTACCGCACTGTCTGGCCCGCATACAGGCCCGGTAACATATACCCGCTGCTGCTATCACACGAAACTGTGGCGTTGCCCCTGAATGGATGGCATCGTGCCAACTCTTCTGCCATCCGCCCTTGCAGCTTTTTTTCTTTCCTCCCGCCCTCCCCTTCTTCTCCTCCTCCCGTCGACTTGACGTTAATTAACACACGGGTTAATTGATTTTAAAAGCCGAAGAATTACAGTTAACTTTTCCCACAGGGTACAGACGCCAGCCGCTTGGCACACTCTGCCTTCCGCACTGGTGCAGGGGGGCAGGGAAAGCCCGCAGCAAAACTAGCAACTGCTGAGGGAACGTTGTCTGCTTATTGGAGTAGAGCGGATAGAAGTCAGCGTGGCACTGCCTCATCCTGTACAGGATATGGAGCCATTATAGATTTTGTCAAATAATCAAACACAACCTTGTCTTTCCTCTTCCAAACTAGACAATCCTTTCAGAAGTTCTTCTAGAGATGAGATAAGCCCCTCCCAAGACTGCTTCTACCCTCCCTAAAATATTTCTTTTCTCTGAATAAGAAAATGATGATGCCTTTGAGATTTTTTTGAATTGCTGTGTCTCAGTTTCACAAAGAGAAGGGTACCCCTACCCTAAACTGCACACGTGTAAGTTCCGTAAAGTTCTTCTCAGTGTCTGCTTTATTTTGCTTCCATTCCTCTTGGCCAGATGAGGTTATTCTGGGTAATGGATTTCAGTGAGAAAGTACATAGTATAATTAAGAACAAAACTCCTAGCCAGGCTCTTTGTTATTTGTGTGTGTGTGTGTGTGTGTGTGTGTGTGTGTGTGTGTGTGTATCTTTGTTGCCACCCCATTTCCCAGAGCTCTGTCCAAAATAAAAGCAGTTTGCTCTTGTGGTTGGGAAGGCATTGGGCAAGGCTGGGAACGGGTGCTCTCACCTTTTCATGCTTGCCTTCTATTTCATTTTGTTTTTTAAAAGCACACGGCAAGTGAAGCGACAAGAGGAATCCATTATGCAAATCATGTCACTTTGCATAATGTCTCATGACTGGAATATGCAAATGAGCTGTATAATTTATGAGTGCCAGGGTCTGTCTAAAAGTGTTTCACATAATTTACAAAGTGAGCTTGAGACAGAGTGGACGCAGCTCGTCCAAGTCCATTGCCAGGAAAACTGCATTTTCCTGTAAATGCTATTCATGCCATCGGCAGGAGCTGTGTAAGAGATTCCAAAGTGTTCAAGAAAGGCAAGAATGCTTCCTGCCTAAAGTTTGCAAGACACTTCAACTCCAGTGGCCCAGTTCTTAGATTCCACACAATTGCTAGATTCCATCTGGGGAAGAAACTGGTAACGCCAAACGTGGCATTTGTATATAGGTTTTCTTTTGGGGGTGCAGGAATATCTGAGAGGTGTGTGTACCTACTCTCTATGTCTGGATATCGGAAGGCAGGAGAACAGGAGTTTGCATTTCACTATGTGCTTTGCTCTAGGCAGCATTTTATGAAGTAGAGGCTCTTACACATTGGACATTGATACAAAAGGCCAAAATGTAGTCGTCTTATGAAGATAGAAGATAACTTTAAAGGTGCCTTCAAAGGAGAACTTGCTAAAACTAGGATTGAGTAGTCACATTAGGTGATCACTCTACATGAGTCTTGTTAAAAAGTATTCTTTTGAGAAGACTCAACTCTTTGAGAAGTCATAAGGCCTTTAATAATCTGATATAATCTGGTCTTATATTTCCATTATTATTACAAAGTCTATAGAAAAGAGATACCAAGCAATCATGGCAGTGTTCATCTGAGGATTTCCTGTTGACGATAAGACCAAGTCAGCTCTGAAAGTTGAAGAAAAATCAAACAAAAACAACACGGAAGTGTTTTTTTTTTTTTTTCACAGAGAAGCTTTGATCTGCAAATATCTACATTCATTTGCTAGTGTCTGATCTCTTATATCACCACTGTGTGTATTTTATACCATTTATCCCATAATGAAAACTACAATTACCTACTATTAAAACACTTTCTATATAAGATCTTGAATCACTCAAAACTCATACAGTGAATCATCAAAATTCTGGATGTGGTCTTATGTGATGTACTTCTTTTAATAATCATTTAAGAAAATAACGGAGAGTCTGGAGGGGGAGGGAAAACTGTGGTTGGGTTGTAATATATGAGAGAAGAATAAAACACAGGAAGAAAGGAAAAGAAAGAAAGAAAAAGAAAATAATAATAGAAAAAAATGATACACTCAACAGGAACAGAGCACCAAGCCTTTACTGGTATAATGGAGCATTAAGATATATTGTCCTGTGGTCTACAGAAAAAAGTTAAATCTAGAAATATTCAAGCTGAAAAAGATAAATTATCTGGTCCCTTCTCTCCCCACCAAAATCAAACAGCTGGACTACAAAGCAGTATCGATGCTCTCTGGAAGACCTTGCATGTAGAATCAAATGTTTCTACATGACATGCGTCTGTGAGGCAGTGGGACGTTAGAAAATGTGTTAATGGAACGCAAATGAAACACATTAAAAACGTCTAAGATGCAGTTAAGATGCACTTGGAGGGGAAAAAGGCTTTTGTGATTTACTTCAGAAGCCAGGAAAGTTTGGGGTCATTAAGTACCCACTGGAAAGGAAAGAAACCTGAACCAAACATGAAAAAGAAAAGTCAGACTTCATCAAAACTGAAAATATTTGCTACTTGTATTGAATAAAGTGATGAAAAAAATCACAGACTGGAGAAAATATTTGCCATCAATGATAAAGTTTTTTTAAAGCCACAAAAACTAATCAACCTAAACCAGACTGAAAAATGACACAGGAGAAATCTCCCAACAGTAAAGGAGAAATGTAGACTTCAGAATGTGTAGAAGCAGAATGAACTGTCAGTAAAAGACATATATTGTAAGAAATTAAAGCTCTCCAAACAAGCAGGAAATTATACCATGTGAATAAAAAGCATTGGAAATAATAATTATCATTGCCAGGTTTTAACATTTTTATTATTTAAAGGTATTTAAAGATAATTTATTCTAAAGCAAAAATAATAATCATTATTTTTATAACAAATGTAACTTGTGACAAAAGTTGTCGAAAAGAAAAATGGAAGAAATCTGCCCTAAAGTTTTTCTATATGTGGACTCTAATGAGTTATAGTTGCATATCCTAAAAATAAAGTGACAGTCATGGTCAGTAAGCTAAAAGATTTTTTAAAATGGTCACTAAATATATCCATTTAATAAAGGACAAGGTAATAGACTTAATCTTCATTAATTACATTAAATGTAAATGGCCTAAATATTCTAAATGCCAAGATATGGCAGATTACATAGAAAGCCAGTATGATCCAAATAAATGCATCTGTTTTTACATTCTACTTCCCCTTCTCCAGAACCTTCAGTGTTTATTCCAAAACATGCTCTGCTACTTCCTACAGAACACTTGAGGCAGATGCTGCCAGAAACTCTGGGCATCAATGCCCCTCCCTTATTAACAGGCCCAAGATTTCCCCATGGGACTATGTAAGGTTTAACATAGTCTGTTCTGGTGGCCAACAGGTGAGATGATTTAGGTTCTAAAAGCAGAAAGCATTTTGTAGGGCATCAGCCTCCCCTGAAGCCTTTGTATGGTCAGAGGCGTGGCACAGTCCCTGTCTCCTAAGAAGAAGGAATGGTCCTTCTCATCAGCCCCAAAGATTCGAAATAATCTCTTTCAAGCTTAGGGTAGCAAAGATGACTATAATGAAAGGTCAGTCTTCTCTTAAATTCTGCTGCTCTTACAAGACACATTTGAGTCCTTAACTATGTACATATAACTGTGTCAAATGACTTTTATTCTTTTCTGTAGGTTGTTGCTTAATCAACCAAACCCATTATTCTCTTTCTTCATTAAATAATTGGTGCTCAGCAGCAATGAACCAGTTCAATGGCCCTAGCAATCTCTTCATCATTGCTCTGAGAAGCTAGAGACATTACACAGCAAATTCCTTTTCTCCATCTATCTTATAACCACATTTACATAGGACTTTGATAGCTAATCAAGCATTCAGCAGTTTTTCTAGACTATGCCTCAAGTGTTCACTCCTAACGAAAATTACCCTAGGTATAAACTACTCTTCAATAAAAACAGACCAAAACTTGTTTTTCACAACTGATGTAAGGCATTGTTCTTTCTCTAGGAGATTTCTGTAAGGAAGGACATGAAATGGGATGAGACAAAAGTTTTGCAAATATGTAGAAAATGGTAGAAACCTAGCCTCCTCTTAAGCTTCTGTAGAGCATTCAGGAGTGTGTGTTGTTTACCAAAAAACAGCTAGCCTGTTATACCCCAACTTTATTCAGCCACTGACTTTGGGCTTCCACTGGTAAGGCCACACATCCCAGACTTTCCAAACAAAATGGCCTCCTTAGGGTAGTGTGGCTGTGATCAGCCAACCACAGTACTCTAAGAGCCAAGTGTAAGATAGTACTATTATTCAGCAGTTGAGGGATATAGTTTGTCCTACTGAAGAAGATCTAGATAGAGCCATGACAGCTGCAGTAACCAAGAAGCTAACAAATATGAAAGTATTTCCTATTAATTCTAAAATTAAAATACATCAAGATGTGTTCAGTCTGTGCTTGGAAAGAAAATATACACTCAGCATTTAAGAGTGGGGCTCTAAAAGGTCTAGTAGAAGTTACTCAACATCCACATGTTTTCCTGTTCTGTCCATTACTGGAAAAAGTGCTAAAGTCTCCAATTATAAGTAGAAATCTTCTCGTCTGTCTTGTTTTCTTTTTCATGTACTTCAAAGTTCTGTTACTAGGTGCACACACTAAGAACTGCAGTGCATTATTACAAAAATGAGCCTGAATCTCCAGCAATCCTTGTTTTGAAGTTTACTTTGTATAATATTAATAGGCTAGTTGGATAATCATTTTTCCTATAATATATTTCCCCTCTAAAGTCTAATATTTTAATGGCAAACTTATTAGAGGTATGGATTTAGGGCAGGTGCAAGAAAGGTCACAGCTGCAATGTGGTGTTTGCCTTTCTGTCCTAAGAAAGATATTTTTGCATGTGGATGGTCACAACACAGTTGTCTATCTGCTTTATTGATTCATATGTTTTTATAGATGCTTCAGAATTCATAATGGAAAAAGCCTTAAGTAAAAAAGCGTTCATCATAATAGGCATTCAAAAGATTTTTCTTTTTATAAAAACTTAACCACATATGTTGTTAAAAGGAAAATCTCAGATACCCAAAAGGTGATAATTGTTCTAGTTGTAATTTTTTTCAGCAGCACATAACCATATTAGAAATCAACCATAAAAAGTATTTTCACATCTCATATGAACAGAATATACAGTATCATCGAATAGAAAGTGTAGAATCAAATGTATACCTGTCAATCTTCATTGACATGAAAAACTTAAGTCAATGCAAGCAAAAGGACAACTCTTCACAGTAAAATTCTAATGAGCAAATGTTGAAAGATAATAATAAAATTAGAAAATCACTTGATAAACATCAGAAAAGTAACCACAGTAGGTAATCATAAATGAATCTAAAATTAGTGAGTTCTTTATTTTATACCGCCTCAATAGGGAAGGTAGGAGTTATCCAGTTAGGGAGGCAGAGAAGAAGGAAGGAAGAGGGTTAAACAACAGTAAGGATGTCTGGGACAGTTCTAAGGAATCAGACAATTAACTACCTACCTAGAATGCCTACGATGTGCGTAAGCCAGTGTGGGAATATATACAGACTTTAAATGAAGTGTTAACATCTGAGCTGACAGTGCTTCCCTCAAGAGCCATAGACCATTTAACAAAAATCCCAAAGCCAGGCATGAGAAGCTCTTTCTTGAGTTGTCGGTCAGGGGTGTCCAAGAGGCTCCCAAAATATTGTCAACCATTAATGTTACCGTTTTGTTGCCTACCAGAGGTGGGAAATAAGTCCCTATTGCTATAGACACCACGCATGCACTTCAGACACAAGGCTCAGGTCTCTCAAACCGAATCAAACCTGAAAGCCTCTACCCTGAGTGCTAATTTTCATGGTACCAGGAGATACCACAAAAGCTTCCAAAGGATGGAAGCCACCAACAGTCCTGCCCAGCTGTCACATCTGTGAAACACAATAGTGACAACCATGACATAATAATCCTAAGGGTTCAGTAGTGGAACACATACCTTGGCATTAACCATCAGCTTTCTAATTGTACTTAAGATCCACTGAACAAGAGGACGGTCATGTCTGGTCCTAGAAATCTAGCCAACTACTCAAGGCTCATGAAATCATGGATTGTGGAGAAGAACCTACAATTGCCACATTGCTAAACCAACATCATTGCTAACTACACTCTAAATGTTTGTCCTTCTAGCCAGTGCTCACCAAGGAAACTTATCTTTACAACAAAAACCATTCCATAAAACCACAAGCGATCAAACTTCAAAGATGTAGAGCTCAGTCCCAACTGCATCACAGTTCCTGCATCACAGTTCCTGGGGGTCATAGCAGAAGAGGGGGTGGAAAGATTGTCAGAGCCAGAGAAACACTTGGCTACAAGACTCTTCTCCCAGAAACATCAACGCTACATCCATGAAGTCTCATCAGTGTGGGGGCCCAAACATTACCTAAACAAGGATGATACCAATAGAAATGCTACCATGGACAGGGAAAATTCATGAGAGACAGAGAACTACATGCAAATAGTCTTTCCCTGGGAAAAGCCGGCAATCCAATACCACATGATCAGCCCTGAAAACATATACAGACAAGTAACATGATGTGGACTGAGCAAGTTGTATTTATATATTTAGAAATATATATATATATATATATATATATATATATATATATATATAGAGAGAGAGAGAGAGAGAGAGAGAGAGAGAGAGAGAGAGAGAGCATGAATTTGAAAGAGAAGGGAGTTACATGGGAGGGGTTTGAGGGAGGAAAGGGAAGAGGCAATATATTTGTGGTCTAAAAATATTTTTAAAAATACCTGTAAGATACAGGTTAATTACAGAGAAAAAATAGTGGCTTTAACATGTAAAGCCCGGTAAACAATTTAACTCTGTGTTCAGAGATAATATCATCTGCTTCTGGGATATGAGAGATGTCGAGATAGTTCACATTCTCACCTGTCATCCTGAGCTCAACATCACTTGGCAAAAATGCATAATAGCATTTCCATCACGAACAAAATATTTCAGACTATTCTATACTAGGAGGCACTGTCTGGACAAAGTAATAACTTTCCAGTGTCCCTCAGAACTGTGGAGGGCACAGCAAACAAAGAAAGCCAGGAACTTATGGATTGGTGGAGGTTAAGGAGGCATCGTGACTAAAACAATCCCTTCTCCCTATATACATAGCTCAAATAAGATCTTGTCCCTGCACTAAAACCATATCTGCTTAAATCTAATAGAAGAGGCTCTGTAGAGATGCTAACGACTGCTCACTCATGCCAGTGCCCACAACACTGTAGCAAGAACTTCTCTGTTGCTGGCTGTTCATAAATCTTAGGCTGCTGCCATGTTTTCTCCACTTACTCAGACAGCTCCTGGCCGGAGAAACAACAGAATTACAACAAAGCTATCAGAAATGTTGTGACGACCACCTGACCCCAATCAATCTAGTTTTCATGAACATGAGCAAGCACAGACCACATGTAAAAGAGGAAAAGATCTACAAAATGAACAAGAATCAGTGAGAAAAATGAGTGACTGACTCCAGAAATAAAGATGTTACAAAAAAGCAAAGGATAAACACTTTCAGACACACAGAGACTGAAGCAGGAGGAGCGTAATAATGTCAGGGGCCACTCAGACTGCCTAGCAAAACCAGTGAGACCCTGGCCCAAGGAAACAGTAACACAAACCATGGAAAGGAGAAAACAGCAGGAATCCTTAAAGGTTAAAAGGTGTGCTGAAGACATGGCTTAGGCAAATAAAGCACTAAACTCACAAACACAAGAACCTGAGAACAGATCCCAAGGACCCATGTTAAAAATCTAGGCGTGGCAGATGCTTCTAATCCCAACGGTGCCAAGGAGGAGGCAGAGACACCGATCCGCAGGAGCCGCCGGGCTGGCTAACCTGTGTGGTGAAGTCCTATGTCAGTGAGAGGCCCTGCCTTAAAGAAAGATGGAGCACACTGGAGCAGTGGCACTGGAGGGTGACTTCTGACCTTCACACGTATGCTGTGCACACACAAGCAGGGGTTCACACACATCCACTTCCACATGCACATACCCACAGCCCCCACAAAAAGTTAAGTAATGGCTAAAACACAAAAACACGGCATGACATCAACTGAATACCTTGAAAGGAAATTCCTTATGGGTGCAAAAAGCATTAACAATACGAACAGAGGAGCTGGGATGTAGTGACTGACGCTAATTGCATTGCTGGTTTCCTTTTGTTTTAAAGCACTTTGTTAGGCTTCCGAAGTCACTCTAGTTTGAAACGTGTTTTCCTTTGCTGTTTCTCCACTTCCTTCAGAAGTCATGAGCCTGTGAATGTTAATGACACCCAAAATCTTTAAGCTCTGATATATAGTGACTTTTGTATGGTCCAAGACTTCTCTGGGTTGTGCTATTGGGATTTCCCAGGTTAAATGTTGCTTATTTAGAAAAGAACAAATTATCTTAAGAGAATGAGTCCTGAAGAGAACATGCTCCATTCCTTTCTATCCACCTGCTAATCTCCAGGGGAAACCGTCGCTGACAACCGTGCTGATCCTGCGCAAGCGCAGTTACACCTGCGACATACTCAACGTGGCTAGGACCAAATTACTTTTCCACACTCTTATCTTTCTTTTTAACTCAATAATAAAACTATGGGAATCCTTTTGTGACTATATCTATATATGTGCCTCCCTTTTAACAATTTTGTGGAATTTCATACTGTGGACATTTCATAGCGGAAGCGTCCTCTGAGCACCTGTTTTCACTGTATCAATTACAAGCGTCTGGTTGGACCATTGAGACTCCCTTCACATGGGCTACGCCCCATCCTGCTAACCTCCACTGTTTTCTTTTGATTTGCTTTTTTGGTGTGCTCATTCTCCTTTTCAGAGTGCTCAGGACATAATTTCTTCTGTACATTATCTCATGCTTAATCTGTAAATCTAGGTACAACTAGCAATCTACAGATTCTAACAAATGGCTGGTGTTTTTGGCACCTGTGGTCCAACAGTATTTAAGAATGCCAGGGAAACCTGACATCCAAAGCCTCCGTGTTCTGGGAAGGCAGCCTCAAGATTAACGAGAGTAGCCAACTAATGACTGGCCCAACCTGAGACCCACCCCATGGGAGAGAGTCAGCACCTGACTATATCAATGATATTCTGCTATGCTTGCAGACAGGAGTTTAGCATAACTGTCATCTGGAGAAGCTTCTTCCACCATCTGATGGAAACATGCAGGGACCCACAGCCATACATCAGAGCTCAGGGAGACCTGTGGAAGAGTCGAGGGAAGGATAGAGGGACCCGGAGGGGACAAGGACACCTACAGAGCCAACTAGCCTGAGCCCCATGGGGGCTCACAGAGACTGAACCACCGACCAAAGAGCATGCAGGGGCTGGACCTAGGTCCGCTCCACATTTGTAGCAGGTGTTCAGCTTGGTCTTAATATGAGTCCCCGGACAATTGGAGCGGGAGCTGTGTCTGCCTCTGGTGCCTGCCTTTGGATCCCTTTTCCCTACTGGGCTGCCTTGCCTGGCCTTGATGGGAGAGGATGTGTTTATGAGACTTGATGTGCCAGGGCAGGTTGGTACCTGGGGGGGGGGGGGGCTTCTCTGAGGAGAATTGGAGAGGTGGTGAGGAAGGGGTATATGAGGGTAGGACGTGGAGGAAAGCAGGAATGGGGACTGTGATTGGAATGCAAAGTAAATTAATTAATTAGTTAATGAAAAAAAGATTAACAGAGTAGGATCTCTCAAAAGTCATATACCTAGGACTTGTAAATGGTCCATTACCTTTAAAAGTTGATTATAACCAGGACTAGCAAAATGTCAGTCTTTAAGCTTTTTCTTTCTTTGGAATATAAAACTGTATTCATTCACCAGTCTTTAGCTAGAAAGTTGCTAACATTTTTTTCCCCAAAAATCAGGTAATTAAGTGGTATTCTGAATACTGTCACACACACACACACACACACAAATCACATTAAATGCATGGTTGTGTGGCTTTCTGTTCTGATTCCTTTGGTGGTAAAAAGAAAAGAAAAGCTGATTTGAATGGGTTGGATGAAAACCGCCTCTCCATATTTCCCGTGGCTCTTCTTACCCTTTCCTGGGTCCCATACACACTGTACCGGCTACTGAAGATCACTCAGCTGGGCCTGTACAAGTTCCAGCTCAGTCTGCTGCTGCTTTGAAAGGTTCGGGTTCCCCCCTCACACGTGTCTTATCATTGTCTGTGTCTCTGTGACACACGTGTGAGGTATAAATAGCACTGACGGTATAAACAGGACTAACTAATCTTCGATAATTTTTCTGCTCGCTTCGAAGATCAGGCCATACTGAAGAGCAGCATATTAGCAATGAGCTTTCGGCTGGATGGCTATCAGCCACAATTCAAAAGAGAGGCCAAGAGCCCAGGGCAACTGAATCACCTAAGTGGAATCAGCCAAGTTAATTTCTACTGTGTGTTACCACTCAAGGAGTCCAGCAAACTGAACTAGCATCTAGGGACAAGTGAGATCAAGGGTAAGTTTGTGTGGCTGCTTTGCTTGGCTAACACTGGTTATTTTAAAGTGTGAACTTTGTGTCTAACATACTTAGTTTGTATCGTTATTATATTAGAAAGAAAATTGATTTTCTTCACCAGTATCTGTTTCCGTTATTGGGACATGGTGGTAAAGGCTGCATTTAATAGTGTAAACCTGCTCTTTGTTTATGCGCATGAATACTGGTGATATATAACTTGCCTAAAACTAAGCAGGCCTTTTATTCTCCCTTCAAACAATAAATACAACTTACCTGAAGCAGACCTTAAATCTATTTGTGTTTCCAAAGTATTTTTTGAGGATTCCATTTGGCAGCAAAACTTAAGCCAAGAAATAAATTTACACTGCTTTTTCTTAATACGGTAAATCAGTTCTAAGCTCTCCCTTCAGTGGTCGTGGGACATTGCAGTAAAACGCTGAGATCTTTCTCCAAACACCCAGCTTCATGGCCTTGCACGCCGCCTAAGGGTTCAATAAATAGGTTAATGCTTCCTTCAGGGTTGGCCTGAGGGTTAAAGTTCCTGAGGAGCCAACTGGAGCTTGCAAGAATGGAGAGGGCGTGTGGATGCAGTGTGCGTGCATGAATGACTGAGGGACAGAACAGCCATTGGCATGTAACCACCTTCACACGTGACCTGCAGGCGCACACGTGACCTGCAGGCTACGTCATCCTTGCGTCTGCATCCATATTCAAGATCAAGCTTTGTTTGTTTATTTTTCAGTCCTGTTATAATAATGCTCTTTCAGCATCAATGCTCGATTGTTATAAAGCCATCTTCCAATATTTTCATTCAGTTGTTTTGGTGGAAATTTTAGACTATATTCCTCTCTACGTTTTCATCTACTCAAAACCCAATTCCTCTTTTACCTGTTCATGAATAAGCGCAATGTGTTTGTGGGAGATTACGATAATATTAAAAAGCTTATATTTATTTGATTAAATATTTTTTCTGTGATATCTGTAAAGGCTGGGAAGATGACCCTTATATCTATTGAGCTCTTATGTACTATACATTAACAGTTATCACCCACTGAAAACTCACTTTACATTTTACTGCAGAAATAAAAACAGGCTGTTTGGATTTAAGTTACTTGACCAATGCCAGACTGCTAGTGAGCAGTAGAGGGGATTAAAACAGAGAGACTTGCACCCGAGTTTCTTCGGACCCAAGGCCACACCTGGGGGTTCAGGAAAGCTGGAGTCTCTCCGGACATCTTCTTATAAGTGTTTGTTCCCCGAATGCTTCTGGTGTGTTTATTATGTGTTGGGTATTGTCCTGGGCACTGGAGATTGTTTTGCAGGGTTAAAATGCAGCAACTCTCCAGGGTAAGTGGCACCATTAGGAGGTGTGGCCTTGTTGGAGGAAGTGAGTCACTGTGTAGGCGGGCTTTGAGGTCTCCTATGCTCAAACTCCACCCAGTGCGATGATGAAATCCTTCTTCCGACTGCCTACAGAGGAGAGTTTCCACTGGTTTCCTTAGGATCAAGACGTAGAACTCTCAGCTCCTCCAGCACCATGTCTGCCTGCACATTGCCCTGCTTCCTGCCATGATAGTAATGGACCTAACCTCTGAAACGGTAAGCCATCCCCAGTTAAATGTTGTCCTTTATAAAGGTTGCCATGGTCATGGTGTCTGTTCACAGTAATTAAACCCTAACTAAGACACTCTCAAACAACTAATAAAAAATTTTTTTAAGATAGACCCTCAAGCCAGATGTGGCACTGGACTCACAGCACTCAAGAGTTGAGTCAAGAAATATAGTGGAAATTTTTGGTTTCTTTAAAAACATGGAAATACAACAATGTTTTTGTTTTAATCCCAGGTGTGGGATATGGGGCTGCTTCAGATTGTCCACAGCAGCTGACTATGATTTGCCTCGTGCTCTAGCAGGGGCTTGGTTTTGCTAGCTGCAGATAGTTTCTGCAGCTGTGTGACGTTTGAAATTCTGGGGACCCTTCAGAGGGTATACAAATGCTAGAGCCCCAGCAGAAGGGGCTGTTTGGCTGGTTGGATGCTGATGGTTGTGGGTTTTTTGAGGTTTGCCAAGTACTTATGCATGAAGAGACGAGAAGAAACTAGATATCCTGGCAGCAAAGATCAGACTTGCCCCAAGAAACTAGACACCCCTAACCAGAAGGAAGGAGTCTAAGTTTAAGGTTGCCCCTTCCCCCGCTATCCCTTTTCTCTCCTACCTAGTGTTAGGAGATTGAAAGGGTAGAAGAATGAAAGAACCCACAAAACAGCCAAAAGTCCAGTTAGAAGGAAGGATAATAATGTGAAGGCCAACCTGAGCTACATGGCAAGACCCCATCAATCAATAAATATGCAACCAAATACTCAAAAGAATATCTCCAAGCAAGACTTTATAAAGTATACATTTTAGATTATTAAAACTTTTAAAATATTTTTAAGAAAAAAGTAGTTTATTTGGACACTATAAGGAGAGCAGCCGCCTAAGACTAGCTTGCTGTGGTGTTTCTCACCTGCTCCCAGGGTCTGGGCCATTGATTCTGCACTACCTCATCCCCAACCCCCAAGGACAAGTAGGGTCAGACAGCAGGTGGTCCGGGACACAGGTAGCAGATGAATTGTTCTAATGTCCGTTCATGCCTTTTTTTTTTTTTTTTTTTTTTTTTTTTTTTTTTTTTTACATTAAAGTATGTTGTTTAAATACTGTTTCCTAATTGTATTTAAGTTTTTGTCTGTTTAGGGGTTTTGTTGGCTGAGGGTCTTATTATGTAGCCTTAGTAGACCAGGCTGGCCTTAAACTCACGGAGACCCACCTGTCTCCAGTATTGGGATTGAAGGCATGTACTGCTGTGCCCGCTCCTATTTTTAAATATGTCTTCGTTTTATAAGAATATAAGAATACTGGTTAATACCTAATTCTATGAGCTTGTGTTTGCGCATGTTTAGGTAATATAAAATTAAGATTCTGTGGGATTTCCTTTTAGGATCTATATATTTCTTGTATTTCAAAAGTACTATGGTGTGAAGTACGTTCTACTAAGCAGAAATGTATTTGATAAACAGTTTGTTTGAATACCTTTAAAGCAGCAGCTATCACTTTCCCTGTTAGATTGCTAGGTTGCCATCTGGTAAAGTGCCTCCTATAGGAAACTAATCTCCATCCTTCCAACCCTATTTGTATTCTGCCAGAGGTAGTGGGTTTTTAAGCTGTAAGCTATATTCGAGGTGTTGATATTTTTGTTGGAAATATTTAGTCCTATTCTTCTCGTGCTGCTCTTATCACAGAAAGTTTTGCCATTCTATGCTTTGGTCTGTCTTGTGTTACCACGATTATAATCCTAAATTCGCAGTTTTTTAATAGAAATAATTATGAAACTTGATTGAAGCTGTCTTAATTGACCTCACCCAGGTGTTGGGGGAGAGGGGTGAACTGAGGCATGTGGACACAGCATGGGATTCTGAGCAATTTCTAATTCTGTTAGGAGCCATCTCTGTTCTTCAAATGTCTTAAGCAACGCTCCTATAAGTAATACTGAAACTGATGGATTGTATGTATGGTGTAAATTAAAGCGTGGTGGTCGTGGACTGCAGCTCTCCAAAGTCATTGTTTTAGAAGTGGGAGCCTTGCTGGACTCCATTTACCATCTTACCCACTGTGATATATAATTCCCATCTGGATTAGAAGCATTAGCTCAGTCTCAGTATTTATTTCTGCTCCTCTCTCCTACATACTTGACAAGGTGCTTGCCATTGCAGATTTCTTTTCCTTCTGCCTACGTGAATCCCCAGCCAAACTCCCTCTGCCTGGGTGACTTCCTGTGTGTTTCTTTACTATAACTGCTGATGACAAGGTCTCCCAAATTTTAATTTTACAGCAAATGTGGTTTTATATCGCTTTAAAGTTATTTTTTTCCTGACTATGTAGTTCAGATGTTACAGTTTTACTTCCTTTGACAGTTATAGAATGCCCCATCTTTCCCCATTATTCCTGACCAAAAAAAAGTAATAATTTCCATCATTGTTTCTCTGTTTATTATGGGATTTTATTCCCTCTGCCTGTTGTTCCCAAGTGTAGTTTTCTTCATAGTTATCTTGAGTTTAATCTTTGGAGGTTTTTAAATTTGTTTTTCAACAACTTAGGAAAATTTTGACTTCCCCCTTTGATAATATTTGTATTTATTCTTTGAAATTTTCATATATATATGCAGTGTATTTGGATCTTAGCCATCCCTTGACTTCTTCCCTCCAACTCTCCCAAATACCCACCACCCCATCTTCCTTCTGCCTTGGCGTCTTCTTTTATTATCTTTAGTATTAATAACCCTGAGTTCAGTTAGTACTGCCCACATGTACATGGGTTAAGAGTCATCCACTCAGATATGGGAAACCTAACAGCAGCCATGTCCTCCTGTGTTATCAGCCATCAACTGCCAATAGCTTTTGCTAGAATGGCAACTGGGAGTGCTGGGAGGGCCCGCCCCCGCCCCGCCCACCACGCTGGGATAGCTTTTGCTAGAATGGCAACTGGGGTCCTGGGAGGGCCCGCCCCGCCCCGCCCCGCCCCGCCCACCACGCTGGGATCTTGCCTGACCTGATCTTGTTACATGTTTGCTATGTGTAACAGTTCTGTCATGCCTACAAGTTAGCATTTCACAGCTCTCCTCCCCATCCACCAGATCTCTTTATACTTTGTTCCCTGAGTTTAAATAGAAGGAAGTCGCAGCACTCAATGTCATATTCTCAGAACTTTGGCTAGTATGAGCCTCTGCATCAACTGCGGAGCAGCATAAATCCGTGTATGTAAACAAATATTTTGATAGTTTAAAAACCGTACTGTACAGCAGGCCTCAAAAACGATCAGAAAGTTGTTAGTTACCCTCAAACCATCGTGCCAGTATTGCAGGAGCACAGCTTGCCTAGCAAGTCAGTACTGTAGCATGCAGTGTCCAGGGCTTGGTGGAGTCATTAAGGTGTTTTAGCCCTGAGAACCACAAATAACACCGTCCAGCCCTATGAACTCTGACTCCGCCCTGTGAACGATGACCCCACCCTGTGAGTGCTAACCCCACCTTATGAGTGCTGACCACACCCCACACCCCCACCCCCGAAGAATTTCCTCTCAATCACTGTTTTCTTACATGCTCTTTCTGCCAATTTCTCCTTTCCAAAAATAAAATTAAATAAATATAAACTATTTCCCTATTACTTCAGATATCCTTTTCTTTATGCCTTTTTTATTTCCAATTTTCTCTCCCAGCTTCTGACTCAATATTTTCTACGGATTTATCTCCCAATTCATTGCTCCCTTTCTTTGCCTATCTGTTGCTTACCTTGTCCCCAACCATTATTTTTATTTAATATGTTAAATAATTTTAATTGTTTAATATCTAAATCATTTTAGATATTGTCATCTAAATAGTTTTTATTCTAGTGAGCAACTCAGATGGCTGTAGCTCATACCTGAGTAGGCAAGTCCTGGGCAGAGTTCTCTTCTTTTCAGAAAAGGACCATGCCTGATTTATGATGACTTACTCAGCAATGAGCAAGAACGGGGAACCGTAGTATTTCAGTAGTGCTGCTGGGACTGCTGGGCTGTTGTTATTTCAATGAGTATATCTTGTACCAATGAAATGAGTAACAGCCGGAAGGAATCTAACTCCCTGGTTGACTGATCACGGATGGTTACTATATCTGACTTCCAAATCTGAATATGTACCCTAGGTAGATACCTTGGTGCCATCAGCAAAGCAGGCATCCTACGTAGTGACATTTAATTTGGAAATTAAACAGAATGCACCATTATTTTGTGTCCTATGTTGAAGACGAAGGATGTATACATATGCATGTAACCACACCATATGAAATGCAAGTATTTGAAAGTAGTAGCCTATCCATTATTTCACACCTAAAAAATCTAAGGAAAGCACGCAAACATTAAACAGAGGTGATATTTTATTCACGAGCAGGAAGGATCCTTGAAGTTAAATGCATGTTGAAGCAAACTACAAACCTCTAAAGATGGAAGAAGGTAGACAAATAAAGCTAGGGTCAGGGCAACCAAATCAAGACAACAACAAGCACTCTTTCATTTCTTCCATGTGTGACAGGTCAGTTCATCATCCTCAGAAATTCCTCCTCCTGTCTTTTCATCACCTCTCACCTCGAGCGGACACTGTTTACGTACCTACGGCAGGCCAGAGGGGAAAAACAAGCTGAGGATAGCGAACATAGCAGAGTAGCTCAGAGAGAATAATTTTCCAATTGCTTTTATTTGCGTGTGTATTGGGGGGGAGGTATGAATGTTGACTACAAGTGCCCTCAGAGGCCAGTAGTGAGCAGCTGATCTCCTGACGTTGGATTTTCAGGTGATTGTGAGCTGCTGAGGTGGGGGCTGGGAACTGTAGTAGAGTCCTCTGTGACAGCAGCAAGCCCTGTTATCCACTGAGCCATCCCTCCAGCTGCAAACAGACCATCTTTATAGAAGTGCAATATTCACTAAAAGACAGTAGTCACAGTGATGAGGTCCTCTGAGCAGTGAACTTATTTATAGTCAGTCGCTCTGAAGACTTGAGCTAAAGAATAATTAATGTTGGATAAATATTCTCCAAATGTGGTTGGTATTGGAAACGTCAAATAAAGAGAATTCCTATCGAGCCGTTCCAACCATCTTCAGACGAGATAATTAAGGGCAAAGGGCCAAGAAGTGGAGGATTTAAAATTGAAGTAGTAGGGTGTAGTAAGACGGTGATGCGGATGAAAAATTATTCTAAATCATTAGGAAGAAAGGGTTGGCAGAATTTGTCATCACAGGGGGAAAAAATGACACCAAGGTTACACATCTGTGATGTTACAGTTGCTTCAGAGAAAATTAGAGAACATGACTGTGTGGAGGGGTAGAGTCCTTTATCAATATCAGTCCAAGAGCAGTTGTGGTATTTAAAGCACAATATTCTCTGGATGGTAGTAGATACAGAACCAGAGAGAGGAGGGAGGAGGGAAGATGATAAGAAGCATAACTGTGGGCTATGGATGGTAACCTTGGTGGTACCCAAAAGCGTACGCTTCATCTAGAAACCTTGGGAAGGATGATTCTGGAGAGTGAGACTCCTTTCAAAATGCCCAGAGTCAAGGAAAATGAACTAGCGAGGGACCCCTCAGAGTTGGAAGACATTGTTTAGTCACCAAGGTTGTATCACCCCTGATGCCATGGATCGGCCTCCAACGGCACGAAAGTGGCCCTCCAGGCCGCTCTCGGGATGCTGCTGATGTGGGCGGGGGGTTTCACCAAACGCAGCTGCCAGCGTTTGCCTTGCGCATCACCGCAGGATAGCCCAGGGCTTTCACAGGCAGGCTCTTCACTGGCAGGACTCAGTGGCGTGATTGTTCTGGTCCCTTCGTATTAACAGGGAACTAAGAGCCTGCAGAAGACGGAGTGTAAGACGATGTGGATTTTAGACAATGAAATCATTTGAAAGAACACTGATTCTCTCTCATCACACACCAAGACTGGAAAGGAAGTTATTTCCACATCAGCCTTCTTTAAAAGATGGGAACCTCCGACCTCTCAGTCCTCACTGATGCTGGAAAGCTGTCACTTCCCATGACACAGTGTCGTCATGCAGAGCGGTGATAGCCAAGGCATCTACTGTGAGACTCCGCCATGTTTACAAATGAGGTCACAGGTTCAGAGGTGAAGAATCTGCTAAGCTGCCTTGATGCTTTATTCAAGGTGTGTGTGTGTGTGTGTGTGTGTGCGCGCGCGCACGCGCGCGCAGTACATGTGTGTCTGTGCATATATGTGCACATTTGTGTGTACTTGTGTATGCATGTGTGTGTGGTACATGCCTGCATGTGTGTGTCTGTGCATGCACATGTGCGTGTGTGTTTGTGTTATACACACTCCCTTGCTGTGAGCTTGCCCTACTCATTTAAACTGTAGGTAAGGGACTATTTGTAGAAAATATAAGAGAAAAAACATAAACATAATTAGGAAGATATAATTATCTATATTTTATATTTAAAGAAGCTCATAATCTATTGTCTTGCTCTTTGCACCCTCTTAGTGGGCTCTCACATCCATATTCTTCTTTCCTACTTCACAGGTCCTCCCCCCCCATCCCCCCGATCTTCCTCTCTCATGAGTTCATTTGACTCTTCCTAGGATGATCTACTGTTCTTAGCCATGTCCTCTGCAGTACATGGCCAAAGTGCAAAGAGGAACTGTAGACCGGAAGGGTTTATTTACTAAGCTGAATATATCTTTCTGCAGACCTAACAGTTTAAAGTTAATCTTTCATTATTTAATGTGTGTGTGTGTGTGTGTGTGTGTGTGTGTGTGTGTGTGTGTGTGTGTGTCTATCCACTCACTCATTTTGTAGGATGTTTAATCTATATACTTTAATTTCTGGACATACTCACTACTAATCTATGTAATCTTTGTACTTTCTAAAAAATTACCAGTTTGCAGATGTCCTATGGTGACATGACTCTTAAAAACTATCTCAAGCCGGGCAGTGGTGGCACGCGCCTTTATTTAATCCCAGCACTTGGGAGGCAGAGGCAGGCGGATTTCTGAGTTCGAGGCCAGCCTGGTCTACAGAGTGAGTTCCAGGACAGCCAGGGCTACACAGAAAAACCCTGTCTCGAAAAACAAAACAAAAACAAAAACAAACAAAAACA
This sequence comes from Uromys caudimaculatus, assembly GCA_028551405.1. Lineage (NCBI taxonomy): Eukaryota > Metazoa > Chordata > Mammalia > Rodentia > Muridae > Uromys > Uromys caudimaculatus. The sequence goes on from CM052707.1 coordinate 38,097,816, forward strand.
AAAAACTATCTCAACATATTAAGAAAATAAGGTCCATTCACATTTCCACTAGCCACAGTCTGCGCTTTTCTGTGTCCAAAAGATTATAGTTCCGTGGATCCTAAGCCGTGCACCCCTGTACCCTCAAAAGCTGTTCAGTCACAAGGAGCACTGTAGAATGTGTTAAATTTCTGAGAGAAACACAGCGACATCTGTTGGGCATGACCTAAACTACGGCTGTCAGAAAAGGCTTTCAGCCTACAAGAGCCATAAGAAACACAGAACCCTGGGGAAAGTCATGGACTATCTTCCCTAGACAATTGAAATATCTTTTTGTATCAAGGTATTATGTTGATCAAGTTCAACACATTACTCGATGTTTGATAAGCAATTATTAAATAAAAGTAAATTTGTATGAAACACATCTTTTAATGAGATACAAGTTTTTCATAAATGATGCATCTGTATATGAATTTTCCTGATCCAAATTGATTGTATTTGCTTATCTTCCTGTTAAAATGGTTTTTTCCCTTTGGTTGGTTGCTTGGCTTTTGTTTTTAAGATGAATTTCACTACATAGAGCAGGCTTGCTTGGAACTCCCTGTGGATCCCAAGTTAACCTTGAATTGTGATGCTCTGGCCTCAGTTTCCCAAGTGCCAGGATTATAGGCATTCACCACTTCAACCAATGGGAAGTGTGCGTGTGTGTGTGTGAGTGTGTGCGTGTGTGTGGGTGCGTGCGTGTGTGCGTGTCTGTGCGTGTATGTGTGCATGTGTGTGTGTGTGCGTGCGTGTGTGTGCGTGCGTGTGTGCATGCATGTGTGTGCGTGCGTATGTGTGCATGTGTGTGTGCGCGCACGTGCATGCTTACTGATAAAATTGCTGAAACCTGTTGGTAAACCATGTAAGTAGACAGAAATAAGAAAAGATTTATTAGAAGCATTACCATAATTCTTTAAGTTCACTTTTGAATTATACACCAAAGACATAGGCAAAGAACTATAAAACTGCTTTTCTTATAGGATTTATTGTCTAGACCCGTGCCTGTCAGTAGTCATTAGTCACATGTGGCTATTGAAACTTAACTGAATTAAAATGAAATAAAGCATAAAAGTCCATTCCTTCCTACTATTAGCTGTGTTTAGCTAATGGCTACGATGTTGAAATGTTGAGTGCAGACAGACACATCCATCTTTGCCGGAGGTTCTATACGACAGTGTTGATCTTCTGGACATTGAAGTCATCTTTGGAAGTTACTATTTTAGGTACTGCAGAGTTCCAAATAGGTACTATTTTCTCTGTTTTTTAACTCTACCGCTCGCTCGCCCGCTCGCTTGCTCTCTCCTTCCCTCCCTCCCTCCCTCTCTCTCTCTCTCCCTTTCTCCCTTTCTCCCTCTCCCCTCTGTGTGTGTATGTACACATACGCACCCTGTGTCTGAGTGTGATTGTGTATATGCCATGGTATGAACGTGGATGGAGGTCAGATACCAAGCTTGGGTGTCAGTGCTCATCCTTCACCTTGCTTGAGACAGGCTCTCCTATTGGTCTGTGCTGTGCATAGTTTGAGACAGGCTCTCCTATTGGTCTCTGCTGTGTATAGTTTGAGACAGGATCTCCTATTGGTCGCTGCTGTGTATAGTTTGAGACAGGATCTCCCATTGGTCACATAGCAGGCCAGCTGGCCACTGGTTTCTAGTGATTCTCCCACCTCTCTGGAGGGGTGCAAGGTTTACAGTCAGATAGTACTACCACTGGCTATATGTAGGTTCTGGAGGTTTGAACCAAGTCCTCAAATTTAAACAGGTGCTCGACCCACTGAGTCATATCCGAAGACCTGTTTTTTTCATCTTAATAGACATGTTATCATACCTGATAATTCAGTTGGCTTGCCTGTTTTTGCTTACCTTTATGTTTTTTAAATATTACTTATTGATTTATGTAGCTGTGTTCATTTTACTCTGGAACGGATACCCACTGCACAAATATACTGTTATCAGTTTTCTCACAGGGATAGATTTTTCCATTGTTGTTTTTGCAGTAATGATGCTCTGAAATTCCTGCTGTTACCTCCCCAACCCCATGTGCAAATATCTGTAGGATATAAACCCAACTATTGAATGTCTGTGCTATAGGATATTTCCATCTTCAATTCAGTAGATAATATCAAATTGTATTTAAAAGTGACTAGACTATTCTACACTAAAATTCTCAGTATTTAAGAGTTTTGAGTTAATCACGTATTATAGCTCACAAAAGAAATACTTTTTATGTAGCTAAAATTTAGAGGTAAGAGTGTGGAGAGTACGGGATGGGGGAGGGAGTGGTGGGAAATCTTGACTCTTGCTTTGTGTCTCTCACATTCTCAGTGTGTGGTGTATCACTTCGTAGTCTAGGGAGGCTGTTTGGTTTCCAGCCTTTGTGTTTGCGTTTAGTCACTGAGATGGAAGAAGAGAGAAACAATCTTATGTATCTTTTCTCTAACAATAAGGACATTGCCTAGAACTTGAGAATCAATGTATATGAATCAATGTAATCTGCTGGTTAGACCTTCATCAAGTGGTCACAGCTTCAAGAGCAGTTCAACAGCAGTTATCTGTCTGCCCAGGCAACAGTCAGTGCTCTTGTTTCTTTGTTTTTGTTTGTTTGTTTGGTTGGTTGGTTGGTTGGTTGGTTGGTTGTTTTTTTTGTTTTGTTTTAGTACAGAAAGTAAGAAAGATTAGGGAACCCTGAACATACCCTTCCCTTTCTGTGCTTCCCTCTCTTTGCCCTGCCTGATTCTTCTTGGGTAACAGGCTCCTTGTATTCATGTTAGGCATTTGGGGGGGAGGGGTTGTCTCATGAAGCTGATTCTGCATTCCTTCTCAGCAGAAGGTCCCCGATAGTGGGTTTTTTTTTCCTCGCTTAGTCTAGCATCTGCTAGGATCTCCCCGGAGGCTGAGTTACTGTTTGTCTATCAATGGGCACTGGATTGGAGCAGATAGTGTGAGGCTTTCTCCCAGACGTTCCCTTTGTTCATTTTGGCAACCGTAAATGACTAGGCTACTTCACTACTCTTACTTGCTGGTCAACATTTTGTTGTTATAGATCTTCCCTACCCCCTTCGGTTTGTTTATCTGTTCATAAATACTAATTTTGTTTTGTATTCTTCTTTATTAAATGTATTTGTTCTCTTTACATTTTATACATTTTAATCTTTTAATATCGTTTTTTGATACACAAATGGTCCCAAATCTTTCAAGGGGTTCCCTTTAGCTGTGTCTTTTAGATACAAGCCAGCATATTTTAAGCATTTCCTTAGTTGCTGAAGCAATAAATTCAGCAGTTGTGGGGGACAGGCAGGTAGACATCTGTGAGTTCAAGGCCAGCCTGTTCTATGTAGGGAGACTCTGCCTGAAACAAAAAAAAAAAAGGAAGGGAATGAATGAATGAATGAATGAATGAATGAATCTATCTCTAAGTTCATCTTGTACCTTCCTACACTAGTCTAAAATTAGCTTTTTCTCCATGGAATGTAATTGCTTACAGTGGACAGAGGAATTTTGAAACCAAACTCTGCAGGTATGGTGTTCCCTGGAGTTGCTGTAGCATTGAATCTGACTCATTTTGATAGTTCTAATCATATTTACAGATATATTAATATATGTGTTAATCCAACTATCAAGAGTGTGCTGATCACGCTAACTCCAAGTCCACTTTGATGTCGTAAGTTAAACTCTAATTTCCTTCCCTGTGGGACACAAACCGTTTCCTCTCACCACTGAGCCATATGCCACCTGTATTCTTAATATGTTTGCCATTTTCTCAACTCTAGAATTTATAGTCTCAAATTACTAAATCATATTGTGGCCCAAAAATGCCTACTAACTAGAATTTGAAACATTGTAACTGTTTTGTAAACAGTTGTTTTCTTCCCTTGTGAATGACGGCTCCTTCTATTACTGGTCAGAGCCTGTCGCTGTGCTTGGTGTCCTTTCCCAGACCTGCCTGTGCGCTGTCACATCCTGACGCTGAGGGCTCACAGGCACATTTGGAGATCTTGGTCAGTAATTGCTTCCTGAGTGTTGCCTTTGATTTTCTCGTCACTTCTAACACTCTAAGGACACACTTATGAGACCCCACCCCCCCCTTCATACATCAGTTTAGTTCTGCATTTTCACTGTTTCTGCCTTTCTATGCTGCTTCATTCTGAATGATTTTCATGCAGTTTTAACTCCCAATCAGCAATTCTTTCTTCATCTGTATCAAGTCTGTTGTTGTAACTGTCTGTTGTGTCACGTCTTAGACTTTACATTTACTTTTTTTTAAAAAAAATGTGTTTGTTTACTACTGTTGTACATGTCTGATGTGTTTGTGGCTGTGGGCCTCTAGGCTGTGATCTACCAGTGGAGGTCAGAGGCAATAACAGAGGAATTAGTTCTCATCTTCCACCTTTATGTGGATTCTAGAAATTGAACCCACTTTGCCAATTTGCACCTCAAATGCCTTTATCTGCTGAGTTATCTCACTAACCCCCAGGTTTTATTTCTTATTGATTTATATTGGTAGGTACATAAAAGCACAAAGGTTATATAGTGATGGCCAGCGCTTGTGCTTTGACCATGAGGTTAAATATATCACCTTAAACATCACAGTTTTGTGGTAAGAACACTTGAAGTCCTTCCTCTTAGCTTTTCCAGATATATAGCCCAGGATCCTGTCTTTGGTAGCCCTATGTTCAGAGCACACTAGGACTTCTTAGACCTGTCCAACTGTATCTCACTACCCACAGATTGACCTCTCTCCCTCATCTAAATTGGGATTTTAGTTATTTTTAAAAATCAGAGGTTATGTTTCTGTCATCTATAAATTCTGGCTTGGTTTCTATGCCTTCATGTCTTTCTTTAGGCATATTAAATATATTTTAAATTTTATTATTCAACTATTGTAATACTGTAGTTTCTGTCAGGTTTTTTTTTTTTTTCTGTTCTGCTCTTCCTCCTCATAGTATGGCTTCCCCTGTGAATTTTATGACACTTAAAATCGGTTTTGCGATCATAAGTAAACTGAAAAGTATGGGCAAATTGCATGAGATCGTAGCTGAGGACACATTTTTCTAAAATTCATTTGAATTTTCTTCCTCTGGGTGCTTGAAAAGAACTCATGGCCAAAGATTTGTCTCTCTGCTTGTATCTTTCCAGCCGGGATAGACTGTGTGGTTTGTTCTCCACCCCCTTGTGCTAGCTAACCTGTGGTTACAAGTTACAGCGCCCACACAGCCTAGTTACAAGTTACAATGCTCACACATCCTGGTTACAAGTTAACAATGCTCACACATCCTGTTTGCCTAAGACCATCATAGTTTTAACACCTCTTGTTCTGATGTCATTCTTAATAAAAATCGTTCTCCATAATCCCTGTTTGGACTATAAATTACACATCCCCCCCCCCCCACCTGCCCTAGGAAGAGACTTTATGTCCATTCTAACCACTGTCGGGCTAACCAGATGTTTTCTTATTTCTCCATTGGCAAAGCAGAATTTGTAGTCTATTCTTTCACTGAAGGTGGGTCTCCCAGAATCCTGATTTCAAGTTAGGGATTCCATTCCAACTTCTTAAGTAAGACTCGTTTGGTAAGACTCGTTTGGTTTCTGGGGATTGGCAGTTACCCTCAGGGCGCCTGCTGGCTATAGTGTGTTTACCTCTCTGGGTTCTTGCTTTCCTTAGTTCTTTGCCTCTGAGGATTCTCTTCACTTTATTGTGAACTCAGCTATATGTTTAAAAGGATGTTGTAAATCTTTTATCCCGAATATTTAGTTGTTTGGTTGCAGGAATACCTTCCCTTCGAACAAAATCCCTAGGCTCCTCGTAAGTACTAAGTTAACTGCACATGACATTGGAAGAGCCAAGTATCCTGGTGCTGACATTGGTCAGAAACTTCAAAGAACAGATATTCTACTTGAGAGCTTTCATCTCTCCCCACTTTGGCGAAATTAGGAGAGAATTTAATTGAAGAAAAAAGTTAACCACCTTTTAATAGTTTCTATTCTTCAGATAGGAACTGAAAACATAAAGAATAATCAGTTTTGTTTTTGTTTTGTTTTGTTTTCTGTCAAAGGAAATGGTCAAGAACCAGCACAGAATGTGGACGAAGGTATGATACCCAGCTTATAAATGAAGGAGCTGACCCACTGAAGGGCAGCAACTTACTGGTGGCTATTGTTTGAAAGCGGTAGAGCTAATGCTTGAACCTGTGGCATGCTGTCTCAGATACTCAGGTTCTGTATTACTATTATTAGTGTTATTATTATTATTATTATTATTAGTTTATTTTAGTCTTTTCTTCTATATTACACCTTGAACTCAGTTTCCTCTCCCTCCGTCCCACCCAGTTCCCCTTCCCCCATCCGTTCCTCCTCTTTTTCTTTGGAAAAGGGCAGGCCTCCCATGGATATCAACCTAACATGCCATATCAAGTTGCAGTAAAACTAGATACCCCCCCCCCATATTAAGGCTGGACAAGGTGACCCAGTAGGAGAAAAGGGGTCCCAAATGCAGGCAAAAGAGTCAGAGGTAGTCCCTGTTCCCACTATTAGGAGTCCCACAAGAAGACCAAGCTACACAACTATACCATATGTAGAGGGCCTAGGTCAGATCCCTGAGGCTCCCTGACTGTCTGTTGGTTTCTGTAAGCCCCTGAGCCAGTTAGTTGGTTCTGTGGGTTTTCTTCTGTCAGTGTCCTTGACCCCTCTGGCTCCTTCAATCCTTCCTCCCCTTCTTCCACAGGATTCCCCAAGCTTCACCAAATGTTTGGCTCTGAGTCTCTGCATCTGTTTCCATCAGTTGCTGGATGAAAGCTCTCTGATAACGGTGAGCTCCTGTTTACAGATACCCATGTTCTTAACACATACCCATATGTCCCTTGATCCAGTCATGTACATTCCAACGTCCCATTTGTATAGGTGTACCCTCGTGGGAAGCAGTAATGCACTCGGATTTATTATAGTCTTCCTGGTATTTGGGGGTCTTACTAAATATTTAAAAGCCACTCAGTAAAGAGTGCAAAGAATACAGAAGGATTTTTTAATTAAAATAATATTAATTTTTTATTGAATATTACTACTAAGAGAAAATAAAGTTCTTTGACCCCATAATGCTTCTCATTTAGTTTCCCTCTCTCTTTCTCATTCTGTTCCGTTCCCGTGGAATGGTCTTTCTTTGTTTAGCTGAAAATTCTTTGCTTAGCCTCTTACCTCAGCTCAAATGTGGAAAACTGACCCTGAAGCCCATCGTCCTCATAGATTTGTTCCAGGAGAATGAATGAGTTGCTCATTTGTGTTCTCATAACATTTTTAAAAAACTCTTTATAATTATATAGCTTATAATTAAAACTTAATATATGTTGTCGACCTAGACTAAATCATCATTTTATAGGTAAAAGGTTTGAATATCCGATTTTCTTTTGTTTCTATTTAAATTGATTTGTGTATGTATATTAGACGTAGGGGCAGGGACCATGCATCCTTTACCTTCGTGTCTTTAGTAAAATCACAGTGATATTTATTTTCATTTTTTTTTAAAAAAGCCTAACCTTAGTCCCATTACAGCTCTTCAGATCTATGGCTCCCACGCCTGCCCCATGGAACTGATCTTCTAAACCCCAAACAGCCTCGCTTTCTTAAACCAAATCTTGTCTCACACGGGCTACATCCCTTTATATCAGTAGCACTCTGTGGCATTTTGTTTACTTATGAAGCTTAGAGATAAGTTCTGTATTCCTGGTATTGCAGAGCTGGAGGAGGCGAGCAGGCCTATCACATCTTTCGACTCTGTGTACCTCATCATTTGATACCAAATTGATCATGGCCGTATGATATGTAAACTCATTTCCTGTAGTTTAAAATAAGAGTCGATGCCCAAACTTGGGGACCACAATATAAGGACAATCTACACACGTGCGTTTTTAAACACAGCTGTCGTCAGAACTACTTACAAAGGCTTGCATAAGGCCTAGAGTTTGGAAAACAATATCAAATGGTAGTAAGGGCAGTATCTGGAGTCATACTTCCTTGGATTGAAACCCAGACTCATGTCATTTTATAAATTATCTAAACTCTCTATTCTCCTATCAAAAAAATATGACCTTGGTGGGGTATCATTTAAATGATGAATAAATTAATGGGATTATTAAATCAGTATGAGACATAAAGAAGCTAGGAAACAGTACCTGCTAAGTGAATATAGCCTTATGCTCCGAGTGTGTTTAAATCTCTGCGACTGCTCTAACTTAGAGGCTGAGAAAGCCATAACATGATGACGGCATAACATAGTCACCTCTAAGCCAAATGCAGAACAGATGACCCCATACCTTTCTTGGGCAAGAGTTCTCTGTCTGCTTGCCACTACAGTGAACCACACAGGCTTCCTGACACAAGGGACCATTGAAGATGTCTACTGGGCAGTCAGTACCTCTCCCTGCCCCCTCAGACTCATTGAGGGTTCTGAGTCACGCTCATGCCTTTGCATCTTCCAAGATACTTTTAAAGTGGATTTATCAACATAGACTTGTCAAGCTTAAGTATTCAAACAAACCTGTCAAACAAGGTTCAAAAATCACAGCGATGTTTATTTTTATTAAAGAGCATTGTAACATTAAATATGTATAAAGTTATAAGCTCAGGATAAATAATAAGCCTAATAATACTCACCACACTTATAACTTCCCTGTGTCTTATGACTATGCTTAATTGCATGTTTATTAGTTACAGATACAGGGGGTTATAATAGTAAATACCATCACTTTTCCCTGAACCTTCCCTTGCAACTGTAATTATGCCTGTTCATGGAAAGCCTCTAAAGATGGCCAAGGCTGTCTGAATAGGAAAGAAAATACCACTCTTGGTTTCCAATTAAATTTTAGCGCATCATGTTTCTGTGGCTTTTATTTACCAAGTTGAGTTTGTTCTTGATAGTCTGGGAGAATTTACAGAATAAAATATCTGTATTTTAGAATAAAATACGATGTATTTTCCTGCATAATTTTTCTTTTGTTTTAGCTAATGAAAAGTCTGCTGATTAGACCCTGGGGAACTATCTATCAGTAGTTAATGCTAATAAAAGACACCAGAGCCTTCTCTCCACTATTAATCTATGGGTAATAGAGGGACCATTTCTTAAGTACACAGAGAAGAAGGAATACTGGCCATGACACCAAATGGATTGCCTGTCTCCCACACTACTGTGCCCTTGTAACCTAGGGCATGTAGAGCAGGCTGGCACCCATCGCATTACAGATTTAAAAGTGCTGGGATCTCTCGGTCCTGTAGCAGGCTGCCTGATGGATTGGCGGGTAATGTACTTGAAGAGTGTATTACTGAGCTCTAGACTAATGGCCGCCTCTTGCCCATGGCCTTTATGGTAGATCATTCATTGTGCTGCCTCATCAGCTTCCTGCCAGTCTGTATCTGGCATGAGCACTGCCTGCTCCGCAGCTGATTAATACCCTGGGAACACATCCCACTGCAGGTTTCCATGAGTTGCACAAAACCGGGAGTGTTCTAGCGCTGTAGATACAGCACGGTTTCCCCTTTCAGAAATAAAACCGAAAACAACATCCTTAGCTGTCAAAATAAAGAACTGTATGAATGATAGATGGCTAGATTGTTTTTAATTATAATTAGCGTGCCAAAGGAAGAACAACACACATTAGATATCCTAGTATCCTATTTCTCCAGGCTGTTTCTTTGTTTGTTTTGTTTTGTTTTGAAATTGAGTATATGAAATAAGGCAAAAGAAACAAGCAAAAATAATGGAGATCGCATGCAACTTGGGACTAAGGGAGGACGGTTGGAGAATTTGGGGGAAATCTGTAAACTTAACGAGCACTGGAGAAATAAGAAACATATGGAAGAAAAGCAAGTTCTGTCAACGCTGAAAGGCTGAGATCCTGGCAGATGTGTAAGGCGAGCATGCCAGGCCAGAAAGCGGCCTGAGCGAAAGCATCCACGCCCTGAGGAGCATGGCGTGTTGACGGATGACAAGGAAGGCCCAGGAGAGTGTGGGTATGAGTTTGGTGATGCAGACTTCGGTGCTGGCTCTGAGGGCTTCTGCTTCTGGCCATGTGAGAGGCTAGACCGTCTTAGATCAGATGGAATTCCACAGAAGGATTAGTATTTTTAGAGGAAATTAAATGCTACGTGAGGACTTAGTAGGTTGACCACTTGCAGTCCGAGAAGAGCTCTGGGATCGCCAGCCTCTGGAAGGGCTGCTTTGGCCCCCACACTTGGACATCTGCCTCAGAAGGCTTGGGCAGTGGTTATCAGGGCTGTGCTCTCTTCTTTATTTTGATCATGATTTTTCTTTCCCTTAATTCATTTTACATCTTACCCACCAACTTCACGTGTTCTTTTTCTATCACTGTCCTTCAAAAATAAAATGAAACAAAAAATAAAATAAAAACTTTTTTCCTTGGGGAGCAGTTATCAGTTGGAGATAGGTTCTGGGTTAGGGATGGGGCCTATGGGACCTCACCTGGCTTAGATCTGTGCAGACCCTATGTCACCCTCTGAGTTCATGCGTGCTCAGTCCTGTTGTGTTCAGAAGGCTTTGTCTCCTTAACATGGTCCGTGATCTTACAATCTTTCCTTCTGCTCTTCCTCCCCTCCTCTTCCTCCACAGAGCTCCCTGAGCCCTGAGGGGAGGGATTTGATGGAGACATCCCACTGAGGGCTGAATGTCCCAAGCTCTCTCACTCTCTACATTTTGTCCAGTTGTAGGTCTCTGTGTCTGTTCTTGTCTACTGCAGGAGGAAGCCTCTCATGATGGCTGAGCAACGCATTGATAATAGAACGTAGAAGAGTGCCATTAGGAATCGTGACTATGTCCCCTTGTCAGAACAGTAGCGTCTGTTTATCCTCCTGGGTTCACGGCCCATCTGGTCTCAGACTATTGGCCACTGTGCAGTGTCTGGCCATCTCATGAAGTGGCCTTAAATCCAGTTAGTGATTGGTCACTGCTACAACTTTTGTTAACCTTGTTGTACCAGTGTATTTTGCAGGCAGGTCACCATTGTAGATGGAAGTGATCGTAGGTGCTTTGGTGTTTACCTTTCTCCTTCGGTAGCATGCTGAGAACCCTCCAGTACCAGGAACCCTAGTCAGCAGGGGTGAAGGCTCCAGTTAGGCACATGCCCAACTACTCCATGGTCAGTAAATTATGTAGGTGTTGTCTTCAGCGACAGAGCTTTACAATAAGTTTGTAGAGAGCAACCAGTAGCTTTGATGACAGTGTGGATTTTTGGGGGGCTTCTGTGGGGCCCTGTGGCCAACAACTCAATTAGATATAACTCGTTTCTGGCACTGGAGGTTTCATTTGGTGGAAACAGATGGCTAGTTGTAGCTTTTTTTTTTTTTTTTCCGAGACAGGGTTTCTTTGTATAGCCCTGGCTGTCCTGGAACTCACTCTAGACCAGGCTGGCCTCGAACTCAGAAATCCACCTGTCTCTGCCTCCCAAGTGCTGGGATTAAAGGCGTGTGCCACCATTGCCCGGCTAGTTGTAGCTTTGTCTCCCCCGTTATTTGGTGACTCCATTCGCGTGAGCGCGCGCATGTGTGTGTGTGTGTGTGTGTGTGTGTGTGTGTGAGAGAGAGAGAGAGAGAGAGAGAGAGAGAGAGAGATGTATTCTTAATATATACTGTATATATTATAATAATATAAACTGGTAGGCTCCCATATACCTCAAATGACTCTTAGTTTTAGCTGTCCCTCCCATAGTCCTTCCCTTACCCCCTCTCCCCATTTCCTGTCTGATCTTTCCATTCCAGTCTTCTCCCTACCCCATCCATTAAGTAACTATTCCACTTCCCTTTCCTAGGGAGATCCATCCCTTACCCCTAGACCCGTACTCCATACCTAACCTCTGTCTAGTCCCTTCCTCTATACCTCAGCTCTGTGGTTCTGTGTGTGCAAAGCGTGCCTGCCAAACACTTAACACTAGCATCCATACATAAGCGAACACATACCGTATTTGTCTTTTCAGGGTCTAGGTTATCTCACCCGGAGTGATTTTTCAAGTGCCGTCCATTTACCTATGAATTTTTTTAAACAGCTGTGTAATGTCCCATTGTGTAAATGCACTACATTTTTTTTCATTCATTTACCCATCAGTGGGCACGTAAGCTGTTTCCAGCTTGTGGTTACTGTGGATAGAACAGCTGGGAACACGATTGAACAAGTGTCTCTGGAGTGGGCTGTGGAATCTTTTGGGTATATTCCCGAGAGCAGTGCAGCTGGAACTTGGGCTAGATGGGTTCCCAGTTTTCTGACTGATTTCCATAGTGACTGTTCAAGTTTGCACTCCCGCCAGCAATGGGTGCGTGTTCCCCTTGCTTCACATCCGACAGAGTGTCACTGGGTATACAAACCACATTCAAGGGCAGGCCACATGCACAGGAGTGGATGGTCAGAACAAAACCAACTCAAAACAAACTCAATGGTATTTTTGGAGGGTTTATTTGTATGTTTTTGTCTCGTAATACTTGGCCTGAGCTTCCCCACCCCACCCCCGACACACACAGATCTTTTGCTGATATATTGTGGTTTCCAATTTTGTGTCTTTATGGGATTTCTGTGTATTTGAATGTGTGTGTCTCTGCATCTGTATGTGTTTCTTGTACTTTTTCTTTGGCTCTTTTTTCCTGTTCATTTGTTTTTATTCTATTCTGGTTTGTTTGTTTTTATTTTCTTCTTTTTTTCTTTTTGTTAAATGCCTGTTTTCTGGTAAGAGAGCACAAAAAAGGGGGTGTGTTTATCTGAGTGGGGAGGACCTGGGGGGAGTCGAGGGAGCAAAAACATAATCAAAAATATTGTATAGGAAAAAATCTAATTTCAATTAAAATATTTTAAAAACCCTTTTCAAAAATGAAAATCAAAACAAAGAGGCAAAAGACCAATAAGACAAAAAACAGCTAAAAGTAAAGAAAAATGAAACAAATTTTTCAAAAAAAAAAAAAAAATACCATTGAGTTTGTTTTCTATGGCCAGCTGCTCCTGAGCACTTTCCTGAAGTGTGGTTGACATACCCACTGAGAGTCTATTGGAGAAAGAGATTTTAGCCTTGCCAGAGGTATCTGTCCTAGTTAAGGTTTTTATTGCTGTGACAAAACACCATGACCAAAAAGCAAATTGTGGAGAAAAGGGTTTATTTGGCTTAAACTTCCATATTGTTGTTCATCTTCAAAGGAAGTCAGGACAGGAGCTCAAACAGGGCAGAATCCTAGAGGCAGGCACTGACACAGAGGCCATGATGGGGTGCTGCTAACAGCTACAGGCTTGCTTCCCACTGGCTTGCTCTGCTTGGAACCTAGGACCACCAGCCCAGGAATGGCACCACCCACCATGGGCTGGGCCCTCCCCCACTGATCACTAATTGAGAAAACCCTTTACAGCTGGATCTCATGGCGGTATTTCCTCAGCTGAGGCTCCTTTCTCTCTGATGACTGTAGCTTGGGTCACACAAAACCAGCCAGTACAGTATCAATTACAGATAGCTTCTTAATGAAGGCATGGGACCTCATGTCCACTACCCTTCAGTTCTGGGACCCTGCCTGTCTTGAACCTGTGACAGACTTATAAGTGCTGCCACAGTCTCTGTGTGTTCACATGTGCATCAGTCCTGTTATGTCTGGAAGACAGGGTTTCTTTGATGTCATCCATCACCTCCGGCTCTTATGACCTGTCTGCCTCTTCTTCCACATAGATCCCTGAGGGGAGGGGCTTGATGAAAATATCCCATCTATGATGGTTTGAATATGCTTGGCCCAGGGAGTGGCACTATTAGAGGTGTGGCCTTGTTGGAGTAGGTGTGTCATTGTGGGCATGGGCTTTAAGACCCTCATCCAAGCCGCCTGGAAGTCAATATTCTGCCAGCAGCCTTCAGATGAAGATGTAGAACTCTCAGCTCTGCCTGCATCATGCCTGCCTGGACACTGCCATGTTCCTGCCTTGATAATGGACTAAACCTCTGGACCCGTAAGCCAGCCCCAATTAAATGTTGTCCTTATAAGAGTTGCCTTGGTCATGGTGTCTGTTCACAGCACTAAAACCCTAATGAAGACACCATCTAAATCCTAAATGCTCCAAAGCATCTCACTCTACATGTTGCCTGGTTGTGGGTCTCAGTGTTAATTTCCATCATCTGCAAGAAGCTTCTCTGATGTGAGCTGAGCGAGGCCTGACTGTGGGGATAGCAGTATGTCATCAACAGTCATTTTATTGCTATTTTCAGTTAGCAGGATAATAGTGGTGGAGTTTTTTCCTTGGTTCATGGCCTATTTAGCCTAAGACTCTTTGCTACTTTAGCAGTGTCCAATATGAGTTCTATCTCATGGAGTGAGCCTTAAAACCAATCATAAATTAGTTGGCTACTATTTAACACTTGAACCACTATTACAGTGGTAAATCTCACAGACAGTCACTGTTGTAGGTCACAGGGTTTGCAGCCGGAGGAGTTTGGTGATGCTTTTCTCCTGCAGTAGTTTTCAGAGTACCTTCCAGTACCATGTACACTTGTCAGTAGGGAGTGAGACTGCTAGATAGGCACCAGCTCAACTTCTTTGTGTTCAGTGACAAATATAAGTATTGGCTTCGGCAGTAAGGCCTCACTATACGGTCGCAGAAAGAAACTAATAACCTTAACCATACCCTGTGGTGTGTGAGTGCTCCCATGGAGCCCCTTTGGCAAATGACACAAGATATATAACCCATTCCTGGCACTGGAGGCTTTACTTGGTGACATAAAATGTGTAGTAGGGGCATTGTCACCCCTTTTATTTTGTGACTCCACTTAGATTTCTTTCGTGTGTGTGTGTGTGTGTGTGTGTGCATGCGCCCGCGTGCATGTGAGTATCTATAGTAGTAGGTTTCCATACTATTTTTCAAATGGCATTTAGTGTTAACTGTCCCTCACAATCTCTCCTTTTACCTTTCTCTTTCACCTCTGTTCCCCCAATTTGACCCTCCTCTTCTAGCTCCCCTTTCTCTCTCCATAACACTATATTCTATACCCCATGTTGGGAGAGTATGTGTCAGTCTCCTCTCCCTAGTTTCTTACTAGGCACCTGATCCCTACAGCTATGTGGACTGTAGCACACATGTCAAAGCTTCAAACTAGCATGTACATATACGAGAAAGCATATTTGTCCTCAGGGGGCTAGGTTGCCTCACCCTGGATGATTTTTTTTTTCAAGCTCTATCCATTGACCTGCGAATTTCACAATTTCATTTTTCTTAATGGCTAATTAATATCCCATCGTGCAAATGTACCACATGTTCCTTAGCCATCCGTCAGCTGATGGCCACCAAAGTTGTTTCCAGTCTCGGGCTATTGTGGCTAGAACAGCGGTGAACACGGACGAGCAAGGGTCTTCATGGTCTGCTGTGGAGCCCTTGGGTGGATGCCCAAGAGTGCAGGTGGATTCTCAGGTAGATCCATTTCCAGCTTTCTGAGGAGCTGCCACACTGATTTCCATAGTGCCTGTACAAGTTTGCTCCCCACTGGAGGAGTGTTCCCCTTACTCCTCAGCCTCACCAGCATAAGCTGTCATTTATTTTATTGATCATGGCCAAGCTGACTGGTATAAGATGAAATCTCAAAGTAATTTATAATTTGCATTTCCCTGATGACTAAGGATGTTAAACATTTCTTTAAGTGTTTCTCAGGCATTTGTGATTCCTCTTTGGAGAACTCTCTTAGTTCTGTGCCCCCTGTTCTGTTTTTATTACTATTACTATTTGTTTACAGATTCACTCACTCACTGCCACCCCAAAGTCACCCTCTCTTCTCCCACAGTCCTTCCCCCACCCCCCATTGGCTTCTCCTCTGAGCAGGTGGGGCCCCCTGGGTATCCTGTGACCCTAGTACTTCAAGTCTCTGGGAGGCTAGGTGTTTCCTTTCCCACTGAGGCCAGTCAAGGCAGCCCAGCTAAAAGAACAGCCCACATACATGTGCGCCATTTTTTAAAATTGGGTTATTTTTTGTTCTCTCTCTCTCTCTCTCTCTCTCTCTCTCTCTCTCTCTCTCTCTGTGTGTGTGTGTGTGTGTGTGTGTGTGTGTGTGTGTGTGTGTGTTGCTTGCTTGCTTGCTTGCTTGCTTGCTTGCTTTTCTCCTTTCTCTATCCCTATTACTTGTAGGTTTGATCTTTTTCAAAGTGTCCCAGATATCCTGGATGTCTTTGTGCCTGTAATTTTTTTTTTTTTAAGACTTAACAGTTCCTTTGACTGAGCTGTTTATTTCTTCTGCCACGTCTTTAACACTGAAACTCTCTCTTCCATGTCTTATAATCTGTTGGTGAGGCTTACCTCTGAGGTCTTCCTAAGTGTTAGTCTTATTTCAGTTCAGGTGTTCTTGTTACCCTGTTTCCACGTTTGTGTCTTGAACTGTCTTTAATGTTTTGTTCAACTGCTCACCTCTTCATGGTCTTCACCTCTTCATGGTCTTCACCTCTTCATGGTCTTCACGTCCTTTTGAAGAACCCCAAGCATATTTGGAATTGTTGTTGTGGATCCCTCATCTTAATACTTTAGCTAAACTGCAGTTCTCAGGGACTGTTGTTACTGGCTTCTGATGGAGGCCTATTGTCTTGGCTGTTTGTATTTTTGGTTTTGTGCTGGGATCTAGGCATCTTGAATTCTGATGGTTGAATTGTTTCTTGGTGTCAATATCCGATCTTATCTTTGTTGGGTGAGTGCTTTGTTCTTTTTCTTTTTCTTTTTTTTTTTTTTTTTTTGGTTTTTTTGAGACAGGGTTTCTCTGTATAGCCCTGGCTGTCCTGGAACTCACTCTGTAGACCAGGCTGGCCTCGAACTCAGAAATCCACCTGCCTCTGCCTCCCAAGTGCTGGGATTAAAGGCGTGCGCCACCACTGCCCGGCAAGTGTTTCCTTCTTTGGCTGTTGTTACCCACTCTGGATCCTAGGCAAGTGTGCTGAGGCTCTGTGATGCAAAGTGTTTCTCCTTTCAAGATGACAGCAATCATCAGCACCTGAGGGACCGGGGGCCACTCTAAGGAGCCTGGGGGACCTACAGAGGCTTCATAGAGAGATGCAGCAGCAAAGGATGAGCTGCAGAGCAAGCAGTATCTCAGGACAACTAAAGAAAGGCAGCTCTTATGGGAAGATGACTTTAAACAGTGTTTTTTTGGAAACAGGGGTAGGGGGAGATGATGGAACTAAGCAATAGTCAAAGGAGTATATCGCTGCCCAATAAGGCCAGTTCTCAGGCTGCAGGAAGTCGGGCTACCCCTGCCCCACCTCACCCTGTCACCACCCACTGCTCATCCTGCTGGGGAAGGAGTGTGGGATAGCATTGGCCACAGGCTGCAAACAAGATGGCGGTGCCCTGGATTGCCAGCAGAGAACAAAGTGGTGAGCAGAGGCCTGGAGCTCACAGGTGTTCTGCTCCCAGAACTTGCCATAACTATTTGCATGTAAAGCTGTTTAGGCAAAATAATATACTGTGAGACACACAGTAGTTTACAACACCACTTTGCTTGCTTGCTTGTTTGTTTGAGGCAGGTTTCTCTACCCTAGAACTCACTCTGTAGACCAGGCTGGCCTTGAACTCAGACATCCGCCTGCCTTTGCCTTCCGAGTGCTGGGATTAAAGGTGTGCGCCACCACTGCTGCATGTCTGCAAACATCACTTTAATAAATGAATATGCTATAGTGAGATGGGAAAGATGGCAGAACGGAACAACGCACTCAGGGTAGAGAGGCAGAACTACAGATGCAGTGGCAGTCAACGAAGAAGCATGTTGTTGCCCAGTAGGGCTGGACTTGGGCCACCATTGGGGTCACCTCATTCCACCACTCCACTAGTGTGGTATGCTGCGCTGCTGTTGCCAATCTTGGTAGTCACCCTGCTTGGGAAAGGGGAGCATGGAGCCACAGAATTGCCCTCAGCCTGCAAGTGTGATGACCTCGTGCCTGGCGGACTGGTAGGGTGGCCCGAGTCCAGGGCAGGGTGGTATACAGCAGTCTTGCAGGGATCCTGCTCCTCCTCCTGCCCCTCCTCCTGCCCCCAACAAACTGCCCAACTGCAAGATCACCCTGACACTGAGCAACCAGGAAACATCCAAGATGAGGATTGTTAATTCTCTGGATTAAGTCTCCTCAAAAGACTTCCAAGATCTGTGCTGCCGCTGGAGAGCTTGATGTCCATACTCTGTGCCACAGTAGGAGATCACATTGATGCTCACAACCCATGCCGCTGCCAGAAACCACGCGGAAGTCCATGATCCGTGCTGTTGCTGACTGCCCTGGGCAGATGAGCTTCTTTTATTATGATATCGATGGTCGTTGAGAATGAGAGACACTGACAACCCCTCCCAACCCAGAAAAAAAGGAGGGGTGGGAAAACTGGCAGGAAGCTAAAACATTGAAAGTCTTAATTTTCTTAAATTAAAAATCTTAAAAAGCTAAAAATTCTTTAAAAATTGTGATAAAGATGTTCTTCCCAGTTGATGACATCTGGCCTAGGGGTGGGGAAGGACACGGTTTTCTTTAAGGGACTGACCACTGGGAGTTTGTGCTCCAGCGAGTATATGGGCAACACGAATTGGACTTGGTGGTTTGTTTGTTGGTTGGTTGGTTGGTTTGGAGGGCCAAGGGTAGGTGGGTGGACCTGGGAGGAATGGGAGGCAAGTGTGATCGGGGTGCATTGTATGAAATATCCAGCGAGTTAATGGAACTATTATGTTGGGGGGGGAGAGAAAGTAGAAAAAACAAACTATATAATAAATATGGGGAGATAATTTATAAATAGTGTTTGTGTGATTCTATAATTTAGAAAGATTGAACAGTGGAAAAAGAGATACGTATCAACCCTTTACCAGACTGGTCCTCTGATGCTCCACTCTGCACGCCTGCACGAACTCTTATCTTCCACCAATCAGGATGCCCTTGTAGACGTGACATGCCTTTCCAACTTCAGTACACGTTTCTCTTGAAACAGCTTTAATTACCTGTCAAGTAAGTTCCTTTTCCTGCATAAGCTCCCACTCCATCTTGTATCCCTTCAGTCCTAAGACTCCAAATAAAGTCCTTTTTCCTTTACAGAAAAAAATGAAGAAAGAAAAGGAAGAAAGCCAGAAAGAGTGTCTTTGGATTGGTAGTTAGCACAAAGGGACGAAGATGTTCCAGAAGGGAAGGCTGAGGGTCCTATTACAGCTCCTTACAGAGTCCATTTTCACCATCTGAAATGACCTTTCACATCCCCGTTGATCTTATTTATTAAAAAAAAAAAAATACAGCTACTCTGATCTTTATTATGGCTATTATTAGCATAGTATATTTTTTCTATTCTTAGATTGAGATTTTAAAAAGCTTTGTGTATTGGTGGTTTTGCCTGTACCTAGTCTGTGCACCGCACCATTTCTATGTGGTGCCCGCAAAGGCAGGAAGAGAACCTGGATACCCTGGAAGTAGAGTTATAAGCTATTGTGAATCACTGTGTGGATGGTGAGATTCAAACCCAGGTCTTTCAGGGGAGCAGCCAATAATCTCAACCTCTGAGTTGTCTCTCAAAGTTGGCTGTTTTCCAACTCCTATTGTATTTTTTTAACTGGTTCATACTTTCATCTCACAGAGCCGGAAGTCATGGTTTACTTAAGGCAATATTATAATTTCTGCTACTTAATTGGGATGTTCTATCTATCTATCTATCTATCTATCTATCTATCTATCTACAAATTATTGGTGGCTAAACTTGTCTATCTCTTTTTTCCTTTCTGTTTCTTTATACTGTTCTTTGTTCCCTTTTCCCTATTATTTCTTTTAAATTGAGCATTGTTTATTTACAGTTCAGGGTCCATACCACATTGTGGCTTTCTTTGTTTTTGTTCTGCTGGGCTGACGATTAGACTCAGGGTCTCAAGCACATGCTAGGCAAGTGATCAGCCACTATGCTGTGTCCCTAGACCTGATATTGTGCTTATTCTCATTTAATCAACTAAATATAAGCATGAATTCATACTATATCACTTAGGAAGAAAATTGTAAATGTTTGGTAATTACGCCATATTTATTATCTTCACATACCTATATGTCTACTATAATACATTTTAATGAGATGAGGAATAGTGAGTTTTAAGAACCTAGCCTTATTTACTCTGACAAAAACTGCTTAAAATTAGAACTAAAAATGACTTGTGGAGTTTGTCCTCAATAATGAGACAGGTTATCCAAATTTGTTAGCTACTGCAGAATAACAAGCAACTGTCAACAGGATGCCACAAAATATGTTTTGGAAATTTGAGCACAGCGTAATGTACATCTCCGAGGTCAACTGAAGTTTTTACATCCGTGAAAAAGTAACTGCTCTTTGGAAGCTACTCATAAAGAAAGCAATTTGAAAATAGTTGCATTATTTCTTTTATGATACAGTTTTTGACAGATGTACAATCAATAAGTAGGGGGAAATGGCCTTAGGTCACATGGGGTCATGTCAGTTTGCAAATGGTAATTCACACAATGGAAGTGCATCTAAATACAAAGTACCCATTATCACATATACCTGGGAACGTTGTGCTCTGGAAGAATGTGGTATTGAACATGGTATTTCTTTATATTTGCCTTCTTCATTCAATTTGAGCAATTGTCCTTTTTTTTTTTTTTTTAAGATTTATTTATTATTATATGTAAGTACACTGTAGCTGTCTTCAGACACACCAGAAGAGGGCGTCAGATCTCATTATGGATGGTTGTGAGCCACCATGTGGTTGATGGGATTCGAACTCAGGACCTTCGGAAGAGCAGTCGATGCTCTTAACTGCTGAGCCATCTCTCCAGCCCGCAATTGTCCCTTTTAAACATAGTGTATAACCTGGATTGTGACTAAAGACTAGGAATAGGAATCTCGTGAGATAGAGATATAATGTCTTGTCATTCAGTTTGACGAATCCAGGGAAATGCCGCTCCACAGTCAATGGTCTTACAGAGTGAAAGGCGTCTGATGCAGAAAGATTTGCAAGTGCCCTCAACTACTGAGCCCTTCTCTTTGAACTTCCAACCCTCTTCTCTTTGAACATCTCAGGACCTACAGGAGCGCTTCTTTCTTTTGTTGCTGATATCAACAATTTGTGTCTTCTCTGTTTTTCTCATTTATACTTGTTGGAATGTATCAGTTTTGTTAGTTTTTTAAGTAAACAATGTTGACTTTGTTGATGCTCCTATCAGGTCCTTGTTTTCTCTCACTGATTTTTACTCTTCATCATTTCCCTCCGTTAACCTCACCATGTTTTTCTTTGCTTCTCATGGAAGAAATTTAAATCACTGATTTGTTTTCTAAAGTAATCGTTAAATCTGTGCCTTTCTTGCTAAGAACCAGTGCAGGTGTCTCTTTTTATGCCTGACACGTACTCTCTATATCCATCCCTACTTGGACTTTTCCCCTGATTTCCATTGCAGTATCTTCTGTGATCCAGATGCCATCTGCAAGTCACTTGTTTAACTTCCAGATATTTGATAGGGGTGTTTTGTTGTTGACTTTTAATTTAATTTTATTTTGATCTTAGAGTGTTCTGTGTAATTTTAATCTTCTGACTTTTATTGAGACATTATATGGCTCACCATAAAATTATATTGAAGTGAATGTTTCATGTGAGCCTGATAACTATGTATATATTTAAAACATCTAGGACTGGAGAGACGGCTCAGAGGGTAAGAGAACTGGCTGCTCTTGCAGAGGTCCTGTGTTCAATTCCCAGCAAACACATGGTAGCTTAGAGCCATCTATAATGAGATCTGGTGCCCTCTTCTGGCCTGCAGGCATATATGCAGGCAAAATTCTATATACATAATAAATAAATACATCTTCAATAAATAAATAAATAAATAAATAAACATCTCTTTAGTTTTGTAACTTTCTGTCATATACTTTGGTGAAGCCTCTCATGAAGTATATATACACTTAGCATCACTGTCTTCTTCATGAAGTGCACTTTTCTATGTATGGCCATATTGCATGCTTTGGAGTTCTTGTTTTCTTAATAGTCACGATGAATTCCCAGTGACTAATTTTTTCATACTGTGTCTTTTCCTGCTCTATCTTCAGCACGTCTTTGTCCTTGAATTCATGAATGCCTTTTACAAACACTATGCAATTGGGGTTTTATACTCATTTTGTATTTTCTCTACCTTTTAAGTATGAAGTTTATCCCTTTACATTTAATGTGAATATTGAGGTGGCTGAATTTATTTCTCCCAAGTTGCTATCTGTTTTCTGTTTGTTCCACCTGTTCTTTGGTTCTTTGGGCATCCTTTTCTCCCTCGTTTTTTGAAGTAAGCTTGTTTAATTATTCTGTGTTTTATTTTCAGTTTGCTTTTTGAACTGTATTACCCTTCCCTGCAACCCACTGATCTTTCTATGGGTACTGCATTCCTTTTTAAATGTCTACTGTTGTTTGTGTATTTCATATATGTATATAATGTGTCTTGATCGAGTCTATTTCCCCCAACTCCCTACCCTGTAACTTCTCCCACCCCGCCCCACCACGCCCCCCTACCCAAATTCACGTACTTCTTTTCAACCTATTGAATGCACCTAGTATTGCCAGTATGTGCATAGGCATAGGGCAATTCTCTGGAGCATAAGCAACCTACTAAGGTCCTATCTCCAAAGAGAACTGACTCTCCCTTCCCTAGTAGGTCAACCTCTGATAGTTCCTCAGCCAGGGGCGGGACTTTTTGAGCCCCTCCCCGTTCTTGCTGGGACTTTGGCTGGCTCGATCTTTTGCAGGCCGTATACACATGTACTGCATTCTCAGCACAGCCTGTACTGTTCCACATATAAACTAGGTGTTTCAATATTATAACCACATTTATTACTTTCCTAGTTTAAGCTGTTTTGATATATTCTTTATGCTCACATACTTTATAATCACCAAAACTTGTGTTTTCAACAATCGTCTGTTAAAAAAATGTATGTGTATCCACCTTTTTCCCCACCCCCACCCCACTTTCTGAGCTTCTCTTTTTTATTTCTGTAGTATCCCTATTTCATACAATTTTCTTTCAATCTGAAGAACTTACTTTAACGTTTCTCATAGTTTAGGTCTACAGCTAGCAGATTATCTCACTTTTACTGCAAATATATTTATTGTGCCTCCATTTTGAAAGATGTTATCACTGTGAGATTCTACACTGACAATTTCCTTCCTTCCATACTTCAAAACAATTCTATTTTTTCCAATTACCTTTTCGTTAGACATCAGTAGTAATTATGATTACTGTCTTCCTTCTGAGTTCTGGGACTTGAGTTACATATATGTTAGGTTGCTTGTGGCTATTACATAAATCACCGATATTTTGTTCAGTTTCTTTGATTTCCTTTTCAACTGTATTTAGATCATATTTCATAGCAAATATTCTATTTTATATAGAATGTTCAGAGTTTTTTTTTTTGGAATTCTTTTTTTTTTTTTTTTTTTGATACTTTATTTATATTTCCGATGATTCCCCTTTTCTTTGGAAACCCCGTATCCCCTCCCCCTCCCCGCCTCTGTGAGGGAATTCCTCCTCCCACCTACCCGCCCACCCATCCCCATATTCCCACCTTGACATTCCCTTTTACTGGGGCCACTAGCACCCTCAGGCCCAAAGTCCTCTCCTTTCTCCCTGGTGGCCATCGAGGTGATTCTTCTGGCTCATATGTAGTCCAAATCATGGTTCAATAGAT
>CM052707.1:38122000-38227120 GCA_028551405.1 Uromys caudimaculatus
TGTGTCTCGCGGGTTCGGGGTAGTACCTGGTGAGCTGTGGGGCGTGTCTTTGGCCCTCTCCTGGGTCTTGCGATCTCCTGAAAGGGATCTTTGTCCCGGCGCTGATTAGCTGTGGGGCCCTGTGGCCCAAGCTGAGGTTTCCCCAGAGTTTTTTTTTTTTTTTTTTTTTTAAGTCTCACTTTTCTCTGTTAAAAGGCTTGTACCACATCCCCAGTTCCTCCTCACTTTTGAAAGGCTCCTTTGTTTTCTCTGGAAGTTCATCAAAACTACTACACATCACTACCCTTTATTAGCAATGCCCACCTAATGACCTTTATTTACATCCTGGATGAAGGGCTGCAGGGGCTCACTCTTGCATGCATTTTATTTCGCTCCTCAAGATCTCAAAAAGAGTTAGAAGAGAGAGACAGAGAGGAGGAGAATGAGAAAGAGGGAAAGAGCTTAAGAAACTTAACCCGAGATGCTGCGGAAGTACTTTGGGCAGAGGAAAGATGCCAGGGCACCTGAATGAACGCTGTGGCCACTGTAGTCCACAGTTGGCATGGTAACCTGAACCAGACCTACTGGGCAGGAAAGTAGAGAATACCAACCGGACAAATCAAGAACAGGATTCTGGCAACAGGATGGTTACCATTAATGAGAATAAGATTACAAGACTCTCCAGTGTCAATTTATTAACCTGTCAGAGGATTTATTTTAAAATACAGTCAGGTTTGAGGATTGGGTTTTTTTTTGTTTTTTTTTTTCTTGAGTGTAGAATTTTGGAGGTAGTGTTTAAAGAACATTAATCTAGAAATGATGAGGGAATTAGATTGGAAAGCAAGTAGGGAAAGATGTTGACCAAAACCACAGAATTTACGAAAGCTCTAGAGGAGAGCAAGGGAGCAGGTGACAGGGAGGGCTGACTGATAATTAATAATCTTCATAAGCGCCTCCTCTCCGCATTGTGTGGAGATGTCATTATCAGCCAAAGGATGGATGCGAGTCTATGTCAAGTTTTGTCATAGACAAAGTCATGTGCTGCGTGCTTCTCACATTAGTACTGTGCTTCTGAGTGATTACTCAGTGTGCAATAAGAGAACAAGAAGGAAGTCAACCAGCCAACCTGAGTGATTAAGAGCCTGATAGCATATGGCTACAATTAGAACCCAAGCTAATGAAAGAAATGTCATGATGTCTGAAAAGTATCCCCGATTATTAAAAGTACTTTAAGTGGGAACAGAATTATGGTTTCAATAATGTAAAAGAATAGTACAATTAAATAAGTATACAATTATGAAATGCAAGGGAATATATCAGCTGAAAGGCTTTTTAACACCTGGCATGTGTATTTTTCTACAGATATTCAAACCTTTCTGTAGAGGCTTGAGCTGTCTTAGAGTATATCCCAAAGTGCCTTGCACCCAAAATTAGTGAGATCTCTCCTCCCCCTCTCTACAGAAGAGTTTGGCAGACATTTGAGTGCAGAGCCACATAATAAAGATTTAAGCTTCGTAGACCACACAGTGTCTGACACATTCCTCAGTTCTGTCACTGGACGACCAGAGAAGTAGTCATGGATGAGGTAAGGCCTGAACATGGTTCTAATAGCTCTAATGAAACCTTATATACAAAAGCAGGTGGTGGGTCAGACTTGGCTCATAGATGGTTGTGTGCCACCCCCTGTTCTGCAGTGTGTTCAGATGGCAAAATCCTCGAGATGTAGCCCTTCCAGGGTGTCTAAGCCATGCTTTCTAGGAGCGTAAGGGTTGTCATATGAGCCTCATAGAAATCTTAGATTTTCTGATGGCTGCATTTTTAAGTTAAAATTTATTTTTCATGTTTCAAACATATTGTTTCTGTATGCATGTGACCTGTGGGGGTAGGGACTTGGCATGGGGGCCACAGAGTGGGTGTGAAGGTCAGAGGACAGCTTTATGGAGTTGGTTCTCTCCTTCAGCCTCTGCAAGGGGTGTTCCAGGGGTCAAACTTGGGTCACTGGGCCTGGAAAAAGTGCCTTTATTTCCCCCAAACCATCTCACCAACACAAAAATTAATTTTACTGGTATATTTTATTTAACACAATATATCTAGAATCATCTCAATATTCTTAGCCTTAGGATTTTACTAAGTTGGTATTTTGCATACTTCATCTTTTGTTGGTATATGTTGTATTCTTACATCTCCATTTAGACCAGCCACATTTACATTGTTACCTAGAAATACGTGACTAATGCAGCTCTAGGTACCCCAGAGTTATCCCAGAACTAAATATTGCCCCTCTGTCCTGGAATCGCTCACTGGTCAGACCATTTCTTACTCAGAAAGATTTTACAAGAAAAATTTCCCTTTTTACCCTTAATTTTATCAGCTTCACTATTAGAAAGTACAACAAACAATGCTTCAATATACACAAGGCTTGTCTTAGAATTGTGTTTAAAATTCATCTTTAAATTCGGTAGTTATGAAACACAATCTGGTACCCTTTATATTTAACAAGTTCCCAAGCGATAGGTCCAATGGCCACAAGTCTAAGAAGCAAGGAATTGACAAGACCATTCCAAAGAGTATAATCCTTCTAAAAAGCTACCAGGTCTAATTCTAGCCCACAGACGTTGCTCTTTAGCCACCACCAAGAGCTTTGGAATTGGTGAGTAGTGTCCAGCATAGCAAGAATCATAAAGCAACCCAGGGGTCTCTAGCAGCTGAGCTTAAATACTCGTTAAAGAGGGAAGTCAGGGGTGGAGACTGAGCTTAGCGGTCATGTATGTGCTCTGCGTACACAAGGCTTACAGTCTGATCCCCAGGACAAAGGAAGTGCTTGGGAGCAGGGGTTGTCTCTGACTCTGTTGCCTGCCTTAGGGACCCTTTCCTCCTACTGCCTCTTCTAGGTCTTAATAGGAGAGTACATGCCAAGCCTTACTGCAGCTTGATGTGCCATGCATGGTTTGTTGATAGCCATGGGAGGCCTCTCCTTTTCTGAAATGAAATGGAGGAGGAGTGGGTGGGTGGGGTTGGAGGGGAGAATTGAGGAGGTGGGGGAAGGGACTAGGAGGAGAGGAGGGAGGAGAAACTGTGGTGGGAAGGTAATTAATAAATAAATAAATATTTTAAATGAAGACATTTTACATGCCTTTCATCACAGAACTCAGGAGGCAGAAGCAAATGGATCTCTGAGTTCCAGGCCAGCGAAGGCTGCATTAAAAAAAAAAAAAAAAAGTCATTTTTTTTAATAGCTTCTTACAGTGGAATATCTAAAAAAAAAATACTACCCCCACCTTCCAAGTCGATGCAGAAATCCTGAGATGTCTTCTGATATCCATCATCAACCCGCCATTTGTGCCTTACCACCCCCCCTAATATACTCACTAATGCCCCAAGCTTCTTCGTTTATTCTCAGCCCTGCATCAGGAACTACTAGCACGTGGACTGGTCTCATTTAAAATGTTTTAGTATAAATTCTAAGCAGTCCTAGAACTGCGCACTTTAGATGATAACTTCATGTCTCATTTCACTGAGAAATGAGAAGCTGACAATAGCGAGCTGGTTCTTCCCACAGGCAGATCTGCGCAGAGCCACCACCTCCGACTGTCGCGATGTCCCTGACCCTGCTGAGGGCAGACGCCTCGGTGTGAGAATTGGGTCACATCTTCCCTTTGCCTCAAAGTCTTTGTTTTTAAACCGCACACCCTGGCTCACTCGCTTGTGTTTTCTTTTTTCAATAGAGTTATTCTTCTGTATATGATTTTAAATTTTTATTTAAAATGTATTTTTCAATACAGTATACTCTGATCCTGGTGTCTCCTCCCCCAAGACCTCCCAGGTCCTCCCCACTTCCCCTCTTAGTGACTGGTAAACATTCTGCAGTTGCTCCTAGCTTATATAAGACCTCTCCTTCAACACAAAACAAACACTCATTTTCTACTTTTCTTTCTGAGAAGACTTTCCAGTAGACTGTCTAAGCTTGCCAACTCTTCCGCTCTCACTGTTGTCTCTTTGTCTTCAATCAAATCTTTGTCACTGTGTCTCCACTGGAAGAATTCTCCTGTCTAGGTGGCCAGTGCCTTCCACCCCATCCCCTCCCCCAGCATACCCGGTTCTCAGTTGCCATTTCTCTCAGTGGTATTTTATAAAGTTGATTACAATCTCCTTTTGCAAACAGTGGGGCATAGGGTAATTCCATAGCACTGGTCATTCATTTCCAGTTTCCTTTGCTGTCCCTACCCCTGCCCCTTCTCTGGAGTATCCTCAAAGCCATCCTTGGGCCTTTGGCCGTCTAAACTCACTCTGACATCTCATCTAAGTACTCTGCTTGGAAAGCTTTGTGAAGGGTAATTATTACAGTATCCTCTTTATTCTATACTTTAACGATAATCTCCCATCTTATCCACTTAGATAATTTAATGGTCATCTCCAGTTTAACTGGTTAAAATAGTCTTTAATTTCATCTTCAGTCAGCTCCACATCCGGCCTTCTATCATTCAGTTAGAAGCAGCATTAATCCTTCATCTACCTCATCAAGTCTCTTACCTCTGTCTCTAACTACATCGTGAAACCCGTACCCCTAAGTTCCCCCACTGCCGCCCCTGTGGTCTAAGGCGCCACACCCATCTCCTGGTTAATCTCCTGTGGTAACCTGCCTGGTTTCCTTGTTTCCGTTCTTTGCCTACATCTCCACGTATGTTGGTCAGCTTTTTGTTGTAATGACAAAATACCTGATAGAAAAAAACGTGGAGAAGGAGCGGTTTAGTTTGGCTCTCGGTTTCAAGGGGCGCAGTCCATGGTTACTTAGCTCCACTTTCTTCTGGTTGGGGTGAGGTAGAGCATCATGTTGTTGGACAAGGCCCCTTCATGGAGACTGGGAATCAAAAAGAGAGTTAGGGGAAGGAACTGGGGTTGAGAGATGCCCTACAGGGAAACACCCTCATAGTGACCGACTTCCTCCCATGCCTCCAGAGCCGACTGTGAATTCAAAAATGGATTGACCCACGGATGGGTTAGAGGCCTCAGGACTCAGTCGCCTTCTAAAGGAGCCACTTCTGAACACTGCTGTGTTAGAGGGCCGAGCTTTTAACCTGTATGCTTTTGGGAAATGTTTTAGCCAAGCCATAATGCCACCCTTCAGTCTGTTCTTTACAGAGTACCGGGAGTGCTCTTAAAGTACCTTTGATTGCATCGGTAGAGAGCAGGATAAAATTACAAGTGCCTTGTCTTCTCTTCAAGCTATCTGCATCTACTCCTGGTTGCTACCATTTCCTCCTGATGTTCTCGGGTTACTGTACTCAGCCACATTAACCCAGCTCACGTTCTCTCAGTGTGTCCGGCTTGTGCTAGTCTTGTGGGCTTTGCCTTCTATCTGGACCTCATCTCTGAGGTCTTCACAGGCCTTGCTTGCTCTGTTAACTTCAGGGAAAACAGGACACCCTATTTCAAACATTGCTTCTTAAGAATGCCTTTTTTTTTTTTTTTTTTAATGGCCTAATTTTCCTTCCATAGATAGCCACCTGAAATTCTATTTTTAATTATCAGTTCCAGTTTTTCTCTTCACTTCCACACTCTAGAAGTCAGGTTTCATGATGAAAAGGACACTTGGCTAGTGCTGGGCCACAAAGCACACTGAGTGAGTGAGTCTCAGAGGCCTCAGGAGGTTAGATGGCTCGCCAAAATCTGAACCCGTTGCCTAAGCTGTCTTCAAGCGCTGACCTGGGCTAAATTGAACCAAAGGCCTTCTAAGAATAATAGACTTTAGTACAAAGTAATTCCTGCAGTGTAACTCATACCAGGGACCTCTTCCAATGCTTGTAGGAACTGGATACAGAAACTCTCAACGATCCCTGTTAATCAGCTAATTTGCCTGTTTCCATCAATAGTTACAGGCTATTAGTTTCTCTTCCTAGTCTCCGTCTCACGAGGCTTACAAGAGCTTGCTTTTAAACAGAATTCCCTTTGCTTGCTTTGCCGTCTCCTTGCTTGGCTTTTCTTTCTTTAACAAGCCCAACAGCATGCTGCTGCATCTTCAAAGAGTAAATTAATTCCGTCCGCAAAAGGGTCAAGTGCTAGAAAGTGCATAGCCGTGCAGTTTGCATGGCAGGATACAGAAGATATGATGCTAATAAGATTCTAAGATGAGAACAGCAGACTGTCTCTCGGGATTCAGATGAAGGGGTCTGTAAATTTTAAAAGAAATGGTCTCCGAAAACTAATGATGTCTGCTTTCCAATTCATTAATAATGTGGAGCGGGGAGATGGGAGTGAGATCCAGGCCATGCTTTGAAATATCAAAATGTAACGAGGAAGAAAACAGTCAGAGGGATCTCAATGGGGTCATAAAGCTGGGAGAAGGAGGCACACTGTAAGATGTGGTGCTCTGTGGAGGGGAGGGGATCTGTCTGCTCCGTGTGTGTGTATTTATGTGCATATAGTGCCTTTATCTCTATGAAGGAAGAAAAAACCACTGCAACATTGATAAGGCTTTTGCAATTTTCATATTTAAGGTGACTTGGAAAGAATATTTCAAGTATTATAAAAACACATCTGAGCCATGTGCCTTTCCCTATTTACAAACCCTGCCCTTCACCTCTTTGCATCGCATACGAGGGACCTAGTAACAGGAACCTCAACCTTGTTTGTAGTTAATAGTGGAAGGAAAGAAAAAAAAAAAAAAAAAAAAAAAAACCCCGAGGCAAAGCCTAATGAACCAAGAGCAATTCTGAGCTCTCTTCTGTAATATCTGCAGAGGCGGTGTCTTTCCAAGGGCCGCCTGGACATATCGTGTGACCTTGCCGCTTTACATCATTAAAATTTCCCATTACCAGAATAGTGTTTGCATGGAGGGGCTGTTGTGCAGATATTACGGCTGGGTTTCTCCCTGCTGCATTCAGAGTTTGCCCTAATAGAAAATGCCTCTCTGCTTGAACAGTTCCCTTGAGCTAGGAGGTATGCAGCAGCGGGAGAGTTTAGCTGTGGCTTTTATTTTGACAAAGCTATTACATTTTGCAGATTGAGGTTATGGTCTTTCCTCCTATCTCTGTATTTTATCTGCATGATATTTTCTGATCTCCCTTTTAAACCCCCATTAGTTACGACTGAGGCTCTAGGGTGGCAGCCTGCCTTGGAGCTGTGATACCGTCAGCTTTTCTTACAAGCCTCTAAATAGACTAACTGATTCAGTGGCGTTCAGTCATGTGGAACCTCTCCAAGGGGCCTGGCCTCAGAAAGGAGACCCCGTGTGCCAAGCAGGGCTCTGAGGGAGGGTTTCCACGGAGGCACTGTCAATGTTAAAAACAAAAGTACAACCTCATCCTCCCAGGCCAAAGGTTTTGTTGGCCTCTCGTGTGGGTGTGGCCTGCTTCAACAGGAAACTGCTGGTCGAGAAAGCTGGTGGTACTTCCAAGCAGCCTTCCCCCAGTGCGCCCCCCATCCCCACCCCCACCCCCCCACCCCCGCATCTTACTGCCCCTCCTAGGAAGCTGCTCTCCCAGCTTCAAGTTTCGCCCAGGTCGCATGGCTACACTTTCATGTGACTCAAACCTTAGGGTTTTAGCAGAGAGCTTCACAATGGTGAATACTTTGGCTTAGAGAAGGGCAGAAATATTTCAAAGTACTGATTATTTTACTGCAAACTGTTTAAAACACACGTG
Source organism: Uromys caudimaculatus (assembly GCA_028551405.1). Taxonomy (NCBI): domain Eukaryota; kingdom Metazoa; phylum Chordata; class Mammalia; order Rodentia; family Muridae; genus Uromys; species Uromys caudimaculatus. The sequence continues at coordinate 38,129,620 of CM052707.1, forward strand.
GGGTTTCATTGGCCAGCACTCTGCAAGTCTCGGGAAACCATAGCTGAGTGAGAGGTTTTGAACCCAAAGCGACTGCTCTCTGGTGATCTCTTCCTTCTAACCTGAAGCCCAGAGAGCAGCACAGCCAGGTACCTCTGGCACTCGACTCTGTTCGCCTTCTCTTGAATATGTGGGTCTTCCGTGGCAGTCTAGAGTAGGGGCTGGCACAGGGAGGGGGTTGGAGAGGTGAGGAATTTATTTCCCCGGGAAAGATCATTAGCGATGCAGTGCCTGTTTTTCATCGAGGTTTCTTTCCCTGGCTTTGTTTTCGGCTAGGAGCCTGAAAGCCTTCTGGTGACTCACAAAAGGTCACACTGAGAGTCGGGGGCATGGACCAGAGCAGGCTGCCTACCAGTGATTGATGTGTATTAAAGCTGTCTTGAGCCACTCATAAACACAGCAAGAGTCCTGTTCTCTCTTCATCAGCGCTCTTGACCAAGGCTTGATTTACTGTTTTGAAATCAGCTGCTCCTTCAGTTCTCCACAATAGCTTCTTTAATAGCTTGTCATAACAGTTGATGACAATTTGGAAAAAGCTCACATATTCAATATATATATATTTTTTAAATTGACTTTGTACTAAGTACCAAGGTTTTATAAGCAGTCTAATTGTTCTCCGAGTGTCTGCTGACCTAAAGGAAAGTTTTCCTGAGTAAGAGGACCCTTCTTTTCTATCTAGCAGGGTATTGAGATGTGTATTCAATATTGTAGCAAATCACTGCTGAAAATTGGTTTCATGTCCCTGAGGCTACTTCCCTCCAAAGGTGAAACGGCAGAAATGCCTGCTAGACAGACTCGTTCTGGTACTTCTTGATGAGATTGCTTTGAAGTTTGTGCCAAGAAGAGAGTTCTGAGTGACAGCATAGTCCCCGTGGTCATCATTTGTGCCCACTGAGCAGGTCTGTCTGTCTGACGATTATGCCTATATGGCGATGATGTTCGCAACTGATACTGGATCCGAGGTGTGGCTCAGTGATAGAGCACTTGGCTGGCGTGCACAGAGAGCCCTCGGTGGTTTGAACCTCATCGCAATGAAAAAGAAAAAAAAAAAAAAAAAAAAAAAAAAAACGGAGGAGACAGAAAGAGCCCAATATCCATATGCCTGAGGCAATTACTGTATTAGAATGTATAGGACTCATCTGAGATGGAACAATAATTTGAGAATGCAAATTTCTATTTGTGGTCAATTTATTTGTCACTTTGGAAGACCTGGGTGAGCTGAACTTCTCCCCAACCTCCCAGTAGCCATGTTTGCATCTGTGTCCAGGAATGCACTCTGGGGTGACTTTAGAATACCTAACAACCCGTGTGACAGGTACAGCAACCATTGAGAATAGCTTCACAGGGAACAGTGGCCAAGTACAGCAGCCTGGTGCCTCTGGGCCAGAGCCTCCGCTCCATATATGCGAATCTTACCCGCCCCTCAAGGCCCTGCTAAAGCTTTGCTGCTTTTCCCAAAGCCTTTCTTGTTTTATACAGTCTATTTCTTGGTTCTGAATTCATATGACACTCTTACCACTGTACCCTCCAGTTATCCCAATGTCAGCCCTACTGATAATGTGCTTTTAAATTATTTCCCATAGCACAGGGCTGTGCAATATAAACATTACAAAAATATTGTTGAAAATGGCCACTTCTGGTGGAAATTCTCAGAGAAGATTTTTTTTTTTTTTAAATACTGCAGCTTATATAATGATAATTTGAATTTTCTTTGGGGCCTTGAGTTCAGTATCCAAATATTCTATTTTCTTTTAGAAGAGCCAGCTGAAAAATAGAGAAAACCTAGGAGCTTCTATTTCATCAAAGGCCGTCACATAGCCACTGGCACCAATACCTTACCCCAGCCCACCCCACCCGTGAGCCGTCTTTCTTCACATTTCTGCACGGGCCTCAATTGATGAGCAGCTTTCTTTCATATCTTTTATTTGGAGTGGAATCACAAGTGAGACCGAACAACTTCGGGAAAGGATTTAGTTCCGCTTACACTTCCGGAAAACCATTCTTCACTGAGGGAAGTCAGGGCAGAGAACTTAAGGCAGGAAGAGAAGCAGAGCCCTGGAGAAATGCTGCGCTCTGGCTTCCTCCTCATGCCTTGCTCTGTCAGTTTTTCTTAAAGCATCCAAGACCACCAGTCCAGGGGTGGCCCCACCTACAGTGAGCTGGGCCCGCCTACATCAACCATCAATCATGGAAATGCCTCGCCCACAAGCCAATTTGGGTGGGGGCAGTTTCTCAGTGGAAGTTTCTTTTTCTCAAATGGTTCTAGCTTGTGGCAAGTTGACACACAGGTGTGCATATTGCTGTTGTCTTTGTATGCGTTAGGTCATTGTTTCAGATTTAAGCAGCATAGATAATTTCCTCTTTAAAACGGAACAGAAAGCTTATTGGAAGTCTTCGTTGTTTGGCATTTCGTACTTTGGGAGGAAGAGTATGAACTTTTCTTTTCTTTCCTACCAATGATCTCAATGAAGTGAGTGTTTCAAGTCAGTCCTTCCGTGAGTCATTGTATCAGCCTCCAGCAGGGTGGGTTACGGGAAAGCAAGAGGAAGTGAATCTATGAGAACGGCTGAGAGAGAAGGGCTCTGGGGAGGTCAGGTATTGTTCCTGAGGAGTGGTTAATGAAGATTGGTTAAGTGTGTGTGTGTGTGTGTGTGTGTGTGTGTGTGTGTGTGTGTGTGTGTATGTGTGTAAAATGTATTATATGTATCATTATATAATATGACATATACGTACATATATAGACATGTCAAACACATTCAAATATACACACATATATAATATATGTATATATCATATTATATCATATATGTGTGTGTTATATATAATATGTATATATTATATGTGTGTAAAATGTATAATATGTATCATTATATAATACACATATATACAAACATAGGCATGTCATACATATACAAATATCCACACATTTATAATATGTTATGTATATAATATTATATATGTATGTAATACTACAAAAGAGTATGGCAGGGAGGGGGGCTACAGGCTAAGTGTGAGTAAGTTAGGAATTACCAGTTGCGTCAACCAGAATAAACCAACTAGTGCACTAAACCATCAGAACATTCTGAGGAGAGCAGCTCTGCCTCAGACTCTCCCGCAGACCACCGTTGTCTCTCTCTTGGCCCATTTCTTCATTTGCCAAACAGACAGGCTTACCGAGCAACCGTTCATCCAGATGAATCCTACTGCAACAGTTGTTTTCTACTAAGGCCATCTTTATACACACCTGCACTCTTCCTGCTGCCTCTCCTTGTCTTCTTGCATCTTCGTGTATTTACACTGCTGTGCTCAATCCATTCAGCCAGCAGAAACAAGATGGAGAGAGGATGAACACTTAGGCACCAACCCCATAACATACTCTGTGCTGTATTTACTATAAAAATGTATGTGCTTATTCTGTCCTCTGTCTGAATCCAGAAGCTCTTGGAGAGCAAACATGATGACCTCTCTTGTTCATTCCTGGATTTTAAAGCACCAAATATTCAGAAAAATATTTAATGTGATGGTATTAAAATGGAGTATTCTTTTAATATTTCTGAATGTGTAGCATAATACTGATATCTGACTACATGCCTGTCGTTAGTTATGTGTTAGTTTTAGTAGATACTAGTATAATAAATCAATGTCAATTATTTATATGATATGGCCAATTAAAGCTACCTGTGAGTAAATTAATTTGGTTCTTGCTATATATAATTTAAAAATGAGTTGAGAAGCTTATCTAATAGGCCTCTACCTGCCTCCCCAACTCATAGATGTATATGTGGTGGGTATTTTCCCTTATAGAAACACAGATAGCATCATTGTCTCAAGTTGTTAACTACACCATTCTGTCACTGTTTACCAGAGTCTGGACTTCAGAGCTTAAGTACTAACTTTGTTTTGTTTCTCTTTTTAATCAGATAAGAGTAGCCCATATAGGCCCTTTGAAGATGATAGAATAACTTTCAGTCTTGTGCTTCCTTGAATAACTTCGGGTTTATCTGACATATCGTGGAATGTAGGAAGAGATGCAAGTTACGTGTTTAAGAGACTGTCCTCGGAGCCACTCGACTCCATACCAGGAGGATGGAGTCTGGTCGTCTGCAGTGCTGTCGCATTTCCCTGGACCCCTTCTGGAAGGGTATGGGCAGCAGTGATGTGCGCCACTTCTAGGCTGAGTGCTTCTTTTAATTGGATCTTTTTCATGCAATATATTTTAATCATATTTTCCCCTCCCACAGTTCCTCCCAGATCCTACCCACCCACCCACCCATTCAATTCTATATTTGTGTTCTTCCTTTAAAACAAACAAGAAACAGAGAGAGAGAGGGGGGGGGGAAAGAGAGAGAGAGAGAGAGAGAGAGAGAGAGAACAGAGAGATATAAAAATAAGCAAAAGATCAATAAAACTAAAATAATTTTTAAAAGAGGGAACAAAGGAGCAAAATTCAACAAAAATTCAACAAAAATACCATTTAGTTCCTTTGTGTTGGCCAGTCAGTTCCTATTCCTGGGTGTGAGGCCTGCCCTGAGTGTGTCTGATATACCCAGTGAGACTCCACTGAAGGAAACTGATTTTTATTTGGCCAGTGAGAATCAATTGTGGATAGCCTCTTGGTTAGGGATGGGGACCCTGTGTCCACCACTACTCCCAGTGCTAAACTTGAACCTGTACCATTTTGAGTGTGCTGACCCAGGCTCTGTGAGTTCATATGTGCATCAGTCTTGTTATGTCTAAAAGACACTGCTTCCTTGGAGTCACCAGTCACCATGGCGCTTTTAGTCTTTCTGCCTCCTCTTCTGTATGAAGCATCTTGATTTATGAATCCCTAGGTTTGAGGAAGAAGACATCAATTTAGGATGAAATGTCCCAAACTCTCTCACTCTCTGTACAGTCTCCATTTCTGGGGTTCTGCGTTAGTTACCATCTACTGCAAAAACCTTTATCCGATGAAGCCTGAGCTGGCCAGTTGTCTGTGGAGGTAGCAGCGTGTCGTTAGGAGACATTGTATTGCACTGTTCCCTTAGCAGAGTATCAGTAGTGGGTTTTCACCCAGGCACATGACCTGTCCTGTCTAAGGTTCTTGTCCACTTAAGCACTGTCCACCCTGGGTTCCATTTCACACAGTAGCCCTTAAATCCAACTACAAAATTGTTGGCCACCCCTGCTACTTTTGTGCCATTGTTGCATACAGTTGTAGGTCACAGGGTTTGTAACTGAATGATTGGTTACCTCTATTCTGTGGTAATTTACAGAGTGCCATCCAGTACCATGAACAGTAGCCAGTAGGGGTGAGCCATCTAGTTAGGCACCAGCTCGATTTCTCTGTGTGTACACACACACACACATACACACACACACACACACACACACATCAGCAATGGGACACCTTTGGCCAATGACACAATGTCACGCATTCCTGGCACTGGACGTTTTACCGGTGACATAAGATGTATGGTTGGAGCATTGTCTCCCCCCTGGTTAGAGACTGCATTCGGATTCCTTTCACCTGTGTGTGTATTTTAGGAAGCATCTACAGTAGTTGGCTTCCATGTGGCTTTTCTTTCTTTTTTCTTTTTGACCAAAATAGAAATACTTTATTAACCAATATGTACATTATTAGAATAAAGATAGTAAGTGCATTAATAAGACAAAGTGTTCAGAATTGGAATAGAAAATAAATTATGAAAAGCAAAACTATTTATATAATAATAATAGGACAACAGGAACTTCAATAAAACCAAAACAAAAACTATAATCTACCATTGATTAACTAAATATATGTAATTACATGGCTTGAGAGCAATTTTTTTGGTTAGAATATCTTAAATTTATTTAATAAAAGTAATTACTAAAAATCTATAGCGTATATACTTCTTGCTAAGAATACTAAACATAGAAGATGACCAGATTTAATATCACTATGCAAATATAGTCTGATCTCAAGCATTGATAGTAAAAATAATTTCAAATTTGATAATAATTTTTGTTAAATCAATGTATCCATCATGAAGTGTCATTTCCATATATATGTGTGTGTATATATATATTGTTGTTGTTGTTTTTTAATTTTATTTATTTATTTTTTGATACTTTATTTACATTTCCAATGTTTCCCCTTTTCTAGGTCTCCTCTTTGGAAACCCCCTATCCCCTCCCCTTCCCTGCCTCTATGAGGGAATTCCACCTCCCACCTACCCGCCCACCCATTCCCATATTCCCACCTTGACATTCCCCTTTACTGGGGCCTCTAACGCCCTCAGGCCCAAGGGCCTCTCCTCCCCCTGATGGCCAATGAGGCCATCCTCTGCCACATATGTGGTCCGAACCATGGGTCCCTCGATGTGTATTCTTTGGTTGGTGGTCCAGCCTCCAGGACGACGGGGGGGGGGGGGGGAGTCAGGCCCATTGACGCTGTTGCTCCCTCAAATGCCCGTTAGTGTTAGGTGTTCCTGCCCATAGCCCCTCCTTTACGCTTCTCTCCCATCCCCCACCCCGTGTGATCCTCTCTTAGTTTTCTCTTTGTCTCTCTGAAACAGTATATACTATTTCCCCTTTCTTGGAAGAGGCTTTCCTCCTCACTAACCCTTTACTAGGTACCTAACTTCTGTTGTTATCCATATTTTAGCACACATTGATACTTAAAAGTTACCATGCACATATAAGAGAAAATGTACAATATTTGTCTTTGGGGGTCTGGGTTACCTGACTCAAGATGAATTATTTGTTCTCGCTCCATCCACTTACCTGCAAATCTTGTAGTTTTATTTTTAGCAGCTAAATAACATTCCGTTGTGTAATAATGGACACCTAGGCTGTTTCTAATTCCTGGTTATTATGAATAGACCTGGGTTGAGTCTTTTTAAGAAAGAAAGCGAGCCTTGCCTACCCTTTTGCCTTACACTGTTTGGAGAGAGAAGGTGTTTGTGTGCTTCTCTGCCCTTTTGAGCAATAGCAATGCCTGTCTTAGTTTGCCCCTACAAGAATTTTATCTCAGGAGCACATGCATATTCAGCCCTGTGAATCTGCGGGAAATTGAGTGTCTGGCAACCAGCTCCTAATGTTGCAAGTGAACAGGAAGAGAAGGATGAGGATGAGCAACCAGTCCATGACGTCTGACAACGTCTGACATAGTGACCTAAATATGCTTTGCAGCAAGACAGAGGAAGAACAAGAGAGCCAGTTAGAAGAGACAGAGAGCTGAAAGCAGAAAATACTGAAATGGGAACGATGCCTAAAGAAATTCATGTGGCCATTCACCAGTCCTCTGAAAGGTTCACAAAAGTGTGAATGTGCTGGCCATTCCCAGCAAGGAAAGGAAGAGATGGCATGAGGCCATTTTGTTACATAAAAGAAGCCAAACTCAGGAAAACAAATACCATGTGTTGTACTCATAGGTGGAACCTATGCTTTAAAAAGAGCGAACATGTGTGCCCCCTCTCTCTGTATTTATGTATATATGTGTGTGTGTGTGTGTGTGTGTGAATGGGAGGCATTGAAGAAAGAGGAAAGAGGGAAGGAGGAGATCTTAAGAGCAGTAAAAGAGAGAGGGTGATGAATTATGCATGCATGAAAGCAGAAAATGGGGTCTAATTCAGGAAAGAGGGAGAACAGGGTAAGGAGGGGACAACTGGGGCACTCATCACTAGTAAACAAATAAGAGCAAAATAGAGCAAGATACACATTGAATTGTCATAGTGAAACCCGTTTGTATGCCAGTTTTAAAAAAAATACAAATAGAAAAATAATATAACCATTAAGGAAATACAAACACACAGCATAAATACTTAAATAACTTAGGTTATATAAAGTTCCCAGAATATAAAAAAGATTTCTGGCCCCACTGATTCTGAATGGATAACACATTTATAACAATGTCAGTCATACAAACAATAGTGGATAACAACAGTATAAGCCAGTTTGACTTCTGTATTGTTTTAAAAGAAAACAATGCCTTTCTAAAAGATACAAAGGTCAAAAATACTGATTAAAATTTGTCTTTGGAATTCAAGGATAGTTTAACATTAGGATAGCTGCTATTCAATCCATTATATCATCAGATTAAAAGAGATATAGATAAAGTCACTTTATGGCCGTGTGTGGGGTGAGAGGGAGAGAGTCTACAGTTCATTTATTTGGCTGTTTTAAGATAGATAGATAGATAGATAGATAGATAGATAGATAGATAGATAGATAGATAGATTGATGAAAATTTGCAAGTAAGCATATCACCTACCAAAATTAACTTAATAAAGTCATTTTAAAAGATAGCAAAGAATAGACTGGTGAAACTCAACACCAGTTAAATACAACTTAAAAATACTTAAGTAAAAACCAAATTCCTTAATGTAATAAGGCATATATTAGAAAGCTACAATAAATGTCACAGAGGCTTTGGGTGAATATAAGTATTTGGAAGCCATTTTCTTCTCTTCTAGTAACATGAACTGGTTTTGGTTTTCTGTTTTTTGTTTTGTTTGATTTTTTTTTTTATGCTAGGCTTGTGGCTGCCTTAAAGAACATTAGATCCTTCAGGTTTCCTGGTAACTGTATTTATCCACATGTCTGGGCTGGTTTCTGACCAATGTCATATAAACAAAGGGACCAAGAACAACTTTAGAGACTTGGCCCAAGCCAGGTGCAATGGTGCATCCCTCAGTCGCCCGCACTTGGGAAACAGAGACAGGAGCTTAGACATGTGTTTAAAGCCAGCCTAGGCTGCATAGTACTGGACCAGCTAGGCTTCATGGAAAGAGATATGTGGAAGAAAGGAAGGAAGCAGAAAATGTGTCAAAAGAGAAAATTTCAAAAGTCCATGATTTCAAGCTATAAAGGTTACACACACTGTGGTAGCAGCTATATGAACGTTCAGGGTACATGTGTTAATACATAGAGCTCAGAGATGGGCATAAAAATAAAAAATGGGCATGAAAAGATGAAACATTCGCCATCAGAACAAGTTGGGACGGAGGGGTGTGCCTTGGCTGCATTTGGAAGAGTGAAGTCATGTTACTTCCTTAAAACGAACAAAAACAGTAATAAAAGAATCTTGAATCAAATAAAGCAAACAGTTAATAGCTATTGAACCCGGGTCACACTAAATGACCCAGCTATAAATTTTGATCGAGTTATTTTATGTGCTTTACTATGTATATAAAATATTGCATAATATAAACATCTTTAGTTATATAAGCATAAAGGCTCGAAGCAAAAGGAAATCAAAATAAAACATCAGAGGTAAATATGTATAGAGAGAGGAGGAATTCCAGCCGCATGGCTTTGTTCTTCTTAGGCTCCAGCCTGGTTGAACATATATGAGCCTCAGGGCTTGGCCTAATTGCCACCTCCTCCAGTAAATAAATGTCCCAAAGCAAAGGCTAAAGGGGAGACACTTTGATGTGTCATGTCTCGCAGACGATTCTGATGAAGGAATCAATTCAGATGCGCCATTACTGGAAATAGATCATTAAAGGACCATGTCCGCCCAGAGCGAAGCTGCTGAGACACCGTTAGGCACTGGAAGGATTGCGTGGGGTTTGTTTTGTTTTTTTGTTTTTGTTTGCTGAATTTGGCGAACCTAGACAGTAGGAAATACAGTGTAATATTTCACATTTATAAACAGGGACACAAAGTAGTAAAGGCCAGAGAACAAAGAGATAGGCCAAAGCTGCATGGAAGAAAGTGTTAAGAACGTTACTGGAAATTATGTATGAACGGAAATCTAAATGAAAAGATGTTCTCTAGATAAGCAGCTTAGTGGGTTGCAGGTATGAATTTTCCCACTCATTGACACATTTTAAGGAAATACTGATGAAGTGAGCTTGATAAACTAATTCTCCAGGAACATCTGAAACAATTTCTAGGACTATATTTTTAAAAAAACATGAGGAAAGTCTACCCATATCAGATGTCTAAATATGTTATAAAACCTTAATAACTGAAACAGTGTGGTATTGACAGAATAAAATAAAATATAACAGAGGGCTCAGAAAGGGGTTAATATATAATCTAATAAATTAACTACATTTCAAATCAACAAATGAAACAAATCCCTCTAGTACATATAGGATCAGGTTTCCAAATGCCCCTGATACACTAAAGAGCCAAACATAGTGAATAACAAAATTATAAAACCATCAAAAGAGATCATAAAAAGCTCTCTCTATGTTACGCTAAAAGCAGGCTGTTTTGGTTTAGAAATAATATTTAATGGTTACAAAGGAAGAAGTATACAAGTTGTATTGCATACATGCTAAACTGGTAGAAAATGTGTGTGACATGCGCAGTGGAGACAGAGCCGTGTTCTTTGGCTCATGTATAGCCCTTAGCCAGCTTGTTCACTCCCGCATGTTAAGGGAGTTAGAGGGCAGGGCGAGGTGAGCTTTTTTGAATGAGTAACATCCGCCCTCTCTCTCGTGATGAAAACATAAACTGGTACAATTTTCAGGATATCCTGTGCTTTTAAATGGGCTGTATGTACTCATGGACAATACATCTGGTATTAGGTGGGAAAAAGCAAGACAACAAGAACTATCTAAAATATACATGCAGATTTGTATATATGAGCACCCGTGTATATAAACGTACCTGTTTGTAAATTAAGATACAAAAGTAAAAAAAAAAAAAAAAAAGATACAAATGTAGTACAAGGCATTGTTACTATCGTTAATTGTTAATATTGCTGCTAACACGCGGACTTCTCTCTGTAGAGGCAGGAGCTAGGGTAGGGCAGAGCTGGTCTTTATGTTCCCATTTGGTCTTCCCCCTTTAAAATGAGAATATATTCATGCATTACATTTTTAATTAAAAAAACTGAATGTCTCCAAGGTTCTTCTCTCCAATGTCGGTCTCACTCATTTGTATCCTGAAACGCTCTCTTGGGTGGTAGAGAATGAGATGAAGTAATGGCCAGTGTGCTGGGAATTGTATTTAGAGATGCACAGGGCTAGGGAACATTAGCCAGCCACGTGCGCCCCCACAGAGGAAAAGGTTGAAAGCCACGTTCATAGGCCATTGTTCCATCTTCTCCCGGAGTACCCAGAAACAAAAGATGTTTCGTGATGCCTCTCCCATGGTCACTGTGTATCAAAAGTGCAGGCGGGGTATTTTTGCGCTACAAATGCATATCATTCCTGCAGAATAGCTCTTTGTGCTATGTTCTGAGTAATTTTAAATAAATAAGTGCTTCCCTGCCAGCATCAAACAGTGGAATAAATTGTAGGGCTTGGGGTGGATGAAGGAGCAAGCAGACAGCCCTTCCATCCGGAAGATGTCTGGAACAGAAAACACGTTACTATGTGGCATTCTGACCTCACCTTTACCGGCATTAACCAGCTCTATGTGCATTTATTCTAAGTTGTACTGCTTCCCTACTGTTCATACACAATCAGGTTTGTGCTACACACCTGCAAACACACATGCACGCATGCGCACATGCACATGCACACACGCAGGCACTCATGCATGCATGCACGGATGCCCCCACACGCCTGTCTGAATCCCAGGGCGTTTTGGGATAAGGACCATTTGACCTCGCATTCGTTTGCCTTCGATATCCTTTTAATGATTACCCCGGGTTACAACTCACTGACCCATGGGTTAGCGACAACCTTTTGGAGCAGCACTGTTTAAATCAAATTCCCTCCTTTTCTTTTCTTCTTAATTCGACAGAGTACAATTGCGTTGACAGCATACGAGAAGGGGGGAGTGGTTCCCGAGCCCACGTATCATTGGTAGTAATGAGCAATGCTATGGAGCACTTACTGTCTGTCAAGCAATACCCCAGACATTTGATGATCGTTTTACTTCACAACCCTACCAGCCAGGTACTAGAATTATTATTTCTATCCCTTAACAAATGAGGAAAATAAGTTACAGAGAGACTTACTCAAGTGTCCTACAGAAACAGGACCTGAACGTTGAGACAAGCGCAATGGCAATCAAAGTTGTGTGTGAATTGGTTGTGCTTTTTAATCTTTCTAATTCATTTGGCATTTTTACATGATTAAAATCATACCTGATGGCTACAAAGGAAAGCAACTAAACGGTTGTATCTAAGACTGACTTCCCACGTTCCTTTGTGTAAGCCAGTCATCTCCTTGGGAAACTAGTGCAACATGCTTTTCTCTTATTCCCACTGACACTGCATATGGGTCTGAATGTGAGCATAGGGGTGGAGTCCATGCATGTGTGTGTGCGAGGCTGTGGAAGGGGGTTGTGTGCACACATGGGGGGGTTGTGTATGCACAGGAGGGGGCTTGTTTCCAAGAATTTGGGGAGATTACTGTAGTATCAGTTTGGTCTCCCTGGCAATAATTTAAAACTCCCTTCCAGTTGCAGAGATTATTGTGTATATTATTCAGTCCAGTCCTACAGATATAACATATGAAATATATATTATATAATATATAATTAATATATAATATATATTTCATATGTTATACATCCCTCTGTCTTTCTTGTACCTTTATTGTTAATTGTTTCATAGTGTCTATTGAGCACTGTGAACAAAATACTGTTAGTAACCCATTTCATTTCTGGATGTGTATTGTTAGACTACAGAAAGCATTACTTTTTAACATTGATATCTAGCCCCATCAGCAGAGTGTCCCGCAGTCAGGGTTTTCTCAGAGAGGTAGATGAACCAGCACCATCAAATATGGTTTAATTGCAGAAAAAAAAAAGTTAAGAGAGAAGTCACGTGAGCCCTCTTAAAGATATACAAATGGAAGTCTGGAGTGTGTGACACAAACAGGTGCCAGAGAGGAGACAAGAACAGCTGGATCCTATGGCATAACTCCACAGCGGAGTTGTCCTGGGGCTATTTTTGATGAGCAGATCTGGCAACTAGGTAGTTGAACATGGAGTAGAAGAGACCAATGGCAGTCTGGAATTCTCTAGGCACATCTGCCTCTGACCTAGAAGCTCCGCAACTCTTGCAGAAAATCCTAAGGTCTTGGTCATATTGTATTTGTAACATGGTACAGATTTTTGTTATTACATTGTAACTCTTGCCTACACACTTATAAATGAGATCACTCCTTTCAAAGCACCTTGTGAATTACACAGTGTTTTTCTGGGATGCTGTACACAGAGGACTCAACCATTCAAATGTAACATTTGTGACATTCGCAGGTGACCAACAGGATTTGGGGAGAAGAGCAGATTCAGTGCTCACTCTCATAGCACCCTCCTATTGGTTGAACTTTGGGTCCTGAGACAAATTACTCACTGCCCAGCTGATCTGAGTCTCTCATGTCTCTCTCTCCAGCATGTCTGCTATTTCATTACGTGCTCATTACTGGGAAGGACCATCTGCTATGATGTTTTATATAACAGATTAATTAACCATTTATTTGGTGCTGAGAATATACAGGAAGGTATTTGATGTCAAATACTCCCGTAAATACTTTCTCTGAATTCAGGAGGAAATCAACGCTATTTGAGGCCATTTTAAACAAAATTAATATTTATACAATGTTATAAGCACATCTTTTACTCCATAAAGAAATCCAGGCTTGGGTTTTGTTTTGTTTTTCATATGTCAGCCACAGTGATTTTTTTTTATATTTTAGTAAGTTCACAATGAATTCATTCTGTATGTCTAGTATCACTTTCAAAAATCAAGTCTACTAATTCTCATATCCTCTAAATACGAAGATTTCATATTTGAACTACTAAAAGTGAGCAGGGATCTGTAAATTCATAATCTGTACATTCTCTTATCCCTTGCCTTTGTTGAGGACAAGTAGACACAGGCTCCCGACTGAAAAGCTGAGAGGCAGAGCAAGGACTTTTAGGGGTCAAGGAATCCATAAAGGTAAATTGGTCTGTGCCTGCCTCAAGCTGTGGTGTTAATATTAGTAGACAAGATGCTGTTGAAATGTGAGGAGAGGAACTATAAAAAGTGATATTTAAATTACCACGAAGCTTGAATTGAGCCCTTTCCCATTATTTCAGAATCCTTACTAATATGAGGGATGCGGAGAGAAACCAAAACCCGGTAGAAAGCCGTAGGAAGTTACAGAACACACGGAAACCCCAGCCGAATAGAAGCTATCACAGGGGAAAAATGTATGAGTGAAAATCTTTTAAACGTATATCTGCTGCAGGGGCCGGATACTGGGAAGTACCAGATTAAGGTGGTACTGGGCAGAGCCAGGGAAGAAGCACTGAGCTCACCAGCCTGTGCTTTTCCAGGTCACCTGCCATGAGGATGATAAGCTATCACTGATGCTGGCCTATCTCTGCCATAATGGATATATCAGAAAGCCCAGTGGCGATGTGAGGGCTGGGTCCCTCAAGCCCCGTAACATCCAAAATGAGGATTAGCTATTACACAGCTTTTATTGCTTTATCATTAGAGGTGTAACAAATCTAAGTGATGTATTCTTTTGATTATATTGTCCTTCATGCCAGGCTGGCAACACTCTACAGATAATAGTGGAGGCAGAATACACTTAACAAATATGCATTGGTCGCCGACTATGTGCAAAACCACAGAGATAAATCAGACATGGTTTTGGGTGGCCAGGAGTAAAAAGTTCACATTCTGTGAGGAGAATAGATACAGTCAAAACCAGAAGGTTGGCGTAGCAAGAACAGTGATGGAGAGGTAAGATTCTGCGGTAGAGGTGGGAGTGGAGGATGGGAGTAGAAGTGGGGGATGGGAGTGGGGGATGGGGGTGGGGTAGGGGTGAGGAAGAAGGGATGAGGGCAGCAGCTGAGAAAAGATGATGCATATAGTGTAACAGTGTGGCCTGGGATTTCTCATCATTGCTTCAGGACTGAGAAACCGTGTGACCGCCAGCTGGTCTCCAGGCCTTCTGTAAAATGAAGGCATTGTTCTCTACCAGTCTCTGAGAACAGAGTCTTCTGTTTTATTGCCCTCTTCATATAACAAAGGAGCAAGCATAAACTGGTCCACATAAAGAAACCGTGGCCCTCAGGAGCCTGAGCAGGAAGATGAGACCAGCCTGGGCTTCATATACAGCGAGAGCCAGACTGGCCTTTAGAATTTAAATATGCAAATGAAGTTTTAAAGGCTTAAAAGATTGGTTCTGCCCTCTGGTCACGGACCATGATATTCGCTCTGCCGTGTGCTTCTTCATTCTTCACAGGCCAACATGTTGGAAAGTCAAAGGGGGAACTGATCTCAAAATGGTATTTTAGAACTTGGGAGACTAAACATGAAAATATAGAAATACACAAAGACGAATAGAGTTGCCATTCTTCTAAGTTAAAACAAATGAAACTTTCAAGATAAAGCTAAGTTCTCACATTCCCCATCCCTCTGCCCAGTTCTCCTTTTGTGCTCTCTAGCAATAACAGCTCGAATTTGTTTAAAATCTATGCTTCATATGTGGGCATGGTGGCACATGCCTTTAATCCCAGCACTTGGGAGGCAGAGGCAGGCAGATCTCTGAGTTTGAAGCCAGCCTGGTCTACAGAACGAGTTGCAGGACAGCCAAACCTACATAGTGAGAATCTCTCTTTAAAAAATACAATAAAAGAAAATTTAAAAACAGATGCTTCCAATTCATTTTCATCCTCAACATGCATTTCATTATCCATTTACATTGACGTGTGCTTACCAGTGCACACAGTATTTGGTGTGGTTTTAGAACAGTGCACATAGAAAACCTTTCTGTTTCTTGGTTTTTTGCTTTTACTATTCAACATGTTTAAGTATGCATCTGATAGTTTATTCTTTTACATAGCAACAAAATACTTCGTCGCATAGTCTTTCTACTCTGGGGTGTGTGGGTGTGTGTGTGTGTGTGTGTGTGTGTGTGTGTGTGTGTGTGTCTTTGCGTGCGGCAGCCCAAAGTTGATGTGGATGATTCAATCACTGTCTACTTCCTTTACTGAGAGAGGGTCTCTTGCCCAGCTGGGAGCTCACCACTTTGGCTAGTCTAGCTCACCACCTTGCCCTGAGACTCTTGTCTCTGCCTCTCCAGTGCTGGGATCACAGGCAGGCCACCACCCTGCCTGGCTTTCTTATGTGGGTGCTGGAGAATCCAAACTGGGGCCTCATGCTTGTGATGCAAGTGCCTTTATCCACAGAACCATTTCCTCGGCCCCATTTTCACTTTTAAGGATTTTTAAAAATTTTTTAAAATACTTTCAAGTAGTTATAGTATTATGTAGTATTAATCAGTGCTACACATGAGTGAAGACACACACACACACGCATACACACACGCACATGCACACACGCACACACACGCACATGCGTGTACACACACGCATATACATACATGTGTACACACACATGTACACACACGCACACGTGCACACGCGCACACGCATGCACACACGTGTACACGCACACGTGTACACATGCACACACACATATACACCACTCTGCACATCCATGGAAGTTTATCTAGGACATATACCCTATAATAGAATTGCCTATGTGAATGTACAGGTTTCCAGATTTGATAGGTGTTGCCCGACACGTTACAAGGCTGCACAGTGAGTTGTGGGAAGGACTTACCTGCCTCCCGTTTAAACTCCAAATGGTCTGAACAGAAAGGTCCCGCTGCTGTCTTTCCAAGTGCCTTGGGTGGATTGTTCTTCCGGGTTATGGCTCCAGTTCTGCATTTCTTTATGCTATTGCATAAAAGCTGTGCTTTTTAGATGTCATGCTTTGATCTTAAGTCTTCGCTTACCTTGAAGCAACTCTAGAGTTTGAGTTTATGTTCCATGACATGTCCTCACACTATGTCTGTGTCTGTCGCTAGATGCTACACTGCTCTTTAACCATATTCTGGTTCTTTATTCCTGAAGCAATCAGCTACGTTGAATAAGCAAGCTAGTTCAATGAGGGCATCCACTCCTAGAATCTTGAGCCAAGGATTTTCCTTCACCTCCTTCTGGGTGGTTAGCGTGAGCTGGAGCCACTG
The DNA here is from genome assembly GCA_028551405.1 of Uromys caudimaculatus. Taxonomy (NCBI): domain Eukaryota; kingdom Metazoa; phylum Chordata; class Mammalia; order Rodentia; family Muridae; genus Uromys; species Uromys caudimaculatus. The sequence goes on from CM052707.1 coordinate 38,146,569, forward strand.
TGGGTAGAGGTCCGCATGGAGCCCATCGGGTGGCAGAGTGCGGGGCTCCTTTCAGGGTGGCTTAGGTAGCTTGTTGGCAAGTTCAGTCTGAGGAGCAGACAGCCTTGCAGTTTAAGGACCTTCCAGGCATTTGTACCGAGCCTCTGTGGGGTTGAAACTCTTGCTGTCTTTCCACAGGTTCTCTACCCACTCAGACAGCTGTTCCGTCCCAGGTGACCACAGCCCCCATCTGTGTCAGTCTTTCCTTCTTACACACCCCACCCCCTTTCTAAAGGTTCTATTTTCTTCTCTCTTTTAACAATAGTCAGTTGACAGTCAGTCTGAGAAATCGAGCCCCCAAACAGTCAATCCCTGGCAATGATACTGGTTTCTTTTCTTCTGTCAAGAAAGAACTTTCTGGGAACAAATTTTCCAGCTGCTGTTCCCTAGACAGCAGAAAGAATGCCCTGGTCCTTGGTGGTCTGGGTAAATTCACAAAGATAAGGCCAAACCCAGCAAACAGATCTTTTTCCTGTTAGCTGTAGGTTGGGGTACGTTTTCTGCCCTTAGGAAGGGGAATATTTTTTGTTCTGTTGGGTCTCTCTGACCAAAAATGCTAACAGAAGAGGTCACCCATTGTTTTCAGAAGGGCTTCATTGGGGCTGGGGAGATGGCTCAGCAGTTGGGAGTGCTGACTGCTCTTCCAGAGGTCCTGAGTTCAATTCCCAGCAACCACATGGTGGCTCACAACCATCTGTAGTGGGATCCGATGCCTTCTTCTGGTGTGTCTGAAGACAGCTATAGTTCATTCATCTATATATGGAGGCTTCATTTCTACACACACTAAAATCAAAGCCTTCCTAACTCATGGATCTCACTCATACTTCTAACAGAGAAAAGGACCTGCCACCTTCAAGAAAGAGATGTCTAATTTACCCTTCAAGAGAAAAACGGTGAACACAGGAAGTTGCCCCCCAGCAGTTGTCAGATGGTTGGAGAACAGAATTCTCAAACGCCTATTACATTAGGTCTGACCCCACAGCAACTTTCAGAGTCCCCTGGAAGGTTCGTGCCTGCTCCCCAGTGTTAAAGAGCTGGGCTGCAGTGCTGGAACATGCTTTTGACGACTTGAAAAATAGTCACAATTAAAAATTCGAGTACTATTATTAACTTCCCAGCTTGAATTATTTAACATGTGCTCTATTAGAATGTACTCATTAATTTTTGTTTCCACGAATTACCAATTTTACACTGCATGGAGATGTTTGATTTGCCAGTCTTGGGTTTTTCTTTACTAATTATAAGACTGTAGAATAATATTTTCCCTTTTTAAAGTTAGAAATTGGGTAGAGTATATTCAATAAATGTTTGCTAACTGGGCATCAAGTTTTCATTTGCCAGAGAAAGAAAACATTAAAAATGAGTAATCATAAATATTTGTGTTTCCTGATTTAAGCTCATTTACACTCAGCAGTTGCTATTGTAAATAACACACAGGGGTGAGGGCTATAGCTTTATGGCAGGGTGCTTGCCTCCCGTGCATAAGACAGTGGGTTTCAGCCTGCGGCTACAAAATGACAGCCATGGAAGAGTTGTGAAGACAGAGACATTTCTACAAAAATGGGCCAATTTTTTTGTCAAGATGTCAGCCTTGTACTGAGCACAATGCTAGGTAGGCTTCTTAGTCTTTTGCCCTTTGAAGGTGCCCCTAAGAGTTCAGATTCTCTGCACCAAAGTCTCTCCTGAAAACCCTACTTTGTTCTTGGTTCCTATATATCCCCTTCTGAGAATGAAACCTAGAAAATTCTGGACGGATCAGAATATTCATGTGGACTGGTTGTCCCTGCAACCACAGCTAGGATGAGCCAGACAGTAGACTGGAATAATATAGATTAGAAATAGTAAAGACTCTAGGCACGTCTGCCCAGTTAGTAGGTAGCATTAAAGGTTACATCGTGCCAATGTTAGAAACCTGCTGCCCTGGGAACAGTTTGCACCCATACAGATGTCATCTTTTAAGCTCCCAAAGGGCTCTGTCTGTTGCAGCATAAGTTGATCCTAGCCATCCCAAAAGCCAAGGACCCGGATCTCCTCAATGATCACATTTCCCGAGTGCAATCCCATAAATGTAACTTCAGTGGTCCCATGGTGCTGTGAGTGCTCTGCCAGCCTGATCCACCGAGTTCTTAGTAACTCTTGACTATTATTTCATTTTATGTTATGTGTCTGGTTGTTCTGCCATCACTTATGTCTATGTGCCTCATGCATGCAGTACCCACAGAGGCCAGAGGAGGGCTTCAGAGCCCCTGGAACCAGACTCTGAACCTGACGTGAGTAGCAGGGTGCTGGGAATTGAAACCTAGGTCCTCTAGAAGAGCAGCCAGCACTCTTAACCACTAAGCAATGTCTCCAGCCCCACATATTTCATTCTTAATATCTTCTTTTTGTTAATATTGATAAAATTTTTAGTTAACAATGCAATCTTGCTATTAGTTTTCTATCTAAGTTATTTAGAATTATAACTTTGTTTTTAATTAATCAATCTTCTATTGGCATTGGCCCTTAGCATGTTAGTTTCAGTTTAATCTCACTGTTACACGATTTATACTTTATATAAATGAATATAACTACAGTAACTGTTCAAAAACACAACATATAGTGTTTCTTTGGAGCTTAATGTTGTAATTTATTTCTCATTCACCCATAAGTTAAAAAACTAGAATAATTTTAAATCAAGTCATAGTCAAAAACATGAAATTTCTGTATGAGAAAAGTAAGCGTTGAGAGAGATGGATGTACTGTTCCTGGAGACCTCTCTGGGGTCTAGGTTAAAGGGCTTCCAGCAGCAAGGTGCAATGAAGAGGAGAATAAGGGGGTCAAATGGGAGACTAGCGTGGAAGAGCGTGAATAGACCTGAGAACCAACAGTTACTCACTCAGCCATAAGTGTAGGTTCTTCCTTGGGTGAAAAGAAATTAGCGATACTTCTATGAGAACAAAAGGCTTTGTTACCATCTCTCACAGATCTACCCATATCAGGGACAAAAAATCAGTAGAAATAGATTTGAACAAGCTCGACGCAGTAGAACTTTCAAGCTGAGCGCTAAGCTGCTTCTAGTCACTACTGGAGCAAAATACCAAAGAGCTTAGGAAGAGATACCCCACCCCCGCCCTGGGACAGAGCAGTTAATTGCTGCATTTGACCAGCTGCAGAGGAGTTACTGCTCTGCCAGACTTACTCTGAAGCAAACAAAGCAGATGAAAAACCATGTACTTATGGACTCTAGGGAAAATAAGAATTTGGAGAACAAGGAAGTATAACCGTAGAAGGCCTCATGACTCAGCTGTCAATAATGATCCCTTAGTCACAATAATGTAGGTCCTGAATAATGTTTTCATAAGAAAATGTTCATAACTGTATTGGAAGGATGGCTCAAGGGGCTGTGTGTGCATAATTGCATGTAAAGGCGTAAGATGTAAGTATAGGGAAGCTAAATCCTTATCTTCCCCTCGATGAAGGCAGGAAGGCAAGCCTTGGAAGAACATCACAATGCCGAAATACTTGTATGATTTTTGGAAATACAGAGTCAGCAGAAGAAACAGCTGTGTTGCTTAATTTTTGTCAACTTAACACAAACTAGAGTTACCCGAGAAAAAGGAACCTCAAGTGAGGAACTGCCTTGACCGGACTGTCCCATGTGGATGCCTGTAGGGCATTTTCTTAATTGCTAATTGATAGAGGAGAGCCCAGCCCACTGTGGGCAGTACCACCCCTAGGCAGGTGGGCCTGGGCTGTATAAGAAAAGTAATTGAGCAAACCAGAGGAGGGAAGCTGGTCAGCACAGTCCCTACTTCAGATCCTGTCTGCAGGTTCCTATCTTGTTCTAGAAGATGGAGTGTAAGCTGTAAACAGAAATAAAGCCTTTCTCCAAGTTGCTTTTGGTCAGTGTTTTATCACAGCAATAGAAAGAGAACAAGGGTAATAGCTAAAAATATACAAAGCGACTGAGTGAAGTAAGTTGGATTTGGATGTAGGGGAGTGTGGAATGGGAGTTGTCGTCGCCATTATAACAGAGTATGTGGACTTTACAAAAATACCCATTTTAAAATGAGCCAAAAATTCATCAGGAACAATAAACAGATCATCAAACCTGCACTGGATTTGCAAATACAACAGACCGATACCCCGTCATCAGAGGAAGTGATATGTAACCGAAGAGAAAGACAAAGGAGGACTCCGAAATCTCGTGTTGAGTGAGGAGACACTGAGGCATGAGGCAGTAGGTTCAGTCCCCATGGTATGTTAAACATCATCTTATGAACTTAAAACTGCGTAACGTAGCAATGGGGATGCCCTCTGTATGTTTTGTGGCCATTTTCAACTTCTCTACATTTTGGTTTATTAAAAAATGTGGCTAGTCTACGTTTCACCCTGGTCGTTGTGATAGTTAAATAGACCGATAGGTGTGCTGCCAGTAATTTACCTGACGCTTAGAAAATGCTTGGTGATTGTCTCAGATAACAACATCACAATGTTATTAGACTCTTCAACACCAAGTGTTTCCTTCTGTTTTTTCAATGACTAAAAATGGTTTTTAAGATTTATGTTCAGTTTCTTTGGACAGTGTCCACACTGTTAGTTGGGGTTGTCAGCGGGTATTAATATCGAGAGTAGAACTCAATCATTTTGAATAGTGTCAACACCAAAGTGGCAGTTCCATAGTTTTGATGTTAGATATTGACCAGAACATGTGACGGACACTGACAATAACCTGTTGTTACGGATACTTAACTGTCGTGTTTAACCTGTGCTTAATTGTCAATGATAATGCCAGCTTCCCTTTTGTACAGGGGGCCTTGTCTCTATGTTTTTGAAGTTCTATAGATCCAGGCAAAGATCTCACACCAAAGGAGGCTATAATATACATTCATGGTGACATTTCCATAAAGGATTCTGTCAACCAAAAAGAGATCATCACCATGAAGGTCAAAATGTAATCCAGGTGGTGTGACTCCTATTCAGATTTTAACAACATCCTGTATGTGTGATGCACGCATTGTGTCAGCAAGGACAGAGCAGAAGGAAGAGCAAAGGTCTTGCTGAGTACTCAGTACTGCCACTTAGACGTAACAACCCTGAGAACAGCTTTGCAAACAAGGCTACCTGGTGGTCTTAGGTTCCTAGTATTGCAGAAACACAAGTTGAGTTCAAGGTTAATGCTTTTTCTATTCATTCTGCTGTGGCTATCTCTCATCCCCTTAGAATGACTCTAGTAAACATTGTCTCCTAGAGTATCATTGCTGTGTGTTGTTTTATATAACTAATAGGCTCATCAGATTTTCTCCTACATAAATTCCATTTCCTACTAAAAAAATTAGTGATACACACAATATGTAAATGAACATGGGACTATGGCTATGTTTCAATAAAACTTTATCTATGGAGGCTGAAAACAGCCATAGTTAGTATGGCCTACAGGCAGTGGTTTGGCCAGTCCTTGCACCATTTAAAGACAGTCATTTTTAAAACATCACAGTCTATTTAGTTTCCGAGCTTTGTGTTTTCTACAACTTGCAAAGTCTTAACTCGAGATCCAGCAGGGATTTCCCAGTGCCTCTTACTGTGGAAACCCTCTTGTCTTATAGGTCAGCCCTGAAGAGAACACATAAGGAAAAGACCCAAGCCTGGGCCCATCACAGTGAAATTTGTGTTATTGGAATATTTTATAAAGGGTCTTCGAGAAGTCGGAGTTGATGCCCCACTGTGTATATCAGAGTTGGCTCCATGGTAGAAAATCTCATAAAGATGGTGGGCTCTAATTTCACAGGCTAAGCACCTGGCCTCCCATGGAGATCTTAGATGGAAATATCGATTACGTGGTGGAACAAGACGAGATAGACAGCACCTGAGCCACCGGGATCTAACTTGCGTATGGAGAATTTTGTGCCACTCAGGCACTGATACACCTAGCCATGCTAGCTTGTACCTTGGTTTTAACATCCCACCCCGATTCTACTGAATTATTCATATTGGCCTGATTTCCCTACTCCTTCCTTCTTTTCTGACAGTGTTTGTTTTATGTGTGTGTGTGTGTGGCGGCTGTAGAGATATACAGCCACCTCCTGACTTGGCTAAATGAGGGTAGTCGTCGGGCCGTGGTTAGAATCTTAACAACCAGAGCATCTTTAAATCCTGTTCCTGCCGCTTTCTTTCCTTCCCATGGAACAGAACATAGGTCGCTCAGAAGACAAATGGAAGTAGCCCTCTGGTACTATCCCTTATCTGTGCGATCCTGCAGATTTTGATGAACTAGCCTTTGTAAGTTGCACTGAAATCATCCAAACCAGATTCAGCTGGGTCTGACTTGTTTAATGATTGGGCAAGAATCCAAGGCATTGGAAATCAAATCAAAACAAAATGAAGCCCTTGGATCAGATCAGCATACATTATAACTGTGATTGCTCACCATCTCATCTGCTCACTTATTATAGGCTGTGCAGTGATTGGAATGGAAATAATTCACTCTGGCTACTCTGGGTCATCATTAGATCATGTGTATTCTATGAAAGAAATCACAAACCGTGGGGAGCAAAGAGGTCTCATCATTTCATCCCCCCAAGGAGCTCCCCACCACCTACCTCCCTAGTTCTACTTCCTGTTTCAAAGATTTTCTTAGAATGTGAGCTTTGTTAGCCGTGTTCAGATTCAGCAAGCCCTGTCTAGATAGCTCGCCATGGAGAAATACAGTGATGTGAAACGAAGCTACTTCTGACATTTTTATGGCGTGTGATATACACGTTGGTGCGATACATTAAGATCTTTGTAATAATTTTTTATTTTTGAAATCTCTGATTCCTTGGGGACCATTTAAAACATAATTCCACAGATTTTACTGGTATCAAGCATCATTTTAATTGAGCTCTGGTGGATTTTTTTTTTTTTTTTTTTTTTTTTGTTCCCATCAACTGGGAATCAAACAGGAGTCTGTCAAATTCTCTCAGGTGACAAATCATAGAAAACTGTCTCACAAGTCATGCCCGATGACAAATAAGATTAAATCATTGCCTTTAAGTCGCATGTGATTTAATGAGTAGAGGTTTAACAAGTGTGCAGCAAAAAATAAAAGTAAAATTCTGTCAATGTAATTAAGAGGCATTATGTCAAAGAAGCTAAAAAGAATAGTAATGATTATTATTTACAGCAAGTATGGTTACTGAGCTAAGCACCGCCTTCACCCTTCCATGTTTTTCATCGACACACTATGTTGTATAGATGAAGAAAAGAGGCCCAGAGAAGTTAAATAAGTTGATCAAGGGTAACACATCTTAGATGGCAGTCTAATAAACAAGATCATGGGATCCTGAGAGCACATCTCAATGCTGGAAAGATCGGGCTGGTAGATTTACGCAGGGAGCGCAGTTAACAGGAGGCTGAGACGGTTGATAGACTCCTCTGAGAAGTGGACTGGCACAGAGACAGGAAAGGGTGAGGGAGAGTGGGGGAGCAGTAGTTCTATGGGAGAAAAAAAAATCACAGCTGGGAGTTGGTAACTTACTTGACAATATGGCTTCTTATCAATATGGGAAGGTCATGCACAGAGGACTGTAGTCTTTGAGCTCAGAGGAGCAGAGGGTGGTCTTAACGGATTAGCTACCTTTCTTGGGCACTCATAGTGGCTCTTTCCCAAATCTCTGTCCTCGGCTCTCAGCAGACTGCATCTGTAACTGTCTGTTGGTGGATTTCTTTCTCCCATGAATTCTGAGCTCCTAAGCCTGGTGATGTGTAGATGCCCAGCAGCTGGGGCAGTGTGTTCCTGGGATAGTTAAACCTTCTATAATCATCCCTTTGAAATAAGCTTCAGACATAATAATTCAGACCTGCCCACTGAGCAGCTAAATCTGAATTCTTGGGGAACCTAGGAGTGTGCGGGGAGCATTTGGGGATGCTCTCGGGTTGCAGAAGCAGATTTCAGATATCAGAAGGAGTCAACACTCAAAATCCCAGAAACTTTGCTGTTCTGAATGAGAATATGGAGAAGAGAGGGTAAAACCAAAGGACAAAAGGAAGACTCAGAGGCAGGTTCGGAGAGAGATTGTCATTTACAGAAATGGCTGGTCAATAATGTCACATTCTAAATATTGGGGGGCTTTCTGATCATCTTCTAAAAACTCAGAGAAAATGTATGTCTCTGACTACTAATTTTATAACTGTGAAATATTATATTTGAAGAGGTGCAGATGCCATGTTCATTAGCAAGGTTATTAGGCATCAGCCTTTGCTTCCTTTTAATAAATGAATGTATGCCCTCAGGGGAGAACAAACGTTTCCATGGCTAATCAGTTCAGCTGAAGATGAGGAACGTTAGGACGCACCACTGTCCAAGCACCCCTGACAGTCAGCCAATGTGGGATAAAGCTTCCCAAGATGTACTTAGAATTCACTGTGGTTAGCCACCAGTGCCTTTACAACATCAGATATTCCCATCTGAGACCTCAGTTCCTAAACTCTCGGCATTGTCCCGATGCTTCCCCCTTCAGACAAAAGCATTACATATTTTGTAGAGGTCCCGAAGTTATTTGTTCAGGATGAATTTGGGGGAGATGCCTGTTTAGCTCTCTTATTTGCATTTGAGATATTTAAAATGGCCTCATTATCCAGTCAACCTTAATGCATTGAATTATGGGAACTGACTCCAAATAACCCCTGCATATATTATTTAGAAAATACAATTGCTTTGTTGTTGTACTTTATGATCAGTTACAAAGGCCTTGTCTCCTTAGAAAGCCATGAACTTAAACCATAAGGAAAAGGAACCGAAGTTATTAGCATTATAAGTATGTTATCCTTACATTATATCATGATAGTAAACCGCAGAGTGCTTTATTAGGTACGATATGCCATACCCAGCCCATTGTCTCATTACATAATTGATACACTTTGATAAATGTCCCGTTTGCATGCATTCTGGAGTACACATTTAACTCAACTCAGAATAGTAACCCCATGGTTATCTTTTTAAAAATCTGTTCTGCATAGGAATTAGAATAACAGATCATTGTTTACCTCCATAGCATTTAGAACTTCAATAGTTGTGTTAAAATCCAGCTTGTGTACAAATAAAGAATTGGTGGACATGAAAGACAATAATGAGAAATTCCCAGAAAGACAAATAAATAACATCTATATAACAAGTCACGATGCAGAGCTTATATTGTGAAACTCCAGACCTCATCTAACACTAGACTCATAAGAGGGCAAATAGTGAAAATCGAGGAAAACCTACATTTGAGAAAGCAGGAATGTACAATTATCAGAATTTGAAAACTAGCAGCCTTCCCTTTTAAATTATACCTGGGATAAATAAATAGAAAAAGTAAACATTGAGTGGTAACCATTCACAATTAGGAATTCTCAAGAACAGAGATGATGGAGAATCATCTTAAAGACTATCCCACCAAAAAATTTATTATCAGAAAAGAAAGGTCATTTATACTTCAAGCAGTCTTCCATAGAAATAATAAATGCCAGAACACAATGGCGTTTGGGAGAAATAATTGCCAATTTAGGATTTTATACTCATTTATACTACCATTAAAGAAAGCAAAAATAAAGGCCCTCACTCCACAACCAGGATTAAAATACATGGGAAATAGCCCGAAGGAGACACAGAATACATGGAAGGAAGGCCCACAGTATTTGGGACTTGTTGATCACCGGTTACAGACACACTTAATGACCTTTTAGTTTTTTAGAGGGGAAAAAAAAAAAAAGCCAATTCAAAAGCCACGTCAAAATTAGCAAGATAGCCGGCCATGATTTTTTTTGAATGCCGAAATACACATAAAACATTAAACTCAAAAGCGTAGGAAATTTTATTAGAAAGCACAGTAATTTATAGTTTTTAACCTTGAAATTGTTTTTAAAGGGGGTCTAGAGGGAAGCATTAAAAATAATATGAAGGTAAAAAGAACAGAGAACAAAGCAAAAACAGAAAATAATTATTTGGATGTGAGTCCAGATGAATTGATACTTAGAATAAGAAGACACTGGGCTTAGTGAAAATAGTGTGTATTACAGAAATGGGCATTTCCTTCCCACTAGTCTCCCTCAGATTCTGGGCTGCTTTCCCCAGACACCTCCTACAACCGTATCACGCTAAGATATTAAACAAGATCACCTTCTGTTACGAGCGCTAATCCATTCTAAAGCCAAACATCCATCCCCCCACCCATATACAGCTTCTACCCTTCACTGCCCCTCCTACAGCCACTTCCAAGCAAGACACGGAAACCTGCAGTGAAGACGTGGTCTTGTGGTTGTCAGTCTTCCGCTCTTTGCTGCTCTTTCCCTATTTGTGGTCTGGGCTACCTTAGCTCCTGCAAGGTTAGCATGGGGGAGGGTATAGGGAATCCTATCATGTCTGTCATAAGTATCTTGGTGCCATATAAAAAGTTCAAAGGCTGACTCTTTGCTGTGAAGTACTCGGATGGATTCTTTGGACCATCCTCCCACATCCTCCGCAGAGTTTCCTGAAGCACGTGATGGATGTTCCTGAATGGGCTTCCTGTGGACCCTTTCCCAGGAGCTGTTTCTCCAGCAGGAGATGGTTCGTTCTTTTTGACTGGGATTGCCTGTCAGTCAGGCAAGCATTTCTCTTGGAACTGCCTCTGGTGTCCACTTGGCTTCTTTAAAAATCTCCCTGGTTCCCCCAGTGGAGCAGTGCCTAGACCATGAAGCTTCTTTCTTCTCTTTGTTAAGATCAATTCTTCCTTTAAACTCATCAGGTCCAAGCGACTTCCAGGCCCCAAGTGTCTCTGGTCCTCCCAGTCTCAGGGGTCTTTAGTCGGATTCTCTAAAGGCTTCTTTCTCCTTTGGCTCTGTGGCAGGATGGCCTCCACTGCGCATGAGTCATGTGAGATTCCAGACTCCTCTGGCAAACATCATGCTTTTATCCGCCATTGGCTGTGGGCACTGGGTAGGCAGGGTACACACTCCTGCCAGGCCAATACTGTCCTTTACTGCATTTTTGGGTGCTCAGTTCTCTTCTTACGTCTCCCTTCCCAATTCCCCCTCTTCTTTCTTCCTCTTCCTGTTCTCTTTTCCTCCCCCTCTCTCTTTCCCCCCTCCCTCTTAACTTCTCACATCCCCCACCCCTTTCAAGATTAAAAGAAAAATAAGCAGAGATGTAGCAGCACAGCCATTAATCCCAGCACTTGGGAGGCAGAGGCAGGAGGATCGCTGAGTTCGAGGCCAGCCTGGTCTACAGAGAGAGCTCCAGGTCAGCCAAGGACCTACACAGAGAAACCCTGTCTCGAAAAACCAAAGCATGCGTATAAACAAATCAACACACAAATATGCTGAATACACATTTAGGTAAGGGTTCTAGACTTACTCTTGTTCTTGTTTTTGTTTTTTGTGTCCTGTTTTCTGTTTCCTGTTTTCTGTTTCCAACTAGGGTGGAAATATGCACAGTGTACGTGGGTGGTGTCGAGGAAGGGTGTGTGTGTGTGTGTGAGCACACATGTATGAGTGGTGTGTGTGCGCACACGCGTGTGTATGTGTAACTGGTTTTACCTTCCCCAAATCTTGCAGGTGAGTCTCGCTCTTTTCCTCATTCTGTGAGAACTCTTCCTCTTCCCCTGCCTACAGCTGAGCCCAAATGCCTTTCCGTTACTGCCTTACTGTAAATGCAAGTGAATTAATTCATAGTTATGAAGTGGTCAGATTAGATACGAAAACCCTTGCCACTTCTGAAAATCTCAGAACATATGCTAACTAAAATATGCAGAGAATCAGTTGAGACTAAAACACTGAAGAGGGGATGAGAATTTATCAGGAAAACGCTAAAACCTGGTTTCACAGTATTAAAGACAAAAGGCCTTAAGAGGGACAAAGTATGATAATAAAACACTCAGAAATATATGGCAATCATGAATTCAAACTACATAAAATATATAGATACCAGGGAGAATTTGGCAAATCTATAGAAATAATGAGACATGTTTAAATTTTTAAAAATATATTTTTAATTGAAGTAGAATTACATCACCTTCCTTTATCCCTTTCTTCCCTCTGGCCCCGCCCACTTATGTTCCCCATCAACCTTCCCAACCCCCACTCTCAAATTTATCGATTTCCTTTGATTGTTACACACACACACACACGCACACGCACACGTAGCATGTATATATGCATGCATGCATAGATGAATATGTATATACAAACATAAGCACAACCTGTTGAATCTGGTTTTGTTGTTTGTGTATATATGGTTTCAGGGCTGACCACTCTGCACTGGACAAACAATAAGGGGGAGAGGCTGTTTCTCCGTCTCCCAATGGCCATTAGTTGCCTGTGGTTCTTTGTCTATGGGTGGGACCTATGAAAATTCCCCCCTCCACATTAATATGTCCACTGGCATTGCCAGTGCTCTTGTCTTGAACAGAACGGCCATTTCTGGGACAGACTGTTTCACAGCAGACTTCCTGCTATTCTGACCCTTACAATCCTTCTGTTCCCTAAGTCATCGACACAGGAGCCCTGATACAGATCTAATCATTAGGACCGGGTTTCCCACAATCCAGGAATCTTTGCATTGCATCCAGCTGCAGTCCTCTGTCATGATCTCCATTTGCTGCACAAGGAGCCCCTTTGATGAGTGGTGGCAGCCGCACTTACCGTGTAGTACGGAATTCTGCCACTGATCTAGCGAAGTGGAGGTAGGAGATTCTTTTCTAAAGTCCGTTACCTCACTAACCCTGGGAAGCAGGCTAAGTCTCCAGCTCCAGGTATGATTCCCTCTGCTGAGTGGGCCTACACCGTGTTAGACAGCTGTTGATTGGCACCACCATGAGTGCTCCTTATTAACCTTTATGGGTATCTTACCATGCTGATCATTGCTGTGGATCACAGGTATAAGGGAAGTACTTAATTGCTTCCCTGCCTTGGAAGCTTGTATACTATTTTCTGGAAACATGGAGGCTAGACTGAACGAAAGAGGCTTTCAGGTCCAATCCAATTGGAATCACCAGTTTATGTCTTAACTGTGCAGTGCCTTCAGTAATGTGGCTCCACCCTCAACTCCTGAGAGCTAACCAAGGCTTGCATCAATAGTCTGTACTCTTTGGAGAGTCCCTTGGGCATACTGACCAAGCATTGGCAAGAAGGTTTCTCGTATCTAGTACTGTGACAGTCTACTCCACGGGTGCTTGCTCAGTCATGTTCAGACCCTTTTTAGTCACAAAAGCCAGGAAACAGAAACAACCTAAATGTCCTTCAGCTAATGAATGGATAATGAAATCACAGTGCATATACACTGTGGAATACCATTCAACTGAAAAGAAAAATGAAACCATGACATTTGCAGGTAAATGGATGGGCCAGAGAAGAGCATACTGAATAAGGTAACCCAGACCCAGAAAGACAAATGCTGCCTGTTCTCTTCCTTCTGTGGCCCCAGCTCTGAATCCTCAGATGTGAGTACATAGCATGGAGTACGCACAGAAATCAGGAGAGTGTGAAGGGACCGTAGGCAGGGGCCGGGCTGGACTGGGGAATAGCAGGTTACGGTGACAGGAAGCAGGAAATGGGGAAATGGGGAAGGAACAAGCTCAATACAAATAGAGAAGGATGGTATCTTAGAGTTACTGTTGCTGTGGTGAAACCCAAACCAAAGGAACATAGCGAGGACAGCTTCCATATCCCAAATCACAGTCTACCAAGGGAAACCAAACCAGGAAGTCAAATCAGACGGGAACCTGGAGGCAGGAGCTAATGAAGAGGCCATGGAATGTTGCTTGCTCCTCATGACTGGCACAGCCAGATTTCCTATAGAACCCAGGACCACCAGCCTAGGGGTGCCACCACCCACAATAAGCTGGACCCTCCCACATCAGTCACTAATTAAGAAAATGTCCAAAAAAAAAAAAAAAAAAAAAAGAAGTAGCCAGGCAGTGGTAGCGCACGCCTTTAATCCCAGAGCTTGGGAGACAGAGGCAGGTGGATTTCTGGTATACAGAGTGAGTTCCAGGACAGCCAGGGCTACACAGAGAAACTCTGTCTCAAAAAACTAAAAAACAAAAACAAAAAAAAAGAGAAAAGAAAAAGAAAAAGAAAAGAAAATGTCCTACAACCTTGCCTGCAGCCCAGTCTTAGGGAGGCATTTTCTCTATTGAGTTTTCCTACTCTTAAATGACTCTAGTTTGTGTCAAGTTGATATGATAGTCTAGCCAGGACAGAGGGGCAAGGGACAAATGACACCAAAGTTGTTTGATGAAGCTTCATGTGATCCAACTTTATATTTAGCTAAAGTTATGCACAACACATATACATGTGAACCCTCACCCGACACACACACACACACACACACACACACACACACACACACACACTCACAGAGGTTTAAGGTAGTTAAGTCACTTGGACAAACCACACTTCCCACAAGAACCATAGTAAGAGATTTTAACATAATCTAACACAAGAGAAAGGCTATAGATAGAAATGATGTAAGAGATTTAAACAAAATTAATAACCCTGATCTAGTTAGTCCACATCTATGTTTCCATAAAGGGAGTATGTATTCCACTTAGTTCCATATAGAAAATTTAATTATGCCTTTCTTTCTTCCATTCTTTCTTCCTTCCTTCTTCATGGAGTAGCGGGCTTTAAAAAAAAAAAGTTTTCAAGCTTAAGTTGAACCCGCTGCCCTCCTGCCTTGGCTTCTTGTGTGTAAATGAATGATTTAAAAAAAAAAAAAAAAAAAGATCGTGTATTAAGTACAAAGTAAACCTCAAAAAATTGCATGTAGTTTTATTCTGTCTATAATGAAATTAAAATGTGAATGAACCATTACAAATACCAAGAAGTCACAATGAAAAAAAGAAAGCATCTTCAACAAATGGTGCTGGTCTAACTGGACGGCTGCGTGCAGAAGAAGGCAAACAGATCCATATTTATCACTGCCCAAAACTCAAGTCCAGATGGATCAAAGACCTCAACATAAAAACAGACGTACTGAACCTGAACTCATTGGCACAGAAGACAACTTCCTGAACCAATAGCTCAGGCGCTAAGATCAACAGTTAATCAATGGGACCTCGTGAAACTGAAAAGCTTCTATAAGGCGAAGGACACTGTCAATAGGAAAAAGCAGCAGCCTATCGAATGGGAAAAGATCTTCACCAACTCCACATCCCATAGAGAGCTAACATCCAAAATATATAAAGAACTCAAGAAACTAGACATCAACAAACCTAATAATCCAATTAAAATGGAATACCGATCTAAACAGACAATTCTCAACAGAGGAATCACAAGTGGCTGAGAAACACTTAAAGGAATATTCAGCATCCTTAGCCATCAAGGAAATGCAAATCGAAATGGCTCTGAGATTCCATCTTACGCCTGTTGAAATGGCTAAGATCAAACACACAAGCAACAGCTCACACTGGTGGGGATGTGGAGCAAGGGGCACCCTCCTCCACTGCGGGTAGGAGCGCAAACTTGTACAGCCACTTTGGAAATCAGTATTGTGATTCCTCAGAAAACTGGGAATCAGTCTCCTTCAAGACCCAGCTTACCACTCCTGGGCATATTCCCAAAAGATGCTCCACCCTACCACGAGGACGCTTGCTCAGTGACGTTCACACCAGCTTTATTCATAATAGCCAGAAACTGGAAACAACGTAGATGTCCTTCAGCTGAAGAATGGATAAAGAAAATGTGGTACATCTACACAATGGAATATTGCTCAGCTATTTAAAAAAATATATATATGAAATTTGCAGGCAAATGGATGAAACTAGAAAAAAAATCATCCTGAGTGAGGTAACCCAGAAACACAAACATGATTTGTACTCACCTGTAAGTGGATATTAGCTGTTACAGAAATAATATTCATACTTCAACCCATAGACCCAGAAAAGTTAAGTAACAGAGAGGGCTCTAAGTGGGAGAGGGAGGCACATGGATCTCTGTGGGAAGAGGAAATGGAGTAGATTCTATGGGCAGACTGGGTGCAGCTGGGAATGGGAGCATGAGGGGTCAGGTGGAGAGGAGGGATGGAGGGAAGAAGACTGGAAATGAAGGGTGTTTGGGGAGCAATGTGGAAATGTAGTGCAGTAGAAACTCCCAGAATTCTATGAGGGCAGCCCTGGTGAGGACTCCTAGTAATGAAGAATATGGAGACTGGAACCAGACAACTTCCGGTGGTGGGACTGGAACACCAGTCCAGCCACAAAACCTTTAACCTACAATATACCCTCCTGCAAGATGTGCTGGAGCAACAGAGGTACAGAAATTGTGGGAGTGACCAACCAGTCTTACTTAAGGCCCATTCCACAAAAGGGAGTCCATGCCCGACACTGCATGGACGACCAGGAACTGAAGGCTGAATAGCCTAGAGACCTGAGATAGAAAAAAAGATCGGTGAAATGATTCCTAACAATATTCTGCTATGCTCATAGATTGGTGCCTAGTCTAATCATCATCTGAGAGGCTTCTTGCAGCAGCTGATGGGAACAGATGCAGAGACCTACAGCCAAACATTAGGTGGAGAGAGCACCAAAATTGGAGATCGTCATGGAATCCACACACCCCCCCCCCCAGAGCTCAGAGAACCCCTTGGAAGATGGGGAGAAAGAATTCTAGGAGCCAGAGGCATTGAGGACATCAGGAGAACACAGCCCACAGAATCCACTAAGCAGGGCTCATAAGGACTCACAGAGACTTAAGGCGACAAATATGGAGCCTGCGCCAGTCTGCACTAGGCCCTCTGCGTATATGTTGTGATTGTTTAGCTTGGTGTTTTTGTGGGACTCCTAAGAGTAGGGGTGGGGGTGTCTCTGACTCTTTTGCCTTTTCTTGGGACCCTTTTTCTCCTACCGGGTTGCCTGACCTAGCCGATATGCAGGCTTGTGCCTACTCGTATTATAACCTGTTATTCTGTCTTCTGTTGTTGTCCCTGGGAGGCCAGCTTTCCAAAGGGAAACAGAGGAGTAAATCTGGGGGAGAGGGGAGGTGGAGGTAGGGAAATGTGAGGGGTAGACAGTAGGGGAAACTGAGGCGGGGATGTATTGTATAAAAGGAGAATTTTAAAACAGAACAGCAAAAATGGCGTATATGTGGTGAAACCTGAAATTTTTCCTTGATAATTTATGGTTAAAAGTAAAATATTTCTACTGCACCCAAGTCAATCTGCTCACTGCTTAAATCTAATACTGAGGCTGGAGAGAGTGCTCAGTGGTGGAGGTCATTGCCTGCTCTTGCAGAGGATTCAGGTTCAATTCCAAACACGCACATGACAGCTTACAACTGTCTGTAACTCCAGTTCTAGATGATCCAACACCCTCTTCAGACCACCATGGGCACTCGGCATGCATGCTGTACGTAGACATACATATAGAGAAAACACCTATGCACATAATTGTTTTTAAAGTTAAGGTAATTAAAAGCCAGTATTAAGGAGAGATGAAGCCAAGGAATCCAAGGGTAGACAAGGGCTGGCAGCCTAAGAAGATGGGACCGGAGCTATTTCTTATCCAAGACCATGATAAGGAACCCAGGTATGCAACAGAACTTTTGTGGGCAGAAACGCCTGAGAAGACCCAGAGGGTAGGAACTGTCCTGAGCATGGCTTTCATCATCCAGACTGCATGTCTCCTTTTTCTACCCAGCTGGCCAAACCATTGAATTCCTGCGGCTAGTCACCATAACTTTTTAGAAAACATTACTTTTTTAAAGTTAAATATCACACCAGTTTATATGTTTCAGAGTAGCGCTAAAGAATAAAGAGACACATTATATAGTCTGGTGCCATTTAAAGGTCACCAGACACTCTAGGTTCTAGGAACCTAAAGAGAGGTTATTTACCAGTAGAAATTTTGTTTCATTCTCTAGTATGTGAATGTTGGTCAAAGAAAGGGAGTAACCACAGAGTACAGTTCCGAAAGGAAGAGCCAGGTTACAAAACCACAGGAGAAACTTGACAAATATTTGAATAAATGTGAACATTTAAAGTTCATGAACAGTAACAAGGTGACTTTAAAATAAACATAAAGCTTTAAATGTATTTGTGATATTAACTGGAAACAAAACCAACCTGGTGGGAATTAATTGTATTCGAGGCTGAAAGCGATTACAATGTAAGAAGCAAAGATGCTAACAGTCTTGAAAATGGCGCCCATGAGGGCTGGAGAGACGGGTCGGCAGTCAAGAGAACTGGCTGCCCTTGCAGAAGACCCAGGTTCCGCTCTCTCCACCCACATGGCAGCCTACAGTCTCCCATGGGCTCCTGTCATACACGACATACATGCATACATACATGCAAGCACTCATACACATAATTTTTAAATCTTTTTTTCTTTTAAAGTGGCAGCTGGATTTAGAGCTTTAAAACACTAAGGGAGGATGGAACTTATATCACTTGTTAGAATTATGATTAGTTCTCACAGCACTTAAGCCATTTTGTAGAAGGGAGATTGGGTACACTGTAAGTCTCGGAGTAATTTATGAGGAGATCCCCCATTGTAGGTCAGTGGAAGTTAACATTTCAGAGGTCAACGGGGAGGGGAGGGGGGTACTTCTGCAGCCCAGTTCAAAGGTTGGACCAGACTCTGAGGTCTGAGTAACAGTGGCCTCCGAATACCACTGTAAGCACTTTGAACATGCTCCATTTTGATTTTGCTTCTCCTAAACAGTAAATAGCAAGAAAAAAAAGGAATACCTGTGTGTCAAGCTTATGAAGCTAGAATAAACTGAGATAGAGGCAATGAAATAAGCCAAAGTAACAAGAACAGAAATTAATAAAATTAAAAGTAATTAAATAATTAAGAGATCAATTAACCAAGACATTGCCTTTGAATAGCCCACAGAACACATGAGGACCAAGACGAATTAAAGACAAATATAAAAACACAGATTGATAGCTATAGGGTCAGTATAGAAATACAAGCTGTACGGAATAATTTTGTCATTCATAAATATCATAAAGAATTCATGCCAATGAATTTAAAAACATTTCTAATGTACTTTTCCCAGAAACATATAAACTAAGAAAACAATTTAGAGATAGAATGTAGGCCCATGGTAGAGTACTTGTCTAACATGAGTAAAGCCAGCAACTGAATTCCTAAGCATTGCCGTAAAAACAAAGGAATCCACAGCAGGCCATGTTCTGCAGAGTTATCAGAATGGCTCTGTTTAAGTCTTCTGTCTGTCTCCTTTATGGGGTTTTCAGAATGCAGGAGGAATGGTATATCAAATGTTGCTGCACACACTTACGCCACACCCTCTGACATAAACTTGATTGGAGCTCAGCGTATTTTATGTATTTTATTTCCTTCTGCCTGACCTCTTTGTCTCTCTCCGCTGAGCCAGAACGAGGTTGGTGAGAAGATGGATGTAATCTGTGGTCTGCCTCAGACTAGTGTGAAGATGTTTGCTGTATTGTTTCCTACAGTTTAATAATGAAATGTACTTTAAGAAAACATATTCCAAGGTTATAAATAAATGATTTGTGTGCGTGTGCATTGTGTGTATGGTGTGTGTGTATGTATAGGGGGGGTTCCAACTCCTTACTGTTAATAATTGAATCCGCTACAACAAAGGGGCAAACACATTCGTAGGGAGAATGGTATACAAAATATGAAGAAGACTGAAGCTGAAATGTGATCTTCATGTGGGAAAGGAACATGGAGGACAGTGGGTAATTTCAGGGGGAAACGAAGTAAGATGCAGGGAGAGAGGAAGCCTGGAGAACAAACAGTGGCCTGGGACAGAATTCCTCATCTTCTTTATCAGATGAAACGTAAAAAAAAAAAAAAAAAAAAAAAAAAAATTGAGAGCAATTGCATCCCTCTTTGGTGGGTCCAGGTTTTAGGGACATAAGGGAATCTTCTCTGCATTGGCTGCTCCAAGGGTGCTCTCTATGTAAATCCAAACAGTGTAAGATTGTACATAGGGCATGCAGAGCTGGCTCAGTGCTAAGAGCACCAACTGCTCTTGGAGAGGTCCTGTGTTCGTTCCCAGCACCCATGTGGTGACTTGCAAGCTGTAACCCCGCTTCTGGGGGATCCAATGGCCTCTACTGCCCCCCCAGGTACACATACATGTAATTTTTTAACCGATTCTATATGGACAGATACATTTAGAGATAGAGGTTCAACATATGTGTGTGCATTTACACAATTGTTGGTGTGTTTGTGCATACTTTCATACATCTTTATATAGTCGAGTTTTGAATTAACATTTCAGTGGGAGAATTATATATTTCTCACAATTACTGGAAATTATGAACTGGGAGGTGCTGAAGTGGGAGGTGCTGGAGGAGGAGGTGCTGGAGGGGAGTGGGTGCTAGAGTGGGAGGTGCTGAGTGAGGGGGTTGCTGGAGGGGGGAGGGAGGAGGTGCTGGTTCAACAAGAACAACTTAAAGCAGTCAGAAACTTTATGCCAGGTAAATAACATTTTCCTTTTCTATGTATTTTTGTATTCCATTTTTTCTAAGAATCAATATGTATTCTTCACATGAAACGATTGGTCTCATCATGACATTATTATGGCATTGTTTTGTTATTCTTATCAATAATATAAAAAATACTTTAAAAGCTAAGGAAGTCATATTTTGAGTCAATACGGGACACCTTCCTATCTTTTCTATTGGATAAAGTACACAAATGGAAAATAGGATCTGTAGATGTGTGTGTATGCATAGATGTGTACATACATGTGTCTGTGCATACATGTATGTATATATGATATATATGTATGTGTATATATATGTACATAACACACACACACACACACACATATGCTTTTGTTTAAATGTCAGAATCTCACGATCTGAGGGATTAGTATACTCCTGAAATTTGGCAAAGCTCGTGACTGCCTCCTATTTAACTTCTCTTTAACTGTCCAACTGTATGGTTTCCCTTCTGACCATTTCTTCTGTACCTTTCAGTAAAAGAGTTTGCCCAACAGAAAAGGGAAGAGCTGAGGTAAACTTAGAAGGTTTAATCAAAGCTTTTTCTAGACAACAAACGTTGAGCTGAACCAAATGAAATGTGGTTCAGATGGAAATAGCCAAAGCTTGCAGCTTTCTCTATAGACAGCAGGATTCCAAGAGGCACTCCACCACTCCTCCTCCTCCTCCTCCTCCTCCTCCTCCTCCTCCTCCTCCCCTTCCTCCCCCTCCTCCTCCCCCTCCTCCCCCTTTCCCCTTCCTCTTCCTCACCACACACTTTCTCCAGCACTGAATGTGATTGAAGCCTGGGTTGTTGGCAGCAGGAGAGTCATGAGGGATGGTGGGCGTCACTGGTTGTTAGAGACAGCATCCAGGGACTATTTGAATGTGTGGAGGAGCTGCTCTCAGCGATCTCCTTCTTTCTCTCTCTCTCCCTCCCCCCCCCTCCATTTTATTCTTCTTTGGTAACAGTTTTCAGATCTTAGAAAGTGGCTCATGCCTTAGTCCGTGGACACTTCCTTATGTGTTGCATTAAACCCCTGGGGAAGACCGTAATGTAAAAAGTGTGGCTAATTTCTTTCCACCAGGACAGTGTGTTCTCAGTACTGGGGGTTTTATTAGTTATGACTGGAGGTTAAGAAATTTATTAATTAAAAATTCCAAAATGTGCCCGGCAGTGGTAGTGCAGGCCTTTAATCCCAGCACTTGGGAGGCAGAGACAGGCAGATTTCTGAGTTCAAGGCCAGCCTGGTCTACAGAGTGAGTTCCAGGGCAGCCAGGGCTACACAGAGAAACCCTGTCGAAAAACCAAAAAAAAAAACCTCCAAAATGTGATGAATTAAACTAGATCAGTTACACCACTTCTAGAATCGACTGCTTTCAAACAGCTGTCCAGATTTTATAGCCAGAGGATAGAAAAGGAGCAAGACTGTAAAAGATGTCCAGATATTTTCGATAGTAATCCAGCAATTCTCTTTTTAGACTAAATTTAAATAAATTAATCTGCATCCTTCCTCTCGAGCTCTACTGTCCAGTTGGTCATTAACATGGAAAATAACATTTACTCCTGAAAAAAAGTATAACATTGTGGTTTTGAGGAGAGATTCTTAAATGGTGTTAAATTCACATTTTCTTATTTCGATATGCCGCCACTTAACCATTTTTACTAATAAACATCAGGAAATGTGTACCCAAAAGCAAGGTGAAGAGCAACTCCACAATATGTCCAGGGATAAGCAGACTTCACGGAGCAAGAGGGAAGCTGAGCTATCCAGAGACTGATAATGGAAAAGCTGCTGTCACTTCTCTCTGAGTCATAAGGACCAAAGAGAGCAATGCTGTTGGTTAGAGACCTGTGAGAGCTGAGCCACGGAGGGGCTGCTGATGAGAATGTAACGTGGACAGTCCAGCTTGTGCCATGAGACAGACAGCGGTAAAATAGGGTCAGATGTGGAGAAAAAGCCTACATCTCCCTCCTGCCCTTCCGTCTTCTGATGGCTTCTCCTGTGTGTAAGGAAATGGCCCGGATGCATCCCGTAGAGGTCAGCTTCCCAGACAGAGAGGAGGAAGCATGAACAGATCTCAGAGTAAAGTACCAGCACACTGCCCACAGACCATTCCGCCCATCAATACACAGTAGAACTTACCGCTACACACAGGAACTGAGAAGAGCGAAGACTCAACATTGTTGATATCCTGCTCCATTCATAAGTAGAGTGGACATCCCAGAGCTCAGAAACCGACAAGGATACTCAGATTAGTGAGAAGTGAGGATTGAAACCAAGGTTCTGGAGGCGGTGGGTATGGAAGGCCATCTCTCATGGTGACAGGGCGGGGTAGGTGGGGGATGGGCCCTAAAGACAGTGAAAATTAAAATTGCTGTTTCTTGGGGAATGGGAAAACAGCACTAAATGGTCAGGGGTTGGTTCTGTTTATACTTCATCCATTTCTGTGCTCATGGTTTTTCTTGTTCACTGACCTGTGTTCAGCATGCCACTCTGTCACAAACCACTCCTTAGAACCTCTCTTGAAGCAAAGTACAGTCTTTAATCCAGCCCTGAGTTCATATCTCTTCATTGGCTGTGTTCTTGGGCAAGTGACTTAATCTCTCTGATGAGCCAGTGTCTCTCTCTCTCTCTCTCTGTCTCTGTGTGTGTGTGTGTATCTGTCTCTCACTCTCTCTGTCTCTCTCTCTGTCTCTCTCTCCCTCCCTCTCTCTCTCTCTCTCTCTCTCTCTCTCTCTCTCTCTCTCTCTCTCTTTCACGTGTGTGTGTCTGTTGGAGAGAAAGCATTGGATGATTCTCATGTAGCCCAGGCTAGCTTCAAACTCAATATGTGGCAGAAGATGACCCTAAACCCTAGCTTTCTATCTCCACCTCTGAAGTGCTGAGGTCACAGAGATGCACCACCACAGCCAGCAGGGAACAGCTTTCACAGTGGCGTGTGGGGACGGCATAGCATTTGTCACGGCTCCTGCCCACCGACTCACGGTGGGTGGGTTTCTGCTAGAGCATCACATTTTAAAAATCTCATCAACCGTAAGTTTATTGGCTTGCAGAGAGGATATGGTATTTTTTAATAAGTAGAAATCCATTCAGTCCATTCACAGGGAAGTCTTCCACCGTGGCCAGTGATGAAGCTGAGAAATACTGGATTTTTTAAATGGAATGTCAAGGGGCTTGATTTTATATATCTCTTAGGGACTGGTGTGAAGAGCAATTCTCGAAGAGAAATTTCAAAAATAAAAACCTAAAGCTTTGTCAGTGGCTGGTGCTGGTGAGTGAGTGCGTCCTCTCCCGGGATGACAGCGCCATGTGTGAATCCCAATTTCTCTTTGTGAATTGTCTGTTCTCCAGCATTTGCGTCGCCTTATAAGCAGACACATGCACATTTCCATCCTTTACCAGATATTTTTCCGAATGGATTTGTTTGAGGTTGTTCTTTTTCTTTTTTTCCCACCCATACCCAGAAACGCCACTGTAACAGCAAACCCAAGAGACGGTAAAGAACAGCTTTGTGCTCTGAGAGGCAGATTCAAAGTGTGGGTGGAGGAAGGGGAGGTCAGAAAATAGGTTGTTATTTCCATTGCTGGCAATTTAGATTCAGGGGCATTTCGTCTGCAGTTGAATTGAATAAAAGTAGCAGCAGCAACAGTGGGGAAGGGTGGCTGGGGGGAGGGGCTGCCAACACTTGCAGCTAAATGCAAAGAGACAGGCAGCTTGCAAGCATGCATCCTCAGCTTGGAATAAAAAGCCACAAGAAGCCCAAGAGCCAGCATTTATTGAAACAAGACATTGCCACAGTGAAACAAAACACTGACTGAAATCCATCCACCCTGGCAGCGCGGTGTAATTGCTGTGTGTGTGTGCTCGTCTGAGCAGGGGCGGGCTGGGAAGATGGCAGTGTGGGGGGCAGGAAGGAATACAGCATTACTGCATTTGCAGCCACCAGTCGTGAGTGGCTGAGAAGCAGGCATACTTCACATGCGCCTGCCCTGAGAATGAATGTGCCTGGAAAGATTTACCCACCCCACCCCCTTTACATTCGATTCCACATTGGAATTTGCATTGAGCTGGGCACCACGAAATACAGATTGTGTACGGGAAACCTATTGTTTACAAAGACACCATATCCCCGATTCCTTTTATGAGGCATTTTGCGCCAGTTTTCCTTTGAAATATTGTCACACATAGTGGTAAACAGGAGCTAGCCCTTAGATCTTCCCCCCCCTAAACAAATAGTGTGCCTGGTGGGTAAAGCAAAGACAGGGAAAATGAATCAGAACCGATGCTGGAGGAACACCAGAAATCTAAGCAGGGAAAAATAATTAGATGCCAATTTCTCTTATTTGCTTATGATCTCGAGAAAATGGCCTAATTAGAAAATCTAGGAGGGGTGAGGATGTAAATTTGGGAGGAAGGTTTCTGTTTTCTGTGCGCCGAGGGTCACAGTGCTTCAAACCATTCGTTGTTTATTATAGACTACAACTTCCTCTTGCCTAGATTCTAGCCTTCCCTAGTAGATCCTGCTTGAGCTCATCACTAACCAAAGGGGCCGCGGTATTTGTTGTAACAGGGAGCTGGAGAGATGGCTCAGCAGTTAAAAGCATCTGCTGCTCTTGCAGATGACCTGGGTTCGAGTCCCACCACCCACATGGAGGACCCCAGCCGTCTGTAACTCTAGTGCCAGGGGATCTGACTCCCTTTTCTGGTCTTCACAGGCAGCCGGCGTATCCATAGTACAGGCTCATACACGTAGGAAAAACACTCATGCACATAAAAACAAGTAACTCTTAATTTAAAAAAAGAAAGGAAATAAAGCTGTTCAAGCCAAAGTGCCCTTCATTAAAACACTGGGACGTTAGACAGGGAGGTGAGGTAACCCTGAAGCAAATGCATTCACGCAGTGCACTGGGCACAGACTGACACAGGAGTCTGCAGGTAGAAAGGAGACAGTGTGGCCTCCGCCTCACACGGGCTTGGCTCGTGATGGGCCGTACCATCTATCAGAGAAATAACCCGAATTCTTAATTTCCTGAAGCTTTTGAAAATGGGGGTATCAATACCTCCCTGTGAACATATGTGAAAATTAAATTAGAAAGCACACATCTTTAAAAGGCCTATGGCCTAACTGGGTAGTGCTCACCCTTCCCTGTGGGTCAGCTAGAAGAGGGGAGAGGCTCACTCTACCCAGCCAGTGAGCGAGAGGCGGAGATCATGAAGGATACTTAGTACCTGATAAGACTAAGGTTCATTTAATTCTGAATTTATCTACTTTTAACTGTCTATTGACTAGACTCCCTTCTGATAACTGGGGCAGCCTTTCTTATCTCTGATAGGAAATGCCAAATGCTTGTACAAAGTCTACTTCCAGGGAGATCTAAATGATTGCCATTGTAGTTATTCACAGTAATCTTTTTCTTCTGTTGGGGTTAAATTTAGTAACAACTCCATGTTACTAAAGCTGAGGCCCCGAGCGTGGTCCCGCACACCTATCTTAATCCCAGTACACAGGAGGCAGAGGCAGGTGGATCTCTGTGAGTCTGAGACCAGCCTGCTCTGCATAGCGAGTTCTAGGACAGCCAGGGCTACAGGACTGAGAACTGTCTCAAAAAAAAAGAAAAAAAGAAAACAGAAATCAGACAGAGAAGCTGAGGTTCTAAAGGCACTCACAGTTTCCTGTCTTCGTATGCACTGGTTCTTCGGCCACTATCTCTATTTGTTACATATTTTAAATCTTTCTAGTGGTTGCTCTCAAGTTCCAAGTATTATTTTTTAAAATATTTATTTCTTGGCATACTGTCTTTCCAGGTTTTTTTGTTTTTTGTTTTTTAAGTTGTGAGAACATCTCATTTTCTCCATCTGCTGCTACTTTGGTATTGATACTTTTTTCTCATTTGTCACCATTTATAATATTTTTTGTGCTTTTTTTTTTTTTTTTTTTTTTGTACCTTGTATGTATTGGCCCCAAAATGATTCTGATTCTAAAAACTCATCATCAAATACAGTCTTTACAGTATGATCATACAGCCACAAAGGAACTGTACAGACTGAGTGAACAGATGGAGAAGGAAGTCTAGCCCCAGCATATAAGTACTTCCCTCATCCTGTGATCCAGCAGCTGACAGAAGGAAGCTAGGATGTATCTGGACCGCCGTTGGAGGGGTGACAGTCCACCGCAGTAGGGGAGGAATGGAGCCGGGGATAGAAGGCAGGCTGGTGACATCTCATCCACACTGTGGAGGCAAACAAAGAACAAAATGTATCTGCAACCATTAGACCTCAAGACTCACCCGGGCTGGAGAGATGCCTCAGTGGTTAAGAGCACTGACTGCTCTTCCAGAAGTCCTGAGTTCAAATCCCAGCAACCACATGGTGGCTCACAACCATCTGTAATGGGATCCGATGTCTTCTTCTGGTGTGTCTGAAGACAGCTACAGTGTACTCATATACATAAAATAAGTAAAATCTTAAAATAAAAAAAAAAAAGACTCACCCCTACTTCCTCCAGGAAGGTGCCACAACCTGCCAGAATAGCACTACCAGCTGGGGTCTAAGTGCTCAGACACATGAGCCTGTGGAGATATGGAAACACTTCACATTCAAATTGCAACACGCAAGTCATCCAGAAGTCTTCTCTAGAGGACAGTATCCTGGGCACGCAGACCTGCCATGGCGCTCAGACAGTATCCCGGGCACACAGACCCGCCATGGCGCTCAGACAGTATCCCGGACACACAGACCCGCCATGGCGCTCAGACAGTATCCCGGGCACACAGACCCGCCATGGCGCTCAGACAGTATCCCGGGCACACAGACCCACCATGGCGCTCAGACAGTATCCTGGGCACGCAGACCCGCCATGGCACGCCTTAACGCTTCAGTTTTCTTTACTCTTTCTTGGCCACATTGTTTTTCATATTTGTTGTCATTCGAAACAATTTACTTGAGTAATTTTTCTTGGGATATGTGGTTGATAGGCATATCCTACGTAAAAGCAGTGTGTTTGCATCCCAACAGTAGATTAATTCTATGCTCATATTTAATTGATACAAGTATTTTCTCACTAAAACCCCTGAAGGTCCTGAAGGTCGAATGTTGCCAGTAAGAGGCATGGCACCCCATCTACCTCTACTGTGTTAAGAAAATAGCCTTTTCCCCATTGCCAAAAGTCATTAGAATGTGAATTCTACAAGAATTTACATGGTGCGAGCATTTAATCAGTAGTTGTCCCTACCAGTCCAAAGCTGTATGTCTTTTCATTATTCTCAGAGATTATTCCCTTATGCCTCCTTATTTTTACAATGTTTGTTTCTATTATATTTACTTTCTCCTTTGGAAATGTCTATTAACATTTTCTATGCCCCCTTCCCTGTTATTAATGCTTATATTTAAATTTTCAAATCATGTAGCTGAAATTTAAGGTGATCTATTTTTAAATTCTTAGTTCTTCAGGTAATTATATATTTAATGTCACTGTAATTATCTCAGTTGTCTCAAGTTCATTCTCGAGGGATTCCTTAAAAAGAGCTCACGGGAACAATTTCTCTGATTTCCCGAGTTATGTTTATCCCTCTTTGTAGTTGAAGGTCAGTTTCTCTGGACATAAAGTCCTTGGTTGGCGTGTCCTTTTCTCAAATATCTTTGAGTATCAAGCATGTTACTCTCTCTTCTGGAATGTAGCACTACGATTGAAAGTCTGGTAGTTGTTACCATAATCTATTTAGTTCCACTTCCTTTTGATTTTCAAAATTTACCTCGTTTATGTGTAGGTGTTTGAAGTGGGTAAAGCTTCGAAAGAGAAATGGAAGATCCTTCTCTGTCCTGATGGTTCTTTTCAATATCTTCACCCTTTCAGATGATTTCCCCTCTCAGTTCTGAAAGGCTTTGGGTTTTTTACGCCCTTCTGACCTTATCGTCTGCCATTGGCGTTGACCTTTTCTCTGTTCAGCCATTGGCCCTCCTGTCACTGCACCGGACGGCCCTGATGTGGAGGAATCTGCACATTTGGCTTTCTCCGAGCCCAGCCTTCCTTTCCCTATCCAACAGCTGGTTAGCCGTTTCCTCTGTGGTGGCTCCCTAGCTGCCTTCCTAAAATAATGAGATATGCCCATCTCTTACCCTTGTTAAAATTACAGTTTAGTAGGAAAATATTTAGAATACAAATGATAAATTAGGTTATTCAGATGTTAGTGATGTAAACTTTCAAAGTGGGGAGAGATGAAAGCTGAGAGATTGGGCTGGAAAGGTAATATTTTAATAGATAATATTTTA
The DNA here is from genome assembly GCA_028551405.1 of Uromys caudimaculatus. Lineage (NCBI taxonomy): Eukaryota > Metazoa > Chordata > Mammalia > Rodentia > Muridae > Uromys > Uromys caudimaculatus. The sequence goes on from CM052707.1 coordinate 38,175,276, forward strand.
ATAGGAAATATTTTACTGGGGAAGGAGCTGCTAAGTTGACCTAGCTATTAGGCAAGAATATGTAACTGCTTCAAGCTACCCGTGAAAGTAACGTGATTACTCATGAAAAATAACATTTCCTTTATTAATTTTGCTTTCTTTTGAGACTTTTATTTTTGAGACTGTAACATAATTACATCATCTCCTGCATCCCTTTCCTCCCTCCAACCCCTAGGAAGAGTAAATAAAAGCATGAACATAAAACACTTTGCAAATCTCATAAAAAGAGAACAATAAATGTGAGCTTTGTAAATAACCCTCACAAAGTCCTCACCACAGGCATGGGCTGGGGATGCAGGGGGCCTCAGGAGGGAGCCCAGAGTTGATGGAGTGGTGAGTGAGGAGACATAAGGTGGAAGAAAGTCAGAGGGTGAATTATGATTCAGCAGGAATTCACTGAACAGTCTGCACTTGCTAGAGAGAACGAGGGCAAAGGAGGATTTGGGGCCACTATAGTTACTCCTTATTGTGGGCTTGACTATATTTAAAATCACATCAGAGACACACCCCTGTATGTGTCTCTGAGGATTTTTCCAGAGAGGTTTGAGTGAGACTGGGAGAGACTCATCCTGAACTTGGGTGGCACTGATTCATTGGTTAGGACCCAAGGTGAAGAAAAAGAGGAGAGAAGACAATCTGAGCACCGGCAGTCCCCATCCTGTTTCCTGCTCGGTGTCATGGTGGTGCTGTGCTATCCCAACATGGTGGACTGTATCCTTCTGAATGGCAAGCCAAGATTAACCCCTCATCCCTCAAATCGCTTTTGTCAGGTATCCGATCGCTACAGCTAGAAATATAACTAACTCATGAACTAAAGATGATCCTGAAGGGGCAAAGAATGTCTCCCACCCTGTCTCCAGAGATTATAAAAAAATCAGAGTAGGCACACTCTGAAGACTGGGTCACAGAATCTGCCCTTGTCACCTCCTCAGCACGGTAGGCCTAGTCCTCAAACAGTTATTAGTAACCATTTAAGTAGAAGAGAAACAGAGGAGACAGTAAGCTCCCAATGCCCCTCTGTTGACTGTATGTGCACCAGGCCTACAGACGTGCATTCCTAAAGGACCAGAGAGAAGCCCGTGGGGCGTGACCGGAGAGAAGCTTGTGGGGGGTGACCAGAGAGATGCCTGTGGAGCGTGTGGAAGCTGGCACAGTAGAAAACAATGTTTTCCAAACTCAGAATAGGTGAGCTGCTGAATGAGGAGTCAGAAGGAAGATTATAAAAGACTAGAAAATGAAGGAAGGACTGTGACAGCGGTAGAGTGACTTCCTATGCACCTAAACTGAAGACATTTGCACAGTACGCCTGGACGGTTTGCTCAGATTCTGTGTGTGGTGGTGAGAACCACACCTGGGTTGGTACGGGCCAGACAGAAGGCGTAGATGAAAAGTTCCATTCTAGAGATTTCCACTGTGTAATAGGGTCTGGATTTCAAGCCACTCCCTCCAGAGAATTTGCAGATTTGCAGGAGTCTGAGGGTGAGCATTGCTTAAAGGTTAGAGAGTGCTAATCAATCACTTGAAACAGACTGCTTCAAAAGGAAATTTCAACTGCAAGGTGACCTTGGTACTTTTAGGATTGCACCTGATAGCCTGCTGGCTAATTCTGGTCCAAAAATTACCTTTTCCAGAAAATGACCCCAGATCATTCCCTACCCACACAAATAGGCAAACTGCCCTTCTGCGGTGGTCTCCCAGGACCTCATCACGCCTTTATCTGAGCTGTGATTGTTTATTTTTCTGCCTTCCCCAGTAGACAGCATTCAGGGCTGGCATCCCAGCGTGGCAGGGTAAGAGCAGCTGGGAGATCGCAGCTGAGTTAGATCTCTTGTGAAAAGATACTGGGCATTCCAGAAAGGGATCAAAAATGAAATGTAAGTACAAGCAGGGCTAAAAACCAGAATGTACAAAACAAATAAAAGCATCAGAGTGGCAGCCGAAAATGCAGATGCATCACTCACGATGCCCTTCTGCATGCCATGTGTGTCCCCAACCCTCTAGAATAAGTTGCTTTCTGTTTATACTTTCACAGGTACTTTCTGAAAACCTCAGAGAATAATTTTTCAAAAATTTAGAAATTGTAGCAGTGATCTATGAAAAAAAAAATCTCAAGTCGTTTCTCTGAAAAAGCTGTTTTGATTCTTAGCTGCACTAGAAAGAGAAAAAATATACATTTCACACTTACAGCTTTAACAGTTATACAGCCCACAAAGGAAAAACAGAGTGGTTCTCACACAAAGCCGCGGTGCCTGCTTTGTGTCGCAGATGCCACAGCAGGGAGGAAGGTCCACCCTCGGCTCTCTCTTTCACCGAAGAAAGAACCAATTAATCCAAATAATAATGATAATAATGTTTAAAATTTGACAGGCCTGGGGAGGCTGAAATGAACACCTAAATCTGTAACTCGGAAGCGCAGAGCCTGTGTTCTGTGTGTGACCAAGGACTCGCCACAGCCCACGGCGGCGGAACGTGGGGCCGGCTCTTAGACACAGAATTAATTACAGAGAGAGAGCGAATTTTCTGCATTGAGGATCACTCATTACATTTGTTGATGCAAGTTAAAATACCTCTTCACGCCGGTGTCATACGAGAACAAAAACAGAGTCGCCTAGAACACTGTGAAGAGAGCGTAGAATACTCAGTGTGTCCTTGTAGCCATCGACACAAAGCAAAACGGATCTGAGGGAGGTTTTTTTTTTTTTTTTTAAACACATGAAGTGTTTGCACGGAGACCTGGGATTTCTGTGGCTGTACACAGAAGGACTAGACAAACCAAACAATGGGAGCAGTTTAGAGAATCTGTGTGTTTTGTTGCTGTGGCTTCTCCTGTATCCTTTTTCCATTTTTTTTTAAAACTGTAGCTATTTCTCTGAATGAAATATTTGTATGAAAATAAAAATGTCGAATCTTTTCCAAAAAACAGAACTTTAACGTGAGCCGCCACATTGCTTTCGCAGCAACTGCCAGAGACTGCAGTGTTCGCCTCCTGTCACAGACAGCTCTGTGTACATGCAACTCTTAAGGATGGAGGGGCACATGGATCTTTTCCTGCATGGCTCTCCTCTGTTTGTGTGCTAGCGCAGCCATTTGCAAATGTTTGTGTGTGCCTGTGCAAAAGAGAGATGCCTGCGTACCATTATTCCAAACAATTAAATCCCAACAGCACATGAAGGAGGGGCCCTGGCTCGCTCTTCCTTTGCAGTGATTGCCTCAGCAATCACCTTTGATCAGGGAAGAGCGGAGAAGAGAGTCCTGCAAGTGACAACCCTCATATAAATATATACATTTACATACTGGGGCAGCCACCTCGGCTCTGCAGCTTTTTCCTGCCGTCTATGACCTGAAACCATTGTAACTCCACTGACACCTCATTTAATTGAATCCTTCCCTAGCAGTGCAGAAGCCGGAGGACTTGAAAGGGGGAGGGACACAGAAGGATGGTAATCAACGCAGTCTCTTCTGCCCGAATGTCTCGAAATGGCAGGGAAGTAATTGCTTTTGAAAAGTAAAAACAGAAATAGGACAGATTTGTTCTATTTAGCAAGATTAAAAAACAGAAGAAGAAGAAATATACAACCCCTGCAACTTTCTAAAATACCTACCCTGAGAATAAAGCTGATTTGAATTTCGGTGCAAATAGGAATAAAATGGATTTTATTAGAGAAGAAGAAAAGAAGGAGGAAAAAAAAAATCCTAAGAGGGAAAAACATGGAGAGGCTTTCCTAGTTCAAAATGGCCAGAGACAATAGAAAGATATTCTGAGCTCACAGCCACAGCCTGGCCCCTTTTGTCAGCTTCAAATCAGCCAGCCAGAGGGTCGAGTCAGTTTAACCTGCCTCTGTGACACATCACCCCCCGTCTGACCCAAGATCAGCCTCATTTTTATGGATGCAGAGGCTCATGGCGTGATTCATTCCCGGGCACACCCCACTCATTCAGCTGCCTGACTCTGCCACAAAGGTACACTGCTATTCTCTGCCTGCTGAGCTGATGAGATTGCGTTCTGCTTCCTGTATAATACAGCAGTCACCCTGCCTGATAGCAGAAGAGTAATGTCCTTTATACTACATCCATCCGGGAGCCTAGATCACTTATGCAAACTAGTGCACCTCCACAGACTTCGGGAAATGAACCTGGCCCTGGAAGAATCATCAGGTTTGGGGAAAATAAAATCTAAGGGTAGTTAATAACCCCTACCTCGGCTGTCATCTCTCCTACACTTTTGCTGGTTTTGATTATATGTTCATGAGAACATGGAAATGCATGTGTGGTCAGCAGCAGCATTGCCCTTTGATTTAGTACATGGTAAAAATGGGAAGAAAAATAGCATATGAGTAACTCATGACTAGGAAATGGTATCTTTACAGAGCATTCTCCCACACAGTATTAGATATATTTATACTTCTCTACAACCATGTCTAGTGACATCCGTAGCCACTTTATGATGCCTTATGTAGACCAGGAAACTGAAGCTCGTAGATTTAAAAGAGTTTGCACACACACTGGCAACAGCAGAGCACAGAGTCGGGAGGAAGAGCTCCGGGACCCTGTTCTGGACTCCATCTTAGAGAGCTGTGTCCCGGCCCCGCCTCACGCTTTCCCATTGTAGAAGGAGCCTGTGGAATCAAGAAAGGTGAGGCATCTACTCACTGCCTATGACCCTCTCCACTTCCACATCACATGTCATTCCACAGGACTCCTGACTTTCAAGCTTGCCCCCAGGGCCTGTACAGGATTCTTCCCTGAGACCGCCCTTTTGGTCTGCATCAGAAAGCTGGACTAGTAGCCAAGGGGGACAAGGTAATAACTACATACAGAAGTGGATGGATGTTAGATGTGTAGGCGGCGTCCTTGACGTGTGTATAAAAGCATTCACAATAAGAGATAAGACAGGGAAAGAGAAAGGGAGGACTTACAGTGTGGGACCTGCTAACTACCCCTCTGGGCCTCTTACAGTCTAGAGTCTAGAGGTTCCTGACTAGAACGTGGCCTTCCAGGCTGTTAGGAAGATATATGTTTACCAGAGTTTGAAGCCAGAATGTGCTTCACACAACCACTTCATTTTTAATTTTTTAAATATTTAGATGCACAATATGCAGAGCTGCTCCTGAACTCTTACTCCCGAGCTGCACAGGTTACGGGCCAGCTCGCTGAAGCAGTGCTACTGTCCATGGTAGAGATGAATGAAAATCTACATGGTTAGCACTTACCCACTGAGCTGGCTCCATCGCCCTTGAAGAAAAATTTGGGAGAAATTAGATAAAGGCAACGGATGTAAATTTCCTTTAGCTCTCCCTAGAAAGGATCAAACAATGTGTTGGTTTTCAAAAATCACAGCATTTGTTTTTCTAGCAAGTTCACTAAAGATAGAGGGAAAGAAATCTCTCTGATAGTCAGAGTCTGAAGGAGGAAGCTGATTTCAAAGTAATGAGATTTCCTGCCTGTGAGTGAATTAATTGTTGCCGGTGTATCCTTTCTCAGTTCCTAGGTAAGGGTATAGTGCGCCCCCCCCAATCTACATTTTTTTTCTAGGAAGTTAAGAGCCAGATTAGGCTTAAAACTTTGTCCCAAATTCATGACTCAGTTGGTCCTTTATTCATTTTCAGCAGGGCAGTCATTTTGTCATTTTGGAGGTGAGGTAGTACAAGGGAGAAGAGAAAAAGATACATGAGTATCCCTCACTTTGGCGGCTCGCTACCTGGCCTTCAAGGGCCTCCTGCAGACTTGGAAGTCTGCCTGTCCCAAGCCTTTGGGGGGAGCTCCCGGGGAACACTGAACTTACACAGCGCTGTGTATCTCTGCAGAGCAAGGGTTGAGCCCTTCCTTCATCGCCATTTCTGCATCTCTTGTTTGTCTGAATAGTTTCTGGAGGTCTGGAATCTTGCAACCTCCACTTTTGAATGACCAGCGCCCAACAGCACAAAGCCGGCCAGAGTGTAGCGAATGGATACACAGACAGTTCGAGTTCTCGTCATTAGTTTTTCTCATCCCCTCTCGGTTTTGCTTTGCTTTGGGGTCTTTCAGGTTTTGAAGCTTTAGTTTGGTGAGCTTTTGTTTTTGTTTTTTTGTTTTTTTGGTCGGTCAGTTGGTTGGTTCTGGTTTTGTCTTTGCTGTTTCTCAGGCGGCTGAAGTTGCCCCCGGGGTGTCTCCACAGTATTTCATCAACTCCTAGCAGGGTTGTCCAACCTTTTGACAGAGTGACACAACATTGTCACCTGAACACTTCATGCTGAAGAACTGATGTACTCGGGTTACAAAAAAGAATTAGTCTCATGATGTTTTGAGTAAGCGAGTAAGCGTTCAGCTATGGATGAATCATTTGCAGTAATCTCTTCCCCGCCAAAGCTCAGAGAACACTGAAGAAGAGTGGGTTGGAAGAATGTAAGACTGGCAGACGAGGAGCCGGTGTGTGTAAATGCTAACTTCTGGGCATGACGTGATCGTTACACGTTTGGCTCCTCGAAACTGTGGTTACCTGTACAACGTCAAATCAGTCAGAGTTTGCAGTTTTGTCTTCTGACATATGTGGTAAAGTCTGAAGAATATCACCACCAGAAACATAAGCAAGGTTTTCCTTTAGCTTTGACTATATCCATAAGCTGAAGAAAGTCCTGGGTTTGAGCAGAATAATTTTATGTGATATTTGTTTTAGGAACTAAATATCTGCGTACCTTTGCCACAAACTCAGATATTGAAACCTTAATCCCTGTGTATTAGTAATTGGAAGACAGGGTCTCTAGAAGGAAGTAGATGAAGCAGCGACAGCATGCTGGGATTAGTGTCCTTATAAAAAGAGAATCAGGAGGCTGGCTGGCTCTTGCCGCACTTGCACACATCCAGGACAGATCATGTCAGATCACCATACTGAAGACAGTTATCTTTAAGCCAGGACGATCCTCAACTTCTACCCTCCAAAGCATGAGAAAATAAGGTTACACTGTTTACTAGCCTACAGTGTACCTAGCCTACAGCACTTTGTTAGGGCAGCCAAAGCAGACTGACTATTGGAAATGCTTTGGGCAGCAAGTAACAGGAAACACAATTTGTATTTGCTAAGTGGAGAGTAAATAAAAGGGTGTTATGAAGTTGCTAGTGGAGAGACATTAAGAATTCTCAACAAATGATGATGAACTCAAAGCTCTCTTACCCATCTACTTTTGTCACCTTTGCTGTGTTGGCTTCTGTCCTTGTGCTTGTCATTTTATAAACAACTGGTAAAACATCCAGTTAGAAAAGGAGACAAGATAAAATGGGTAGAGTCTCCTTATAAGAAAGTAAGCTTTTCTCCAGTAGCCCCTTGTAAACATACTCATAAATGTCATTGACAGGGCCTATGTCACATGGCTACTTTTGCTCCAAGCTCAACAGCAAACAAAGGGGAATGAGCTCACCAGATGGGTTTAGAACCATGTGGTCCATCCCCTGAGGCAGCCACATTACCACCTAAATAAGGCGCAACAACTGTTGGGTAGCCATAGAAAAGTGTCTGCCGAGTCTCTGCTTCTTAGCTGCTACATTACCTATAGATGCCTTTGTCCATGTTGTAGTCCATTTGGGTTACTATGACAAAGTACTATGAACCAAGTAGCTTATGAGCAATAGGAATTTACTTCTCCCAGTTCCAGAGGTTGAGGAACCTAAGACCAATGCACCAGCAGACTCTGTCTACCCATAGATGATGCCTTCTCCCTGAATCCCCACACGGAGCGACAGGCAGAAGAGGACACTCCCTGAGGACCTCTTTTATTAGGATGCTAAGCCCTCCCTGACCCCATCATACCTGAAACACACAAACTCAGCAAGGGGAAAAGCCACTAGAAATGTGTACTTAGACATTCATGATAGAACCTAAAAAATCTCACCCAGTGGTTCTACACATTAAAATAATACAGGTATTTTAAAAGACATTTTTAAAACTTATGTATAGATGTGTTAGAAAGCACGTGGAGTTACACACGTGAGTGCAGTGTCCACGGAGGCCAGAAGAGGGAGTTGGATTGCCGAGAGTTAAAGCAGTTATGAGCCATCTGATGCGGATGCTGGAACCACAAACTCTGGTTCTCTGAAAGCACTGTACACGCTATTGACCGTTGAGCCATCTTTCCAACCCTAATGTAGGATTGCCTAAAAATTCTATTGTTCAAAACCAGACTAGCTAAGTCAGAATCTTTGAGTGGGGGCCCCAACATCAGTAAGGATGCATATATGATTCTAAACATGGAGTCAACAGCGGGACCAACTCTAAGAAGGATTTATATAGGAAACAAAGGTCTTAACCCTAACCCTCCTAGAATCCCTTCCAAGACGCGAGAGACATTTTCTCAGCAGTAACTCCTATTTATGTTTACCTTATATTGCTTTTGTGTGCAGGTAGCTCTGTGAGAAAGGCTGTGGGTGTTGTTTAGAGACATTTTAAGCAGCTTCCACCTGAAGAACATTCATGCTCTTTGGAGTAAATCAGTAAAGTATTTGAATACTAAATGAGGGGTGCCAGGTAAGCATGGAACAGGGTGGTCAGTGAAGGCCCCATACAAGTGTTAGGAAAGTTTGAATAGACAACAGTGAGGGAGATGCTGCAACTCTGGCATATCTGGGATGGACCTAAGTTAATTGGTTCTCGAGGGGAGCAGAAAATAAGACGAGAAGCAGCGAAGGAACATCACTGCAGCTGAGAGCATGGCGTGGTGAAAGCAGCCTATGATTATAGGTTTGCAGGAAAAATCAGGAAAGGCCTCAGCTGGGTCTGGGGAATGAAGAGTTGGAAATATTCAGTAAGTAGTCATGAATTTAGGAGTATGCATAGGACAGGGCTGTGTTTGAGGTGAAGTTGGTTGTAGACTCTGGGAAGGTGGGCATGGTAGAAAACTAGATGCCAGTCATTTACACATGCCCTTGGCAGCCATCATTGTGCCATGTATCTGCTGGAATGTAAGCCCTTGACACAAGCCCTCATACATCTATTCATTAATGAGCAAATATTTATCCATCACCTGGTAGGGACCAAGCACAGTAACACAGCAGCAAACAAACAGGAACTAAAGCCGGAGGAGACAATGAGCGTAAACAAGACCATTTCGGGACGTGTGAAGTTTAGTGATGACAACAGGATATAGGACAATGCTCATATGTGTAGAATTAGTTGGGTTTCTGTAGGATAAGGTTTCCAGCATCAGGAGGAGGTGGCGGCTGTTGGGGAATGAGCATTCCAATGAAAGCATCAGCAAAGACCCCAAGAAGAGACTTGAGTCGGCACATGCAGAGTAGAGTAGAGCTTAGGGATGGAGAGGGAGAGCAGGCATGCCCCCACCTCTCTATTGGGTCATCGCACAGGTGCTGATAGGTGACAATGAGCAAGGAGAATTATTCCTAGTGGAGATCTCATGAAGTCACGCAGGAAGAACGAGTCTTTAGGGTTCTCACAGGAAGTGAGGTTTCTTTTGCTTGCAGTGTTGAACTCCTCTCTGGTGTTTATTATTAGGACAGCATCATCCAGTTTGCCTTGTGTATTTCCTCATCTCTTTGTATCAGACAGGGAGGACCACTAAAGGATAGTGCTTTGCTTTTAACTCTCCCATGTCTGAGCAAAAGCCCTGCTCCCTAGCATCCACTTAAATATTTGGTGAACAGATGAGCCTGGGCCTACACTGTTTCAATAAGAAACACAAGAAGTTCCTCAAATCAAACACAGAGCTCACAGATCACCCATCATTCCCACTCTTAGTGATATATGAAAAATAACTGAAAGCCAGTGTCCAGATGGAGGTGTGTGGATGCTTATGGATCTTCAGAACAGCCACAAGTTAGAGACATTCAAACATCAACTGATGCATGAACAAAAGAACTGTGGCTCGTCTACACAGCGGACTACTGTGCTACCGCAAAGAGCAACGACGTCATGATGCACAGTTATAACATAGAAAATCCTCCCAAATCCCCGTGCTAAGTGGAATGATCCAGATGCCACAGATCACGGGTATGATTCAGTTTATCTGAAAAGCCCTACTTCACAAAAAGGAACTGGGGAGGTCGGGGTGGAAGGGTGCATACTTAATAGGCTCAAGGTTGCCTTTGGGAGCCGGTGCAAATGTTTTAAAGCTAGTTAGAGGTAATAAATGGAAAATGCTATGTGTACATTAAGTGCCTTGAAATTATACACTTCCATTAAGTTTGTGTTATGTGAGTATCAGTTCAATAAGAGAATAGGGAGACAGACGTAATCCTGTTTTGACAGAAAAAGGGAAGGTTAGATGGACCATTCACTGGCTCTAAAGAGATCTCTTGTGCATTTGAAGACAGAAAGTGACAAGGCCATGCAAGTGGTAGTGAACTCTCTTGAGTCTTCCCGGGTCTCAGAAGCAGGAGACACTTTTATGTGTGGAAAAAACATAAATGGGCATTTAATCCTCTCCCCATATTTATGCAAACAGTGTACTATACACGCGTTCTGGATCTTTATGTGGTTTTGTTTTTGCTGTTGTTTTATGATATATCACACTCACAGATATAATGGTCTTTCTGGACCTCTCCTGTCATGTGTTTTATCTCCTTGCAAATTAAAAAAGAAAGATTTCTAGGTAGGAAAGTCCATAGTGTCTCTACAGCTTCATAGTTTACCACTGTGTGGACAGACCATTATTTATTTAGCAGGTCTCCTACTCATGGACCTTTAGGTCCCTTCTGATCCTCTGTGATTACAAAGCTTCAATGCATAGACACTTGCATGTGCCATTTCACCGGTGTGCAGGTATGTCTGTAAAATGAAGTCACAGAACTGGACTCACTAGGTCAGAGGGCATCTGGATGTTATTTTCATGAGTCTTGGAAAAGTTGCATCCCATAGAGTTTATGTTGGGTTTTACTTCAACCAGCAATTCACACACACACGCACACACACACACACACACACACACACACACACACACTGCAGTGCACCCACACATTTTGCCACACCTTAGCAAGATCACTATTTCATCACTAGTTTGGGTATTTGTTACTATGTTAAATATAACATAGTATCACAGTGTAGAGTTTCTTTGTGATTTGCTCAATATAAACTGGTATTGTCTCTTTTAAAGTCATTTTTGTCTGTTTCTAACACATTGTCTGTGTCTGCTTAGCTTATTGAACTTTCACGAATTGACTTATAGAAGCTTATATATTACAAAAATTGACTATTATATGAATTTTTCAGTTTGTCATCTCACTTTGCTTTGCTCCTAATAATTTTGCCATTTGGAACACGCTTTGTCTTTATTATTGTTAATTTACAAATCCTTGTAACACCTAGGTCCTGTGTCGTATTTAGAAGGACTTCACTCCCTTGGAGCTCACTCTTTTGAGCTCTCTGTGACTTCTAACAACTTTCTGGCTCTCTTGGTGCGTTACAGTTCGTCTGAATTTATTTCAGTGCATTTGGTATGTTGTTTGCTGTGTCTCCAGGACCATTTCCCCTCACTAAATAAATACCATTTGTATTTATTCCTCCAATTCAGCTGGAATCAAAATATTGCTTTGAATTGCCAGATGAAATAATAGTCACTGGATACCTACTACGTGCAAGGCACGATTATCATAATGTTTCTAAACCTTTCTTCAGGAAGAAGTGGAGACAGACTTAAGGTCAGCTATACACTCTAGTAGGAAAAACATCTTTAACAATAGAATCTCTGCATGTTAGTAAGACCCTCATCATCCAGGAAATGATGAGAAAAAAATAAGTAAAGTAAAACTTACAGACAGTTGGAATGTAGCTCAGGTGCTAGTCCAGTGGTTCTCAACCTTCCTACTGTGGGGACCTTTAACAGAGTTCCTCAGGTCAGGACCCACAGGTTGAGAAGTGCTGCACTAGAGCATTTGTCTAGCATGCATGAAACCCTGGGTTTCTGCTCTTCTTGCTCATGCCAGCAATCCCAGCATTTGGGAGACAGAGCAGGAGGCTCAGGAGTTCATGTTTGCCCGCTGTGGTGGAGCATGCCTTGAATCCCAGTTCTCAGAAGGCAAAGGCAGGTGGATTTCTGTGATTCCAAGACCAGCCTAGTCTACATAATGAATTTCCTGAGCCGCACAGTGTGACCCCTGTCTCCAAGCAAACCAAAAAAAGAAATTCAAGTTTGTCTTTGTCTATATAGTGAGTTTGAGGATAGCCTGAGCTAAATAAGAGCCTGTATCAAAGAAAAAAATACATCAGTTATTCAGTATGAGTTCTTTATAACCCCAGCAGGAAAATGAAATTGGTGACAAAAGAGATCATCAAAGACCACCACTATTAGCACCAAAATAATCTCTGGAAATGAGTTCTGTGAAATTTCACTCACAGTTGGCACTGAGAGATTCTAAAACTAAGCATTCTCATTCCTATGAGAAAGGAAAGGAACACCAGGGAGATCACAACCGTGAAGCTTACGGGAAGCAACCCTGGCTATCTAACTACTGATAGCAAGCCTGTAAATCACAGCTTTTGATGACCGCTGCCCCAGCCTGCTTTCATAATGACTGGGCCTGTTAGTTCCAAACTGTAGAAATAACAATTGTGCATGCAGATATCGTCTCATAGTTTAAAAAGCATGTTGACATGAAGTAACTAATCTTCTCAGTACCGACTTTATGAAGGAGACAGACATTCTCTGCATGCTAAAAACTTAAAATATGGTAAAGCCAGTACAGCCAGGGAGGTCCAGCACAAGGTAGCCTGGAAAACCTGGTGACCAAATGATTCATCTTCAGAGAATATTCATATTTCACATCATATTTGGAAAAAAAGATGAAGTGTTTCAAAGGAAAGAGGTTTCTGTTTCTTTGGTGGTTTGGAATCGCCGGCCAATACCCATAATAACACTTCTAGACAGGATGGAGCTGAGTTCTGGGACATCATTAGCATCCATATCCTAGAAACATTCCTGATGAAAACCAAGATGTATTCTGTGTGGCACAGGTTGATAATACACAACTGCGTGCGTGATTCATCCATAGAGACTGTCACAGAAGTAGTCCTGGTGAAGGAAAGAATGAATGGAAGTGTGCGTCACAGGCAGAGAAGAAAACAAAATGCAAAGAGAAAACATCCAGTCACGCCAGACTTTGAAAGAACACACAACGCTGAGGGGGAATGGGGGCAGTGTTTTTACATTTTGACACTGTCTGGCTGTTATAGGTTGAATATTGTCCCTCAGGTCTGTATTTCCCCAGAATCTCAGTTTGTGACATTATTTTTTTTCTTCATCCAAATATAATTAAGATGAGGTCATCTGTGTTTGAGTGGACTCTAAACTGTTTGTTGGTGGTGGTGGTTTGGTTTTGTTTTATTGTTTTGTTGTTGTTTTGGTTTTTGTTTGTTTTTTGTTTGCTTGTTTTTTTTTTTGTTTTTTAGACAAAGTCTCAGTATATATCTCTGACTGGCCTGAAACTCACTATGTAGACCAGGCTAGTCTCAAACTCACATAAATCCACCTGCCTCCACCTCCAGAGTACTGTGAGTATGTGGTACAAGTCTGGCTAGACCCTAAGTCTTAGCACTAGCATCCCCATAAGAAGGAAGGAAGATACATAGACTTAGGGGAAAAGTCATGTGAACACAACAAGCCAAAGGTTACCAGAAATTCATTGGGATGAATCATTTGGTCACCAGGTTTTCCAGGCTACCTTGTGATCTGGACCTCCCTGGCTGTACTGGCTATAACATATTTTAAGTCTTTAAGATGCAGAGAATGCCTGTCTCCTTCATAAAGTTGTTACTGAGAAGATTAGTTACTTCGCGTCAACATGCTTTTTTAAACTATGAGATGATATCTGCATGCACAATTGTTATTACTACAGTTTGGAAGTAACAGGCCCAGTCATTAACCCAGAATTTTATATTCATCAGCTTAATTTCACCTACAGTTCTGATATTAATTAAAACATTGTCTTCTGCGTTCTCATACAAGTTTTATTTGTTTAGAGAAAGTAGACAAAAAAATTATTTTAAAAATTAAAACCCTTTCTAGGGACATTTTGTTGAGCACAAGTTTCCTGTCAGGAGTCTGTTACCCACCTGCTATCCTAAAACTATGGAGTTGGAAGCAGGAAGATGAGGAGCTCAAGGTCAGTTTTCACTATGTTGAGACTTGGAGGGCTTTCTGGGCTACATGAGATGCTGTTGCAAGAAACAAAAACAACAAAAATGACAGTGTTTCCCTAACTGTTGGGAGTCTCATTTCTTCCAACTTAGCAGGTACGAGGTATCAGTGAAGATTAGGAATCCAGGTGCTCATTCTTATAAATAGTATTGTTAATACTATAATGCAATGTGTCGTACTTAATTACTGAAACTTAGCACTCCAAAGCATGATTTGAAACAAAACCAAAAAAAAAAAAAAAAAAAAAAAAAAAAAAAAAAACCAAAGCAGGGTAAAGTGAGAGGAAGCTGCCTTTGAAAATGAGATGTGTGTGGTAGTCTGAAAAAGAGGAGCACCCAAGTCAAGATTTGGGAGCACTTTCACAGATACGTTCCCAGATAGAAAAGTATCCCAGTGAGGGCAGCCAACGGGAGAAGTGTGCACAGACCTTGACCAGGGAGGAGGGAGTTAAAGTGTAGTATAAAGCCTTGGAGGGTTTCATGTAAGGAAACAGCATTATTTGAGTTACATAATCATCATTATTATTATTAACATTATAAAAGGGGATTTATTAGATTAGCTTCCACAATAGTAGCTGACTAGTCCATCCATGGCTGCCTTCACACTTAAAAGTGGCTGTTCAGTCTCCAAGAGTGGATGCCTCACTAGTCCTAATGTGGTAAAGGCCTGCGTGGTTCCTAGAGAGCCATTGTTCTTTATGCTCGAAGACCAACAAGTCTGGGCTCAGATGTCAAGGAATGCAACAGCAATGGCGGCAGCACCACCAACCACAGGGAAACAGGCCTGCTTTCCAGCAGCCAAGGCAGGAAGCGTTAATTTCATTTGTAGATCGTCCCAGCTGCGGGGTAGAAGCGAGGAAAATTTTAGCAGGAAGACCCATTAGGAAGTTTCTGGGGCATGATGGGAATGACAGCAGCTTAAACCATGTGGAATGGAGAGTAGCAGTTGTGGACAGGTTCAACAGGTCTGAAAGGAAACAGCAGGTGTTATGGAAGGATGGAGTGTGAGAACGAGGGGTGAAGCACTCAGTAACCTGACCTTCTCATCACCAACAGCCATGACTGAGAGTCTGAAAGCCACTGTTCCTTAGATATATTCTCTCTCTCTCTCTCTCTCTCTCTCTCTCTCTCTGTCTCTCTCTCTCTCTCCTTCTCCTCCTCCTCCTCCATTTCTGTCTCTGTCTCTCTGTCTCTGTCTCTGTCTCTGTCTCTGTCTCTCTCTCTCTTACACACACACACACACACACACACACACACACACACACACACAATCTGTTTTCAGAGCTGAGAACACTTGGGAGAGGTAGAACACCCTTGTCTCATACCCCAGGTGCTTCCCACACAGCTTGCCTTGTAGCCCCAAGGGGGGCTTCTCTATCAGTCCCAGCTCTCCTTAGGACTCCTGTCCACTTTGACTGCATTCAAGTCTGCTGAAGAGAGCTGAGGAAGTTGATCCCACCCCTGTATCTGTAACAAGTTGAGAATGTTGGAGTCATTTCACCTTTCTTTGTTTTTCACCAAAGAAGAAGGGTCGTTAATGCCTCCTCTGCATTTTTTTCTGAACATTAAATGATCTTGAATAAAGGTTAGTGATGGTGTCAGTCATGGTCAAGGTCCCACAAAATACAGGTGAGTCAGACTGGCATGGCTCCACTGCTTGACCTTGGAACCTTTCTGTTCCACCTGAGTCTGTCTTCTACCTAAACCCTCCCTATGTCTCCAGCCTAGCTTGAGGTTTGGTTTGTCCAGACCAGGGTGACCTCCTGATGGCAATACTTGACTTATTTCCAGCCCTGTGTAAAGCACAGGAATAATTTTTGAAACAGTAGCAAGAAAGGATGTTTTTGATAAAATAATGAGCCTTCCTTATTTCGTGCTTTCCTTTGATGCTTGCCATCCTGCTCCCATTATGTCTCGTTGTCCACCATTGAAAAGGCCAGTGTCCTCAATTTGTGCCCAGCTGGAAAGATAACATGGAGCTGAAGAGTGCAGAGAAGCAAAGGAATCACACTGGGATGATATTTTCCTTTATGAGGACACTTCAACAATCATAACAGAGAGAATGTCTTATGAGCTGACAGCTGGTTTTAAATATGGAAAATGTTCCCTATCTCTGGAGTAGTCATTATGCCCTTATATATTTGATGTCACTAACAGAGAAATGGAAAGGTTTGTCCTATATAGATAACATATTTAACATAAGGAGGAAAAAATGATTGTTTCCCAAATCCTGATGTTTGCCAAGACTCCTACATGTTTGGTAAGAAGCTACACCCATGTATCTGGCTCTCCCTCTAGTTTATCCTCTCTATTTTTATAATGGGTTATGTTGTTATCTCACAAAATTTTGTGCTCTTTTATTATTTGCAATTTCTGCCTCTCTCTCTCTCTCTTTCTCTCTCTCTCTCTCTCTCTCTCTCTCTGTGTGTGTGTGTGTGTGTGTGTGTGTGTGTGTGTGTGTGTGTGTGTATGTGTTGACCAAAGGTCAACCTCAGGTATCTTCTTCCAGAATTAGGGTCTCTTACTGGATCTCACAGATTGGCAAGACTGGCTAGCCAGCAGCCCCAGAAATTCTTTTGTTTCTGCCTCCCCAGCCCTGGGCTCACAGGCACATGCCAGTGCACCTGGTTTTTCTATATGGGTGTTGGGGGTCTGAACTCAGGTCCACATGCCTGCATAGCAAGCACTTTACTGGTTACAAGATTGTTCTATTGCCTGAAATTTTCAGAGGTATAAATCTGCTATTTGGTTCTACAATACTCTTAGTCTGTAACCTGTGGATATATTACAGAGTCAGTTGTAAAAGCCCTAAGTGACTTACATGAAGGGGTCCCTCTCCAGTATTTGGGAGTTTGCTCCTGCAAGTGTATATTACTGACCTGAGAACATTGCTTGGTTTTAGTTTTTTAAATTTATCAGATTAGTGGGTTTTAAATTCTTAAATTTATCAGACTAGTGGTTTCTGGACTTCTAAGTTTAGAATAGTAAGAGATAGATATAAATCCTCAGACTCAGTGGAACACACAGATTCTCAGGAGAGACTAGCTTCCCACTTGTGGGCCAGGAAAAAGAAATACATCCTTATAACAGCCAATGGACTGGCCCCAGCCCCAGTCCAGCCTTTTAAGAGTCCAAGTATTGTGTAGACATCTCAGTTCCAACTCGTTAACTTCTATTGGTCTTTGTACTCATCAGACTACTAAAAATTAATTACCGTGGTCACTGAGACTGGGCAGATGCCATAATGCCTGTGTCCCAGGGCTCATTGCCCTCAATTCAAGTCTCTCTTTGTACCTGTCACCTTGGGGAGTGGCCCACTTATAAACTTATCCCTTTGTTGTTCTGTTTTATTCAAGAATATCTTAACATTTTGAGTGAAAAGTTTTGGGTCATCTGGTCTACCATATGCGTGGAAATGAAACTATCAATTCATTCTTCATGATGCAGCCAGAGAAACCTTTTGAAAATACAAGTGTGACTGCATTATAGGACTCTCCTAAAACACACTTGACTAGCTTCCCAATGGTTGTGAGATAATGAGATTCATAGCCTGTAAGGCCCTGAATGGTTTTGCCCTTGCTTATTTCTCTAGCCTCATATTACATTATATCCCACCCTATTCTCCCTACTCAGACAGGTGTTCCTGTGGCTTTCTGGACTGTATGTTTCCACCCCCTATGATTTGCCCATATCTCTTCCATTTACTTATAATTCAGATTTCAACATAATTATATGATGGTAGCTATTGGGGTGCATTTCCTCCAACTCGTGTATTTTGCCTCAAATGTTTTTTTATACTGCTTACTGCAATTACTTTACATTTAATTTTTGAGATTTTTTATTAATATTTCTCACCCACTGGGGTACAAGCTCTATAAGGGCAAATTCCATATGTGGTCCTCTCATTTCACCAATAAAATTAATGCTGGCTGTGCTCATATTAGCATGAACAGTCTTAAAATCTTGGTCATTTAACACTATGTAGCTTATTCCTCCTGCCATAGCCTAAAGTTGGTGAGCCAACTCTTCTCTAACTGGCTGCCAAAGAACCAGATGACCTCCTCATCTTGTCCTCATCACCTGTCAGGTCATATCGATGGGTGAAAGAATGAGACGTCATTTGGGAGGCTTCTGAACCAAGCCAGGCATCTGTATCCTACTCCCATCTCACTGGCCAGATCTCAGCTACAAAGTTCTAATTCAGAAGAGTTGAGAAATCTAGATGTATCTCCTCTTTCTCAGGCAAGGAGGAAAGGAAAGGAGAGAGAAGATATTGGTACTATGTGTCTGTCACATTGTTCTGGCATTAGCATAAATGGTTCTGGATAACTGGAAGTTCCCAAACACAGAATGAATGAATCAAACATGGATGGTCTTGTTATCAATGAGTAACTTGTTGATTCCACTACTGTAAGCTCTTTCAGTGTAGAGACCATGTCTGAATTGTCCATTGTACTGTCCGTGGTGCTAGAAGGGTTTTTGGACAGGTGTAAGATTATCCAAGAATATACAATTGCCGCTGCTCGAGAGATTCCATAAGGATGCTAGAGGGCCTTTTAAAAAGGGTATGGAAAGAAACTGGAAACAAAGTTTGAGAAGTGAGTTTGTAAGTCATAGAGAGGAAGTGATGAAGAGAAGCAGCTGAAGAACCCTATGGGGGTAACGCTCACAGGGCTAACCATCTAAACACAATTGTCTGCTGAGTTGCAAACTTTATCCTCGTATCTTTGGTGTCATATAGAAGGACTAGGAGAGGGACAGATCCCTGACAGGCAGAGAAGGGGGCCTCAGATAAACAATAAAGATGACAAGCTTCTGCCTGCTTCTTCATATTCCCAACTATAAAAGGATTAGTGGACCTTTTCTGCTGCCAGAGCTCCCCTTCTGGCTGACCAGTCCAGGCTGGTCAGATACCTTCAAAGCCAGACCTAAACATGGATTTCTACAACTGTGTGCTTATCAGCTCTCTTTCTTTGTCTATGCCGACCAATCTGAAACTAGAAGAGAGGGACCCATTCCAAAACCACATAAAACCCCTGGCCATCCATAGGGGGGACAGTGAACTTCAGTGTATTAAGTCCCCCCTCTGCTCTGCAGGGAGTCTTTTCTGCCTCTAAGTGTGCCTGGCTGTATATGTGCACAGGTTCACTTTTAAGAAATTTTACTTGTTGCTTTCTAATATTTTTTCTGCCTTTTAATTCTTTTCTTGTCAGAGGAAACAAACCTATTCAAGACCCCTAGATGGTAACAATATATAACCTTATATATGGGAATAGATTATCTCTTCAGTCCAACCACCCCTTACCTCTTCCCTTCCTGATAACTATGAATTTAAAATCAGTAAAAAATCTCCACAGATGTGTGTATTCAGATTTTCCAGAAGTTGGTCCTACATAAGGGATTTTGCTCCTGTCCGTTCAAAACAGAAAACCACATTAGTTCCAGCCCCAGCTGTCAGGCTAGGATCTTACCCTCGCTTTTCCCTAATCAATACACAGAAACTCCTGGTGCCATTGGGAGGAGGGCTGCATTTTAAAAAAAAAAAAAAAAAAAAAAAAAAAAAAAAAAAAAAAAAAAAAAAAAAAAAAAAAAAAAATTTAAAGGATGAAGTAGGGCAGACAAAAATCTTTGCTCTTTTCTTCAGCTCTCTGCACAGAGGTGGAGACAACCCTAAGCGCTGCAGGTGGGCATGAAGGTGCCACCCTGCCTTACCCCAGAAAAAAACGCCCTGACCTATGAAAGCTACCTGGCTCTGGAATGCAGGCTTCCAGAGCATGCTGTTGGAGTTAGTGACAGGGGAGCCCCTCTACCTCTGGGGCTTCCTCAGTGCAGTGAGCTTTGGTGGATCAATACTTTAGTCTTGTCATGCTAATTGCTCATTGGTTGACATTCATGATCCTTCCTTGCTCCCTCCCTATGTAAACTCCTTGCAGCTGGAACAGATGCAAAAATCCAGAGCTTTCCAAGCCAAGCTCCTGCAGAAGACAGAGGGCCTGGAAGCCGAGGTACGATGCTCCCCCCCCCCACCCCCCATTTTCTTGTCTTCTCCCTACTCTAAAAAGCTTCATGTCTGTCTGAATATGGCAAGGCTAGGGAGGCGCACTATCAAATAAATGCACAGGGTAACTCTCCTCCAACACGTAACTGGTGTTGCCGATTTAGAACAAAACAAGATCTCTGCTTCCTTCCACTCCCTCTAAACACAAATGTGCAAACAAATAAAAACCAGAAAACACCCATCCACCCATTCTGCGAGTTTGGTGGCAGCCCTTCTGTTTGGGTGATTGTGACTCTTTACCATTCTACAATGAGCAGGTATGTGTACTGTCCTCTCTGTTCCCTGACTAGGGCACTTCAGACAAAGCTGAAGAATGAGAGAGGGGGGAGCAAGACGGCACTGGGAGGGGTGTGTGTGTGTGTGTGTGTGTGTGTGTGTGTGTGTGTGTGTGTGTGTGATCACGCCTACCATATTGGCTTCCTGTCCCTGGAACATCAGCTTTCTAGCTGGCTGAGCCTGTCCCCATGATTGTACAGGGTTGCCACTGAGACAACCTCAACTCCTACCCTGTAAGCTTCAGGCCTGTGCTATGTATGCAGGGTTTTGTTAAGCTGTTTAGTATTAATTGATTTTTTTTTCTCCCATTTTTTTCTTTCTTTCCCTGGGCGGGTCAATAGCTGGATGCTTCAGGAGCAGAGGATCTATCAACTGCAGACCAAGCTAGGGAGCTGCCGACAAACCCGGAACAGTTACCTGGCTAGCTCCGGGAGCGCCGACGGCACTCGGTGGCCCAGCAGTGGGCAGCAGGAAATGTGCCATGGCCATGAGGCAAGAAATCGACTCTGACCCGATCATTGACACCTGGTAAGTTTCTTTACTTTTTGAAAAGTGAGGCAAAGGATAACCAAGTCTTTCCTTCCTTACTCAAAGTAACGGCAGTGTTTTGGCTGGTTTTAGTAATGAGCAAATTCTAGAAGCCCCTGCAGACCTGGGAGCACGGACTGGGGAAGAAATGAGGATTCGTGGGGTAGATGAGGGCTAACCAAACTCTGATCCGAAGGTGAGCCACTGCAGCCAAGCAGATGTCCTGGGCATTGATCCTTACATTGTGTTATTGATTTCCTCTTGGGGCCAAGAATAGGGTGGACCTATGGAGGACAAGAGGGAAACCGACACCTTCCCGGAGGGCCAAGCGGCCCTAATCGGTGATAACAGTGTTAAGTGGTCAGCCTGGAGATGAGGTTTGCTTGCATCTATTGATCTGTGCTCCCCTGGGATATAAATCCTTCTGAATTCGCTTCCGTGGATATAAATATTTATAATTAAAATAGCCTAGGAGCCTCGTATGGGCACAAGAAGAGTGACCCATTCCAGGGTAAAGCTGGATAACCATCTCCCACACTGCCCTTCTTTGCACACGTCTCTCACTCGGCACCCCTTTGTACATCTTGCCCTCTATTTGGAAGCCGATTTTGAGCTCCTCGG
The DNA here is from genome assembly GCA_028551405.1 of Uromys caudimaculatus. Classification (NCBI taxonomy): domain Eukaryota; kingdom Metazoa; phylum Chordata; class Mammalia; order Rodentia; family Muridae; genus Uromys; species Uromys caudimaculatus. The sequence goes on from CM052707.1 coordinate 38,196,911, forward strand.
TGTAGCAGGCACAGTGTCTATCAGAAGCCAGGTGAAAAATCCTTTCTAACTGCAGCTTCCAGCGGAGGAGCGAGTGTGGCTTCCCAGTGAGGGCTGCGTGATTCACGTGCATTCAGGATGCCGGACTCAGAAAGAAATGGGCTATCCAGGTGATGAGGGGAAGACAGGAAAAAAATCACATGCTTTGTTTTTGCCTTTATTGGTGAATCAGTTTGGATCACATAACAAACGGGCTTTATGCCACAAATGTTTTCCCCAAGGCTGATGGGACCCTGCAATGACTAGCTTTGCGATTTTCACACTAGGGGAACAACTTGAGGGGGTCCCACACTCCCGCTTCCTACCACCTCATAAATGTAGGCTTGTGAGGAGTGAGCAGAGCACCCTCACAGATGGGAATGGAAATGGAGAGGTACTATCGGGAGCCTCCCCAGCGGCAGAGCCATGAATCCAGCCAGCCGGACAGACAACATTGATCAAAGCTTGCCGTACTGGAAGGACAGCCCTCGACATCCAGTCAGCTTTAGGTTTTAGAAATCAAGGTGGAAGAGCGTGTGGGTTTAAAATAAAAGTAAAAAACTGCTGTGTTCCTTAAACTAATTATCTGCTTCTCTGTTGGGGATACAATCTTTAGAGATTGGAGACTTCCATTTTGATCAGGCATCTGCCTTACCTTGGTATTAATAGTGTGTCTGCCCTCAGCATGTTTCATGAATGTGTAATTTATAGTAACAGAATTAAATACTTGCAGATCTTAGATTGGCCAAGAATGTACATTAGTGGTTGTGTAATACTGCCTGGAATATTGGGAAATTGTATTGTTTTCTTTTTCTCCCAACTGTAGAATATTTCATCATCCCAGAAACTGATAAATGCCTGTGCCTCTTTGCGCAGGTGTCTGTATTTAGAAGGCAGTGATCATAGGCAACTTAATAATTAACATTTCTCTATTTGTACATAAATGTCCTTTTCCAAGATTCAGATTAGGTTTTGCTTTTGTGATTTGGTTTAGTTGTTTTTACCCAATGTGCTGTTTTCAAAACTCAGATGCAGCTCGTTCGACTCAGGTTAGGGACTATTTCAACTGGCAGTCAAGGGTCAGTAATAGGGACTCCATTTGACTTCGATGATTTATACACAATAAAGTCTCACAAGTATAGTTGCAATGGCTTTGTTTTGACGTGGGCGTGACTGCAAGTGTGGTTGAAGCTGACAACCACTTCAGACTAAAAATAGAAGACACTCTGAGGTGTCCTATGTGCCTTCATGATGGTGGAGAGAACTGGGATGTGCCTCTCTTTGTTTGATTTATATAGCACCCCAAATGGGATATGTTTTCTCTATAGAAATAAACGTCCAATATTGATGTGAAGATGGAAGGCCCAGGCTGGAACGTAAAGCTCCCCTTCCTAGGTTCTAATGAAAAGCATAATTAATAGAAATAGACTTTTTATCTATCCCGAGATCCGTGTCTTTCTCTTATTGTGTGCATCATTTGTCAGCGTTTGCTTGACTCTTCCTGTGGAGAACCTGTGGGAAAAGCGATCAGAATTTTAAAATGGAATTAAATTCTGCCAATTAAATGTGTATATGTCTGCACTCTTAGTCTCGTGAACTCTAGACAGCAGATACATCAACTGATGTCTGAGTTTTTGCTACAGGTTGTATTTGAAAGCTCATTGCCAGCTCCAGGGAAATAATTTAATTACAGGGTCATCTAGTTACTAAAGATAACAAGGCATTGACTTGTAGGAATATAACTCCTGTGTTACAGATGTGTTCATGCAGTACTCTCATTTCTTATTTTATACATATAGACAGATTTTTTTCAACTCAATCTACCAGTTTTGATCTTCAGTATATTTAATAATGAAGGTTATGGTGAAATCTCACTGTAATTTCTGTATTTATGACAAAATATGATTATATAAATATTTCACTCTTATTTCCTTGTTAATAACAGACCTATTGTGTTTCAAAACTCCTAAGCATTTTGACATGCTCATTTGGTTCTCAGAACAAACATTAAGCGATAACTTAGAGCGATGGTGGTTATCGCTGTTTTACTGGTGATAAATCATGTACAAGGGGGCACATTTAATGTCAGAGTTAAGGCTAAGACCTGAAGCCGTGGGTTTCTGGGCTAATGTTCTTACCTATCAGCTATCTCTGTTGATATTTGACAACATTTTAGCATATTCAGCTACAACCAATGAAATGCATGTATGCAAATGTGAATTGATCTTAAATGAGCTGTAGCATCTTACCCATGCCCCACCCCAAAGGGCACAGAGTTGTTGTTCAGCCATCTTTCTTTGCCCTTTATCAAATCACAGCCTGGCCTTGATTCTGAGGTCATTAGAGACCTTTTTTTTTTTTTTTTTTTAGAAATTCTGTGTGAGCTGTTAATACATCTTACAGATTTGCTGCCCGGGGATGTGTTCTATGAAAATTTGGGAAATGGCTATCGCTGTGTTTTACAAAGTTGTTGCATATATATTTTATCTTCATACCCTTTTCTTAATAAGACAGTATGTAAAGTATTAAACTCAAAGATAAGCTATTCCTTTGGGGAGTTCTTAACCTTTGCTGAGCCAGATACTACCATAGACCTTTGAAGCCCATGTCCACTTTGCAAAATGATTCTGTTACATGTATGAAGAAAACCATATAGACCGACAAGGGAAGCCGATCAGGGTAGATATTTACTTATCAAGAGATTAAATCAATTAAATATTAAAATCTGTTTCTGATGCACTAACGTGTATTTCTTATTAAAACATTGATGTAGCCCAGTAGTAGATGCATTACTATAATATTAAAGCAACAATGACCATAAAAAATGTTCACTGCTTACAGTGATATATTTATATAATACAAACACAGCTGCAGTTTCTATGGATGACATCAATAGTGGCATTGTTAATATAGCTGTGGTTTGTTCCCTATATTTTCAATGGAAGAAAATTCAATGCTAATGAAAACAGAAAGGCTTTGCCTTGTTTCCCCAATCCATGTCGGTAGGCTTGCGGAACTCTCTCTAGTCCGCGGAGGTCAGTGGGCGCCTGTTAAGAGCCCCTCCTCCTGAGCAGTTTGCACTTCTGTAAAGCTTGACTGAGGCGCCCTTCACTAGCGCCTCTCCGTCAGCTGGGGTCAGCAGCTTCTCTTCTGTGCCCAGAGTACTCTCCTCCAGCCTGGCACTGGCACTGCGCAGGATCTGTGCCAACTTGCTTTGTCCCTCCTGCAAGAGGGTCACTCCTGAGAACACAGACAGTGCCTTGGACTTTACGTTACTACGACCTAGCACAGTATCTAGTCTATATTGTAGACATTTTACTAGACGATGAGAGGAATTAGGATGCAAAAATTCAAAGGCAGGGAACTTTTTAAAGACCACAGGCTATGGTCTTTAAAATTTGAAATTAAAGTTGGTAGATTGATGGTTTGCTTGGGTCAAATTCTCTCTCGATCCCAGGTGGTAAGCTATGGACCCGTCCTGTTTTCCCTTCAGTGCAAGTCTCAAGTAATAACCTCTTTAAAGTCATATGTTTAGTCTGGAGAGATGGCTCAATTAAGAGCACTTGTTGCTCTTGCAGAGGACCCAGGTTCAATTCCCAGCATCCACAACCACCTATAAATCTAGTTCTGGGGTTCTAATGCCCTCTTCTGACCTCTTCAGGCACCAGGCACTCACATGGTATGTACATACATATATACATACATACGTACATACATACATACATACATACATACAAGCAAACAGGCAGGCAGACAGACAGACAAAATACACATAAAACAAAATGCATAAATCTAATAAAATTAAGTCATATTAATGACCATTAAGTCAATATTAATGACCTACTGTGATTAGTACCTTAGGTTCAGATGTGTTCTACTTCTTGTAAACATTTGTAAACTGAGGGAACACCTTGGCCCTCAGTTGTAAAGGTGAGGGACGGGCAGGCTGGTCATGGAGATAAGGACTTTTTTTCTGAGCTTTTCAGAACTTTACCAGTCAACTTTTAAAAGACAGGCAAACAGCTTTGATGCTAAAGCCATTTATAATGTGTAAGCCCTCCCTAAAACTCTATGTACTGGAAAATCATTATTTAATATTTCCTTGAAAACTAGGACACTAATAATAAAGGCATCCTCAGTCCTTCGCATGGATGCTTTATGTGGGATAAACACAGATGTGCATATACATAAAGCCACGTTGTCAGACATACACTCGGCTTCTCAGTATTAATGTCACATAAAATCAGGACTTATTCATGCATGCTGACTTAATTTTATGTGTACCTCTTTTTTCACAGTAATAAATATTTGTCATTTCTGTGTAAATGAATGGGTATTCGCAGATCAAAGTGAGGCTGCATATTTCTTGGGCATATTTATTTTGATCTACAATGAACCCATTTATAACAGGGAGAAGATATATATCAGAATAGATAAAATTGGGGGAAATATAGCTGTTTTTATTATCAAGTGGCTGTCTTCCATTTAATATCATTTTTGCATGAATGCACGTTGAACCCAGTCTTTGATTAACAGTTCAGCAACACTCGATACATCCCCACAAAATGTCTGACTGGAAAATGACAAACCTCACAAATCTAAGTTACTAAATTGAAAGTGGATAAAGTTCATTTTGCCCCACCAATAAGGCAAAGACCCAAGTAAAACGTATTTATCATACAAGGGTCATCAGTAAGTATAGTCAGGGAATGGGCGCTAACACACCCTTCAGAGCCTGGCTCTGGTTTCAGTACTCACACCTATTGTAGCAGAAAGTTGAAAATTAGCATTCTGGGTTCCCATTCTCTTTAACATTCCCAAATGGAATGTTACAGAAACTTAGAGGGAAAACCAAGCAGTACAACAGTAGATGAGGCCAAGGAGCAATTTGATCTGTGGATCAAGAATTGCTCTCAAAGAACTGGCCCCTGTTAACTCCTTTCTTTTGAGAGAAGGCAGCATGGGTGATCTCTTATGTGTTTCGGTGCCTAAGGTTCACAGTTGATGCGTGCATACCCTTTACATATGCAGGCCCTTCTCTACTGTGATCATCTTTCTCTTAGGTTACCATTGCTTGCCTCAATTTCCTTGCTCTTACAAAAATATCTTATATTCTTATTTAACTGCTACCCCAATGCTCTTGATTTGGTATAAAACCCTGGAGTTCTTCAGGGGAAAAAATCTATCCAAACCTGAAAGATAAATATTTGGGGGTCAAGAGGCTCTATCCAGCAGCTGACTTATACGGATGCAGAGACCCACACTCAAACAGTGGATGGAGCTTGGGGACTTTTATGGAAGAGTTAGGGGAAGGATTGAGGACCCCAAAGGGCATAGGAACTCCACAGGAAGACCAACAGAGTCAACTAACCTGGACCCATGGAGGTCTCAGAGACTGAACCACCGACCAAAGAGCTTACACTGGCTAGACTTAGGCCTCCTCCTCATATGTAGCAGATGTGCAGCTTGGTCTTCATGTGGGTCCCTAACAACTAGAGTGGGGGCTATCCCAGTAGCTGTTGCCTGTCTGTGGCATATGTTCTTCTAGGCTGGGCTGCCTTGTCTGGCCTCCGTGGGAGAGGATATGCTTAGCCCTGCAAATACTTGATGTGCCAGGTTGAGGGGAAACCCAGGAAGGGCCTCCACCCCCTCAGAGGAGAAGGGAAGGGGGCTTAGGGAGAGGGATTGTGGGAGTGGGTGACTGGGCGGGGGCAGTGATTAGGATGTAAACTGAATTTAAAAATAATAAATATTTGGGAGGTCAATCAAACCTGCCTAGATATGTGTGGAGAAATACCTACCAATACTTTTCTGCAAATAAATATGGGCATTCCTAATAGAAGGGATATTTTAGTATAATGCTGAATACACCATTCCCGGGCAGAAGGGGAAATGTAACAAGATGGGTAGGCCACTTCAAGTGTATTAAGTGGCATAGCAAACTCTTCCTTGTTGTTTTAGCTGTGAGATAATTTCATAAAAAGACACAGCTTTCGCCTCACTTACTCGAGCTCTTTACAGTTTCAAGTCCTGCGTATGTTCGGTTCTTAGTAATATTTCAGTTGCCTTGGACTAAGTATACACAGTGCTGGGTCTAACAGACGCAGTTCATGCAAGTAGATCGTGTGCTCAGAGCATCTTCCCCGTCCTGCCCTCTCTGCCCCTCCCCTCCCCTCTACTACTTCTGTTGCTGACCTAGATGATTTCCTGTCTAAATTCATGTCAAATATAGACATGCAATCTTATGTGTCTCTATAAAAATCTCTGTTCTACAAATGGCAGAATCTATGCAGTATTTGTTTTTCTGAGACTCACTTAATTTGCTTAACCTGATTATCCATAGTCCCCTAGTTTTGTCCATTTTTCTGCAAATGACATAACATCTTCCTTCTTTGTGGCTGAAAAAAAAAATTCATTTTGTGTATACACCTACATTCTTTTTTAAAAAGATTAGCATTTCATGCATGGGCTCTGTACTTACATAATTTTCAACCCTCCCTCTCCCCAATAGCTCCTCCTATGCCCTCTTAAATTCACACTGTCTTCTTCTTTATTGTTATACACACGCATGTATGCATGCACACATGCACGCACACAAGCACATACACACAACCTGCTGAATCCACTTGTTCTTGCTTGCATGTATACATATTTAGGGCTAGCCACTTGGAATTAAATAAAATATGGGGGCAGTGGCTCATCCTTGCAAAGAAAAAAACCTGATTCTCCTTTTGGTGGCCACTAGTTACCTATAGCTCTTCATCTGGGAGTGGGGCCTTGTGAAATTTTCTCCATTCAAGTTGGTGTGGGATTGTCGCTATTCGAGTCTTGTTTAGGCAACTGTATTAATGACACTTCATGGGTGCAGCTCCCTTGTCATATGGAGAAGACACTGTCTCACAGCAGATGTCCTGGTCCTCTGGATCTTACACTATATCTGCCCCTCTCTCCCAAGACGCCCCTGAGACTTAGGAGCAATAACAGGTATTGCACATGTCTCAGTTGGTGTTGGGCATTGTACAGTCAGTAGTTCTTTGTATTTTGACCAAACATGGATTTCATTTGACCTAAATGGTTTCCATTTGCCGAAATAATAAGCTTCTCTGAGGACAGATGAGAGCTACACTTATCTGTGGGTGTAAAGATAAGTATTCAGAATGCAGTTAAAAATTACATTGGTTTAAGAAAGCAGCAGTAGTAGGCTCTCCTCTAGGGTCCATGACCTCACCAGCTGTGGGTAGTTGTCTGGGTTTACTGTACCGGGCATGAATTCTCTCCTATTGAAAAGACCTTAACTCTAATTAAACAGCTGTTGGCTACCCCACAATGTCTGTGCCACTGCTGCACCCTGGTATATAGTCCATGTCAACTGCTGTGGTGATTGGCTTTACAGCTGGCCAAGTCTGTTGACTGCCGTTCCCCCTTGGCAGCTTGTGTATCTCCTCCAGATACCATGGGAGCTGGTCCTCAGGAAAGAGGCTTTCTGGTCAGTTTCAGCCCAAAGCTTCTAAGTCCTGTGTACAAAATGGTAAACTACATTTTCTTCATCTATTTGTCTGTTGACAGACACCTAGATTAGTTCCATAATTTAGCTACTGTCCATAGACCAACAATAAAAATTGCTGTGCAAATATATTTGTGGTATGCTAACTTGATGCCCCTTTGGTAAATAACCAAGAGAAGCTTGGCTGGGTCCTGTGGAGGATCTATTTTTAGTTCTTCTGAAGACCATCCATACTGCTTTCCCCTGTTTAAATTCCTACCGCCAGTGTATAACGGTTCCCCTGTGTTTACGTCCTCACCTGTATTCATGGCTTTTTGTTTTCTTGATGCCTGGCATTTGGACAGGGGCGAGATGAAGGATCAGTGTAATTTTAAGTGTACCTCAAAGGTTTATTGGCCGGTTGTCATTCATCTTTTAAGAACCGCCCATTAGTTTCATTGGGCCATTTGTTGATTGATTGGGTTGTTTTATATCCTGTTATTTAGATTTTTTTCTATATTCTAGATACTATTTAACCCTCAGTCAGATGTCTACCCAGCAAAGATCTTCTCCCATTTTTCTAGGCTGTCTCCTTACTCTTGTTCCTTCTGCTGTGCGGAAGCTTGTCTGCTTCGTGAAGTCACATTTTGTCAGCTGTTGGCATTCTTTCCTAAGCAACCCAAATCGCTTACAGGAACTCTTCTTCCATGCCTCTATCAGGAAGCATTTTTCCTACTTTTCCTTCTAACTGCTTCAGGGAGAAGAAACCTCTTTACAAAGAAACCATGAAAGACCTGACAACATCTTCAGCGTCCTAACTTGAAATAGAGACTACGTTATCTCTGTGCTTATTAATCTAACAGTCAACAAACTATTTCAGTGATCCACAGTTTGAATATTATACAAACCAAAAAGTGTTCTCAGTCATTGTCATCTATTAAATATGACCCCCCCCCATGTCTAGTAATATAATGAATCCAATACAAAGAGAACATGATAGGAGAGAGGGTAGTGGTGTGAGATGCAGGAGGAAGCTTTGGAGATAGAGACAGACAGGTCATCTTAGACAAATGTGCTCACTCTTTTAAATCACCTTACAAGACTGATGGATGAAGGGGCTGCACTGAAGTTAATGAATACAGATTCTCCTAAAGCATCCGATCCACCGCAGAGTGAATTTTCACTTGCAAAATTAATTCAAATTGGGTAGACTGTGAGCGGGGTCACATAGATTGAAAATTGTCCGCAAAGCCATAAACAAAGAGCAGTGACAATGTCAGCTCCTCCCATCTGGGTTGAAGGCAGTATCTGTTGCATCTGTGAGGACTGGAGATCACCTCCGTGCCCCAGAACTACCTGCCTACTAATTTCAAGGAAACTGCAGAATCCACAGATTTTGACATAGGGAGTATCAGGGTAGAAAAGGTACAGTTAGAAGACAGAGTTGAAAATAAGGGCAGAGTGCAGAATTTAGTGTAGGGGATACCTTGTCTGGCGACAAGAGTAAGCAAGAGGATTACTGGGGGAATGGTTACAAATGCTTTTTTATTTTAGTTATTAAAACACTGGTTTGGAAAAATACAGTTGAAGCCATGGTGTGTTAAATAGGGTCATTCTCTTTTTCGTTAGACTCTGAAATGCTATGTTCCCATGTGCTTCAGGCTTGAATTCATACAAAGAAATTCAACAAAATGACACAAAAGCAAAGGGAACTGGCTCATAAATATTGTGGTTCTTATTAATTGAAACTATTAGGGTATCAGTAATTCCCCCAAATACATGAGGACGATAGAGTAGATAACCATTTTGAGAGACTTCACTTATAGGAGTCCTTCTGATTAAAACAAAGAGAAACATCTCCAAGTTGTGTTCCTGTAAGCGCCAGGCAATTCTTAATATTGTATCTGATTGGATTGTTGGGATTCTTTAATGCCATAGATTTTTCATTGTCTGGAAGCAGAATGGAGTCTTTTAAAGTAAACAGGGTAAAATGTGGTATTTCCTATATTGATAGCATCATCTTACCATCAGAGCCTTGTCACATCCCCAGCCTCTCGGCCACATGGCTGGGGGCAGGGGGCATCTTCATCCTGCGGCTGGAAATGTGGAGACTGATGTTCAGGACATGAGTGGCTTACACTATGTCATTCGTAAATGACAAGGTTGTGACTAACAAGCTGACTTTATGAATGGCTAACCTCGGCATCTTTCCACTAAGCAACATGCTTCTCATGTCTGTTCTATTTAAGAGTCTGCCTTAGAAGCCTTATTCGTAGGGTCTAGCCTTGGCTTTAACTTTCTTCCCTGGTGAAATAAATGACATAATAAAAGGGCCTGATATGGAGTCTGAGAGATGGAAGGTACCAACAATGTTTAATTCGTTTTCTTCCTCTACCCATTTATACTTCTTCATCCCCCAGCTATCAAGTCCTTGATGGATGCTGAGCCCTGTTGGCTTTGCAGGTCAGTCATCCTAGCTCCTCTTGGTAAGTTCACCTCTCCTCAGTCAGGCTAGAAGCTCCGTGAGAGAAGACCCTTGCATCTGTCTGTTCACTGCAGTATGTCTAGCTCCTAGCATATACTAACAAAACTCGCCACCCCTTCAACCTTCTGTTAAGCTGTGGCTAAAGCACCGTGTGCTGCATCCCTACACACAGCAGCAAGTACAAAATACCCACAACTCCACTGTATGCACTGAAAGAGTAGAAGTCCTGGGACATCCGCTACAGAACACAGGAGCTCCTATGTGCAAGACCAACGCCAGCTTCTTGCTGAAGCCTCTCCTGTTATGTCCCTGACTAGTTCTCAGTCTCACAGAACAAAAGCAGGTGCACTTACAGTGCCTAGAAATCAGCTAAGCCACAGATAGCACTTCCCACAAGTGGACCCCTTGTGTGGTTTTCAGAAAGAATGCTTTGGTCACGCCCACCCTCCCCTTCCGCATTCGACTTATTGCAGTTGGGTGAGGGTACCTGAAGTCTTCAGCAAAGCGTCGGGTGTAATTTAGCCCAGTCAGATGAATTATGGGATTGCCCTTTAGGAAAAGGCTGGGAGCCCGGCCCTGCCTGTCAGATAGGTCCCTGCCCTCTAGTGAACTCTGCAGGTGAATGGATCAGTACTTGGCACATCAGCCTTTTATACAGGATCCATGCTAATGTCTTTTTGAAATGAAACCGAGAGAGCTGTTAACCTCAGTTAGCTAGGTGTCCCCTCTGTGACCGGGATAAATCATCAGTGTAGAGTCCAAGGATTCTGTCCTTACTGCTGTGGGGAATTAGGGCTGGAGCTATGGCGGAAATTGATAGGAGGGGGGCCTCCAAGTCTCAGAATAGAAAATATGGATTATTTCTCTTGCAAAAGAGAAACAGTTATCACTTCTCCGTACCCCCGCCCCAATTTTTAATTTAGTTCAATTGGATATTTTCACTTATCTTTTTTAACAAAAGATGTCTGTGTCTGTACTACATGTGGGCATTTATATGATGCATCTGTGTGTGTTTCTCTTAGTTTCTGTTCTATTGCTGTGAGGAGACATCTTGATGAAGGCACCTTACAAAATGGAATATTTAACTGGGAACTTGCTAAAAGTTTCCTAGGGTTTGCCCATGGCCATCATGGTAGGGAACATGGTGACAGGCAGGAATAGTCCTGGAGCAGTAGGTAGGGAACATGGTGACAGGCAGGAATAGTCCTGGAGCAGTAGCTAAGGACTTACGTCCTGATCCACAGGCAGGAAGCAGACTGACTCGGCGGCTGGCATGAGCTCTTAAAACCTCCAAGCTCCCCAACCCAGTGACACACCTCCTCTAAAAAGGCCATACTTCCTAGTCCTTCCTAAACAGTTCCACCAACCAGGGAAACAGATGTTCAAATCTATAAGCCTATGGGGGCCATCCTAATGGCAACTGCCACAATGTGCATGTGTGTACTTGGGCATGTGTGTACACGGGCATGTGTGTACATGGGCATGTGTGTACACGGGCATGTGTGTACTTGGGCATGTGTGTACACGGGCATGTGTGTACTTGGGCATGTGTGTACACGGGCATGTGTGTACTTGGGCATGTGTGTACACGGGCGTGTGTGTACACGGGCGTGTGTGTACTTGGGCGTGTGTGTACATGGGCATGTGTGTACATGGGCATGTGCAGAAACTCCCAGAATATCTCACACCTGAAAACCTGACCTCCACTGGAAGAGTAGCCATGGTTAGCTGGCCAGAGATTCTCTACCATTTCTTGACTATCTTCCCAAGGCTCAGATTCAAATAGCATCCCTGTGAAAGCCACATATCAGCTTTGTGAGTCAGGAGTCACTAGTTCTGGTTTGGAAGTGTAAAGAGCAGCAGGGTTAAGCCCAGAACTTCCTGGTGGCAGCTGTTGTGCAGCCAGGCTATGTGGGATCAGGCACAGGGGTTGGTTCCTCTGACAAGACAGTACACAGAGAGCACTGTGACCTTTTCATGCTTCTTTGTGCCCTGAAGGCTCTTGCCTTCCACCTCTAGATGTCTCAAGGAAAGCCTACTTATTACTTGACAACACCAGGCCTTGATATTTACAATGAGGTGGACAGTCACTTTGATTATCTCCGATGGGGATGTTACTCCCTCTCACCTTCTAAGGATTGTGAACTTAAAAAAAAAAAAAAAAAAAAAAAAAGCAGATGGTTGACTTTTTAAAATTATTTAATACTTTACATCCCATTCACTGCCCCCCTCCTGGTTGAAAATTTTAAATTGAGGTCCATGACTATACTGGCTGGTTTTGTGTGTCAACTTGACACCAGCTGAAGTTATCACAGAGAAAGGATGAGAAAATGCCTCCATGAGATCCAGTGGTAAGGCATTTTCTCAATTAGTGATCAAGGGGGGAGGGCCCTTTGTGGGTGGTGCCATCTGTGGGCTGGTAGTCTTGGGCTCTATAAGAAAGCCAGCTGAGCAAGCCAGGGGAAGCAAGCAAGCCAGTAAGCAGCATCCCTCCATGGCCTCTGCATCAGCTCCTGATCCCCGACCTGCCTGAGTTCCAGTCCTGACTAAGTGCTCAGAAGACAGCGAGAAGAAAGATGCTGGAAGAGTCCTCAACCAGAAGGGAAACAAAGGTATAGCGAGGGGGATACAAGGTCGTCTGAGCAGTCTTGGACTCACACGACCAAACTTTTTAAATCCCAGGGAGGGGAAAAATAGAAAAGTATAAACCGTGGGAAAGGCAATGGAGGGCATATAGGGACCTACCTACCGTGCTTGAGGACAGGTTTTGCTTTGTTTTGTTGCAGTGCTGGGGGCAGAACACAGTTTTGCCTCCACCAAGCAAGAGTACTGCTGCTGAGCTGTTGCCCTAGCCCAGAAGGAGCTTTCTTGAATGTCTCTTTTAACTGTTCACTTGATGGCTTCCATTGACAGAATTTAATTCGCAAGGGGATACAAGACACGTTGCATCCTGCATCGTTTTGCTTGGGTTTTATTTTTCCTGTGTGTGTGTGTGTGTGTGTGTGTGTGTGTGTGTGTGTGTGTGTGTGTGTGTGTGTGGTTTTGTTTTGGGTTTTTTTGTTTTTGTTTTTTTGTTTTTTTTTTTGAGATTATAACAGAATTTTTACAAAAAGTGAAACTGAAGCTCAGAAATGTTAACGAGCCTTCCCAGGATCCAAAGCTTTTTCATTGAAATATCAACATCCCTAGTCATCAGGGAAATGCAAATCAAAACAAGTCTGAGATTCCACCTCACACCAGTCAGAATGGCTAAGATCAAAAACTCAGGCGACAGCAGATGCTGGCGAGGATGTGGAGAAAGAGGAACACTCCTCCACTGTTGGTGGGACTGTAAGCTGGTACAACCACTCTGGAAATCAGTTTGGCGCACCCTCAGAAAAATGGACATGATACTACCTGAGGACCCAGCTATACCACTCCTGGGCATATACCCAGAAGATGCTCCAACATGTAATAAAGACACATGCTCCACTATGTTCATAGCAGCCATATTTATAATAGCCAGAAGCTGGAAACAACCCAGATGTCCCTCATCAGAGGAATGGATACAGAAAATGTTGTACATCTACACAATGGAGTACTACTCAGCTATTAAAAACAATGATTTAATGAAATTTGCAGGCAAATGGATGGAACTTGAAAATATCCTGAGCGAGGTAATTCAGTCACAAAAAAACGAACATGGTATATACTCACTGATAAGCGGATATTAGCCCCAAAGTTCAGAATGCCCAAGTTTCACTTAACAGTAACCACTGTACTGAGAATGAGGTCCCAGATGGAGGAGTTGGAGAAAGGTCTGAAGGAACTGCGGGAATTTGCAGCCCCATGGAGGGAGCAAGAGCGTCAATGGACCTGACCCGGGTTGTCCTGGAGTTTGGACCACCAACCAAAGAATACACATCTATGGACCCATGGTTCGGACCACATAGTGGCAGAGGATGACCTCAATGGCCATCAGGGAGAGAGGAGAGGCCCTTGGGCCTGAGGGTGTTAGAGGCCCCAGTAAAGGGGAATGTCAAGGTGGGACTATGGGGATGGGTGGGCGGGTGGGTGGGAGGTGGAATTCCCTCATAGAGGCGGGGATGGAGAGGGTATAGGGGGTTTCCAAAGGGGAGACCCAGAAAAGGGGAAACATTGGAAATGTAAATAAAGTATCAAAAAATAAATAAATAAAGAAAGAAAGAAAGAAAGAAATAGTGAGCAAAAATAAAAAAAAGAAAAAGAAAAAGAAATATTAGGAACTCCGTATAAATCTCGTGGGAGGTCTCAGGTTCCTGCCTACCCTGTGCCGGGTACTGATCCCGAGATTTTAGACATGGGATGCAAGCCTTCTACCTCCGGTCTACACTCTCAGCCTATGAAGATGTCTGTGGGAGTTCCCTTTCTTTTCCAGCTCCAGTGTGACATACCAAAGGGGGGTGATGATAAGGACCATTTGGCATCCCTCGGTTTGGAGAAAACAGCCTTTGTTTTAGGGTTGACTTTGTTTCTTGTATTTGTAGTACTAGGGATGGAGGTTAGGGCCTTACACGTGATAAGCAGATGCTCTGCCACTGACCTGTGTCCCCAGACCATGTTCTCCTTTTATTTTGAGATGAGATCCCATGAGCTGTCTAGGCTAGTCTGGAATTTTCTCTGAAGCCCAGGCAGGCCTTGGAGTTGCAGTCTGCCTGCCAAACCTTTCTGAGTATCTGAAATTGCAGGTCTGTGCCACGAGGCTCCACTCCAGACAGGTTTACATTTCTGTTTGACCACACTCAGGGCCCACCCACTCACCACTATGGAATCGTGCTATCCGCCAGCTTCTCCTGCCCTCTGTAAATTCACCAGGGTTATGCGATTCTCATCCTCCATTGGTGATACTGAACCATATCTGAGTGGCATTTATGCCTTCACGTTGTCATTTACTTGTTCATGGATTTCTTGCCTTTATAAGTTATGAATTTCATGAGAATTGACAACCTCAGCAATCCCCACATTTACCACAGTAGTTAGAAAAAAGAAAAGTCCCCCTCCCCCATAAATTAGCAGAATTGAGTGTTATTTGCTTCCTGCTAACAATTGTGAATTCTGCAAAATCTGATGGGGATGCAGGTCTTCTTGCCTGGGATTCCTGTTGAGCTTGGGAAGTTTATAATAGCAGCCCCATCCCCTTGACTTCTCCTTAAATAGAAAACAACTTGCTTCTATCACTGAACCTAAATAGTACCGCAGTGGTTTGCAGATCTCCAAAATGATTTTCCTCCTTATGGACACACCAGACCAGAGATTGTGTGAGAGTTTATTATGGCTACCAGTTTTGTTGCCGTTTGCTTGAGATGGTCTCACTGTTGTAGCCCAGGCTGACCTCAAACTCACACTCTTCCTACCTCTATCAGTCAAGAGTCTTTAAAGCAGTGGTTCTCAACCTGTGGGTCGTGACCCCCCTGGGACTGCATATCCGCTCTCCTGAATATCAGCTATTCGCATTACGGTTCGTACAGTAACAACATTACAGCTATGAAGTAGCTATAATTGGGGGTCACCTCAGCATGTTAAAGTGTCACAGCATTAGGGAGGTTGAGACCACTGCTCCAGAGGAACTAAACTTTTAGAATAAACACACACGCACACACATTAGAATAGTTTACAGGCTATGGTCCAGCTAATCCAATGGCTGTCTACCAACAGAAGGTCCAAGAATCCAAGAGTTTTTCAGTCTATGAAGCCAGATGTCTCAGCTGGTCTTCAGTATATGCCAGAATCCTGAAGAAGTAGGCTCTAATGCCAGTGAAGGAATGAACTTGCCAGCCAGAGCGAGGGCCGGCCGGCAGAGAAAGCAAGCATCCTTCATCCATGTCCTTTATCTAGGCTGCCAGCAGAAAGGGTGGTCCACATTAAAGGTGAATCTTCCCACCTCTAAAGATCCAGATTATAAGTAGTCCTTCACACCTCAAGTGATTTAATCAAGAAAAAAGATAATCCTCACTGATATACCTAGCCACTTGGGTTTCATTCATTCTGGATGTAGTCAAGTTGGCAACCGAGAATGGCCGTCCAACTCTCTCAGCCTCCCAATGGCTGGGATCACAGGTATGCACTGCCATGCTGAGCTTGCATTTCCTGGTCTTTAATGGCAACGAACCAATGTTTAACACACACACACACACACACACACACACACACACACACACACACACACACACCACAGCAATCATTCCCCAAATGGCAGAGATGTTGGGAAGTCAAGTTATTTGACGTCACTCTTAAAGAAGCAACACTGATTTGACAAACCTTTCTAGGGAAAATTCTGTTTTTCAACTTGAACATCAAAATTAAATTCAGAGGAATCTGCTGCGTGTGCTCAGATGTTAATTCGGTTTTCAGCACCTATGTGGGAGGGCAAGTCTTCAAACCGGAAATGTGTCTCAACTGAACACTTAAAACTACGGCCGCATCACATTGCAATTTCTTCAAGTGACTTTGTCGTCCACTGTTGTGCATCATCAAAAGCAACTTGGACCACAGTTAGTTTACGTTCCCCCCCCCCCCCGTGGGGAGGTTGTGAGATATCTCATATGAAGAGGGGGTAGGTATAGCATGGTAACATAAATGCACCAATAATCCTACCTCAAGTTCAGCTAGTAACTGTAGCCTCCCATAGCTAACCTGCCTCTCTGTCAAAGCTGCCTTCCCAAGGGTGGTGCTGATGGACTGAGGCACTCTGCCTCAGATCTCTTTGGCATTGTTTGGGAAAGGGAGGAAGAAAAATCAGAGAAAGCTCACAGTGTGTACAGAGCCTGAATCTTTAACATTTGCTTGTAGTAACCAAACTTAATACCTATCACAGGTCTGCCACTGTCACTGATGAGAAAGGAGAGATTAGCTCCCACCGTGTAGCTGTTCTCCTGAAATCTGTGGTGAGAGGGGATCCCACTGTGCGCTCTCCATGCTTCCTCCATGCAGTGGGAGGACACCCAACAAGACACAGGAACTCTCGATTCTTTCTGATCATTTGATTTGGTTTTTAGAAGGGATTAAAAGGGATGCCAGCCCTTCCTTAGCATCTCTCTGGAAAAGAGAGCCAGAAGGAGAAGACCAGCGGCACCACCGTTGGACTTAACAACAGGCTAGAGCTCTTGGGGGCCTCCAGGGGGTCTTCACTTTCTCAGTCTTTACTGAGTTCAGAGATCCAGTTTACCAACTTCCCTTTTAGGGGGTATGGAAACCCAACCACACCCTCTCCTCTGCACCCTGTCCCTGGCTGCTTTCACGCTGCAGTAGCAGACTGAGTGGCTGTAGCGGGGGCCATGTGGTCTGCTAAATCCTCAAAGGTTTACTTTCTGACCTTTGACATAAGTGCTGACCTCCAATGAGAACAACTGTGAGTGAAGAAGAGGTGAGAAATTGAATAAAAGCATAGAGCTCAATAAGAATTGATTATAAATTGCATTTAGAGCCAGCAATTAGAGTAGAATAGAACACATTTGTAACGAATAGGAAATAGCTTTCAATCAGTTGGGACCACACTCGGCTACAAAGTTAACAGCAACAATAATGATGATAATAAATAAGTGAGCTAAAGAAATGGCTTCATCTCCCTCACATGGGAAGACTGAATGGCATTTATTCAGCATCTCAAAGTGTCGTCAGAGACCTAAGCTTTTTCTGCCTGTGCTACCAGAGCTACGGGTAGTGGGAACACTGGCATTGTCTTCATGTTGTCTGCAAATCAGTGTTACGGCACTGCCATCATGTCTGAGCTCAAGGAATAAGGACTGCAGAAGAATGAAGGATTATGCCCTCTGTCTACTCCTTCCTACCTAGAATGAGCAGCTCTCTGAGAGGGCCTGTCAAGCGCCTCAGAAGACATCTGCTTACACCCCTCCTGGCGATTAGGCAAAATCACAAGCATTTACTATTCAGAGTATGGGGACCACAGCATGATCTGAGCAGGAGGCGCAGACCAAGAGTTGGACTATGAGGAGACATCACAGTGTGGTGACCAAGAACATAGATGCTGAAAGCAAACCTGCGCAGGTTCAGAGCTCAGCCTAGCACCTACCAGATCTTCCTCTGAAGGGCAAAGACGATAATACCACACTTCCTCACTTACCAGATCCTCCTCCTCTGAAGGACAAAGATGATAATATCACACATGCACACACATGCCTTATAGGGCTCCAAGTATCAATTTTGTGGCTGACACATGATAAATGTTGGCTATTATTGAAATCATATTAGAGGATGAGCTTACCAAGGAAGGGATGGGGAAAGAGTAAGATGCCCCCGGGCATCTCCGATGCGCGTTTGGAAGTGTTGGTAATCTAAGTTGTAGCTGAAATCACTATGAATGCATAAACTCACTGCAAGATTGAGTTCAGAGGAAACAAAAACAGAGGGCTCCAGACAGATGGAGAAGATGGTAGGGAGGCAGACAAAGGAATAATAAGAGAATTCTGTTGGCCAGCATATTAAGACCTTGGAGAGTAATAAAGCCTTACACAGTGGTGGTTACTTGGCAGGATATTGAAAACCCTGGATGGACGTTTTTGTTCACTCCTCTGAACCAGCCCTCTGTTTGCTCTGGCCTAGGCATTGCTCACAGCAGCATTTTACATAGTACTGCTGGATGAAGAGGCAATTCCCAGTGTTGTAAAACTTGTTATCAGTGGACACTAGAAAAGTAAGTGACGAGTTTAGTACCAGGTCCACAGGGGATTTGAACATGCATCTCTAAATCAACAGGGCCAATCTGACAAAGATATGAGGACATTTTTTAATAGGGTACCAGATCCACCCTCCTGGTACCAATTTGCTATCTTCCCACCAGAGGCTGAAGACAGTAAGAATAGGGATATTACCAATAACCACCCAAAAAAGCCAAAATTGATGCAAATGGATTTTGATGTCAGCCCAATACCAGCCTTGGCTGAGGCAACACATTTGTTCAGCATGTGGTTAAGATACCTAGGGTTGGATTGAGCAGTAGAGTGCTGGTCTGGGGTCATAGAAAAGGAGGGGAGGTGAGCGAGAGAGAGAGAGAGAAGCAGATCAATCTGCTATAGGGTGTTGTACGTTCAGTTTCCTTCACCGCTTACAGCTTACATGTGCTGAACTCCATTTGTGAGCAGCTTAGAGAATGTGATTCTCTGTGTTTCTCCTTTCACAGGAGCCAGTGAGGTTAAAGTGCTTAAGGGTACAGAGGCCACTAGGGATGGGGAAGCCTCTGTGATCTAACCAGGAAGATCAAAGAAGCTGTGAGCCCGAGAGGGTCTTGAGGCTATGGGTACCAGAAAAGGGAGCCATTTCATGTGCTTTCCTTAAACGCCACTGTTTATCACATAAGCCAAGGAGGGACGGCATGAGGAGAGAAACTCTGACATGTCGTTAGTGTGGTCACATAACTGATCCTTCAGACTTTGACTGGAAAAGAGCGTGCACTGAATGCATTCACCAGGACAACACATAAACAAGGACCGTCCCAGAGTGATTAGAATATGTCATCAGACTTGCAAGTCTCCTAGTTCACATAGCATGGGGTTAAGAGCACAGTCTCTGGACCCAGACTCACTAAACCCCAGCCCTACTGAAAAATCCTTTTATAGTGTTGGCTTGTTGCTTAACTTCTCTGTGATTTAAAATACTCTTTGGTGAGATAGTTAGGAGTCATAGCTCCCTCGGAGGGTCAGGGTGCCGAGTGGACAGTCTTAGAGCAGGTCTGCTAGAGATTGAAAGCTAGGTATCTACTGGCATTATTTCAGACTCAAGGGTAGAGACCTTCCAGTCAGCCTTCTCACTGCAGGCCTCAGAGAAGGAGGTGTTTGCTGAGTGAGTGAACAAGGAGAGAGAAGAAATGCTGTCTCCTTCCCAAATCCAACTCCATGTCCTGTCCCGACCCATCCTTCACTCCATAGGCCCCTCCATCCTTCATCCCAAATACCTGATTGCATGTTATTGTGCTCATGTATTTTTATACTTTAAAACAGCTAGAAAAAAAGGGGGTCCTCTCTCATCTTTATCCTTCTGCTTACTACTGAGGCCCTCATGAGAATAACCCGCACATATTATCCTCTCTTGCCTACAGTCATTCCTCAAGCCCTTTAAAGTGACCCAGCTTGAAAATGTCTTCTAGGAGATGACTGTTGACATTCTAACTCTTTGATGCGAAGATTCCTTCTGAGTCGCTCTTGCCAGTCTCTTAGTAGAAGCTTGTCATTGGATCACCCTCTCTTTCACAAGCCATGATCCTTGGCTTCCTTGGCTTGAGCTGATCTAGGTCACCTTTGTTATGCCAGAGTGCCTTTGCTCTTCCATCTGTGGCTCTAATAGAGATACCCCACGCTCCTTGAGACAAAGAACATTTTTAACATTTATCTATGTATACCCTTAAATAGCTAGCATGGTACCTTTTACCCATGAATACAAATAGAAAAATCATATTCATATTAAAATAAAATTCCTTACAAGTATGAAGCTCTGACCATTGCTGTTCCTAAATGTAATTCTTCACTTTCATCATTAAGTCGAAATGTTAAGCAGACACTGGGAATTTTAATCTAGACTTACTTCGTGTTAAAAAAAAAGATTCTCTGTCTCTCTTTCTCTGTGTGTGAGTGTGAGTGTGTGTGTGTGTGTGTGTGTGTGTGTGTGTGTGTGTATCTCATCTCTCTTTTGAACTCTGTGAATTGGTTTGTATAGGTCATTTTTCTATGCATTGATTTCCTCCATGGGTGATTCTAAAGTTAATATTGCAGGTGCCCTGAGTTCTCCTGAAATCTGATCATCTTCCATTGAGAAGCTTTATCAGGAAGTGGTCCAGGAGCCCATACTGAAGCAGTTGGTCAAGCACAGCTTCCTTTAGGGTCTGAGATTTTTGTTTTAAAGCTGTAAGTAATTCTACGCTATAAGGTTTTCATAACTAACAAAATATTGCCAATCATATTTTTTTCTAATCTCATTTTCTTTTAATTTGGAAGACAAAGATTGGGAAATTTATTCAAGCTCTCATATCTTAATTAGAATAGTCAGCTATCCTGCTTTCCCATCTAGAGTTTTTGCTTACATGTATATATACTCGTGTGTGTGTGTGTGCACAGCGAGAGCCTTCAAACTACAGGCTTTAAGTCAAGGACACAGCTCTTTTGAATGTATATTTGGGACCCACAGACAGAATTACTAAGGATCTGAAGTCATGGGGAGAAAAGGAAAAACAAGTGAAACAGTGGGTTGAAATGGTGTTTAAGGGCCAGTTTCTCTGCGTGTGTTCGCTCCATAGAAAGGGTCCTAGGGGCAGTGGGCAAATAGCGGCCTCCAGGCGGAGAACTAATGTGGCGCCACTGCTGTTTGCATAGCTTCACAGCCTGAGGAAGGACCTGGGAAAGCTGGCTTGAATTCCAATGAATATTTACAATTACACTGCTCCAGAGCAGAATGCAATCACAGCGCCCCGTCTACAGGTTTTATGCATCAAAAGAAAACGGGAGAAGAGCAGCAGAAATGGAGTTTGCCTTTGGAAGGACTTACAAACACAGATCTCAGCACTCGTGGCAGAACTAAAATGCTTTATTTCTGATAGGAGCAATTTATTCTTCGGGCACCTTCCTTGATAGCAGAAAGCACCCAGCTGGGTTTTGAAGTGAGAGAGTCTTCAGTAGATGGGCTTTTTTTTTTTTTTTTTTTTTTTTTAATTCTGAGCAAGAGAAGGCCATGGAGGGAGTTATGTTGCCTAATTTTGATTTTGTTTTTTAACAAAAGACCTTAGAGAAGAGTGGGGAAACCCCTAAGTAGGTTTGTACACCCCCTCTTTGTACAGTTTGTGTTTTCATCCTGTTCTTACCCCGGTGTCATCTCTTCATGGAACAGCTCTGGGAGAGCTGCCGCCATTTTGTGTCTCTAGTTTAAAGCCTTGGTGTAACTGGTTGCCAGTAATACATGCAATTCCCTGGCTCTCTCTCTCTTTTTTTCTAATGAGCTGTTTGTTGCTCCACACGAAAGAACTGCAGAAAGAGTGGGAGACACGAGTCAGAGCCTCTTGGATCCAGTGAGACAATCTTTAGTTCTCCATGGTGCTAGGGCAGAGGCTACTGGGTATATAATGGAACTCCATCAGAACCCCATTTCCTGCTTCAGCTGACAAAGGTCTTGCATGGTTGGGATTTATATTGGATTGCGATTGCCAGCAAGATAGACTACTGCACCAGAGCCCTCTTGGCTCTCCACCTGGCTTCCTACCCACTGGTCAGCCCATTTTCTTCTCCCAGCATGATGCTGTCTGCCTAGATGCTTGCTTAATAGCCCACTCAGCTTTTCACGCCAACTTGTTTGTGTGTATCCTCTTTTATATCTGGGAAAACAGGAGTTGCCAGCCTGTATTTATGTAACTGGCAGCAATGATTATATTCATTATAATCTGAAGAGTTTTAGAATCACCATAGAAACTTACCTCTAGGTGTTTGTTTAGCATCCCAGACTGAATAAGGTTTAAAACAAGCTGAGTACCATTGGTCATCTCTATCTCCTGGTGTGTATGCAATACGGCCAGCTGTCTAACACTCCTACCACCATGCCTCCTTAAGCATGATGGGTGTAGCCCCTCAAACTGTGAGCCAAGGCCATCCCTTACTCCCTTAAACTGCTTCTTGCCAGGTGTTTGATCACCGTTAGAACAGTAGCTGATATACAGACCATCCAAAAAATATAAGAATCTTTCTCGTATTGCATCTTCTCAGATTCCCAGTTGGTTGTAGACACCACAGAAGTATCAGCCCAGGAGTTAAAAAGGGGAAGCTTTGGCTTCCCAGGATCTTCACAGCACACCCCTAGGCTTTGCCATACATGTACCATGTTATCTCAGTCAAACATAAGCTTTGAACACACAGCTTCATGGTACTTTTCCAGCTAGATCACTGTTTGAGAGTCCTTAATATGGAAATTCTATAACTATCGAGTGTTGGGTTAAAGTGGGGGGGGGGGGGTCCCATGTCTGCCTCAGGACTCGGGCTACTGGGGGAGGCAAGACGCAGGAAGTTTGATGGTGCTCACCCCATGGCACCACCAGTCGCATGTTGGGCTGTGAGAAGCCACAGGACACTGCCTGTGGGTGGGAGAGCGCGGCCTGGAGTCCCTGGGACTACATGGAGCTGGCTGGGGGTCTCGGGCCTGCGAGGAGGCCAAACCGTCTGGTTCTCAGGCTCTTGGGCATCCCAGACACCGCTGGATGCTACAGAAGAGCTGAGAATGGACTGGGGGTCTGCGGGCTGGATCTAGCCTGGGGCCGAGGGGGAAAGGCAGGGAGGAGCCCGGCTGGGTCCTGCCAGGGACCCTTGGCTTGTCAGTGGCTGGCTGGTTTGGTTCGGTAGAAGCCATGGCTGGGAGTGCTGAGAAGTCTTCTGAGGGAGTCTAGACATGGCTCTTTAGATGAAGGCCTTTCTATTGTTCTCCATGGCGGATCCCGATGAAGAGAGACAGTCCGTGGTTCTAGGGCGTTTATTGTCATGGCAGAGAGTGGCAATGAGTAAAACCGTACCCCACTTTCTCTGGGTGGGCCTGAGGTTAAGTACCTTTTGCAAAGAGGAGTGTCTGAGAAGGGGAGTTTATTGGCTAAGCCTCCAGGTACCTCATTAAAATGGAGATCTGTCTTGAGGCTACGTCCTCTACCTGTGGAGGAGCTTGGGGCATTGCCCTTACTTGACTGATGGTCACAGACCTATGGAGAGCTGCGGCCTGGTGTCAGGAGCCTGGGGCCCAGGAGCATGGCAAAAATACCTACTGTCCCTTGCATGGTTATCCCCTGCTGGGGATCCTCTGCTGTATCACTGGGGTTTTAAACCTTAGCTTAACCAGAAACCAGACTGCCTTTCACGGTCCTACAACTGAGATAGTTTAGAAAGTCCCTGTTGTTTACAAAAACAAAAAACAAAAAAACAAATGGCCTATGGACATGCACTACACATGTAATGGGATCATTCAATTGCTTACTCAAATGTTCAATGAAGTATTACACTTTGGCTTCATGGTAAAAGGAGGCCATGTGTTTATTTCAACAGAGCTTGTATTGCTTTAAAAAAAAAAACAAAAAACAAAAAAAAACAACTTTTTTAATTAAAAAAGTGTCTCCAGGCTGGACCTAGGCCTCCCTGCACATATGTAGCAGATGTGCAGCTTGACCTTCATGTGGATCCTGAACAACCGAAGCAGGGGCTATCCCAAAAGCTGCTGCCTGTTTGTGGGATATGTTCTTCTAGCTGCGGTGACTTGTCTGGCCTCAGTGGGAGAGGAAGCACCTAGCCCCACAGAGACTTGATGTACCAGCATGGGGGGATACCCAGGGAGCCCCCACCTGCTCAGAAAAGAAGGGCAGGGAGGAGGGGAAAGGATTGTGTGTGGGGTGATGGGGGGGGCGGTGAGCAGGATGTAAAGTGAATAATTTTTTTTAAAGTGTCTCTTTTGGAAGTGCCTAGTAAGAAAAAGGAAAGGAGAGGCAAAGAACTGGAATAGACTTGCCCTCAGGAAGCTTTGCAAATGACAAAAGAGCACACAAAACATATCCAACATCATTTGACATTATGGAAATGCAAATCAAACTATCAAATACCACTTCACACCCGCTAAAATGGCTATTTGATTTTTAAGGAAAAAAATTAGTTTTTTATGAATATTGACAAAACTGAAACCCTCATTCATTACCAGTAAATGTGAAATGGTGTCAATACTGTAGAAAATTTTGGCGGTTCCTCTAAAAGTGAAACAGGATAATCATAAGTCCCCCCGCAATCCCACCCTTAGGTGTGTGTAGTAACTAATTACAAACAAGTGTTTCAGCAAAGATTCTAACTTAACTGTTTTATAACACCACTGTTCACAGTAGCTGAAAAGTTGAAACACCCCAAAAGTTTGTCAAGAGATGTGCAGATAAGCAGATAAGAGCTTAGTCATGCATGAAATATCAACAAAAATGAATCAAGGCTGCTAAGGGCGCAGTAGTGGCACGCATACCTTGGCAGTAACCAACGACTCTCTAATTGGACTGAAGATCACTCAGCAAAAGAGAATGCCTAGTGCCAGAAATCAAACCAACTACTCAGGCCTAGTAAAGCCATGGATCTTCTAACCCAGGAAAATCCCTACCTACCCACTTAAATATTTGTCTTTATACTAAGTGTAGCCCTTGCCACTAATCAAGAAAACTTCTCTTTGCAACAGAGACCATTACAGAAAACCACAACCAATCAAAATGCAGACTTGTAGCTCCCAGTCCCAGTGGATACATCTATAATACCACTCCTTCATCTATGACTCGAGGATCATTGCAGAGGAGTGGGCATAAAGACTGCAAGAGCCAGAGGAAGAGGAAATGTGCTGTGAGATTCTGTGTGCCCCCTACGACTGTCAGAAGCTACACCCATAAAGTCTCACCAACATGACTGCCTACACCTGAGATAAACAAAGACAACAACAGACATGCTAAAAAGTCATAGGGGACAGCCAGGGAGGCCTCCACCCTACACAAAGAACTATAGGCAACTAAGGAAAGCTGAGAGCAGAAGTCATCCTGCCCAGGGAAGAGCATACCAACTGGTTATCCAATACCAAACCGCCAGCCCTGAAAACACGCACACAAGTAACATTATACAGGCGGATGGGTTACACTTACGTATTTAGGATATATGTGACAAAATTAATTTGAAAAAAGAGGCCATGAATTTGGAAAATAGCAATGAGGCTGTGTAACTATGTTACAGTCTCAAAGCAACAGAAGAAATGTTTTTGTTTTGTTGTTTTAAGGAATCAGGGACAGGGAGCTGACAGCTCAGTAGTTAAGAGCACTTGCTGTATCTCAAGGGACCTGAGTTCAGCTCCCAGAACCCACATCAGATGGCTCGCACCACTTGCAACTCAGGCTCCAGGGAATCTGACTCCTTCCCTGCCTCTGAAGGCATCTGCACAGAATCATACATGTTGCAAAATTAGTGCACCCAGAGAAGTCACAAAAGCCCACACAGTATACCACACCATTTATAGTCAATATCTAAAGTAGGTGTGTCTGTGGGGACACAGTGCTGGTCATGGCTCCTTAGGACTGAGGGAAAGGTTGGACCCGGAAAGCAGGCGGCCATGAAAGGGTTCAGTGTCTCTCCCTGTGAAGATGAAAGTGTTCTTACAGTCCCTGTGATGTCATTTCCCCTTCCTGCTTCTGCATGTTAAGGGATATAAACTAGGTAATGTGTTGTTTATGTCCCAGTAAAGCTTCTATTTTTAAAAGCAATGTATAAGCCATGCTGAAAATAGTAACTCATTACTTTCTGACCCTCTGTATATTTTTAGGTAGAGTGTTGTCCCACTTTTTGTCCTATTTGCTTCACCTGTTTGGTTCCAAATGATAGCTAGCAAGTTTTAGAAATCTAATCTACTCTAAAGTGGTAAATATTTATCATCAATGATAGTATCCAGAAAGGCCAATAATGACATGAAGCTTGCCCAGAGATGTCTCTAAAAGTTTTATTTGCATGTGTGAGATGGCTCATCACTTTTCTTGACATTACAAAGGGCAGCTTTCTACATGTGTTGATATAGACATATACATTGACATATACATATAAGTGCTGTGTATATATATATATATATATATATATATGCACACATACATATGTACATGTAACTTGGTAGATGTGTGCTATATGTTATATAATATATATAATATAATATAAATAATATAATATGTAATATAACATATATAATATAATGTGTGTGTTCAATTTTTTATTTATAACAGACAAGTAGGAGGAAACTGAAGGTAAAAATTTTTTCGCCCACTATTCAATTACCTATTGGTCATGTATATATGAGGCACACTTAAAAACATGAAGCCTTTTGGGTCAGTGAGATGGCTTATCAGGTGAAGGTGCCAAACAATATGTTAGTGCTTAAAAGCAGAGAAAACACTAAAGGACGGTCAGCAAAGTGTTTCCCTGGGGAAACTCTTCCGCGAATATTTAAAAAAAAAAAAAAAAAAAAAAAAAAAAAACCTTCTAAATGGGCCTTTAGCCAGGAGAACATCCAAAGGTAGTACAACTAATAGTCTTGACAAAAACTTAGTTAGATTCAGTTTCTATCGCTTACAAAGGAGAGTCTCTCGCTTCTTCCCATAGTCTCAGCCCTCTGACACTAAGTACCCTATAATTTTTATTAAAATGCTTCCTGCTGGCCCTTTCAGCCAAGGACAACTTCATAATAATGTAACAGGAGAAGATGTTGTAGGTGATGGTGCCTTTGAAATCCTGTCCACGGTGCTAATGATCTATGGGTAAAAGGAGTCGGTTGTATACTTCTATAGAATTATTTTAGGTTTTTTGACATGTCTCCATTTGCGAAAAAATGTACTAAGTAAGTAAAGTCATAATAACTAATTGCCTCCCCTACTGATGCCCAACTTCTGTAGCAACTGGGTTCAAGTAGAAACTTAGACAGAAAATGATTTTTGTGAACTCAAGTGAAACTCTAATGATACCACCACATAAGAGAAAAGCTGTTACCACCACATAAAAAGTTAGCGCAGAGCAGATTCTTGTCTAACAGAAGGCCTTTCAAGCCTGCAGGGAGTGGTGTTTTCAAAAGTTTGCAAGCTGATCATTTTATCTGGTATTGTTTGAATGTTCAGATGTCCCTCAGAAGGACAGGTAGCATTCTTCTGTAACCTTACAACTATGCACTCCATGGAAATGGGAAATAATGAGATTTTCCTGCGTATTTCTAATGCACTCGCCTCACTAATGGCTCACACAGGCAAGTCGTTCCTCGGTTGACTTGAGTCTACAGTCTACCTTCCAAAATCCTGAGTACATCTTACAGTGTTGAAGGGATTTGTTCTTCGTTGACAAAGTTAAGATCTACTTGGGTGCCTACTTTTCTGAAACTGTTGGTCCTGCCTTCCTTATGTGTTTATGTGTACATTTACGAATAGCACATACACTTTACAACACTGTGCCCAAAAGGATAAGAGACCGTGTCTATTATATACATGCCAAATGCCAGACATAGAGCTTAGTATTTTTTAAGCATAATCTCATTTCAGGCTTCAAAATAAGGTCCACAGTTAAGAGCACATGCTGCTTTTGCAGAGGACTCGGGTTCAGTTCCCAGCAGTTGAGTGACACACAACCACCTGTGACTCCAGCTCCAGGGGAAATGACACCCTCCTCTGGCCTCCACAGGCACCTTCATGCAGGTGGTGCACATATACACAGATGCGTGTACACATGTGCCCCCCCCCAAATACCTTTACAAAATAGATTGGTACAATAAGATCCCCATTTCTATAAGAAATGGAGGTTCAGAGAAACTCTCAACATGTGGCCTTTAGCAAATGGGTACACAAGGATCCAAACCCAAGTGGAGAACCATAGTTCTCACAGTGGGTAGGCTCTGCATGTCCCACTTCTCCTTTCTGCCTCCCTGCCTAGGATTGATTTTCTCTCATCCCCTGTCCCCATTCTCCCCTAGCCCTGCAAGCCTGCTCCCACCCCAGGGCCTTTGCACTGGATCCCCTTCAGCTTGAAACTCTCCCTTGTATCTTCTTCCCTGACCTTCGTGTCTAGATCCCAGCATCACCTCTTAGCAGGCCATCCTTCTGCATCTGTAACCCACTGAACCCCACGTCTTCTTGACCTACTTTGCTCCCTTCCTCTGGAGTTTCTTTTCTCCTAAGGTTGTCTTTATTTTCTTCTTATCATGCGGAACTAAGACACGGTTCATCTATTTTGTTCTTCAATGCTTTCTTAGTACTAGACCTAGGGGTGTTATTTGTTGAGTAAGTCAGAGACTCACAAGACCCCAGAGCATATGCTGTTTCATTAACTGCCCTCATAGTGAGATTCTAGAGATGTGTCTTCTTCCTCCCTTCCTTTTTTCTTTCTTTCCTTCTTATTCCTGACAGGTTTTCACCATGTCACCAAGCTGGTCTTGAACTCTTGATCCTCCTGCCTCAGCCTTCCACATGCTATACACTGTAGGAATGTACCACCATGCCTAATTAGAACCTCTCCTTCTGCACTCTCATTATCATGGTCTACCTAAGTGGAAAGCTAACACTATAGTCAACTTCTCAACCTACGTCACTGAGCGGGGCCTCATGGACTCCTTACCCCTGGGCATTTTTGTGGTGGGCAGGTGGACTGTAAGAAAATGGCCTGAGGCTGTGCTTCTAGGTTCTGGGAAAGGGCGGGTTGAGGGGAGCAAGACTGTGTTAGTCATTACACAAGTCAGTAAGTGAGCCATAGTGTGGGGGACGCCAGAGACCGGAGCCGCAGACAAGGCTGGGAGCTCTGTCTGCTCTGCCCCGTAATACCCTGCTCTCCCCAGACCACTCTCCACTTGACACTGCAGCCTGTCTTTTTTTAAGATTTATTTTTAAACTTTTATTACATGTGTGGGTATAGGCACATGAGTGCTGGTACCTGCAGAGGTCAGAGAGGGTTCGGATTCCCTGGGGCTAGAGTTACTTACAGGCAGTTTTGAGCTCCCTGGTATGGGCGCTGAGAACTGAGCTCAGATCTGATTTGTTTTGTTTTGTTTTGTTTTGTTTTTCATGACAGAGTTTCTCAGTGTAGCCCTGGCCATCCTGGAACTCACTCTCTCTGTAGACCAGGCTGGCCTCAAACTCAGAGATCCACCTGCCTCTGCCTCCCAAGTGCAGGAATTAAAGGTGTGCGTGCCCCTGCCTCCCCACCACCACCACCACAGCCACTGCTGCCACCACCACCTGGCAGTATGTGCCTTTAACCATTCAGCTATCCCTTTAGTCCTAGCATTTGCAATCTTGAAGGATTCAGAGTAACTCTAACCCCGAGTTGCATTTCTACCTGATTAAAATTCAGAATTTCACAACAAACAGTCGCAAGGCTTAGTGGATTCTGGGCTTGGTTCGCACCATAGAGTAACTGTTGAAATTCAAGGCTAAATTGATTCTTCTTTGAAAGCCATCTTAAGTCTTCAAACAATGCATAAGCTTGTTGGGAGAGAAAACAAGGTCTTACTTCAATGAATTCTTCAGAGGCCTGATCGCCGTACATGGACAGCAGCTAGGTATTAAGCCCTTTAAAGAGTTACACACACACACACACACACACACACACACACACACACACACACACACACACACACACACACACACACACACACACACACACACACACACACACACACACACACACACACACACACACACACACACACACACACACAC
>CM052707.1:38227220-38270273 GCA_028551405.1 Uromys caudimaculatus
GTGACGTACTTCCTCCCGCGAGGCTGCGTCTCCTAAAGGTTTCATAGCCTCCCCAAACAGCGCCACCAGCTGGCCAAGTGTTCAAATGCATGAACCTATGGGGGGACATGTCTCATCTAAATACCTCAGGGCTTATCTGTAAGCATACAGACTAGAAGGGATCAGAGGGAGCTTAGCATCTGTTACTTCTGAACCGTAGGACTCAGAGTGACTTTTATTTTTTTTTTCATATCTGCATGTTTTTCAAAATGTCTCTAGTAAGTCAACATTACTTTATAACCACAAAAAGCAATTCATTTTAATAGTAATCTTTAAATTTTTGTGTGATTTTTTTTTCCTTGATGGTCTACAGGTTTTTCCTATGTTGCTTTGAGTCCACTTGATTTTTCTGAAGCCCTGCACTGAAATGAAAAGTTAAAAAGTGTTTCATTAAGAGACTTTCTCGCCCGGCAGTGGTGGCACACGCCTTTGATTCCAGCACTTGGGAGGCAGAGGCAGGTGGATTTCTGAGTTCGAGGCCAGCTTAGTCTACAGAATGAGTTCCAGGACAGCCAGGGCTACACAGAGAAACCCTGTCTCAAAAAACCAGAGAGAGAGAGAGAGAGAGAGAGAGAGAGAGAGAGAGAGATTGACTTTCTGTCTTTTCAATTAATTATACTTTTGTTTTCTACACTAAATGTGTGTGTTATCTAAAAATCATGAAACTGTTTATAGATTGACACACTGAGGAAGGTCAGTGAGTTTATTTGTGTAAGGATAAGACAATATTTAT
Source organism: Uromys caudimaculatus (assembly GCA_028551405.1). Classification (NCBI taxonomy): domain Eukaryota; kingdom Metazoa; phylum Chordata; class Mammalia; order Rodentia; family Muridae; genus Uromys; species Uromys caudimaculatus. The sequence goes on from CM052707.1 coordinate 38,227,993, forward strand.
AAACCAATAAGATGCAATGTTCTCCAGCTGTTAGAGACAAGCAGGGAGAGCAACACATGCAAAATGACATGGGAAGATGGTCATGAAATACCTGTGAGGTGAACAAATGCCTTACCAATTGGGAAATAACATCTGTTACACCCCCCCCCCCCCCGTGAGGAATAATGGCATATTTGAATACCTACTTACATGCACACCGGAAGTTCAGAAGGGTGTGGAGCAAGTCACTTGTACTGATTACTGCTTTAGAACAGAATTGGCAAAGACGTTTTTCTTAAATTATCCTATACTTTGTGAAATGCTGAAATATTTAGCTAGTTGGTTTGCTTGTGTAGACAGAGTCTCATGTAGCCCAGGCTGGCTTCCATGGAAGCTCACCCTGTGGTACAGGATGATCTTGACCTCCTGAGCTCCTCCCTCACCTCTCAAGTGCTAGGATTATAGAAATGCTCTACTGTGCCCAACTACCAAATGATAAAAAAAAAATCACTAAAATTGCATTCATGTCTTCAATATGTTCATCTACTCCAGGAGTTGTTGATACATTATTTCTTTCCCTGAACTCAGATGCCAAATTAAAATCACTGTTATCTTTGCCCCAAATATCCACAGTGTCTGTCATAAGCAGGTGCCCAGTAAATAATAATAAAATGAGACAATGGCCATCCTGGAGTACTGTCTGGTTATTTAAAGGCATGAAACCCCTATCTGAATTTTCCCTATGCTTTCTTATTTATCTAAGTGCTAATGATAGCATTCAAATTCACAATCCATGTTTTTAACTTTAGGAAGTGGGTCCACAGAAGACATGTCCTGCAACCCCCATTTCATACAATTCCTCTATGACATGTATACATACATACACTGTAATGGCTATTCCTGATTGTCAACTTGACTATATCTGGAGTGAACTACAATCCAGAATCAGAAGGCTCACCTGTGATCCAGATCTTGAGGCTGGGAGACACAAGTTTCTGACCTGGATCTTGGCATGGAGATCTTGAGGCATAGTGGCCATGAAAAGCTTAGGCCCAGGCAAGGCAGTACACACCCTTAATGCCAAGAGACTGAGGCAAGGAGATCTCTGAGTTCAAGATCAGCCTGGGACAAAACAAGTCCCAGATCCAGGTGTGATGGTACACACCTTTAATCTGGGCCACACCTTCTGCTGGAGACCTACATAAGGACATTGGAAGGAGGAAGATTCACTCTTCCTCACCTGCTTGCATTTACTTGCCAGCACATCTGTTGGAATCTACTTCTACAGAAGACCAGAATCAACTAACCTCGTGGGACTGAGCAACTACTAGATTCTTGGACTTCCCATTCACAGCTGACCATTGTAGGGGAGTTGGACTACAGACTGTAAGTCATCACAATAAATTCCCTCAATATAGAGAGTCATTCCATATGTTCTGTGACTTTAGAGAACCCTAATACATATACATATATTTAGATATATACATACATATGTGTGTGTGCATGTATATACACACACACAATTTCTGATATATATACATATGTGTGTGTGTGTGTGTGTGTGTGTGTGTGTGTGTGTGTATGTGTGTGTGTATGTATCAGAGATCCTGATGTGGCATCCACACCACTTGTCTCTTCAATTTATAGGTAAAAACAAAGACTCAGCTGGAAGAGACCGAATTGGAGACACCAACTTCCAACTGCAGACCTTGAGAGAGGTAAATTACATAGCTAATCCTTCTTAATAGATTCCAGAAAGAACATGGATGAAATTTCTCTTGATCTTTTTTTTTTTTTCCTCCTTACCCAAACTGAACACTTTGATCACTTGCAACCAAAAGGTGGTATTTAAAGAAATAGCACAGGTCGTTTTTATTATATACAGGTTCACAAGCATACTACCTTGAGTAGCTGTTAAAAGGGCTCACACTTCAAAAGGTAATTGACCTAAATTCTCCTTCCTGCTCTGCAGTCTGGTGAGTCTTCTCCATGTGCAGCCCTCCAGTGGATCTCACACATGGAAGAGATACACGAGGGTCCTCAGGAGCATGGGAATCTAGGCCACTGTGATCCGCACTAATTCAAACATTATTTTAATGCCTGTGTAGAGTTTGCTAAAACTTCTTAATTTCCGTGAGTGCCTGAGAGCTGCCAGTTGTACTCTGGAATGGATCAGAGGTGAATTTACAGAGGGGGACACTTTGAAGTGATTACACCTGCTTTGCTATATCGTTGGCTGTATGATAGGATGGAATTCCATCCCTCTGCTTTCAAAGGGTTTGTTTTGTTCTGGTTTGTGAGCAAAGTTACAAACCTGCATCTATGTAACAGAAGTCACTGTTCTCCAGGGGTGTGGCTCCAAACAGCCAACCTCAAGCTGCCTCATTTCCAAGTCCCTTAAAGAAGTGTTTCGATCTTGCTTTTGCCTTTTCAGATCTTCACTGGTTCTGTCGGGGTTTATAGTCTAGACCTACATCATTATTGTGATTCCTGGAATTATTTAACTTAAATTTAAATGGTATCTGCTAGTGATATTCTGAGGGTAATAGTGCAGTGGACTAAAGTTCTCCAGAACTTACTGGAACATAGAGTTAAGGTTCAAAACAGCTAGTACTGTTAAGGTTCAAAACAGCTAATCCCCTGGTTGTAGAAATCCTGTCAGCGTTGACTAACCATCATTTCAAACATCTTTGGAACAAACTGGAAAAAGCAAGCATCTTTGGTACATGAGCTTCCTGGAGTGTTCTTGGCTTTCTCCCATTTTGGGAAAATAATATCATTGCTGTCATTTTAGAACACTTCCACAAGCAGGCTTGGTCTTGATGCCCTGACTCATCTCTAAAGCCATATGCCACAAATGACAGCTTTCTGTTCGGTACACAATGAACCGGGGCAGAGGTCTGTTTGGGCGAATGAGTGTTGTGTTACCTGAGGTCATGTGTTAGCAGAGAAAGGCAGGGGACCAAATTTATAATTACTATTCATATTTCTGATGCACGCTGCTATATGAGCAACCACTCATTTTGTGACCACAAAGCTATAGCCACTGTTCTTGCTCTTTAGGTGTTAAAATGTGTGTGTGTGTGTGTGTGTGTGTGTGTGTGTGTGTGTGTATGTGTGTGTGCGTGTGTGCACGCGCGCGTGCATTCTTTATCTGTCCTTTGATATAAGAAGAAAGAAATAGTCTGAGGAAAGGGTATTAAAGCCGAGCTCCCCCTACCCTGAGATGATATGAATATGATATGATATGACCCTCATACAAAGTCAGTTAGTAATGAGGTCAAGAATGCTGAATAATTTAGCATACTTGGATCTTGATTTGTGATTGCCCAAAACTAATATTTCACAAGCCACATTGCACCTTGTCACCAAGACCTATTTCTCCCTCAAGATAATGTCCGAGTATTAATGGACCCAATTTGGTGGGAATTACCTAATTGGCTACAGTCACTTCAACTTGAACGTGACATTTCAGAGTGCTCATAGTCACAAGGATAAGTCGGAAGCTCGAGCAGCATGCTTGCTCTCTGTGGTAATTGTGGCTGAAGCTTGTGCTCTCCCCCAAGCTTATTATTTTGCAAGTTGTACACTCAGCTTTTTGTAAAAACTGTACCATCAGGAAAAATCCCTGAGGAGGCTGCTTTTCTCTTCCGGTTTCTGTAAGACCCTCCGATGAGGATGGCCAAACAAAATTCTGCCTGGCTGCATGGAAGTTCATTTAACCTCTACCCTGCCACCTGGTACAATAAGCATCGTAGTGCCAGGACTTAAGCAGAGGTCCTTACGCCTCTTTGTTCTGCAGAGTTTGTGAGTGTTGCACTAACCAAATCACTGCTGGTGAGTGGCATTAGTGGAGGGCACTGTCTATCGTGACTCTTTATCAGAAAGGTAAGTAGGAAATAAGAGTCTGCTTTCTGCTAGAATTGTCCTTGCTCCTGTTTGTGCCTGAGCTTTGTGCCTGTGAAAACAGCTCCTTCCTGAGGACTACAAAGACATCAGACAATGGGCTTCCGTCTCTAGTTTGTAACACTTTGTTCTTCTGATGCTCTACTGTTTCAAAGGATGCGCCTTCCTCCCTTTCTTCCTTCCTTTGATATTTATGGAGTAAATAAGATGATCCAGGTCCTGTGCTGGACACTGAAGATGCAGAGATAAAGCAATATAGTCTGTCTTCCAGGAGCTCCCTGGGTAGGAGGGAGAGGGGGGAGGGAGAGGAGGAAGGGAAGAGGGAGAGGGAGAATGGGGGGGGAGAGAGAGAGGGAGGGAGGGGGGAGGGAGGGAGGGAGGGAGAGAGAAGACAAGAAAAGAGAAGAGAAGAGAAGAGAAGAGAAGAGAAGAGAAGAGAAGAGAAGAGAAGAGAAGAGATAGATATCTGGTCAGTTATCACCCCACAATGGCAACCTAACTGGATAGCTAATCACTCCATAATGGCAAGTGACCTAAATGGCCAGAACAGAAAATGCCAAGAAGTCACACAGCCTCAGAGAGAAGGCAGGTCTAGACCTTGGCAGATGCTAGTGGTACGCGACTGAGAAGGAAAGATGGAGAGAGGGGACCAGGCGACCACCGCATGCAGAAGGGTCAGCAAGTTTAAGATATATGGCCAAAGGCAGGTGAAGCGGATCATGAAGGACTTTCCTACGTGCCTGTCCAGGTTTCCTGTGGTCAGCCACCAGATGCTTTCTTAGTTCCTCACAGCAGCCTTAGGATACAGCGTTACCCAAGGACAAACCAGTGTCCCGAGGAGCAGAAGGTTGGGTTCTAGTGGGACTCTACCACCTGTATCGGTTTGTCTTATTTAATACTTCTCTGTGCATCAGTAATTTGATATCAATGCTATTGGTCCTTCAACATCAGGGTTTCCCTGTATTGCTAGCATTTTCTGGGTGCTGTCAGCAACAGAGAGCTAAGGTGGTAAACTGGAGTCTCTTCACTGAGCCTATGAGCATCGGTCTGCAACCAGTCTTAACCAACAAGTCCTTGACCACACTGGCCAGAAGGGGCTGTCTTTTGCAATGGCGGTTTCTTCTGCCATGTCTTTTCACTCTGAGAAATAGTCTGATCCATAACGGCTAACAAAGGTTGTCCCGCTGCTTGCAAAAGAACAAAAAGTGCCCCGCTGGGTGTCCTACATGTGCGTGGGTGCAGCAGCAGGACAAGGGAATTTCAAGAGAGTCGTTAGAGGGTGTAAGAGAACCAGTATCAGACCGAGCATGGCAAAGGCATCACACAGTCATCAGAGATGATACCACACCTGAAAAGCAGGTTGCCTGAATGGGATTGGTGGACTCAGTGAGACCTGAGGGAAGCAGTAACATCTTCTACCACTGCCAAGACACTGGAACTTTGTCTCTAGAGGGCTTTATTTCCAGGATTATAGGTAACACCAATTTAGACAGGGCACCTCTTTCCAGTACAGAAAAGGGTGAATAGAAAATTCACAGCCTACTAAATAAAGGACTGCTGGAGAGCATGGGATGTAGAACCAAGCCAGGTGGGCTGGAAATCCAGCTCTGCCATTTACTCCCTTGTGTATCGAACTTCACTGAACCTCAGTTTTCCCACCTGGAAAATGGGTGCAACCAGCCTACCTCCAAGTAGGGACTACAATGATAACAGGATACTTATAAGATACTTAAATGACAGTCTAGCTCCTATCAAATGCTCGGAAGTGTGAACTATGGCTGACACTGCTGGCTTTCGATCTGTAAAATGGGAAGATGTGAATGAACAACCTCTAGGGATCCTTCCAGTTGTAACAACTGATAGAGTCACTAATTTGGGGAGAAAACTCTAATTTTGAGGACATGACTGCCCTCACCAGGGTTACACAGTGAGCAGAGAGGAAAGTGGAAAATCATAATTGAGACCCAAATCGTTCACTCTCCAGTCCTTGCGGCTTTATTAATGTCTTTTACGTTAATTTTTATAAGTTTTCTTTTCTTTTCCTTTTTTTTTTTTTTTTTTGAGATTGTAGCTCAGGCTGGCCTGTTTCAAACTCAGGGCGATCCCTCTTCCCCAGCCTCCTCGATGCTGTGATCATAGGCATGAGTCACCATGCCTCTCATTTCCCAACCTTAGATGTGCCAGAGACTGTTCAGAACCTAACCACAGCCTTTCTGCTCCCTAACCTCCTGCACCCTCGGACAGCAGAGCCCTGGGCCAGCCCGGTTTCCTTCTGCATTTATTGTTCGTTTGCTGGGGTTTTGGGTTTTTAACCCCTTGCACTCTCCTGCAAAGCATGAAGTGAGGAGAGCACAGTATTGTCTGTTGCCCTGGAGGAATTAAAGTGCAGCACAGCTTTGGACAACCTAAAGGACAATTTTAGAATTCAGATGGACGGGCTAGCGAGCTAGTGCATCTGCTGCCTGCCACACAAGTCTGCTGACCTGAGTTTAATCTCCAGAACCCACGTAGAAAAAAGTAGAAAGAGATAACTGACTGTACAGAGTTGTCTTCTGACCTCCATACGTGTGCTGGCACATGCATCTCACACACACACACACACACGCATGCATGCATGTGTACATGCACACATGCGCACACACACACAAGCAATAACAGTAATGCTAACATTTAAGATACTATTATGTTTGTTTATTTATTCTATTTATTTAGGTTTTTAATTTTTATTTTTTTTGTATGAATGTTTTCCTTCCATGTATGTCTGTGTATATCACATGCATGCCTGGTGCCCACAGAGGCCTGAAGAGGGTGTCAGATCCTCCAGAGCTGGAGTTACAGACGGTTGTGAGCCGCCATGTAGGTGCTGGGAATTGAACTCAGGTCCTTTGGAAGAGTGCTTTTAACTGTGGAGCCATATCTCCAATCCCTACTTTTTTGTATTCTGAGATGTGATCTTGTAATGTAGCCCATGCAGGTCCTAATTGAAAACCATTTTGCCTCAGCCTCCTGAGTACTAGGTTTACAGATGTACGCTGCTACCATACGCCATATCTTCTAGTATCTAGAAATCACGCATCTGCTGGTGGTGCCTGGACCCCTAGAAGACCAATAATCCATTTGGAGCAAGTGGAAGGCTCTTGTGCCCAATTTGGAGAAAAGACAGGTCTTTGGCTGTGGTTCTTTGTTTTAACTGTCCTGCATTCTTGTTGGATATAAATTCTTAGTCATTTCCGTTTGCCTCTTCAGGCAGCTATGGCTGTTCCTTAAGAGCTCAGGAGAGAGGGGAACAGAGAGGGAAATGGGGTGGGGACAAGAAGGAAATGGGATGTACTCCCAAAGAATGCTTCCTGCTTCTTTACTCTTTGCCACCCATTTTCCAGTAGGGGAGACCGAGTCTCTGGCTGGTGGAATGATGTTTCTTCCTTTGTTTACTGCGTCCTCTGTCTGTCCACCTCAACACCAGAGCTGTCAGTGTCCCCTTCACAGCTGAAATATCTATTCAGGGTATTTTTTTTTTCAAAGCAGTATTTTTTATTTGACAGCACCAATTTCATCAGACGAGGTTAATCCAATGATTTTAATTTGCAAATATCCTTCCTCTTTTTTTTTTCCTTGTCTTCCACATTTGATTTTGAGGATGTGTTTAACAATTTTTGAAGGTTTGGGTTTCAGCATCAGCCGGGCATAGAGAATAGGCCCTGGACAGTCTCAAAATCTGATTACATACAGGAAGCCACTCTTCTATAACCACTGAAAACTGTAAGTTGTCTCCAGAGCTGCTGCTAATGAGTGGAAGCTAACCTTTAGGACTCGTTAACATTCCACTGATGGAAAACTCCAGCGCACAGTCTCTCTCCCCTCACACTTGCACAGAAATCTATCTCTGTTAGGCATGCTGGTGTGTGGAGATTGGTCTGGACCCTCCCCCAAAGCCCTCCCCTTTAATCTCTTGGTCAGGTTTAGGCAGAGATCTTTAAACTATATAGATTTCTCTTTCACCCTGCTCAGGGAGTGTGTTGTGAATCCAAAGAAACATACAGAGTGTCTGAGTGTATATGGGTTCTGCCCAGTCTACCCCTATCCATTTAAAGCAGTGTAGTCCCCGATGCTCAGAGTAATGAATGGGGCGGGGTGGGGGTGCTCTGTACCTGAAGGTAGAAGTAAGAATGGAGGGACATAAGGAGTAGCAAGCCCCTACGTACCATGCAAACCTGGAAAATCGCAATGAGTTGTTTTCATGAATCCATTTGCAAGATGGCAGTGAACAGACAGCTGTTCTTATCACTAGATCCCTGTGTGGTGACAGCAGCTGCTCTCCTGCCCTGCCAGCAAATAAGACCTCCAAATCCTCCCAGAGTGCGGCAGCATCCGTGTGCGGCAGAGCATTTAAATTCACTCGGTACTCCTCTGTAAAAGGCCACCATTGACGGCACATGGCACCATCACCTCGATCACCTAAACAGATGGAATAACTGTTGGTAGAATTTGTGTTTTAATCACATTAATGTATTTGGCAGGGAGATCCACCTAAGTACACATTTCAAAGTCTGCCTTTGATCTCAGCCCCTTTGGGGCATTTTCCATGACTGATAAACTCTTCCTCTGAGTTCATAGACAAATGATAGAAATTGTGTTTTTAAAAGAAAGGGAGAAGGAAGCCAGACACCCACTTCCCATCTGGTCTCTCTGTCTCTTGGGAGATGAGAAGCTCTGAGACTCAGGGCATCTCACTCTCCTCTCACCTGCCTGGGCAGTTCCCCAAGAAGGACACTGCTGTCCACCCAGTTCCCTTCTCCCCCTTGAACACAGACACACACATGCTTAATGCAGAATCCACAGTCTCTGCCAAAGACGACTCCTGCTGTTCTGCAGAACCTGTTTGGATGCTTGTGGGGCGCTTACTGCCAACAGCTTCCCCAAGCGTCTCCCCTCATCCCCCTCACACGTGTCTTGGTTAGCTTTGTAATGTAACATGATAGAAATCAGAAGCCGAGCTTTTAATGAGAACACTCTAATTGTGCGATGGTTTCCTTTAACTATTCCACTGTGAGTAAGGCTCAGTACACACAGACAAGACCAAGCCCTGTGAACTTGGCGGTTTTGCTCTTACAGAGACTCAAAAGAGCAGAAGGTCGTGAGGGAAACATGATGGCCACTGAGAGCAAAGCTGCTACAGATCCCTGCTCAGAAGCTTCTCCACCTTGCCTGCTTTTGAAATGCAGGATCAGCTGCTTCCCTCCCTTCTTAGGATAAAGAGATCTGAGGAGGTTTTAAATTCGTAGATGAATTTTCTTGTTTGTTTGGTTGGTTGGTGGATTTTTTTTTTCCTTCTTTCTCCTCCACAGAACACAACTAGCAAATGATTGGATCTTTGACAGAACAAAGGTATTTTTGATGGCTCTGTAATCTAGTGCGCTAATGTTCCCAGTCCCCTCATTGTCTTGCTGTCTGATCCCATCCCTTCTGCCAGACAGTCACTGCGGGATGAGTCACTTTTAATGTCTGATAATCAAGGTGAATTTTCAAAAAGCTGCCATTTTGGAATTATGCACTATATCCCAGTGTCAGGGACTAGCAGAGGAGGAAGGGTAAGAAAAGGCTAAGATAGACACCTACTGCATGATTGGGGAACTGCAGGACCCAGCCAGCATGGTGCCAGACAAGATGTGTCCGGAGGGTCCAAGTCGATCAAGACATACATGATGAGAAAGAGACTATGTTAATTATAAATTAAAAATAACTTCTATGATAATGAAGATTATATGCACAGGAGAAAACGTCTTAGTTAAAACAGACTAGAGGGATAAAATTAAAACACAGCCATTTGGGGGCATGGATTCTGTACCTACTGAATATATTGTGGTCTATTAACTAACCTAATACAAACTTAACATTTGAAAAAGAATAGAAGGGAATTGTAGCAGTCTCCACGGAGGCTGTATTGTCTGCCATCCTTACTTAATGCGCTATCTGCTAAGAACATTGCCTAGCTGATGAACGAACACAGCCTCCCTCCAGCCAGGGAGACAGGATATTTCTAGAATCGTTTAAAGGAATACACACGCCACCCCACCCCCAACAACAACAACAAAAAATCCCATTAAGCCCAGTGAACTAGCCAGAGAGATGGTAGAAACCCAAGGCAAACAAAGGGATCAAACATTCTTTCCTGTTTTGACTATTCAGGTATAGGGTGGTCACTGTCTTCTCTGAGGTAATTAACTAGGGCCACGGCTCCAAATTGTAGACTTTGTTTTTAATTGTGGGCATTGTGTTAAGTGGTGGGGTGGCTGAAGGAAGATGATATGGGCATAGCCTGCGAGTTCTGTTTATTATCCAGAGACGTGAACGCTATAAATAGGGCCAGGCTGTTTTGACTAGGGAAATACTGTCCTCATCACAGCCGGGAGATGCTGAGCTAAAACTGAAGCTTCAAAGCTTTGTCCCGCTTTGGAAAAGCATGAGGTTTTTCATGACTGTTTCAGTGGCTGGTCAGAGAGTCTGCAGGCGCTTTATCTGTCCTGGGGAAGGGAAGAAATAGCATTTCAGAGAATGCTATTTTATAACTGTGATGGATGCTTGCATGTTTCCTGGGCATCCTCTGTGTACAAGTTGTGTTTACAGATTATTACTTATATTATCTACAATGGTTACGTGTGTGTGTGTGTGTGTGTATGTGTGTGTGTGTGTGTGTGTAGGTGGGGGTATTGGGAGTGACAGAGATACATATATGAGCACATATATGCTGAGTCCAATAAAATGGCTATAAAATAGGCATATGAAGAGGATTTGTAGTTGCTGCATGGCTGTTCTCATGCACATAAAAGAAGATTTAAAATCCAGAGACTATTTGAGCTGTAAGCAAGTCCTTAGAGGTCATTCAGTACAGTCCTAATTGTAGTAAGATGGCAGAAAAGTGACTTGTCCTGTGACGCTCAGCTAGAGGTCGGTAGGTGCCAGGCTAGTGCTGGGGATCTTTCTCTGAGCTCAGCACACATTTCTGTTGCTGTGCACTCTCTGCAGCGTGGCTAGCCATGATTCCAGCGTAGACACCAGGGGGAAGAAAGAAAAACCCCAGAGATTCACACATTTATAATCTTGAAACACAGGAATAAAATGAAACATGGTATGAATTAAAAAAAAAAAAAAAAAAAGACGAGATGGGGATAGAACATGTTTCTGACAGACAGAATATTCTCTACCTCGTCCACCATTCCATTTGAAGGCAGAATTGTCCTTTATCACTAACAGAGGCATTTGGAGGTGGCTAAGAAAGCAGGGGCTGCTGGCACACACGATAGAGCTTTCTTCTTGTCTGTGTGTGTGTTTTCATCAGGAATGTCAGACTCAGCCTGAGCCACATAGACCTTGACTCTCTAGGCTCCACAGATGACCAGACATAGCAGATGCTAGGAAGGAAATAGGACTTCCTTTTATTTCTAGACTAAACCCTTAGCAAGTGCAGGTAGCCTCGCTCTCTGTTCAAGTCTGCCAGCTATAATCTGGTAGGTGTTTTTGCCTCTGTAATTTGCATTTCTCTTTTGCTGTGTTCTGACTCCTGTGTGGGTAAAATCTGCTTAGCATCCTGATGCCCAAAAACCCTTGTCAGGTCAAGTTCACCTTGTGTTTTAATATTAAACATAGGAATTTCCTTCACAAGCACCAAAGAGAACAGGAGCATTGTCAGAGGTGCACGGTGGTAACCATGGTGAAGCAGCCATCACTGCAAACCAGAGCAGGGCCTCCCAGCAGCTGTTTTCTTCTAGAAGAATAAAAAGAAAGACACACACTAACAACTAAAAAGAAAAACCAAAAGTAACATATAAATCAAGACTGTGTCTTAGCAGGGCAAATGATCCTTGGGAGACAAAGGAAGGGATCTAAATACTACACATTAGGTAAGTCATTTTATTTGTTTTTATTAATTATAATTGTGGGAAGCGTACATGTGGAGGTCAGGTGACAAACTTATGGTGTTGATTCTCTTTGTCCCCCTCTCTGTGGGTTCTGGGGAGCCAATACACATCGGCAAGCACCTAATCTGCTGAGTTATCTCCGTGGCTCCACTGTAAGAAATTCTAACAAGATGAAGGATGGAGATGTCATGGCTGGTAGACAATGGAAATGTTACAATGAAACAAATGTTGACTCACGAATTGTGGCTCCTTTAAGTCCATGTGTGGCTGGTGGTGTTAACCTGGAAATATGTAGTTTTGTTCCCCCCTTGGAAAACTATTGGGGTGTTGTTGGGACTTCTATTTCAATGGTTCTGTTAGAAATAGGGGTTCTCAGCCCTACGAACACTCATGGAGAGTAGGGGAGAAGGAGAGAGGTGTCCTATGGGTTCTCCTACATTCAGCATCATCTGTGGGCTCCACCCAGCATACACTAGTGCTATGTCCTCAGAGAGTTTTCAGTTAGAAGTATTTCCTACCATTGTCAAGTCCCCTATGGAAAATAGCTTCTGGTTGAAAACAGCTAGATGAGAGAAGATGATACTTTAGAAAAGAGACCCTCTCATCCCATGTTTTGGAGACAATATTTACCTACACATTAAGTTCCTGCCTTTGAGAGTAGGATCAAAGTACAGAAGGTGCCTTCTGGCTCCCGAGGTTACTTTTGGACAACTTGCTTCCAAGGAACACTGAACGCTCAAGAGACTGATAACCCAATCTGACAGCAGCATGCTTCCCAACGTCACTGAGGAATGGGTTGTTGAGATGCAGAGTTCACGGGACCCAATGGGCTCAAAAAGTACAGTTTTGAAAGGGATGTAAGACCAACAAAACCTTCCGGAAGAAGTTAAATACCCAATGAGATGGAAAGACATACCATGGTCATCGATCGGAAGATTTGATATTGATAAGATCATAACCCTTTCTGTACACAGCCAACACACTGGGTTTTCCTATGTGACCATCTAAAGCAACCGTGACTTGGAGACCACATCTAAGAGGTTTCAAGACCCAGAGGAGATCGGTTTTTTGGTTTTGTTTTTGTTGTTGTTGTTGTTGTTGTTGTTGTTGTTGTTGTTTTTCAATGAATTCTTCAGATGTACCCAAGCAGGATAATGAGGAAAAAGAACTTTTCAGAGCCTTGAGGAGCAATAAATGAGGAAGCCTAACTGGAAAGTGGGCATGGAATCCAGTTAGGAGATAGCCTCTAGCCCTAATCCCCCACCCCTTTTATTTTTGTTCCACAGAGACTTCAGCCCAGTAACAGGCTATAATTTCTATTCTTTCTCAATGTAAATAGAAATGTCTACTGTGGCCACTCTTGAACATCTTCTGCCATATTTTGAATATGTGGGCACAAGTAAATAAGCTTCTTAGCCCTCTGTGCCTGGGTCAGGAGGAGCCACCCTAGACCCTGGCTTGAGTCTGTGAAGAGATTACATGAGCCTTTAAGGTCTTCTCCAGAGAAGAGTGAAAATATTTTACCCACAAAATGAAAACGCATATGTGCTCATGAGAGCAGGTAGCAGTGGGTTTTAGTGCTGTTCTCGGTTGTTTGCTGGCTCTGAAGGGAGTTTATAGGTGTCAGTCGTTCTCACTTGATTCCCAGCACTCGACAGTAAGCAGTGCTGCCTTTTTGACACAGAGCACAGTTACAGACTTTCTTATACCAGTGTAATGTGCATGAAGGTGATACAGTTTCCCACAGATGCTTACAAAGCATCTCATGGCTTCCTCCACCCCACCCCAACACCAGCATCTGAAGACATTGTGCACTACTGAATTAACTCCGAGTCTTGGCTGAAGAAATGATGGTTATGACCTTGACTAGGTCTTGGGTGTGATGAGCCTTAACATGTATAGATATTTAGATATATGTCAGTGCCAGCAATACTACTAAAAGCACCTCCCAACTTTATCTTCTGATATTTGGACATTGGAAATAGTTGAATTTTTCACTCCGCCTTTATGACTTGTATGTTCTTTCTTGGGCTCCAATTTTCTTGCACTTTGTTAAATGAAGTCAATAGGAACTAAGGAATATTACCAACATGCTGTTTCTCATCCTTTTTGCCAAAATCCACAGTGTCATCGAGTATATAATCTGGTCTTTTAGGAAAGCCAGGCCTAATCAGTGCAATTTTTAAGTGCAAAACCAGACAAATATTGGGGAAGGCATAAATAAATCCAACGCTTTTGTAATTAATTCATTAAACATGTCAACAAACCAGGAGTACAAAAACATCTTCACACTAAAATAGGACATCAATAAAAATTCCAAAGCAGATATTGGAGCTGGGAGATTGAGGACCAGGAGGAAGATAGGATCTGTCTCTTGCTGCTTCAGTATTGTGTTAGAGGGTTAGCCAGTGAAATAAGACAAGAAAAAAAAAAGTAAAGCATGCAGCTAGGTCATAAAGGAAGAAGTAGGCATATCTCTACTGTAAGTAACATGATCTTGTCGGTAGAAAATCCTTAGGTACCCATGAAGGAGCAACAGTTGAGAAGAAGGGACCAGTGGGAGAGAGGAGCAGCACAGAGTAATGGGAGGTGCACGTGATCAACATGCATTACCTATATGAATGAAATGGTTACTATGAAACCCATTACTATGCATTGTCTTTGTTAGGGCTTTACTGCTGTGAACAGACACCATGACCAAGGCAACTCTTATAAAGGGCAACATTTAATTGGGGCTGGCTTACAGATTCGGAGGTTCAGTCCATTATCATCAAGGTGGGAGCATGGCAGCTTCCAGGTAGACATAGGGCTAGAGGAGTTGAGAGTTTTACATCTTGTTCCAAAGGCAACTAGGAAAATACTGACTTCCAGGCAGCTAGAGTGAGGGTCTTCAAACCCACACCCACAGTGACACACTTTCTCCAGCAAGACCATTCCTCCTAATAGTGGCACTCTCTGGGCCAAGCATATTCAAACCACCACACACCTGATTGTTACACGCCAATAAAGCATTTTAAAGAGAAACAACTGTGGGGGCTGGAGAGATGGCTCAGTGGTTAAGAGCACCGACTGCTCTTCCAGAGGTCCTGAGTTCAATTCCCAGCAATTGTGGCTCACAACCATCCATAATGGGATCCGATGCCCTCTTCTGGTGTGTCTGAAGACAGCTATAGTGTACCCATATAAATAAAATAAAGTCTTTTGAGAAAGAGAGAGAGAAACAACTGTTAGAGCCAGTGAATGGGTTTAATTGTGTTACATAATAAAAGCTCAAGATGCAAATTCAAGTGTCTTTCTATGTCCTAACAATGGATATCCAAAAGTGAAAGTATGAGAACAATTCCACTTTTATAACAGTATTAAAAATAAAATACTGAAATAAATTTAACAAAAATTTAAGACTTGTGACTACAATTTTTTTTCCAAAGGCCTTAGAGACCTAAATAAACAAGAAGGCTCCTGTTGATATGAGCAGGAAGATGTGGTGCTGTCAAGGTCACACCACTTCACAAACACATTTATCCCAACCAAAGCTCAGCTGCTTGTTCCCAGAAACCGATTCGCTCGTCCTAATATGTATATGGTCATTCAAGGAACCCCAAATAGCCAAAATGCTGAAAAGAGGAAAACTAGGGAACTCACAGTTTGCAATTTTATAACTTCTACAAAACCAACCAGGTCATCAAGGTCGTGTATTAGTGATGTAAGGATCAACAAGGCCGGCTCAAAGGAAAAAGAATTAAGTATAGCTTTATATTGTTTTCAAAAGGGTGCTACAAGGATTCAGTGAGGAAAATATAGTCTAATCAACCAGAGGTTAAGACAATTAGATATTTATATGCAAAAGATACGCCATATACAATAATTCAGATTAATTCAAGATGAATCATAGACCTTTGCCTAAGATAGATATCCAGAAAACCCATAGTCTAGATTAAACAATGGTTTCTTAGATATGACTCCAAAAGTAACAAAAGAAAATAGACAAGTCATTAAAATGCTTTAAAGACCCCATAACAAAAACCAGGACCTGGGGTTGTGGATGTGGGTCAGGTGGGGGTGTGCTTGCCCAGCGCGCAGGAAGCCCTTGGTTCAACCCCTAGCACTTCATAAGGCCCACGTGGTTGTGAGCCTGTCATCTCAGAACTCAGGAGGTAGAGGCAGGAGGAGCCGAAGTTCAAAGTCATCCTCAGCTACATAGTAAAATGGAAGCCAGGTTTGGTATCATGAGACTTTTCCTCAAAAAAAATATTTTTAAAAATGGAGAAAATATTTTCAAGTCATCTAACTACTAACTTCTGTTCAGAATATGTGGAGAACCTTTGCAAATCAGCACTGGAAAGCCATTCCAACCTCAAATGTGCAAGGAGTTGGATAAAGATTCCTGAACAAGGGCATGTAAATGGCAGTGAATACACACAGACATTCTCACTATTGTTAGTCACTAAGAAAATACAAACCAAAAGCAAATGAGTGGCTACCTCACATTCACAAGAAGAGCTGAAGTAAAAATGGTGGAGAGCAGGGTTGAAGAACCCTCAGTGGACGTCAAGGACCGCAGCACCCAAAGGAAGACTGTAGCAGCTACCCAACGGTCTAGCACTCAAACTCCTGGGTGTGTGCCTGAGAACATGAACTATGTATCCACACAAGAACATCACAGTAGCGAGGTACTGAGGACACAGTACAATATGGAAGAATCTCGGAGGCTTCCGAGTAACAGAAAGAAGCCACAGAAACCAGGTCGCTTATGCTTAGTTACACATAAGGTTTAAAATGGGCAAAGCTACAGAGATAGGTTTATTTAAAAAACTGGAGTCATGGTTGCTAGGGGAGGAGAGGGTTATGGTTTGAGTCTGAAATGTCTGTCACAGGCTTGTGCATTTCAGGCATTGGTCCCCAGGTGGTGGCACTATTTGGAACATTCAACCACCTCTGGGACTATGGCCTAGCTGGCAGAAGTGGGTCCCTGGGAGTAGCCCTTGAAGGTGATATTGCTTCTGATCCAGCCCAACCTGTCTGATTCCTGATACCCCAGGATGTGAGGGACCTCTTCCACATGCTTCTGCTACAGTAAACTCTGTCACGCCTTGCCTGTCATGATGGACTGTGAGCCACATGATCCTGTGCCCACTGAAGCGGCTTTGCCAGGTACTGTCTCACAACCAGGAGAAAAATCATTCAACAGAGAAGAAGAAACAAAATGGCTACTTACACCTCCAAGTGTTCCTTTGGGGTGATTAAAATATTATACAATCGGCAGTGATGGCTACCCAAAGATGAGCCACACACTTTAAAGGTTAAGATTCAGTGGCTAAATTGTATCTCAACAAAGTTACAGTAAAAAGCCAACAATAATAAATAAAGGTGGTTTTGGAGTGTGATCAGTCGATTATAAAGATGTATACCCCATTCAGCCTGTACAAAGCATCCACCAGCCACATGTTTAAATGAATAAGAGACAAATGAGATTAATGAGGGTATGGGAAGTCCATCTCCACTCCAGACTTAAGCCATGTGCCATTCACACTTTATTATATAGTGTGTGTATATGTGTGTGTTATGAATATGTGTGTGCATGTGCATATGTGTAGTGTATGTGTGCATGTCTGTACATGTATGTGTAAGAGTGTGTATGTGTGTATACGTATGTATGTATATATGTGTATATGCATGTATTCTATGAGTGTGTATGTATACACATGTAAAAGTGTGTTTTGGAGTGTTTGTGTGATTTTAGTGGTAAGTAATTACCCTGATGAAGAGCTTCTAATCTGCATCTTCAACACTGAGACTCTTATGTGCACCCTTGACTTTAGGTGAAATAGACCTTGGTTTTCCCATTAGCACCGTCTAAAAATGATCTGCCTTACCATTTTGAGGGTAAACCCCCCCCCCCAGACTGTTTCATACACTTTGTGTTTCTTTCAAGTATCCCTGGTAGAATCGATTGCCGTCTCATCCGAGATGCCCCTCTACCTTGGTCTAACTCACTTCTGTCAGCCCCCCAGTGCGGCTGCTTCTCCCTTGTATCCACGCCCACCATGACAGATCACAAACTCCGAGGTAGCGCTGAGCTAACATCCATCTCGATGCCAAGAGCATGCTCAGGCTGTGTCTGTAGCCCTGAACTGCCCCCCCACACACACACACACATACTTCCTGTATTTCTGCTCTCCACTCTTGGAAACCTGCCTCCTCATACGTTTTCTATTCTCTAATCTCTGCATGCCAGTCCACTCAAATCATAGTTCAATCTCTACATTGATGATTGATTTCTCCATGTGTCATGCCCATTTCCTGGTTGCTAAGGCTGCCTCTACCATTTAACTTTTGGCTATCATGAGATCCAACTCATGAGAGTCGTGTCAAGCCCATGCTGTAACAGCGTATCAAGCCACGGCGTGAGGATGGTCCATCTACAACGAGATTTTAAAGGAAATAAGGATCTCTGCTCACTCTTTCCTTCGGTTGTCACTACCTCATCAATACCTCTCGGACCCTTTATCCTAAAGCAGTAGTGGAGCTGGGGAGCTGAGGCCTTCCTTTTGAGGTTCCAACACAGACTGCACGCCTTCTCCCAGAAAGCCGACCCTTTATTAGAATGGAACGGGCTTCTGCGTGGTGGAGGGTCATGGTCCAACAGATGCTGAATGAACCTGCTCCCCAGCCAGTGTTCCAGTCCTGGTCCATTAGCCTATCAGTGAGCTATCATAGCAGTTGACCGACTGAGACTAGTAAGGATGGAGGACATTCTTCATGGCTGATTGAGGGACTGAAAAATCCATAACTAAAAATATGATCTATAGTCATAGCATATATGCGTGTACATACATGTATATACATATATTCATTCTCTGGTAAGGTTTTATTCTAGGCAACAATGTTCCTCTAGAGTGGTGGTTCTCAACCTGTGACCTCCTTGGGGTTGCCTATCAGATGTTTACATTACAATTCATAACAGTAGCAAAATTACAGTTATGAAGTAGCAACAAAATAATTTTACGGTTGGGGTTTGCCATCACAGGAGGAGCTGCATTAAAAAGTCGCAGCATTAGGAAGGTTGAGAACCGCTGCTCAAGAGGCTTACCACTTACATGGCTATTTTGTTATCCCAGTCAACTTGGCCTGACTAGAGATGGACACTTTCCAGGCTACGGAGAGCCAAAATGTTTTCAGTCATTAATGAATGTCACCTTACCATCAATTAACAGATTAGTGTGTGACTTTGTTAGGAGACTCTTACAGGGGGTGGGGGGGGTGCTGTGTGTGTGTGTCTGTGTGTCTGTCTTGTCTGTGTGTGTATGTGTGTGTGTATCTATCTTGTCTGTGTGTGTGTATCTGTCTTCTCTGTGTGTCTGTCTATCTTGTCTGTGTGTGTGTGTGTGTGTGTGTGTGCGCGCGCACACGCGCACTCGCACGAACGTGCGTGCCTGTGTATGCATTCATGCGGATGCCAGTTCAATACCTGGTGTCTTCCTTAGTCACTCTTCACCTTATGTTTTTATGTGCATGTGTGCATAAAGTTGTAGGCACATGTGTGAGAGTGAAGGTCAGAGGACAACTCCCAGGAGTCTGTTGTCACCTGCCACCTTGTAGGATCCAGGAAAGGAACCCAGATCGTTATGTCTTCATGCAAGCATCATTAGCTGCTAAGCCACCTCACAGGCCTCTTTATCTTTTTTTTAAAGATAGGATCTCATTTAAAATGGAGCTCACTGGTTCAGCTAGGCTGGCTAGCCATTGAGCTCCAGGGACCTGCTGACTCTGTCTTCCAACCTCTGGGATTATAGACATGGGCCACCGCACCTGGCTTTTTACGTGGGTGCTGCTTGGGGATCCAAACTCGGGTCTTCACGATTGTACAGCAAGCATTTTCCTCACTGAACCATCTAACCAATCCCTTGAGTCCTTTAAAACAGTACCGCCCAAAGTGTGGCCCATGGACCAGTGCCAGTCTGTGACCTGGTTTTTGGAGATTGGTATTGCGACGAATGCAGAAACATTAAGAATAAGAATGTAGATGTTTTAATGGCAATTTGATACAGTAATTATGTGCCTACATAACCTAGTCATTAAAAACAGTCCTTATGTTTTACATTTCTTGTGGTTCATTCATCTAGTATTAATTTTAGTATGTTTTACAAAAAAAATATATACTAATCTAAAATTAGCTATTTTTTTAAACTGGTCTTTACCACAGATGGTTTGAGGGATGCCAATCTAAAATATCATGTCCCATTGCTTCTCATTTTCCCTTATTCCAGTTGTCAGACTGCCATTCTCTCTGAATATGTGAGTTTTGAACCATCTGGTCCTCTTTTCCTTTCAGACAGTAGACATGTCAAAGACTTAAAGCATTGGCAATGCCCTGACTTAGAGACCTTTGTGTTATGGGGTTCATCATGGACATAAAACTAAAGGGGGACTCCTTCAGCTACTTGAACGATGTATGTGCTGTTTGTGGGGGAGGGGGTAAGAAAGCTTGTCTCTGGTGGTTGTGGCTTTGGCAGCTATGATCTCCAAACTGTAAAAATGGGCTTTACTAAGTAGTTCCCTCAACAAGCATGGTCCCAAGATCATGTGGACCAGGAGACACTGGAGAATCATGTTGACCCTTGCCCCTTCCAGCATGGCTGCTGCATCGTCTCTACCCAGTCCAATAAATGTCACATCTCTATGGGCATTATTTCAAGTGGGCTGATATATCACCCATTGTTATATTTCATTTGATTCTCGGGCCGAACAGTCACCCTGTCTCGAGGAGAACCATGTTTAACTGATGATGCCTTAACCTATGACATCATATTTTTTAAAGAACACTGTTGGAGGACATTGATATCTATTGCCATTTGCAGCTCCTTTTCATCCAGATTGATGACACACGTGCTGGTGACAGGGAGGTGAGTGATGACAGGGACTGAGCAAAGCCAGCACCAAGGATGCTGCTGGGGGATTACCACAGAGACCCAAACACAGAGTGGAGAGGGACCGATCCAGGGCAGCGACGTGTGTGTGGGGAAGGGATGGGGTAGAGATATTCAGACAGAATCTAGTGTCTCCACAGAGGCTGGCAGGAGGAACGGATGAAAAGTTGGTAGTGGTCCTGAGTGCTTGGCTTGTAAATAGCCAGATGGGCAGAGGCACGGTAGGAAGAGAACGGGAGGGTCACTCTGAGCATGTGGAGGTTGCGTTCTGTGCCTAGGTCATCTAGTCAGTTGGATACAGAGACCAAATCAGGAGAGAGTTTAGGCCTAGAAATGTTGAGGGTTTGCTCTTTTCCTTTGTGAGAGATTCCCAGTCTAGCCCAGGCTGGCCTCAAACGCATAGTGCTCCTTCTCCTTCAGCTTGTCAAGGGCAGGGCAGACCTGTGTATATATATGCGTGTGTGTGTGTGTGTGTGTGTGTGTGTGTGTGTGTGTGTGTGTGTGTTTATATGTGTGTGAATGTGTTTGTGCCTGTGTGTTTGTATATGTGTATATTTGTGTGTATGTCTGTGTGTGCCTGTGTGTGTGTATTTGTATATGTGTGTTATATAAAATTGTAGGTTTACGTGTAATATCTTAAAGTATCTTAGAGATATTTGTGTTCACTCAACCACCCCTTAAAAGGTAAGATTTTTTTTTTATATAGTTATGATTCTTCCACTTACTGTGTGATAAAGTTGGATGTCTGGGTCTATCCTAATAGTTTGTATATGGACATCATGAGAGTTTATGAAATCCAAATCAATCAAATAGATCCATTTCATTGTTTCCTAAACTGGGAACTCAAGTCCCCTCACCTCAGATGATCCAACTTCCCTGCATCTCTCTCTCTCTTCATTAGCAGTCCATAAAAGCACACAAATGTATGTATTAGGATTTTATGTGTGTCAGCCCATTGGATTCAATTCAATCATCACATGACCCCTAAGAGGTATCATTAAACCCATTTACAGATGTGAAAATGGACTCAGAGAAATTACACAGATGGGAAGTGGCTGAAGTCACCGCTCTCTACAGTTTATATCTCCAGTCATTCGGCGACATATACCGTTGGGCGTCAACAGCCTTAGGGCCCCACGCTCTACAGGTCAGTCCAAGTGGAAATAATTCTGTCTTTCAACCAAATCAGCCACAAAAAATGCACGTGTATATGTATGTATGTATGTATGTACGCACGCATGCCCACATGTATGTATGTATGTATGCATGCACACATGTATGTATGCCATGACCCACATTCCCTGGGAAGTTCTACTTAACATACTTGTCCAGACACACATATGTGGTATTTCAGGTCCGTTACTGTGGTTGGTATAGGACTGATGTTCACCAGGTAATCAATGATCAGAAACAACCTAAATATCCAATAACAGAAGTATAGTAAAATAGTATGGGTCAATATCTACCACTTACAGAGTGCTTCCAGTGTGCAAGCTACACACGTTGTCTCTTCTGTGACTTAGCCTGGGTAGAAATCACAGTCACGGAGACTCTCATCAGTGTAGATGGGAGGTCTGAGGCTGTGTTAGCTGGTTTCACATCATCCCACAGCAAAGGACTGGAGCGAAGTTCCACACCAGGGATGTCTGACTTTTAAGTGTGTGTCCTTCTGCTGCCTTAGCTGTGGTAAATCCTCATAAACACGCCCCATGTGTCCCTCTGAGCCCTACTTCCAGGGATGATTTAAGTGTATAAGAAATAGTGTCAAATCTAAACAAAAACAAAAAACCAAAATAAACAAACAAAAAAAATGGCCCTCAAGCATAAAACATACATGCAGTCACCTCAATTTCATTAGGTGGACAAATGTCATACAATGAACTGCTATCATCATCCACACCCTACACTCCAAAGGAGGGCTACCTCTCCAGCGCATCCCAGCACAGCCCACAGGGCTGCACACGCACTCACAGTGCTGTGTGTGCGCGTGCAAGGGAAACCGGCCTGTGCACTGATGAGCCACATAACCTTGAAGTTAGCTCCCCTGCATCTCTTCCTTCGCCTAGTAAGTGGGGACGTTTAAGCTAAATGGTCTTTATAATTCCTAAAACCGATAAATTTTATAGTCTTTTTTTTTTTTTTTTTTTTAGCACAAATGGGATGGCAGAGGACATAGAGGTAACCTATTAAATTCTTGCCTTGATTAGACTGACATGGGCACAAAGAAGGGGCGGGCCCTTTGCTTAGGTCTCAGCCTGCTAGTAATACGATAGTGCGTTCCAATGCATTCCACATCCAGGCACTGTTCTCAACAACAACCAAAAGCATTATTTTCTCATTTCATCCTCATTAAAGCCTTTGAGGTAAGCATTATTATGCATCATTATCCCCACTTTTGATGATGCAGATCAAGGGGTCAAAGTCATACAAGGTCTCGCTGATATATTACTGCCAGGTTCAAGACCAAACGTTCCTTCACGAATCCCCAGACTGTTGTTGGTTCAGATGTGACATATTCATCTGTTTGTTATTTCAACAAGCCACCATAAAGGGGAAAAAGAAAAAGAAAAAAAAAAAAAACAAAAGCAATTCTTCTCGGATTTTTGTTTTTACTGTAAGAGGTGAATGGGTTCTGAAGTTCTGAAGTTAAACCAAGAATGGTCTGTAACTGGGACAAATGGAAGCCTTTGGAGCTGTCTCTGCATCTTTTAGTGAGAGGCCAACAAAAGGACATTAGTTTGACACAGCTAATGGGGACGGAAATAGTCACTTGTCATTAGTATCTGGTTATTTTAATGAGAATTAACCCCAGAAACACTTGACTAAGCAGTGGAAGCAGGGATATCACCTGAACCCTGACAAAACCAGGGCTCATGACCTCAGGAGAAATAAATCAGCCCAAAGCCCCCCACTGTACTAATTGTCCAAATTATGAACATTGCAGTCGCAAGATAACTATAGCCCAGAATCACCTAATGACCAAAGAATTCTCAGAAGAAATACACGCTGCTCTGAGAACCCAGCCCAGTCCGATTGAATAACAAAGCATAAACGTGTCATTTCAGAAAGAGAGGGATGCCACAGCACAGGATGTAATCTCCAGCTGAGACGATCTGTTCTATTGGCATATAGACCTGAAGGGAAGAAGTGTGCAAGGGCGTCTTACACAAACATCCTTGGCCCCAGAAGGTTGCTGAGATGGGGGTGGGGCACGAACACACATGGACACAGGCACTCACAGCTCAATAGGATGGCTTGATCCCATAATATGGCCTTTAGGTAAAATAAGAAAGCCAGATGACTGGTTCAGTGGCAACCCAGTCTGATTTCTTGAAACATAACTACTCATCTTGCGTGTGTGGACTGTATCCAGAGGGTTGTATCTAAATAAGAGTTTCCAGGATTTGGTGAGTGGCTCTCGACTTTTCTCTTGTTTTGACTGTGCTAGGGGAGTGAAGGGAAAAGTCCCGAAGCACAGATACTGGATGGGCACTCTGCTAGCTGTCATCACTTCTGCCGATTCCTGCTGCCACCAAAACACGAACAGTGTCATTCCTGAGACTTGAGGGGAGTGGGGGAGGGAACCCTCAGTGATTTGTCTTCTATGTCCTCTGAGGTGTGGGGAGGACTCTGTCATTGACTCTACCCAGACATCACTGTCTTCTTTCAGATAGTTAGGGGTGTGACTATTCTGAGGCTCTGGTTTTTTGAGAAATGGTAAAATATGAAGGAACATGATGTGCCAGGAGTTCGGAGTCGACCTTTAAAATCAACTTACTCACAGGTGTCATTAATTCTCCATTATTACATTTATTTACATAAGGAACCTAAAATAAAGGAAGTGTGTGTCAGAGCACTTTGATCCCATTTTAAATAAAGCCTAATACAATTTAGGGAGCCCTTAGGGCTACCTATAGACTCTGTGGGGGACATAAAGGCATAGTGTGCGTTGCTTAAGGGTCTTGTAACCCAGTGAAGGGGAGGTTGATGCCATTGCAGCCCGAGTAGAAGGGACAGTATAAGCATTTCTACAAACAGGTTTGTCATCATTCAACAAGGATCGGCTGGCACTGTGCAAACCCCCAAAGTGGATGACCTCTTCTATGGAGTGATGTCATAGAAGTGACAACTTGGCCTGGGCTTTGAAGAAGAGATTAAAGGTTGCCAGGCAGAGAACTGTAGCAGATGTGATACAGAGGCTGTGACGGAGAAGTAAAACGACAGTCTGCTTGGGAAACAGCAGTCAATGAGGCAGGAGTCATGGTGTACCATTAGAGTATCTGTATCTCTATCACGAGAGGGATGCCTGAACAGGCTGCCTGTGCCCTGGTTTCACATGGCGACATATACAAGTTCCAACTTTATTATTCTCTGTTCTGTGGACACTGGAAGCCTGGGGCAGAAACAAGTTTGCATCAACACCGTAAGACCATAGGACTGCCCATAGAGGTATAGGAGACAAAGGGCAGTGGGAGGCTTTTGCAGAAGTCCAGACAAGAGGAAGCCAACTTAGGATGGAGGAGGATAGAGGAGACAGGCAGGTGCAGAAGATACGTGGGTTGCAAACTCCACAGAACAGGGCACCTATTTGGACAAGGGACCAAGGTGAGGACGGTTGCCGGGAACTCACCTGCTGCCATCAGGAGCCCACCATTTGGTCACTTTTATGGCTTGGGCTTTATTTTTTTTAAATCTAGGAAGTTCAGTACTGTACCCTTCCTCTGCCATCCATGGCCCCATGATTGCTTCTTTTCCACCATCAGCGTCTGTCATCTGTAAAGTGTGAGCTTTGTCCTGTCTGCTGAGAGTACCGATTTTCCTCCCATGGCCCCTGCCCTACAGCAGACCCCTAAGCTGTAAGGTAAAGTCAGGAGACTTTAAGACACTCCCTAGTGTCAGCCAACCAGATTCCAGTGTGTTGCTCTTTGCCTGTGGCACAGCAAGCCTGTGTGTGTCCGGAAGTGATTCCAGCAGTCTAGCCATTCCTAGCTCCCGTGGCTGCTCTGCAACTTTCTCTTAATGAAACTTTAGGGAGTCAACTGTCTGTTTTTTTTTCTGCCCAGGGTATTCACTGGATCAAATTTTTTGGCCCTTGTATTATGATTAGGCAAGTGACCAACCCATCTAGGGAATATGGTCTCATACTTCCTATTTTCTGACTTCTGAGCCTTGATCTGGCTCTTCCTTGAGATAGGGGTGGTGCCCAAAGCACAGAGTGATTCTTTACAGGAGCAGCCTTGGTGGGTCCTAAGAGACACCAGCTGTGAATAACAATTGAGGTCATCTCAGAGCACACAGATGAGTGTTCACTCAGCTCCTGCATCTCTGGCCCATTACAGACCCCATGGCGAATGAGGACGGGCCAGCACACCTGTTATGAAGACTTCCATCCCATCTATTAATCTATTAATTAGATTAAACAAAAGCAACAATACTATACAATCCACTCAGCTGCCACGGAATCCGAGGTTACAAAACCAGTCTACCAGCTACTGCCCCCTGTCGGCTGTCTCCCGGGCAAGGCAGGAAGCAGTGGCGAAGGTTCATGAGGTATGTCTCCTCCACCTTCACCTTTCTCCCTTCAGAATGGCGTTCTTCCTTCCTGCCTTCGAGGTGCTCCCAGGAAGCTCAACAAAAGTGCTGCACATCCCCTGTCCCGCCCTCAAATCCCACTCACAGCCCGAGCTCAGATCCTTGACCCAGTGAGGCTGTGTGTCATGACAAGCAGGCCTGGCTCTCATTAATGCCCGGGATTATCTCCTCTTCCCTTTACTCAAAAGATCCAAATAATATTAAATACTACCCATAAGGTTGCAGCTGTCCCTAGAAATGGAATTCTAATTGAATTTCTACTGCGCCTTTAAGAGCCAACATAAATGTCACCTCTAAATAATAACTGCTGACATTTGCTCAGTGCTTACTCTGAGCAGGGCACTTTGCTAAGGGCTTCTTGGGATTTTCTCATTTCATCCTCAAGAGAAAGAATGGAAAAGAGGAGGGGAGGGAAGAAGGGGGAGGGAGGGAAGAAGGGGGGGACGGATTCATTCTGTAGTAAGGACAAGTATTATCCCCATTTTACAGATGTGGAAACTAAGATGTTGAATGGCTTGCCCAGTGCCTCTTAGCTGCTATCTAGGAGAGCCAATGGTCTAACTCAGGAAGGAGTCATGAAGGCTCATGTGCCTTTACAGAGTGGACATGCAGTAAATGACTGGGGTGACAGAAGGCCTCTGGTGCCCTGGAGACTGTGTTCACTAGAACCTCGAGTTTTCAGGGTCACACCCAGCACCCATTTTCCTCAACTCAAAGAAGCCACCAGTCCATCTCCCCAGCCTGGCAACACACTTGGTGGATTACAGTAAACATTTGTGGAAGAAAGAAAGAAAAGAACGAGAGCCCCTTTTATTTTGACTGAATGAAATAAAAAACAAACAAAGCTGACTGAGAAACAACAAAACCTGCTGCAGATGGCTTCACCAGGTTCAGAGTAAAGCACCAGGTTTGCAAACCCAACGTGACAACCCCCCCCCCAAGCTAGCACTTGGGCATCAGGCTCCGGAGCTTACAAATTGGCTCTCTCTTTTGGAGTTATGAATGTTAACTAGGATGACATACATGTGTGAAACCAGAAAGATGCCTACTAAGTATTCCATGTCCTGAATAGTTCTTACTGTCGGCTCATCACAACCTGGAGTCATCAGGAAAGCAAGGAGCTCAATTTAAAAAGTGCCACCATCAGAATGGCCTGTGGCTATGTCTATGGAGTGTCTCCTCAGTTGCTAATTGATGTAGAGGGCCCAGCCCACTGTGGGCAGTACCATCCCTATGCAGTGGTCCTGGGCTATATAAGGAAGCTAGCTGAGCGAGGACCAATAAGCAGCATTCTCCATGTTTGCACCCTGACTTCCCTCAGTGGTGGATTGTGAACTGGGCGTGTAAGCCCTTTGCTTCCTCCAAGTTGCTTTTGACCAGGGTGTTTGTTGCAGCAACAGAAATGAAACTAGAACTCCCAGTAATCGTTGACTATTGAATATCGAATAAGAGACACAAAGAGAAGTTAGTGTACTTCCGGTCATACAGACGAAGATGGAGCCGATACTCATAGATAACAGTGAAGGCAAGGTGGAACTGTTTGGTGTGATTATAACAATTGTCTCAACATGAAAGTATGGCATATGTGTCATCAAGGACCCTCCATTTTATGTCTCGGTGCTAGCTCTCCTGCCATGAGTATCTATTTAGACTTATAATATAAACATCCGTTCTTTTCTCTCCCAGCTTCTCCCTTCCCCGCCCCGGCTCCTTCCCCCACGCCCTCCCTCCAACCCCCTTCATCTGCCAGTCACTTCACAGACAAACTCCTCTGTATGAAATCTCTGCTTTCTTTGTTTTCCTGGTTTCCATTTTGTAACCTAAAATATTCACTCCAAGTTCCGCTTGACAGACGTCCCTAATCTAATCTCCACGTCTGCTTTCTAATTTTCACAGTAAGGATAAAACAAATCGGTTGGAGTTAATTGCCGGAGCAGCGGGCCGGAGCTCTGAGCTGTGATTTATGAGCTGAGTGCGGGCGCTGTGCAACACATTTTTCTTAATTTATTTTTAATGAGTCTCTCAATTAATTTTCTTGGAAACATCTTAATGATGTTGGAGGCGGGTGTTAATGAGGTCTGCACAGCTCCTAATTTTGCATATTTTAAAGTGCCTAATGTCACCTCGCAACCCTTTCTTCCCATTTTAAGAAGAGCTGAGGGGAGCAATTATTATTGGATGGAGAATTTTCCCTCTTCACGTCTCCGTCTTTGCCTAACCTTTCAGACATTATGGGTTTGTGGTGTGTCTCGGCGGCAATCACGTGTTCCCTGCTCCCCTCCCCCGCTCTTGCTGTCTCAGGGCCTCCCGAATCTGAAGAACTGAAGCTAGAAAAGAAAGGACAAGGCAGAGTCTCCAGGAAATGGAGAGTTCTAGAAATAGTAGCTCCGAGTGAAACACCGGAGGGTACTTACGCCTGGCACTCCATCCTTTCTGAGAGCAGGGGATGTGAGGAGGGGCGTGGGAAAGCAGCTCATGGCGGGTATGTGTTCAGAGCCTTGTGTCCCCAGAGGTCTCTGCAGCCCCTCAGAGCATCACATCCCTAACGGGCTACCTCGCTGAGAAAAGCATGCCATTGTCCAGCCCTCCCTGATTCCTTTCCAGAGCCGCCAGAAGCCTGCACCAAGCTTCATTCTATCTTTGTTGGAGACTATTTGCTGATGAATAGTCTTTAAAGGTTTCTATATAGAAAATTTTCAAAATAATGGATCAATAATATTGGCCAAAGGCAGTCTAAAACTATAGATAGACCCTACAAAAAGTATGCTGTTTCTTTCTCTACATTTTCCTGTTTTGGGGCATTCTAGTTTTGTTTTGTATATTTGTGATGGTACTGGATGTCAATTCTTTCTTAAAACCAACAGCAAACCCATTTTAAATATCACTTTCATGGCTGCTTAATATTCTACTCAGTAGGTGTGTTAAAAGTTACTAAACCATTCCTCCATGCTAAGTATCCAAGCTAAGTCTCACAAATATCCTGTGGTGAATCTTTGTATAGAATGCTTTAAAAAAAAAAAAAAAAAAAAAAAGCAAGTTATTTTTTGTAAAGCAGTCTAAGCAGTTGATAATGCTTTAAAGAATTCAATTCGTTTTAAGCCTTCGGATACGTATCTCCAAATTATTTCCTAATCTAAAGGGTCGTGCCAGGTTACTTCTAATAGTAAAACATGAGGGTGTGTTTCTCCCATCATGCAGTGGTCTATGTATTATTTTAAAAAATAATATGGTCTTCTATATATTACAAATAAACTGCCAGGTTTAGATTCACTTCTTTGTTTTCTTTGCTAGTTTAACCCCTTGGGGTGATATGTCAGTGAGCCCTTCATTGGGCTTTAATGAAATTGGCTATATTACCAGAAACCCGAAGCCAAGTGACCTGTCCTTTTAGCACTTGTTTCCTGCCCTCCTCCACAGATGCTTTCTTCCCCTGTCACCTTATTGTTCACAACTCTACATTTGTTCTCTGTCCCTCCCCTTGTATGGAACGCCAGCCTCAAACCTCAGTCCACAGTAGTTCAGCTCTGTCTGCATCTGCCCAGTGGTCTCTCGGGCTCAGTGTCACTATCCCCATCTGGATGGAGGTCCCCATTCAAGCAGCTGCCCTGGGCTCCTGACATGGAAGCCTCCGGTGGGGCAGCCGATACATGTGCATTCAGTCAGTGAGCCAGTCCCATGATGTGGTGGTTGGAATGTGCTTGGCCCGTATGGAGCGGTGCTGATGGAGGTGTGGCCTTGTCGGAGGAAGTGCGTCACTGTGAGGCGGGGCTTTGGAGGGCTCCTCCTGTGCTCAGGCTTCACCCATTGTAGAAGAGAGCTCCTCTAAGCTGCCTGAGCATGTCAGTCTTCTCCTGGCTGCCTTTGCATCAAGATGTAGAACTTTGTCTCCTCCGGCCCCACATGGCTGGATGCTGCCCTGCTTCCCACCATGATGATAATGGGCTGAACCTCGGAAGCTGTAAGCCAACCCCAATTAAATGTTGTCCCTTATAAGAGTTGCCTTGGTCATGGTGTCTCCTCATAATGGTGGAAACCCTAAGACACATGGGTATGCCTGCCCACACCTCCATGACCACGTCCTCCTGTTATTCCTGCAGCCTTGCTTTTGAACACTCTTTTAACTGGACTTGTGTCTGAGCCTTTTGGTTTACTATTACCTACAACCGTTCTCTGCATTTCAGCCCTTTGGGTGTCAGAACACTTAACGTCTAACACAAGCAGGGGCTGTATAGTAACTCTCTCCTCTTTTCTACATAAAACACAGTCCACGATCCTCAGCGTCAGAGGAGTTTCATCATTTGACATTTTGGTGTATTACCCATCTCTCAAGTGTGTCACTTGCTTTGTTGGGGCCCATTAGCATTCTCCCAGATCCCCTTCTGTGAAATGTAGCCAGCCCTGTGACTTTACCATATCTGATGCAGACCTTGCACACACATAGATGTCTGACACGTGTCAGGGAGATGGATGGATGCAGGCAGCTGTACACTTGGCTGCTGGACTTTCTAGAGTGTTTTGTTCCCTAAATTAAGTGATCATGTTTGAAACTGTAAAGACCCCTGTGACCTGATGCTGTATGTTCATATTTAAAATTTTAAACTTTCAACCTAGGAGGAAAATAGTTTCTCAAGCCTTGATTTATTTACTGCTGGAATTTTTAATGTTTATATTTAATGTGTGTATTATGTATATGTGTGTATGTATGTGTGTGTATGTATGTGTATATGTGTATATGGATGTATATGTATGTATGTATATGTATGTAGGTAGGTATGTATGTATGCACATACGTGTGTATGTATGTGTTTGTAGAGGTCAGAAGACAAACCAACAGTATCATCAGACTGGTCTCACTTTCCACCATATGAATTCCCAAGATCAAAGTTGTCAGTCTTGGGGACAAGGGCCTTGAGTCTCCAGCCCTGCACATTTAATTTTTATAGCAGAATCTTTTCAATGTTTCCCTTAAAGTATCATCAGGTTACATTCCCTGAGAAAAAGTCCACACAGTCTAGATGTAGGGTCGTCATTGGTTCAGATGACATTCTGTTCCCGGATGTGAGCCTAAATATCTGGTCATCTTACAGTTAAAAAGGGATCTTTCAGGAATCATCTTAATTTTCCAAGAAAGCCACATGACCAACAGCGATAATTCAACTTCACTAAAAATGCGTGATTCTGGTCTTTATCCCCAAACATTTGTCAAATAAATTAACAAGGTGCAAGGGAAGCCAGGGGATTAGAAGAGTGGACGTTTCTGAGATGCTTTTTAAGCCATGGGCTTACATTAGGAAGCAATGAGGATCATTAGAGGAGGGGAGCCAAGATGGAATAACAAGGTGATTCCCACAGCTTAGATAAACTGTTGACAGGAAGGGGCTTTTAATATGATACATGACATCACCTTATTTCTAGTATTGACCAATTACACTTTATTTTATTTTGGGAGCGGGGCTAAAACTAGTTACCTCTTCATAACCCTGACTGACCTAGAACTTACTGCATAGACAGACTGGCCTCAAACTCATAGAGATCTGCCATCCTCTGCTTCCAGAGTACTAGGATTAAAGATATGCACCACCATGTCCAGCTTGCTTTATTTTCAATTCTGCAATCAAGCAAGAATTTTGTTTCAGTGTGTGTGGTATGGGGTGGGTGTGTGTGTGTGTGTATGTGTGTGTGTGTTTTATAGGTCACCCTTGGGTGGCAACCACTCATGGTATTTTCGGAGACAGAATTTCTCAGTAGTCCGAAGCTTGCTGACTCAGCTAGACTAACTAGCCACCAAACTCAGAAATCCTCTTGTCTTACTTCCCCACACTGGGACTACAGGCGCTGGTATACCCAGCTTTTTAAAGGCAGTGGTAGGGATTGAACCCCAGTCTTCCTGCTTACACAGAAAGCACCTGACAAGCTGAATTATCTCCTCAACCCTCATTTCTCACAAAGTGCGCAGGTCACGACAAGGTTGATAGCAGCAACCTTAGTTGTCAAAGACATGACACAACAACATATTATTTATTGTGTATGACGAATGAGATAGACATTTTTAATAAGATGGCACTTCTAAGCACCTCCCTAGTCACAGAGGGACCCAAGCTCCTCTGTCCCCTGGGGCTCCCTTGCCGTCCTCACCAGATCCTGAGCGTTGGGGTTGGCAAGAGGGAGTCTGTTGGGGGTAATACTGGGAGTCCTAACTGTCAGATGCGGAAGCAGCATGCTTCTTAAGTCATGTAAGCATTAAACGGCCAAAGGTAATTCAGACCTCATAGATGCCTGTTTTATTATACCTACCATTGTCAGCACAGAGATTTTCCATGTCTCCCATTTCTGCTAGTTGGAAATACCGTACAACGATGGCTACTGGGAATGTCTTCCAAACGCCATGTTTGGTGACTTGTTAGTGGTTTGAAATCAACCCTGGTTAAGATATTCATACCATAGAAACTGGTAAACACTGCAAATCAGAGTCTGGTTTATTGTTTTGCTGGTTTCCTAAGTATGTTTGTGAATAGCCCAAAATATTGAGGACATATCCTTCCAGTGTCTGAAAACTAACTACTGATTCAGCAAAGAAGTCACCTAAATTGGGGAAGAGTAAATAAATTTTGATATTCCTTCATTATATTTATCTCATTTGCTCATTAACCTAAAGTATAAACCAATATTTATATAGATACACTTATTAGACTCATTAATCAATTATAACCATAGGTTGGCTATAATACAGGGCTTGATAGAAAGCAATGATGGGATTTTTGAGCAAATCAATCCCGTGTATACAATACTGTATTCCTACGAGGTAACTGTAGTATTATCAGCTCTAAACAGTGTGTTACACATTGCTTGTATCACAAATGAATAATGCAACCAAGTGTACTGTTTATGCTGTGTTCTAGAGAGCCAACAGCTAAACACTCACCAGCATACATCCCTCCGTACTTCACTGGCCAGAAGGCAATTATGTGATTTCACTTATATGTAAGAATTGAAGAATAATTAGTTGGGCTGTACAAGGAAAAGGCAACCTAACACCGCACCTGAGTTCCTGCGTTCTTAAATCTACCTTCCTGGTCATGAACTGCCCTGCTCTTCTTTTTTCTCCCTACCACTGCCCATGAGACGCATCCCAAAGTCCCTTCTAGACACTTCTCCCTAGCTCAGTCTGGGATCTCTAAGTGATGTAAGATTTCTTTATCATATCAGATCTGACTTCTGTGGTATAGCAACTAATGAACTAAAATTCCCTCCCAACAACCTGAGTATTGTATTGAAGTAAAATGCCTATGACGGTCACAGTTATAAGTTCTCTGGATCATAAAGAACAAAAGAGGGGGTCACACGTTCATCAGTATTTTTTATTAGTATATCATTGTACAAAATGATAAGTTTCATTCATTCTTCATACATTAGTATGCCCCATTACCATCTCTTATTTCTCTTCTAAACACTCATTGGCCTTCTTCCTATTTACAAATAATACCCCTCTACTTTGTATCTTTTTTAATGTAGTTTTGGGGGGAAGGTTGATTTTTATTGAAAACAAATGTTTCGCCTCCCCAATTACTCTTCAGTCATCTCTACCTCTATGCCACTGTTATGTTCTTCTCTTTCAAAACACACACACACACACCCCCAAAAAAAAGACACAAAATTAAATAATTCAAAAACAAAAAGATCAATAAGACAAAAGAATTCAAAACAAATAGAAATGAAACAAAAAGTCACAAAACCAACTTTGAGTTTGTTCTGTGTGGTCAGTTACTTCTGGGCATGGGCCCTGCTCTGAAGTGTGATTAATATATCCAGTGAGACTCCACTGGAGAAAATTGATTTTCCCTTTGTCAGCTGGTATAAATTTCAGATACCTCCTTGATTATGGTTAGGACCCTGTATCCACCTTCTCCTCAGTGCTAGGACCCCATCTGACTTGAACCCATGCAGGTCTTGTGTATGCTGCCACAGGCTCCGTGAGCTCATGTATACCTCCATTCTGTTGTATCTGGAAGATATCATTCTCTTGGCGTGTTCTCCATCCATCAACTCTGGCTCTTTCCATCTTCTGTCCTCCGCTTCTACATAGATCCCTGAGCCTTGAGAAGAGAGCTTTGTTGAAGACATTCTATTTATTACCATGTGCTGTGAAGTCTCTCACTCTCTACACATTGTCCACTTTGGGTTTCCATGCTAGTTCCCGTCTACTGCAAGAGGAAGCTTCCCTGATGTGCACTGAGTAAGTCACTGGTCTTTAGGTGTAGCACTATGCCACTAAGAGTCATTTATTGATACTTCCTTGAGCAGAGCAATAGTAGGTTTTCCTCTAGGCTCATGATCTGTCTAGTCTTGGGTTTTTGGCCATGTCAGAACTTCCAGGTATGGGGTTCCACCTTTGGATTTAGCTTTAATTCCAATCACAAATTGGTCAGTTACACCCATAACATTTGTTCATTCACCAATATAACTTGAGGATGTCACTGCTGGGGGTTGCAGTGTTTGTAGTAAGTAATATTGATGGTTACATTTCTCCTACAGTAGCCTGTTGACGACCTTCAAGTACCATAAATTTAGACCAATCAGTGAGGGGGAAGCTTCTAGTTAATTTCAGCCTCAACTTCTCTGTCATCTATATCAATAAATTTATCCATTTTAAGTTTGGTGAAGCACAGTTTTTTTTTTTAAGTATATCCTTATGAGTCTCTGAATTTTCTCTGTCTTTTGTAATGTTCCCCATTTCATCTCTAATTTTATTAGTGTGGATCTTCTTTCTCTGTCCTTTAGTTAAATTTATCCAAGGGTCTGTGAATCTTACTGATTTTTCTCAAAGGATCAACTCTTCATTTCACCGAGTCTATATTGTTTTTGCTTGTCTATATTTCATTGATTTCATGCCCCAGTTTTATTATTTATTGCCATCTACCCTTTGGGGTATTATTTCTTCTTGTTCTATAGCAATGGTTCTCAACCTGTAGGTTGTGACACTCTTTGGGGGTCAAATGAACCATTTCACAAGGACCACCAGAAAACACAGATACTTACATTACGACTCGTAACAGTAGCAAAATTACTGTTAATAAGTAGCAGTGAGAATAATTTTATGGTTGGGAGGTCACCACACCATGAAGAACTATATTAAAGAGTCACAGCATTAGGAAGGTTGAGAACCACTGCTCTAGAGCTTTCAGGTTTGTTGCTAATTAATAACATAGATAACTCCAGTTTTGGGGGTTGATGGTGGTGGTGGTTTGCTGCTGCTGCTGCTGCTGATGATGATGATGATGACGACGACAATGACAGCGATGACGATGACAATGTTACAGACACTTAATGCTATGACCTTGCCTCTTAAAACTGCCGTCCTTGTGTCTCATAGGTTTGGGCATGTTGTGTTTTCATTTTCAATCAATTCTAAAACGTTTGTAATTTCCTTCTTGATGTCTGTCTTCATCAGTAGTTAGTTGCTTAGTTTCTATGGGTATGTATGCTCCCTGCTATTTCTGTTGTTCATAGCCAGCTTTAATTCATAGTTCTCATGTAGGATGCAGGGTGTTATTTCAATATTTTTGTATCTGCCGTGTGTCCTAGTATATTGGCTACTGAGAAGAAAGTATATTCTTTTGTGTTTAGCTGGAATGTTCTATAGATATGTGTAGGTACATTTGATGATATTGACTCCAGTATTCCCCCCCTTCTCCCTCCCTCCGTACCTACCTACCTATCTCTCTCTTTTTCTCTTTCTCTCTCTTTTATAGGGTCTAGATAACCTGTCCATTCACAAGAGTGAATTTTTTTGATACTTTATTAACATTTCAAATGTTTTTCCCTTTCCAGGCCTCCCCTTTGGAAACCTCCTATCCCCTCCCTCTTCCCCCTGCCTCTATGAGGGTATTCTCCCACCCACTCACTCCCTTCTTCCCTCCCTGGCATTCCCCTATACTGGGGCCTCTAACATCCTCAGGCCCAAGGGCCTCTCCTCCCACTGATGGCAACAAGGCCCTCCTCTGCCACATATGCGGCCAGCACCATGGGTCCCTCCATGTGTAGTCTTTGGTTGGTGGTCCAGTCTCCGGGAGCACCGGGGGTCAGGCCAGTTGACACTGTTTCTCCCTCCATGGGGCTGCAATTCCCTCAAGAGTGGATTATTGAAAGTCCATATATGACATTAGCAGCAGTAATGTTTCTCTTATGAACTTAGCTACACCTGTTTGCTCCTTGGCTCTTTTTTTTTTTTTTTTTAATACCTTTTCCATCCTGTGACCCTGAGGTGATATCTGTTCTAGAGGGTAAGGTGTGTCTCCTGAGTTCAGCAGAAAGATGGATACTCTTTTCTAATCTAATCTGCTAGTCTATGTCTTTTTATTGGGGAATCAAGACCATTAATATTGAGCATTATCAATAAGTAATGTTTGCTAATTCCTGTTATTTGGTTGTGATGTGGACTTTCCCACCTCTTTTGACTTACTCTTCTGAAATTATTTATTCTTTATGTTTCACTTGGGTGTAGTTAACCTCTTCAGACTGAAGTTTTCTTTCTAGTGCCTTCTGGAGTCCTGGATTGGCATATAGAAATTGCTTAAATTGGGTTTTACTGTGGAATGTTTTTCTTTTCCTGTCAATTGTGATTGATAGTTTTGCTAAGTATAGGTGTCTAGACTGGCACCTGTAGTCCCTCAGAACTTATATTCCACTTGCTTCTGGATTTTAGATATCAAGTGTTATTCTAATGGTGCCTTCCATGTGTTACTGGTCTTTTGCCCTTGTGGCTTTTTAATATTCTTTGTTTGTTCTGTACATTTGGTGTTTTGATTATGTGTTGTGGGGAATTTCTTTTCTGGTCCTTTCTATTTAGTGTTCTATATGCTTCTTGTATTTTGATAGGCATGTCCTATTTCATATTGGGGATGTATACCTTTTATAGATTCACAGGTAGGTGAGCATATATGATCTTAACTAT
The DNA here is from genome assembly GCA_028551405.1 of Uromys caudimaculatus. NCBI lineage: Eukaryota > Metazoa > Chordata > Mammalia > Rodentia > Muridae > Uromys > Uromys caudimaculatus. The sequence goes on from CM052707.1 coordinate 38,265,264, forward strand.
TTTAAACAGTGTCAAATAACATTGATGTTCAGATATCTCTTTTGTATGCTCCTATATTTTCAGGAGAAGTATGGGTAGTATGTGAAATAATTCTATTTTTAGTTTTCTAGGAACTACCATACTGATTTCCATAGAGGCTGTACCAATTTACACACACACACACACACACACAGACACACACACATACACACACACACAGACACACACACACACACCATTGTCAGCTAGTTTTTATGATTGCCATTCTGACTGGGATAAGATGGAATCTCAGTGTAGTTTGGATTTGCCTTTCTCTGGTGGCTAAAGATGATGCTTTTTCATGAATTTATCATCAATTTGGACTTCCTTTGAGCATGGTCTGTTCAACTCACTTTCTTGTTTATTGGCTGAATTATTTGTTTTATGGGTGCTTAATATTTTGAGTTCTTTATAAGTTATACATATTATTCCAGGCAACTGTTAGCTAGAAAAGATTTTCTCTTATTCTGCTTGTTTCCTTCGCTGTGTAGAAGGTTGTGGTTTGTTTTTGTTTTTTTAATTTCATGGTTTTTAATTTTTCCATTTGTCAGTTCTTGCTATTATTCCCTGTGCTGTTAGAGTCTATTCAGAAAGTCATTGCCTGTGCCTGTCTTGAAGTATTTTCCTTATGTCTTATTGTTGTCGTTTCAGAGTTTCAGGCCTTACATCAAGGTCTTTGAACTATTTCAAATTGGTTTTTGTATAGCATGAGAAATATGGTCCTTAGTGTCATTCTTCTTTATATAGTATTACACGTTTCCCAGCACCATTGTTGAATACTGGCTCTTCTCCAACATGGGTTTTTGGTACCTGTGTTATGAATCAGATGACTGTAGCTGTGTGGGCTTATTTTGGGATCCTCTATTCTTTCACATTGGACTATATGTCTCTTTTGTACTGATTCCAAGATGGTTTTGTTACTATGGTTGTGGTATAATTTTAAATCAGATCTTGTGGTTGCTCCATTGCTGCCCTTTCTGCTTGAGGCCTTAGTGCCCACTTGTGATCTTTTGAGTTTCCATATAAATTATAGGATTGTGTTTTTCATATCAGTGAAGAATGTCATTGGATTTAATGAAGATTAATCTTGCATCTGCGCATTGCTCTTGGAATATAGCCATCTTCACAATATTTTGCCAGTCTGTGGACATGGGAAGTCTCCCACCTTTTAGCATCTTCTTTGCTTTGTTTCTTCAGAGTTTTAAGTTTTTATTATAGAAGTCTTTGGTTTCCCATTTATTCATGGCAAATGCAGAGATCCTGCAAGCAGGCAATGTGAAGATTATCTACCTGAAAAGGAACCAATTCTTCTTTCTGGGAAAAGATTCCTTTGTCTACAGGTCACATCTGGAATGGATGCTGGGAAGTTTGCCCTCCTTGGGAAGTTATGTAGGTTTCACAGGCTGCTGCCTACTTTCTCCTTATCTCTCTCTCGTATTTTACATCTGTCTCTAGACAATACTCCAGGCTGTTTTATCTGCCCTGTCTTCCTGCTTGCTTACTCTTCTTTTAGCCACACCCAATCTCTCACTTACCATGAGGATACATTTCAATGACTAATAATTTGTTGAATATATGTTGACATTTTATTTTTATGATGAACTAGACTAACCTCTCATCATCTCTCTGAATCTTTTGAGTGAGTGCATTATTAAAACTCACTTAGCATTCCTATAACTATTTCTTGCTTTTGATGTGATTTCTTTACGGTGTATCTGTGAACCGTCTCTCATGATGCATTTTCTCCTGTTATTTTGTTCATAAATTAGTTATTTGTTGTTATGTACAAGAATACTTATGTACAAAATAGAATCCTGCCTATTCCCTGAGTATCGGTATGTCTTTATGGCCCCCTGTATTTTAAACTTTCCAGAACTCAGCAATCCCACACCAGCTTTATCTAGTAGTGTCTGAACTCAATTTTAATACACTATGTGGTAAGGAAGTTTGTGTACATATCCACACCTACACCTAGAAAGACTGGTTTCTTGTGCTCATGGTTCTGAGGCAGACAGTATGCCATTGCTGTGTCCTGATCCTGACAAAGCGTTCTGGTCAGCACCATCTCTCACTGTCTACTGAGACATTCATTCCAGGTTCCCAGTTAAGTTAAACCCACATCCATAGGCATAAATTTTCTTCCATGTACACACATGTGCTATGAAATATCTATACACCTCTGTCTTCCAGAAATATTAATTTTCTTTATTTAAATTTAGCCTTAAATTTTTTATTCAATATCATTTTTTTTTAATTCTTTGTAGTGTTTCTTGATGTTCCCATATCACTCTAGGGGGCCAAATTGACATCAAAGTAATAGATGTGAGATCAGGTTGGTCCGTAGAAGCAAAACTTAAAAGGTAATGGCCTTTCTTTCCACCCACCTTCTGAGCTACCCTGGCTCTGTCCCATCCTCATCTTCTCTGAGCTACCCTGGCTCTGCCCTATCCCCACCTTCTCTGAGCTAACTAGGCTTCTCGCCATTAGCACAGCCACTCAGGATTCTTCTAGCTGAACTTACTGATTGCTTCCTTCACACTTATTTAGAATGTTAGAAATTATCCAGTGATTTCATACTATAATACTGAGAACCTAATTACTGCATTCCACTTTCTATGGCTCTTCTTTTTAATTATGTCTTTAATGCTTATGTTCAGACTGTTCACTGTGGAGCCCAGTTGTAAATAGTGATGGCATTCTCTCTCTGGTACAACTTTGGAAACTTGTCTAGCATTCCAGTAGCTTTTTATTTCTGGATACATTTCCTACCTACTTATGTTGGACCTTGTCCCAGATGTTCTATGACGTGACATTTTCACTTGATTCCTTTCTGTTATGCTGCATGGCCCTGTAACAAGCTGCTCCCAAATTTTGCATTTCAACACAGTACTTATTAACTCGCTATTTCTATATCGAAAAGAATCAAACTTGAATTAGATGGACCCTCTGACTCGGGGTCCTCAGATTGCAACTAGGATGTCACTCAGAGCTATAAGTGACCCATGGTCCATGAAGAACAGGATCTGTTTCCAAGGCCATTTGAGTAGGGGTTAGCCGGACCCACTTCCTCACAGGATTTGGCCAGGAGGATCCCTCACTTTCCTGCCCTGTGGGTCTCTCCACTGGCTTCTCATACCATAGAGGCTGGCTTTTATCTGAGCAAACAAGGAGGAACAGGCAAGAATAAGCTACATTCTCTCAAACTCTCACTGTAGAATTAATATAGCATCACTTTTACCAAATTCTTTTTATTTTAAGCAAATTACTAGGTCCAGCTCCAGAAAAAGGATGATACATAGCACCATCATAGTACATCCCAGACAAGTAGTCTAAGACCACTGATTACCATTTCAGAAGATGTTCAGAAGGCCCTTTTAATTTAATTTAATTTTAATTTTAATTTTCCTGGAGTTCTTTCTCTCTCCTTTGCTCTAATCTCTAGTCCAGCTTTCAGCCAGTACCCTGAGGAATCCCTGTCCCCCACCCCCACTCTGAGTGTATGTATGTGTGTGTGTGTGTGTGTGTGTGTGTGTGTGTGTGTGTGTGTGTGTGTGTGCGCGCGCGCATATGGACATCAAAGGACAACTTGTGGAAGTCTCTGGAGATTGACCTCAGGTTGTTAGGCTAGTGACAACCACATTTACCTGCTGAGCCATCTCTATGGCCTATGGCTGTTTGCTCCTGGCTACTAGGATGCTCAGCTTCTCATCTGTAAGTGACCTGCTTTCTCACAGCCTCCAGAGACTTTGAAAATCTCCTCCTTATCCCAGATGTTCTGAAACTTCACAGTGAAATTCTTTGTGCTGGATATCCTTTGCATATTTTTAAGATTTATTTAATTTTTATTTATGTTTCTGGGGTGTAAGGTGTGTGTGCCTGTACATATATGGGCTCCTGCAGAGGCCAGAAGAGGGTGTCAGATCCCCCGGAGTTCTGAGAACCAAGTTCTAGGCCTCTTTATAGGTTTTCAGTGTAAAGTTTATGTCCTTAGATTTGGGAGCTATTCTTGAATGTTTCCCTTACTAGTCTCTTCTTTCCAGAATTCCTATAGGTTGGATACTGACCCTTTTATATCAGGGTTAAGAAAGTGGTTTTGTAAAGAGTCATGCAGTAAACATGTTAGGCTTGTGGCCCACAAGTGTTCTATATCATATTTTCTTTCTTTTTTATTATTTATTTATTTATTTTTGAAACTTTATTTACATTTCAAATGTTTCCCCCTTTCCAGATCTCCCCTTTGGAACCCTCATCCCCTCCCCCTCCCCTGCCTCTATGAGGGTATTCTCCCACACACCCACCCACACACCCACTCTCGTCTTCGCTCCCTGGCATTGCCCTATACTGGTGCATCTAACACTCTCAGGCCCAAGGGCCTCTCCTCCCCCTGATGGTCAACAAGGCCCTCCTCTGCCACATATGTGGCCAGCACCATGGGTCCCTCCATGTGTATTCTTTGGTTGGTGATCCAGTCTCTGGGAGCATCGGGAGGTCAGACCAGTTGACACTGTTGCTCCCTCCATGGGGCTGCAAACTCCCTCAGCTCCTTCAGTCCCTTCTCCAACCCCTCCATCACGTTCAGCCCAATGGTTGCTGTGAAGTGAATCTTGGGTATTCCAAACTTTTGGGCTAATAACCACTTATCAGTGAGTACATATTGTGTTCGTTCTTTTGTGACTGAGTTACCTTGCTCAGGATGATATTTTCAAGTTCCATCCATTTGCCTGTGAATCTCATGAAGTCATTGTTTTTAATAGCTGAGTAGTACTCCATTATGTAAATGTACCACATTTTCTGTATCCATTCCTCTGATGAGGGACATCTGGGTTGTTTCCAGCTTCTGGTTATTATAAATATGGCTGCTATGAACATAGTGGAGCATGGGTCTTTATTACATGTTGGAGCACCTTCTGGGTATATGCCCAGGAGTGGTATAGCTGGGTCCTCAGGTAGTATTATGTCCATTTTTCTGAGGGTCCACCAAACTGATTTCCA
>CM052707.1:38270773-38290487 GCA_028551405.1 Uromys caudimaculatus
CTTGTATATTTATGATCATCTCTCTTTAGGTTAGGGAAGTTTTCTTCTATAATTTTTTTGAAGATATTTACTGGTCTTTTAAGTTGGGAATCTTCACTCTCTTCTATACCTATTATCCTCAGGTTCTGTCTTCTCATTGTATCTTGGATATCCTGGATGTTTTGGGTTAGGAGCTTTTTGCATTTTGCTTTTTCTTTTACTGTTGTGTCAATGTTATCTATGGTATCTTCTGCTCCTGAGATTCTCTCTTCTATCTCTTGTATTCTGTTGGTGATGCTTGCATCAATAGCTCCTGATCTCTTTCCTAGGTTTTCTAACTCCAGGGTTGTCTCCCTTTGTGATCTCTTTATTGTTTCTATTTCTATTTTTAGTTCCTGAATGGTTTTGTTCATTTCCTTTGTCTGTGTGATTGTGTTTTCCTGTAATTCTTTAAGGGATTTTTGTGTTTCCTCTTTAAGGGCTTCTAGTTGTTTACCTGTGTTCTCTTGTATTTCTTTAAGGGGGTTATTTATTTCCTTCTTAAAATCTATCATCATCATGAGATGTGATTTTAAATCTGAGTCTTGCTTTTCTGGTGTGTTGGGGTATCCAGGGCTTGCTGTGGTGGGAGAGCTGGGTTCTGGTGATGCCAAGTAGCCTTGGTTTCTGTTCCCTATGTTCTTGCCCTTGCCTTTCGCCATCTGGTTATCTCTGGTGTTAGCTGGGCTTACTCTCTCTTGACTGTGGCTTGTCCCTCGTGCAAGCCTCAGTGTCAATATTCCTTGAAGACCAGTTCTCTCTGAGAGGAATTTGGAGGGTTTGGAGAGCTGTGGTACAGGGTCAGCTCTGGGGTGCAGAAACCCGAAGGATCTTTTCCCTAGCTGTCCCTTGGTTCCTGTGTCCTGATGGCTCTGCAAGGGTCCCTCTTGATCCAGTGAATTTGAACAGAAGTGGTGGTCTTGCCTGTGCTTGAAGGTGTTTTAGCACTCCTGGGATACCAGCTCTCTCCTGGCACTATTTGAGTATGGAGCCCTGTGTCACAGGATCCGCTTCTGGCCACCGAAAGAAACCAGAAGACCACTCCTCAGTCCCTGTGTCCTGGGGATTCCAGGTGGGTCCCTCCGAGAAGACAGGCTTGCCCACACTCCTGGGAGTCTAGCTTTCCCCCTGCACTATTTGGCTATGGAGCCCTGGTGGCCCAGGCAGAGTCTCCTGTCAACGATGAAACCGCCATATGTTCTTTCTTAATGTATTATTTGTACATTCAAAATGTGCTCTCGGCTTCAGGAGCATTACAAAACTAGGCCCCAAGTGAGGTCTGATGTGTGGATCATTGATGGCTGCTAAACAGATTTGTGTAGACATAAATTTTTTTCAGCCTGTTTTAATAAGGGTTCACCTCTCCTCTTGCCCACCACCCAGCAGAGGTAATAGAAAAGTTATCAGGCTATGGGAAAAGTGGACCTCTTTAGCAAACACCAAATATGACTCAGCAGCTGCAGACCAGTCCTCTAGGCAGGCAGATACCACACGCAAGCCAGCAGCTTCAGTCCAGTCCTCTAGGCAGGCAGATACCACACACAAGCCAGAAACTTCAGTCCAGTCCTCTAGGCAGGCAGACACCAGGCATGAACCAGCAGCTGTAGTTCAATCCTGAAGAAACTGCCAGACTCACCAACCATGCTGAGGAGAGGCCTTGGTAGGCTGATGCAGGAAGCTCAGAAGCAGTTCTTTGGGGAGTTTCTCTCATTGGTGAACTTACCACAAGTTGAGCTCAACAATGCTATGTGAGGCGAACTGATACACGCATGTCCTTAGGGAACAGTTAGAGAAGAACAGTGAGGCAGCGCACGCCAAACCAATGGTCAATGCTCGTCTCCACTGTCTGTGGGGTCATATTTATACTCCTTCATCACGCTATAGCAAAACATCCTTTCACCTGTGTCTGCTTCGGGGAAACATTCTTTCCCATGTCAGCCACAGCAAGCCATCCTTTCACCGCTGTGCCCCCGGAAGATATCATTGAACATAACTGACTTTCCAAAGAAACCAGAGGTTTCCACTTCAGACTTGCCCTCCATGTTTCTTAATTCTCTCTTTGCTCTGATTTCTGGGAGATCACCGTGATGCTCTCCTCCGGTTCTCCTGACACATCTCTTACTTTGGCAAACCTATTCGTAAACTCTGACATCTCTTCTTTGTTCGCTTACTCTCGCCTCACATCATACCTTCCCAGATCCCCCCTAAAGATACAGACCTTGTTGCTTCTCGGGATTCCTTCCGTGTTTGGTTTTTTCTGACAATTTTCATTTCTTCCTTGTATTTTAGAAGGGTTTTCCCCCTCACATCTTTGCATGACACTTTATTTAAATACAAGCTTCCTAACAGAGTGTGTTCTCTGGAATGGAGCAGGACTTGTCAACTAATGGGCCTCACCTGGGGCTTACCAGATGGCCACTGCTGATGTTGGAGAGCTAGTCTCTAGAGCCATCCAGTTTACCCAAGCGCAGAAACTTCTGGTCTTCTCCCTGGAGGGAGAGAGGTCTTGCTTCTCTCTTCAATCTTGCTATTTCCATAAAATATGCTTTTTAGAAAATTAGAATATTTAGAGATAGGCATGGTGTGTATACCTGTAATTCTGTAAAGCTAAGACAGAAAGAGTGAAAATTCAAAGCTCATCTGGGTTCTGTAACAAGCTCTCTCACAAAGAGGAAGCCTTGAGGACTCTTGGGCCCACTGATCTCTGGTTTGCATGACTCTTCTACTCCAAATGAAGTGATCTTGCTTCCTTTGAGAAAAAAAATGGGAAGAGGAAGAAAGTTAGATTATTTAGTAGATATCTTGTGACACTCTATTTTTGTGGAATCAAAATACTTCAGCACTGCAGATGATAAAAGATCATTGTTAAATTATAATATTGCTATTAAATACATTTAATAAACACTGACTTCATACCCACTATGTGTCGAGCATGGTTTAAGGCACTGAGGAATCAACAGTGAACAGACAGTCTCTTCTCTCTTGCGTTACGATAGTCATTGGCGAGGATAAGCAGAAGCAGACACACAGATAGATAGATGCATGAATGAGAGAGGCAGAGGCAGAGACAGAGGCAGAGGCAAAGCGACTGACAGCCATGAAGAAAACTAAATCAAAATAAGATAGGACACTGGCTTTTAGGGTGATCAAGAAAGTTTTCTCTGGTTCTATGATACTGAAAAAAGACAGAGATGATTCTCCTCTCCTATGCTATTACCGAAGAGAATTTACAATTGCGAGCTAACCCTCCCCCACACTGCCTTGTGCGAGTCTTTGTTTCGGTTTCCTCGTTGTTCTTATGTCTGACGTTATCATTATTCAAGGATCTGCTCTCTTCTGTGTTTAACCCACATAGCTTCATTGCTTTTATTCAAATTAATAAGCGTTATTTCCTGACAAAGGCTCAAATTGTTCCCCAAAGAAATCACTGTGCTTACCTGAGTTGATTGCCTCTGGCTTACTTAAATTATTTCTCTTTATTTTCATTGGAAATATGAGGAAGCTGAGGCACAGAAATCTAAAAGCACAGAGGTCTCTGATGAAACCTCATGCAGACTCATGCCTTCTGGCTCCAACTTCTCTCCTAAGACCTGAGTCACCCTGTTGCTTTAGCATCGAAGAGACAACTGTGAATGTACCTGATGAAACCTTAAGTACATTAGGCAGCTTTTACTAATATCCTGAATAATAAAACTGCCTGTTACCAACACTAACTGCCTACACAAGAACTTAACCAGCAAAGACTCCACTTGTATGAATTTTCCCCTGTGACTGTTTCTAGTCTTACAGCGTGTAGAAACAGAGCTCTTGGTAGTTTGGCACAATGATTAGACTTCATTTTGTCAACTTGATGAGATCTGGGATCACCTAGGAAGCAAGCCTCCAGGCACACACCTGTAAGCGATTGTTTTGATTAGCTCTGTCTCTGGTCAGGCCTATGAGGTATTATCTTAATTGAGTTATTTGAGCTGAGAAGAACACCCACTATGGGTGGTACCATTCTCTAGGATGAGATCCTGAACTACAAAAAAAGGAGGAAACCAGCCGAGCTCGGCCATTCACTGTTCTCAGCCTCAAGTTCTTGTCCCTGCTATGATGGACTGTGTGACAAAACCCATTCTCCCTTCAGTTGTTTTAGTCGGGATATTTTGTCACAGCAACAGAAAATACAACTATGCTACTTGGATTGTTAGTGTTAGCTACTGGGTATTTTTTATGAACATGGCCATGATACTAACTTAAAATGCCATTTGTCCTGTGGACTCCTGGCTGCAGCAATAAAAACCATGTCTCCTCAATATTCTTTATTTTGCTTTGAGTGAACCATAGGATGACCTGGAAGCCATAAGCAGAAGACTGCCCCTGGTTTCCTCACAGCCTGTCAATCTGTGTGAAATCAGTGAAGGCTAGAGAATGAAATCTTTGTTGTCCCTGTCCAAATGCAGCAGCTGTTTAATTTCAATTAGCAAATCTTGAAAAAGAACATTATGCCAGAAGTAATTAAAGGAAGAGGGAGTTCCCTGCTCAGCTCCACGCTACAGTCTAATTGAGGATCTGTGATTTCCCCCAGCAGGGCAGAGCTGTGAAGTTTGGGTTCTAGGGAATTCTGACGCCTGGAGTTTTGATGTGGCTCTCTTTTCAAACAAGTGACAGGAGAGGAGGCACAAGCCTCCAGGAAGGATTCGTTTAACTTTTTAAAGTCTAAGATTTAGATGCAAAGATTAGGTTTGTCTGTACCAAAGGCTAGCTTGTTCACTTCAAGCCCTTGCTTTTTTCTTCTCTGCACATAGAAGCCTGCTTTCAAAGCTCTTCCTTCCTCCTCTCCTGCTAAAGAAGGTGACTCTTTCTCCTCCATCAAACAAGTATTTGTTCTGGTTGACACCCTGAATCTATACCAACAAGCAAAGTAACACCCTCCCCCCACCCCCTGCTGCTTGGTAATTTTCAGTCAGGTCCCCCATGAGAATCAACTCACTAATAAATGTGTAGGAGAATCTAGAGAAGGAGCTACTGACAGAGGAGTGGGAGGGATAGGGGGGTAGGCATGGGAAAGACCCATGGGCCATCACAGAAGATACTGTTCCTAGCCTTAGGATGGAAAGACAACCAGACCCCCAGTGTCCCTTGGGCCAGTGAGGACTGCGATGGGAGAAACAGAACCCACAGACATGGAATATGATCGAAGGAGATAGAACATGTATACCTACCTCTCAGTCTCCTATGGGTACCTAAGACAGTCAAGAGAGTCAGGAGAATCAACTGTCATCAATTGTGTGGCATCTCCTTTTGCCCAGCTTATGTTTGGTCAGTGTGAGAATTGGTAATGTGCTTTTATATTTATCATATGCCCCATGGTACTTGACCTAATCTTGAACACATGAATGCTCAATAAGTTCTCGTTAATTTGAGTGTAATGAGTTCTAAACACAGTGAGAGAAGAAATGTCACAGTATGTTATAGTGTACAAACAATAACAGCACATAATGAAAATATGTGTGGAATATCATTGAAATCTTCCAATGGGTCTTGACTGGAAATACAAATAGGAACCTCCTAAGTAAAAGCCAGGAGACAGTGACGCCATGAGAAATGAGATTTGGTAGCAATCTATATAATATGCAAAACTATCTATAGACGTTTGGGATTGATGCTCAAAGGTGTCCTGGGCCCTGACCTACTGGACACAGTGCAGTTGAAAAGTTAAATGATGAAGAAATGTGGACTCTAGGACTGGGAACCCAGTCCAGCTGGCTGGGTGGTATCTAAGAGTGGAGGTCTATGGGAGAGAGGAGATGCTGCTGCCAGACAGGAAATCAGCATTATAGCATGTGGTCTGCAGGTTCAGTGGGGCTTTATCACATGCCCTGAGGCTTCTCACTGGTTCTGTTTCTTCAGTCTCTCCCTATCTTTTTCTCTATCTCTGTCTCTCTCTGTCTCTTTGTCTCTCTCTGTCTCTTTGTCTCTCTCACTCTGTCTCTTCTCTCTCTCTCTCTCTCTCTCTCTCTCTCTCTCTCTCTCTCTCTTTCTCTCTGTGTGTGTGTCTGTCTGTCTGACTCTCTTCTCTCTGTCTCTCTGTGTGTCTGTCACCTGTCTGACTCTCTTCTCTCTATCTCTCTGTGTCTGTCTGTCTGTCTGTCTGTCTCTCTCTCTCTCTCTCTCTCTCACACACACACACACGCACGCACACACACACACGCACACACACGCACACAGGCAAGGACACAGACATGTCTCTAGGCTTCAGCTGCCTAGAGTAAGTGACCAACTACAGATTCTCTTGCTCATTCCGTTCCATGAGGCATCACTGTCTGAAAGCTCCTTGAATCTGTTTAAATAAACTCTATGCCAGCTGGGAAGCTAGCCAGACACACAGGTGACAGAGCCGCTCTGAGGAGGTTAGAGCTTTTGATATGTGTTGTAATGATAAGTGCTGGCCCCCAAGGCCTGGTTGCTCTCAGGAACGAGAGAATCTGCATGTAAAATATGGCCTTCTCCTTGATTTAAAACCATTGGTTAAATAAAGATGCCTATAGCCAATAGCTAGGCAGAAGAAACATAGGTAGGGTTTGGGGTTCTCAGGCTTGGGGGTCAGAGGAGTCCACGAGGAGGGAGAGGAAGTGGAGAGAGGAGAAGAAGACATGGGGTAAGAATCTTAAAATCATGGCCATGAGGGCTGGCCAATTGGAGTTAAGAGCAGCCCAGATGGAACACACTAAGTAATAACTTGGGGTTATCGATGGGAAAGTAGATTTTAATAGTGTGGCGGGTAGATATCTGCCCACTCTACTGCTGATAAAGGCTTATTATAAATATAAAGGTTATATGTGTCTTTTATCTGGGAACTGAATGGCCAAAGGCAGGATAGAAGCCCCCAGTTGTGATTAAATATTTCTACAACATATTGGTGTTGAGGTTTGGTCTGTTACCATGTGTTGTAATGCTAAATTCTGTACCCAAAGGTCTAGGCCTATGAGTGACTTCTCATGTTTACAACTTTTGTTGTGCAAACCTTGTTCCTTGATTTAAAACCATTGGTTAGATGACACTGGCTACAGCCAGTTACTGGAGGGGTTAGAGGTAGGTGGGTTTTGAGGTACCTGGTTGGAGGTAGAGAAGAGATAGAGAGGAGAGACCAGGAAGAGAAGAAGAAAGAAGGAGAGGGAAGAGAAAGCCATTATGGAGGGAAAGGGACCATGAGAATGTGGCCAGGAGAAACAGCAGGTATCTGGGGTACATCGCTGGGGAGGTAGCAGGCCAGCAGTTAGAAGAGCAGATTAGGGGTGCCCCCCCAGTAATTGTCGAAGCCAAATAAAACAACCGTAGTCTGAATCTCATTTATTTGTAAGCTAGTCGGGCTTACATTGGTTTTACTACCCAGCTCCTGAGATGGTCTGTGGAGGATGCATGTACCTTTATCCACAGCACAGATGACCAACCCCAGGTCCCACGGCTTCTTCACCACCTGCTTCTGTCAATGGCTGGCATGCCTGCCAGAACTGCAAACTACCTTGAACTTGCCAGATTCGATCTAATAACCTTCTAGAGGGAAAAGAATGCCTGGATATGTGTCTTACGGATTAGGAGAGGAGTCAAAAGTTACGATGCCATTTTTGTTTAGAGAAATTTTAGCTGGCCCTGCTGACTCTTGAGGTGCATGCAAAACTGCCTCTGTCTAGCTGCCAAGGTTCTCAACAGAGTGGTTTTTGTCTTCCTTTTTCCTTTTACCTAAAGCATAATTCTTTAACCCCCAATGAGCTGATTTCATGCTACTTTGGAGGCTAATGTTATGTGTCAACTTCCCTGGGCCACAGTGTGTGTCTGTGAGGGTGCTTTTGGGTTCAGTATAACATTTGAATTGATAAACTGAGCCAAGCATACTGTCCTCCCTAGCGTAGGTGGCTCTTATCCAATCAGGTGAAGGTCTAAATAGATCAAAAAGGCAGAGTAAAGGAAATCCTCCTGAGTAATTATCTGGTATTTTCAAGCCTTTGAACTTGGACAGAAAAAAATGGCGTTTCTTAGTTCTTGAGTCTGCCTGCTTGTGAACCGAAGGTTATCTCAGCTCTCCTGAGCCTCAGGTCTTCCTTGCCTCTCCTCGTCCTCCTGCTTGCCCATTGCAGAGCTTGACACTTCTCAGCCTCCATAATTCTATGAGCCAACTCCTTATAATAAATGTCTCTGCATGTTTGTGTTCGTGTAGGTTCAGACCCACACTCACGTAAGCACACATACACATTTACACTCACACACTCAGACACTCAGACACACTCACATAAACACACACACACAAGTGAGCACACACTCATATACACCCAGACACACTTACATAAACACACATTTACACACACTCACATAAACACACATTTACATATACACACTCAGACACACAAACACATTTACACACACATAAACACAAGCACACACACACACTCACATACACTCAGACACACTCACATAAACACACACAAGTGCACAGACACATTTACACACAGATGCTCACATACACTCAGATGCACACTCACATAAACATACACACACAAATGTACACGCACTCACGTAAATACTCGCATAAACACGCAAAATTGCACACACACTCACATGCACTCAAACACACAAGTGCGCACACACATTTACACACACACACACACACACACTCACCCGTGGCTTCTCTCCTCTGCAACGCCCTGACTATACTCTCAAATGTTTCCTGTGGTCTTGCTGCCGGGCTCCGTGGACGGCTCCTCCCTCAGGCCTGTTACAGCCTTCCTCACTGCTAGGATCCTACTCTTTACTCAGTCATGAGCCTGGGTTATTCTACACTGCAGAGAAACATCTCCTAGTGCCTACAAGCCATTGCCACTCAGTGCTCTGTTTCATCTCAACTTCGGTGGACCTAAGCCTCTCCTTTAACGCTGTCTCTTGATTCTTTTACTTGTAAAAATGTCAGCACCTGATTTTTCCACCCCGGGATCCAGCTCTTACAAGCTCTGTTGGTTATCACCTCATGATGTTCCTTCTTTTCAAACCTCCTACTCCAACCTTGAAACAGAACAATGTCAAACATTTGCCTCCCCTCCAACCTCCAGTCAGTAACTCAGTACATAGTCCAGACGTCATTACTCTGAAGCCTGCCTGCCATTGACCAGCCATTCAAGACTGGCTTAGAGGACAAATCAGACTCCCAGGTAGCAGAGTCATGTTGCAGAGTGCTGCCTTCTTGAAAACCTCATGTCTCCTCTAACAATGAAAAATATAGAAATGAAAACCTTATTTTTCCATTCAAAATTCCTTTTTCTGTATGTTTTGGAAACATTGAGATAAACAACTCTCTTGCTGAGTCTGTAACTCTTCTATGAAGTTCGCCATAAGGCTCTCAAGGAGCTAAGTGTTTCCTAGCCTGCTCTGTTGTTGTTACTGTTGGCGACTGTAATCCTGGCCCGGCTGGGTTCAGCTGAATGTGGTAAATCTGGGAGGTAAGGGTTAACAGTGGGGCTCTCCATCTGAACTCAGTGGAGCTGAATCCCAGCTGATACATATAGGTAACGCCGCCTTGGGAAAGTCATGACCGCTTGGGACCATAGGCTTTATCATCTACAGGATAGAAGTAACAATAGTCGTGACCATAGGACTGTTGTGAGATTTTATGGAACGTGTAGAAGATGGTATAAATGCTCATGTGCTCTCTGTGCTCCAGCTGTCAGCACATCCGCTGCTGATGGTGCGCTGGGAGCAAGGCTGGAATCTGCTTATCCCAGGGAGCTGTCCCCTTGAAAAGCCAGTGTCATGGCCATAAAGAAGTGAATGAACATCCAGCACATGCCAACATCTTGGCTCACCTCAAAACGATATAATTAGGTGCAAGTTATAAAGACTCCCTGGGAAAAGATGATTCCGGAATTGTGTAGGCAAGGATGTGAACCCTTCAGAGAGCAAACAAGCATGTGACTGGGGACTATGCCCTCTTTCTGCAAGCTGTTGAGACAGTGACTCAATGGGTGGAAAGTCTCCTCATGGGGTCTGAAATGCTGACCTTTAAGAGCTGATTCTATGAAAGAGAGCACTGTGCACGGAAGGGCCCTGCACATACACTCTCAGAACTTTGTGACAGGAGGCAACACTCCAGCCAGGCAACCTCCTGTGTGTGCCACACTCTGTGACTGTGTCACTGGTCTCAGCTCTGTGCTTGTACCACGCCTTCTGTATACAGCAAGAGCTAGAAATAAATACCCGTGCAGCCGGCCTCCACTGCCGTGCATACTGCTTACCACAGGCCCTGAGTCCTTAGAAACCCTGAACTAAAATAAATCTTTCCTCCTTTAATTTCTTTCTCTCAGATATTTGAAACAAATAAACAGAAACAAAATGCTAACAAAGACCCCTGTATCCACATAAGGCCAAAAAAAAAAAATAATAATAATAATAATGGCCAAGGCCTACTTCAGAACATGCCTTTGAAGGTCCCTTCCCTCTGCTCATGTATGTACTTCCTGAGTGTTGCTGGGGGCATGTATACAGAAGGCTACCCCAGCTTGGAACTCTCTCTGAACCTATAAAACAATTTCAACCCAACTCCTGTTCCCAAAATGGCTGACAGTTTGGTTCAAGTTTGTTTTTTTTTTTTTTTCTTTTTTAATGTACATGAAGAACAAAAGAGAGGAGAATGTGGTGGTTTCCTGCAAGAAGTGTGCTCAGGGCTCATGGAGTTCAGAGAAGGAAAAGCAGCTTCCAGCCGGGTAAAGGGGACCAGGAAGGTGGAAAAAAGACCCATCCCATGCAGTGAGAAGGCCATCTGCAAGGCACAGAGGCAGACAGGGTCCGGCCTGGCAGAGAATCCTGGAACACCCAGCCTAAGGCTGTGTGTGGAACCCCCGCTGACTGACTGATTGCTCTGGGCACCCTGCTGAGCACTGAGGGATTAATGTCCTTGCCCAATCGCCCTCTATTTTGATTAAGGGTCAGTGTTGGGAAGAAAATTCACTCAAGCAAGTTAAAGCAGGGTATTAAATGACTTACAAAATTTGCCAAGAAAGCCACAGATATAGGTGCTGAGTTGAGCGAGCTTTCAGGAGTGACTCCAGGCCACCATGACACCTGCTTTCTCAGCTGTGATCAGGAAGCTGCCTTACAGTACAGTCAGAAAGTGGCTGCCATCAATAGTTGCAACAGAGAAATCCCAGCACAGTCCTGCCAGTGCTTCACGAGAACACAGGCTCGGGCTCAGCCCACCTCCACCTTTGCGGTTCACTTGGGCACATCTAACTAGCAGAGCCACAGGTAGAAATGATATCTGAGCAACAGTGGTTGCTAGCTTTCCTGACTCCAAAGTACAGGAAGAACAATAAGAAATGGAAACCCATGCCTCTCTCACTGGTCACACCTCATCTCCACCAGCAACAGGGGACTGAGAACCGGCCATACGTTCAGAAGTCACAGCCTGAGACCTAACACAGAAAGCAAGAGGCAACACTCATAGCTTCATTAATGGGAAGAAAGTCTAGAACATAATATAAGGAGACTGAATGATCTTTATAAGCAAGAGCTCCAGATCCCAATATCATGTAACCTCTTTGTTTCAGTGCTGGTTCCGATGTACAAAGAACTGCAGAATCAGCGGGGTTGTTGTACAAACAACTTTGTCCAGACGTTACATCTATGAACTCTGAGAGGCGCTATTTATAGGGTGAATTTCCAAGCCTGAAAGGGAAAAAAAAAAAAAAAAAAAAGCCAGGAGAGCAAAAGAAACAGACAGAAGGTGGAGCTCTGGGGAGTGGCTCTAGAAGCTGGCATTCAGCTCTGGGTTTGTCTGTCATCTCAGTCCCTGCTGAGGAAAGCAAACAGCAGGTAACTGTACAGCACACCTGTCTGTGGCAGCTGTTTGATGTTAGCGGGTTTTGATTGTCAACCAAGCAATTTGTTTAGGATTTGGAAACAAAGACAGACTGCGAAAAACTGGGGGAGCAGGTGACATGCAGCATGCCTGTGTGCTCCCAGCAGTCAGGAGGAGGGTGAATGCATGAGAACGAATGGCACCAGAAGTGCCACACCGCCAGGAGATGACAGCCTCCTACAGAGACCATAATGGCATCTCTGCAGCAAAAGTACCACCTCCCTATCCGAATAAGCATGGATGCAGCTCAAGACAGTGCTGCAGTGGAACCTAGGCAGTATCAGGGCAGGACCTTAGGCAGACGGGGAAGGGCAGTGGGCAAACTTGCTTTGCTTTTTCCTTCATGCCGAGATAAAAACATAAACAAGTTCCTGGAAAGTGCCAACCAGAAAGGTTTCGCACTTATAGTGGCACTGTCACTAAAGAGCACCTGAACCTATCTGTCCTTCAAGATCTATTTCTAGTCTCCAGTCAACTCATCCATCCATCCATCCATCCATCCATCCATCCATCCATCCATTCATTCATTCACTCAAAGGTGTCTACTCAATATGCTCTGTATAAAAGATGTAAAGTAGGCCAGCAGTAATGGTGAACACAGGGAGACATGTGAAACAATTTTCTCTAAAATAAGTTCTTGATAATATGGCAAGAGGGTGTGAATAAAGAATGAGCATAAGGTATTAGGCCAAGCAAAGAGATGCAACAATTCCCAGGCAGAAGAGCCACTGCGGTTAGGTTAAGGGAAACGAGGAGGTGCTGTGAGACCCCTCAGGAGAAGGAAACAATCTGTCCATCCTGGGCCCCTGTTCTTGCCGTTCCCTCCCACTGGATGGCCAAGGCGGTCCACGTGAACAGCACGTACCGTGATCCACCTTGTAGAGTCAGTGGTCTTTCAGTATCAGAGGTCACTTATATCATAGTTCGATTATAAACTTGGAAAATGAATTGAGATAATGTATATAAGAAGGGACTGGGAACGTAATGATTATTGACCCTTTCTGAGGACTAGAACGAAGTGTAGCTTCACGGCTGAACATAAACTGGAAATCCAATTCGATCCTTTGACCAACTTTGGGGATAATGAACTGGCAGCTTTGCTTGAGTATGTTGATATTTGTTTTGGAGCCAGGCCCTTCTGTTTTGGGAAAGGGCTCATTATCATGTCCGGGGGAATTGCTCTGAAAATCACTTTTTTTTTTTTCCTAACTGTGATATTCATAGAGTTAGAAATAAGGTACAGCCTAGAAAGTATTGAAAAATAAAAAGAATTTATGATGAAAAAACTGTGAACATAACGCCTATAAGTTTCTTCACCTCTCAAACTCCAACTTACACTTAAATACAAAATGCACCATTCTAAGAATTATTGTTCAGCATAAAAGTATGAATTAAAATTAGCATCTCATCATTCCCTCAGAGCAAAGCTTAGGAATTGCAAACCAAATTTTAGCTTTCCCATCAGACAGCTCCAGGATGGAGCTGAGGGAAGAGGCGAAGGCAATAATCTAGTCATACGTTATGTGCCTAGGATAATCTTCAGAGTTCTGAAAATCTGTCCAGACCCAGGATATCAAAACATGGATAACGGTCCAGCAGAAGGTCACAATCTGTCTAAAGTGCTCAGAGATCCCCCATGTACGTTACCTCAGCACGAAGAACTGGGGCAGCCTGTTCTTCCCCAGTGCCTGATGGTTTATCGTCTTGCCTCCCCAGTAGAGGAGGGAGAGAGAGGAGATCAGTAAATCACAATGAGCTCCAGATGTGTGCCCATTCCTTGGAGGTATCCCACAGACCAGGTGCCACCCAGATGTGAGAATCGGTCCCTCAGAGGAAGGTCCCACATGCTGCCAGAAACATACTGATTTGAAAATACCAGCTGGGTTTTTTTGTTGTTGTTTTGTTTTTGTTTTTTGTTTTTGTTTGGGTTTTTTGGGGGGGTGTCAATTCAACAAGTCTTCTCGTGTGAGCAAAGCTTATCAAAAATGAAAACATTTATACCATGGGAGACTATAATCCTCCTCACACCTTTAACTGTACATTGTGGAGCTTTCTCCCTGAGGTGCCTTGGAGAAGCCCTATACCAGGGAAAGGGTGGGATCTGGCAGCAGAGGGCATAAGCGTAAATGCTGCCCCCTACCCCTGCTAGAGGGTGACCTCCAACAAATCACTTAGTCTATCTGTGCCTTGGTTTCTTCATCTGCAAAAGGAGGCTAACCCTATTTTTTAGGTGTGAGAATAGTTAAGACTTCGAATAGAATTAGGATGCTGTCTGGCCTCTAGTAAGCACCACAGAATTAACCATTGCTGCAGCTGCTGCCATCTTCTTCCTGTGGGCAACTGAGTCTACATCCCCAGCCCTAGAAGACACGCTCTGAAGTGAGACAACTTACACACATGCACCTCCCAGGAGACAGTGTGGATGTCACAACCAGAGACATCTTTAGTGGCCATGACCAACTGAGGGGAGCATAAGGTATTACTGGTATCTAACAGCTAAAGGTCAGGAATTCTACTAAACGCCTTACCTTGGACAGGATAGTCCACATTACCACTAACTGTGTCATCTCTGCCCAGGCTGCGGAGTGCTGGCCTGGAAGTTCTGGGATGGGTCTCATTCCGGTTCTTGCCAATCTCTTGGACACGTGGTCAGGTCTCAGTGTACAAGTCTCTGCAGTCGAAAGCATCACACTTTCTCAGCATCACCTTCTTCTCCCCCTCCCCCCCCTCCCCACTGGTCCTTTCTGATATAGAGACTGTCTTTTAGTCTCTGAGGAATTCTCTTGGTTTCATCTCTCAGGATGGCTTTCATGTGCCTGTATGTGTGTCATCAGGGTGGCTTTCATATATGTGTGTGAGTAGAGAGGAGGGAACAGCCTTCAGTGTCATCCTTCGGCACTGCACTAGGTCCCAGTGCTCCAAGAAGAGTAGGCTGGCTGGTGAACAAGCTCTAGGGATCAACATATTTCTCCCTCCAGTACGGGATTTACGAGTACACACTAATACTCGCAGACTTTTATGGTAGTTCTGAGGATTGATTTCAGGTCAAGCACTTTACCAAGTGACTATCTTCCCAGCCCCATCTTTGTCTCTCTTTAACACATTAAGCCTCTGCTCCTACATGCCCCTCCCACATGAAGAACACTGTAAATATTTAGGACAGCACAGACCTTCGTGTGGAACTGTCTACTCATTGATGGATAATTAATGTCACCACCCATGGGAGAACAAATGCTGACTGCCCCTCCCCAGTCATTTGAACAACCAGTGAGCTCAACGGCATCCATTTTCAAATCCTCTTTTAGGATTGACATCACCGCCGCCCTAAGAGCACAGCTGTTAGTCAGTCCTGGAGGCCAGAGAGACTTTGCCATGCCTCACTGTGCACCTCCTGCCTGGGGCCGCCCCGTCAGGTTAACTCTTGTCAGAAGATAAAAATAGAAGCAAAAATATGTATGCTGACACATCTCAATAGCATCCAGACACACTCAGGGTACCATCTATAATATGTGTCTGATGGTGGTATCCATAGAAAGTTGGGGCATCACAGGAAGCTTGTTTTTCCTATTGGTGAAATAAGCATCAAGTCAGATGCTTCTGTGGGACCATTTCCACAAAGCCCTTTTCATGTGTCCTTACTCCAAACACCAGGGCTAAAAGTCTAGTTTGAGGAGTTTGGAATTTAGTTCAGTGGCAGAGCACTTGCCTTGGAAGCACAAAGCCATGGGTTCCAGCACCACAACTGAAAGAAAAAAAAAAAATCTACCTCCTATTGCTAGAGATATGGCTAACTCCCAACCCACCCCGACCCCATCTGTGTCTCACTAACACGGAATAGAGATGAAGGAGGACGGAGAGGTAAGGACGCTGGTGTCTTACATCATTTGTCATCTGGAAACAATATGTTCTGTCTTTTGGCAGAGCAGGGTCACATCCAAACCTCAGAGGTCACGTCTACTCTGAGTCCTCCTGCGTCTAAGACAAGTGTGTGCGGCAACTACTTGTAAAGGAGACTGAGACTGAACTCCCTGTTAGCTCCCAGGAGTCACACCTCCCAGGAGACAGCACTGGACTGGATGGAGTTGGGTTGCCTCCTCTCACTGAGTAGAATCCACACCAAACTCTTGCAAAGCCCCGTGATGCTCAGGCACCAGCCTCTTAGTTGACTCAAAGCTGATTCATTTCGAACCAGGACTCTAGCAAATTGTGCTGAAAAGAGCCACCTTGAGCCATGTCCCCCAGAAGGCACTCTGGCCTTCGGGCTGTCGAGTAATGTCCTGGGCCGAGAGACAGCACTGGCCTTGGTGTCCTGAGTTCTAGATCTTAAACTCTTTTTGAGATTTCATGCTAGCCCAATCTTTTGTCCATAAAATACACCCCACATTACTTCCCAGGGTGTACTGTATAGATCAAATAAGATAACAGTTAGAGAAGTACTTTGAGAAGCCATAAGAACTGTAATGGTGTTATTCCTTTACTATAGACTAATGAACATAATAAAATTGCAATCGCCAGTATTAGCATAATAGCAGAGACTGCCCTTCCCCTTAGTGAAATCCACCAGGCACACAATGCCCTGGGTTTCTCCTCACATCCTCTTACGTCTTTCTTTATTCAGAGACCGTGAGGCTCGGTCTTTCCCTGGGTATGGTCTTCTGGCACTTCCAGAAGACTATCCTGTCGTCGAAAGAAACATTGATTAGACACAGATTAAACAACCTCCCAGAACCTTCCAAGGCACTAGATCCCGGAACGCTCTGGTCAGAGAGCCATGAGTATTTTAGACTAATAAATATGGAAATAATGCTCCTTTAAAACCAAGCCGCTGTTGCTTAGAAAACATACTCAAGCCTGGCAGTGGTTACACACACCTTTAATCCAAGCACTTGGGAGGCAAAGGTCTATGTGAGGACAGCCTGGTTTACAAAGCAAGTTCCAGCACAGCCAAGGCTATCCAGAGAAACCCTGTGTTTTTGTTTTGGGGTTGTTTTTTTGTTTTTTTTTGGGGGGGGGTGGGGGGTGGGGGGAACCAACAACCAAAACCAAAACAAATAAACAAACCAAAAAAAAAAAAAAAAGTAAAAGAATCCTTACTCTAAAAAAAAAAAAAAAAATCAATTTTGTGTCCAGAGGCAATTGCCAGTTTAAAAACAAAAACAAAACAATAACAACGACAACAACAAAAACTACCTTTCCTGACAGCCCAGGAGGTAGGAACTAGCAAGCTGGCTCCTATCTACCCCATGGGACCTTGTGACCCTGCTCTGTGCATAGGCAGGAATGGGGCCAGGCTGTTTGACAAGAACCTACTAGAACTCCACCCCAGCAGGGCGGGCAGAGAGCCGTGTGTAGTACTAATGCGTAGCATGTGGTTTTCCCTCTCCACATCCAAACATCTTGCCACTGACACCAAATTCATCACATGACTTCTCCTCTCTCCGACTGCTTCTCCCTCATCTACCCCATGAAGATTTCCATAGTTACCAGGTTCTTTATGTCGAGGGAGAAGCCCTGACAGCAGTCTGTCCTAATTCCACATGGCCATTATTTCTCCCCAGGACTTGCTTCACATTCCCCAATCCCGCCACAGTGTTGGAACAATGGCCAGTTACTGGCTGAGGAAGGCATTTGCCATTTAAAGGCACCCACCCGCTAGTGCAAGCCACTGTAAAAACTACCTTTTCTTTCCTCTCAAAAAAAAAAAAACAAAAAAAAAAAAAAAAATCCAATAATCTCCCTATTTTTAAGGTTCCTTTTGCATGACCTTCAACACGGACTTTCTGAAAGCTGGACTCTACCTAGACTCCATTTAGCTATTCCAGCAGGTTTTTACATCTTTTTTAAAGTAGCATTCATGAAAGGGGAAGGTCACTGGAGGGCTAGGGCCATGCAAAGACTGTCAGCTAGGAGGACTCCGCCTCCTGCCTCTGAACACAGACAGACTGCTGACAACACCTGAACCCAGGGGCCAGAGGTGACCTTGGGCTGGAAACAAAGGACTAAGCCCCGGAAGCACGCGTCCCCCATCCCTGCAACAAGATGGCAACTCACCCCCGTGCTACACAAGAGCACAGAAAACAAAGGCTCATTTGGCATCTCTGATACCATCTTTGGAAGTGAATAAGACAAATGGCTTAAAAGGGGAGGAGGGATCGATGACATGGCTAACTTGAGACTGTCCGCATGAGATGCTCTGATTTATCAGCCTTCATGGGAGCTGATAAGCTCTCGAAATGAGTGTTCTGTGATAGGCGGCTGAACCTCCTGGGCGTCTGGGCTGCTCTCCTGTTTGGGGAGCCAGGAGGGAGGTGACTGTGATGGAGACTGAAAACTCACACTTTGATTCCATTATTCACTGACCCGCGGGCTTTGCCTCATTACGATGGGGCCGTTAATTGTGGTATTCCAAAGCACAGTCAAAAGCCGGCTGAAATTCTATTTCACAACAGGTTTAGGAAGAGGGGGTGGGGGTTGGGGGGGAACAACCATTGCTGAAAGTAGAGAGCTGTCTTTTTTTATCGGTATTACTATAAAGGCTGTGATTCTTGCATTAGCAGCCAGAGTCAGAGAAAACCGCACAGCCACGTGGGAAGGAGAAGGGCAGTCCTCCCCAGGGCAGGGGGATGTGCAGGATCTAGCAGGCAGAGGGAAGCTATTATTGCAGATAAGAATAAGAAAATGGAGCTGTGAAGTGGGCGAGTAGCCGGGCTGAATATTGGTGCTGAACAGTGTCTGAGCGCAGGCTGGCACTGCCTGAGAAAGATTAAAATCTGCAGGGAAATTTTGTTCCTTAGCACTGGCAGAAATTAGGAATAAATTCAATTGCATTCTGCACAATAGCTGGAAGCGATTGAGGTTAAGTGGCCTCGCTCTCTGATGTGTTAGTATTACTGAGCGCTCTCTGCTCACGTGACTCTGCAGCGCGATCTGCTCTCGGAGCAGGTCTCCATGGCAACTGATGATTTCTATTACAGTACGTTCAAGTTCACATTCTAGGCCTGTCATACACTTGGAAATTTCCAGTTAAAATATTTATTTATGAAAAAGGAAAAAAAAAAAAAAAGGAAGAAAGGAAGGAAAGGAAAAAAAGGAAAAGCCACCCTCCAACTCTTGCAAGGATGGAAAATAAGTCCCCTCTGATGCAGGATGATTTCGTCTGTAAACAAAAAGAGGGTGTTCTATTTTCTCTTAGCTATTGCCACCCAACAAAACGTTCCCCATGGGGGTGGGCCAACTTTGTTGGGGAGGGGCAAGTTTGCATCGTACCTACCTAGGTCTGGTGTGCAGGTGTGTTGTGGACCTGAGGCAGAATGACTGAGGCAGCCTGGAAAAGCCGCAGCTCTGAGTTTCCAGCCCACTCTCAGAGACACATGGTTCTGATTCTGGCTGCCCACCAAGCCTCTGCACTTCGTCTTACTCAGTGCTCGGCAGCAAAAGAGCTGCGGTCACCTCTCAGCCATAACCATGAGGTGGAGATTTCTCGTCATGGGTCAATTCTGTGGGGATTCCCAAAGGTCCTCAAAGCTGACCCCAATAGAGAAGGAGGCAGCCTGGGACATAACATGGAAGACTGCTCTCTCATGGAGGCCCTAACCCTGCTCCATAATGGTGTTTTGTGTGGCTCGCAGTACTTCTACTGGGCACTTCCACAAAGACCCCGAGGATAGCCCTTCCCATGCTACCCTTATACCAACCTAGGAAGGCTATACATGTCCACTGGCTTCCCCCTTGAGTAAGGCAAGCCAAGTGTTAAACTAAACCTTTTCTGGGAGAGAGGTCATTATTTCCTGGCCAAGCAGTAAGCAGGGA